>CM071835.1:93845937-94504054 GCA_036507285.1 Trichosanthes cucumerina | reverse complement strand
TTAAATCACATTTAATCATTTTTACCCTTTATCCTATAGTTTAATGTACATCTTATGCACATTAAATTATAACCTATAGTTTTCAAATATGAATCACATTCACATTTGAATTTGATATTTGAACTCTTTCAAATATTCAATTCTCTCAAGTAATTTAATATGAATCTGTTGGATCGGTATGGCAACCCTAAAGAGGGGGGGAGGGGGGGGAATAGGGTTTAATTAAACTTTTTACTAAATATGCCCAAATTATCTAATTAACAAACTTTTTAAGAAACAATTAAAAAGAAATAATTAAGAGAAATTAATACAATATGCAAGATAGATAAAAAATATAATAAAAATGAGTTTTATCCAATACTTAGCAATTAATTAAGGAACAAATTAAAGCATGCATAAACTACTACAAGTAATTGCAAAAATAAATAGGAAAGAGTTAGAGAAGATGACACCGTAATTTTATAGTGGTTCGGTCAAACTCGACCTACTCCACTCCCCAAGCGCCTCTTGGGAATTTAAATAAAAATATTTGCATCGACTCTTTCAATGGATTAGAGCCCAACCGCTACACCACTCTTTTTACGGGTTCAAGAGCAAACCCGATCCTTTCCACGGCTTAGGATCAAACCGTTACAAAGTTTGGTAAAAATTTGAATAACACACTAATACACTCTCTTGATAGAGTAGATTCACAAATTTTAACTCTCACAAAATAATCCTCACAAAACAACTCTCTCAAGAATAAGATGAAAAGAAAAAAAAATTGAGAACTTGGAGAGAGCAACAATGGAGGCTTTTGATTTTTGGAGGATTGTAAAAATGTCAAAACTTGTTGTAAAAATTTGGAGAAGAAGATGGTATAAAAAGAGAGGGAAATGGGGTAAAAATCAAATTTTAATTTGGACCAGAGGATTGTGGTAAAAGAGAAATGGATGGTGGAGATTAAAAGTAAAAAGAAAATAATTATTAAAAGAATTAATAATAATAATAATAATAATATTATTATTATATATATATGTGTGAGTAACGGAAAAACAACCTTTTGATTTTTTTTTTTTTAAGTTCTAACGGTTATATATATAAATATATATATAATTTTTATTTGCTTTTCTTTTTATTTTAAAACAACCAAAAGACCACCAAATGTTACTCTTCCATAGGTCCATATGGCACACTTTAATTGGTCTACAATGGTGACTTGGCCGCCACATCATCGCATCGGGAAAATTCCGTTCAAACTTGTTTTGGTCATAACTTCTTCGTTTTAGCTCCGATTTGAGTGATTCAAGAGGCGTTGTAATCGTTATTCCGAGCCCTATGCAATAGACACTTCAAAATAATTAAACTATTATTAATTAATAGCAGGTTTGTTATCATCAAAATATTAATTAATTAATAATTATAATTAATTAATTTTAGATTAAGGGCCAAAAAGCCAACAATCTCCTCCTTTTTGATGATGACAAACCATTAAAGAAAAATAATTTGAAGTTCATAAAATAAATAAGATAAGTCAAGTATTCAAGTAATAATTTCAATATAAAGTCCAATATGCCACCATAAAACTCATACTTGAACAATCACTCAAATAAATATAGTATATCATTCTTCCCCTAAATTAATGCAAAACTAAAACATGATACGAAATTTAGAACCTATTTTTCTTAAACTTTTCCCCCTTTGGAATCATAAAAAAGACACAATTATGAAAGTTTAAGAACTACATGCAAGCTCCCCATAAGAACATGAATACATACTTTACATAACTTCCCCTATCAATATGTCATAGAAAACTGAAATTATAGATTCAAGAGGCATCACAACGAATAATACCAAGCTCAAGCCTATTTTTGCAAAAGTTTTCTTCATTCAAAGGCTTGGTGAAAATATCCGCTAATTGATTATTAGAGCTCACATAATCAAGAATAATATGACCATTTTACACATGTTCTCTAATAAAGTGATGTCTAATATCAATATGCTTAGTCCTAGAATGATGGATAGGATTTTTAGTCAAATTAATAGCACTAGTATTATCACAAAATATAGGCACATTATCAAACTTTAATCCAAAATCATAAAGAGTTTGTTTCATCCAAAGAATTTGAGCACAACAACTAGCAACCGCAATATATTCTGCTTCGGTAGTGGATAAGGAAACCGAATTTTT
Source organism: Trichosanthes cucumerina (assembly GCA_036507285.1). Classification (NCBI taxonomy): domain Eukaryota; kingdom Viridiplantae; phylum Streptophyta; class Magnoliopsida; order Cucurbitales; family Cucurbitaceae; genus Trichosanthes; species Trichosanthes cucumerina. The sequence goes on along the minus strand of CM071835.1, from coordinate 94,501,884 downwards.
CTTTTTACTAAACCAAGATACTAAAGAGCTACCAAGAAATTGACAAGTTCCACTAGTACTCTTACGGTCAAGTAAGCTTCTGGCAAAATCCGCATCGGAATATCCTATCAAATTAAGCTCAACATTTCTAGGATACCATAAACCTAAATCAATAGTCCCAAGCAAATATTTAAATATTCTCTTAACGGCATGCAAATGAGATTCCTTAGGACAAGATTGAAATCTAGCACAAAGACATACACTAAACATGATATCGGGTCTACTAGCGGTTAAATAAAGTAGAGATCCTATCATACCTCGATAAGTTTTTATGTCTACACATTTACCTTTTTCATCCTTGTCAAGCTTAGTGGATGTGCTCATAGGAGTTTTTGCAATTTTACCTTCATTGAACTTGAACCTTTTGAGCAAATCTTTTGTGTATTTCTCTTGACTTATGAAGATACCATCCTTGAGTTGTTTGATTTGAAGTTCAAGGAAGAAACTAAGTTCTCCCATCATACTCATCTCAAACTCACTATGCATACATTTAAAAAATTCTTCACACAAAGAAGGGTTAGTAGAACCAAAGATAATATCATCTACATAGATTTGTACTAAAAGCATATCATTTTCCTTAGTTTTAATAAAAAGAGTAGTGTCAAGTTTACCCATTTTAAAACCATTCTCAAGAAGAAAATTACTAAGCCTATCATACCAAGCTCTTGGAGCTTGTTTTAAGCCATAAAGAGTCTTTTTCAACTTATAGACATGATTAGGCAAATCAAAACTTTCAAAGCCCGGAGGTTGTTCAACATAAACTTCCTCCATAATATAACCATTTAAAAAGGCACTTTTCACATCCATTTGATACAAGATAAAATTTTTATAAGAAGCAAAAGAAAGTAACATTCTAATAGCTTCTAATCTAGCAACGGGTGCAAAAGTCTCTTCATAATCTATACCTTCCTCTTGAAAATAACCTTGAGCTACAAGTCTAGTTTTATTTCTAATGATATTTCCATTTTTGTCCATTTTATTTCTAAAGACCCATTTAGTCCCAATAATAGAAGCATTAGAAGGCCTAGGGACTAATTCCCAAACTTTGTTCCTTTCAAATTGATTTATTTCTTCTTGCATAGCTAAAATCCAAAATTCATCATTTTCCGCATCTTTAAAATTTTTAGGTTCAATTTGAGAAACAAAAGCAAGATTATTAAACAAATTAAGAGAGGAACGAGTTTTCACACCTTGTTCGGGATCACCAAGAATCAAGTCCTTAGGATGGGATGGAACATACCTCCATTCTTTAGACATAGATGAAGAACCATTTTCCTTCTTTTCATTGAAGCTCACTTCTTGCTTACTTGAGTCAATTTCCTTGCCTTTGTCACTAACAAGTAAATCTCCAAAATTTCTTTCTAAATCATCACTACAAATAGACTCATTAGAAATATTATTGCAAGATTCATCAAATACAACATGCATAGATTCCTCAATAATTAAAGTTCTCTTATTGAAAACTCTATAGGCTTTACTAGTAGATGAATAACCTAGAAAAATACCAACATCCGTCTTAGAATCAAATTTTCCAAGTTTTTCTTTGTTGTTCAAAATAAAACATTTGCAACCAAAAACTTTGAAATACCCAATATTTGGGATTTTGTTATGCCAAAGCTCATAAGGAGTTTTATCTAAAGAAGGTCAAATTAAAACTCTATTTAAAACATAACAAGCGGTGTTAACGGCTTCCGCCCAAAAGTATTTAGGTAAATCATACTCATGCAACATTGACCTAGCAAATTCTTGCAAAGTACGATTTTTCCTTTCAACCACACCGTTTTGTTGAGGAGTTCTTGGAGCGGAGAAATTATGAGAAAAACCATTTTCTTCACAAAAATTTTCAAAAGCAATACTATCAAATTCTCCTCCATGATCACTCCTAATTTTAGAAACAAAAAATCCTTTTTCATTTTGAACTCTTTTTGCAAAACTAGAAAAACTTTTCAAAGCATCACCTTTATGTTTTAACATCAAAACCCAAGTAAATCTTGAAAAATCATCAACTATCACAAAAGCATAATAATTCCCTCCAAAACTAGCAATTCTAGAAGGGCCAAATAAGTCCATATGTAATAGTTGAAGGGGTCTAGATGTAGAGATCACATTTTTAGATTTGAAAGAGGACTTGGTTTGCTTACCCATTTGACAAGCATCACAAACTTTATCCTTTTCAAATTTAAATTTAGGTAGACCTCAAACTAAAGAATTCTTGGAAATATTTGAAATTAAGTGCATGCTAGCATATCCTACTCTTCTATGCCATAACCAAGAATCATCATGCAAAGCCGAAAGACATTTATCACTAATCGGGCAATCATTCAAATCAATAGTATACACATTTTCATCTCTATTACCAAAAAACAAGACTTTTCTATCACTAGCATTTTCAATGATACAATTCTTTTTATCAAACACAACTCTAAAACCTTTATCACATAATTGACGAAAAGTAAATCATGCTTTAGACCATCAATTAAAAGTACATTTTCAATCAAAGTAGAAGAACTATTACCTACACTACCCTTACCAATAATTTTACCTTTCTTGTTGTCACCAAAAGTTACTAAACCTCCATCCTTTTTGGAAAGATTGACAAACTTGGATTGGTCTCCCGTCATATGCCTCGAGCAGCCACTATCCAAGTACCATTTGTTTTTCTTGGAGACTTTCAAACATACCTACAAACAAAATTATTCAAGATTGATCTTTTGGTACCCATACTTGTTTGGGTCCTAGAAAGTTAGCATTTACAAACATGGGAACCCATATTTTTGCATTCACATTTAAAGCATTGGATTTAGACAAGTAACAAAAATAAGCTTTATGTCCATACTTGCCACATGAGAAACAAACAATATTATGTAAGGATTTATCTCTTACGACAAATTTATGCACTCTACTTTTCTTGGTGAAATTCTTTCTTGGAACATTGTGAAACTTTGCTTTTTGAGAAAAATTTCTTATTGAAGAAGTAGTATGAGCATATTTTAATTTAAAGCAATTTGGTCTAATATGACCTTCAACACCACAATGATGACATATAGACACAAAACTAGATTTATCATGCTTAGACCCAATCTTAGGCATATTATGATTAAGCACAATGGGAGATGCTTTAACAAAGATGGTTTTAGAACTTGAAGGAGTAGAACATTCATCAATATAGCCTAAACCTCTTTTATCACCATAAGGTTTGCCAACTTCAATTATTTTGTCCAATATTTGAGCACCTATTGTCAACTTTTTAATGGACTCTTTTGCCTTACCAAGTTCTTGCAAAGCATTTAATTCATTTTCCTTAAGCAATTTAATCAAATTATCTTTTTCATAACTATCATGTTCAAGAAATCTAACTTTATCAAGCAAGTCATTTTTCTCATCACAATCAAAAGCATGCTTATCACAAGAGATATTCATTTCATCAATTTCCACAACATTATGCTCATTTTCTTTTAAACAAGCAATTTCATCAAGTAAAGACTTATTTTCACTAGTTAGAGTTAGAACCAAATTTTTCTATGTCATTTTGCATATTTTCAAAAGCTTCAAATAATTCATCATAAGAAAGGGGCTCTAGAGTTACCTCATCATCTTGTTCATCACCATTGTCACTATGAGCCATGAAGCAAAAGTTTGCTACTTCTTCATTGTCACTTCCACTTCCACTTTCATCACTATCATCCCAAGTGGCTTTCATTGTTTTCTTCTTGAATTTCTTGGATAATTTGAGGAGAGGGCAATCCGTTCTTATGTGACCCGGTTTCTTGCATTCATAGCATATGACCTCATCCTTTTTACTCTTTTCACCCTTTGACTCTTTTTGGTTGGAAATGTGTTTATTGAATTGTTTCTTCCTCTTAATGAACTTTTTATACTTACGTGAAAAATATGCAATATCTTCTTCATCAAGAACACCCTCATCTTCGGATTCAACTTCCAAGGATAAAGTCTTTAAAGCAATACCTTTCTTCTTTTTGGACTCATCCTCCATGTGTTCCTTCATAGTGATCTCATGTGTCATGAGAGAGCCAATAAGTTCCTCCAAAGGAAGTTTGGTGAGATCCTTTACTTCTTCAATTGTCGTCCACCTTAGCTTCCCAAATCTTAGGTAGAGAACTAAGAATTTTTCTAACATTTTCCGAGTTAGTATAAACTTTACCAAGACCTTTCAAAGTATTTGTAATGTTAGTAAATCTAGTAAACATCTTGGTAATAGATTCATTAGCATCCATCTTAAACAATTCATAATTATGAACTAGCATGCTAATTTTTTATTCTTTAACTTGATTAGTTCCCTCATGAGTGACTTCAAGAATATTCCATATTTCTTTAGCCTAAGAGCACATAGATATCCTATTAAATTCATCCTTACTCAAAGCACAATAAAAACAATTTATACCTCTAGCATTAAGACCAAACTTTTTCAAATCAATTTCATCATATCCATTTTCTAATTTTGGCACATCATTTTCATTAACAATTTTCATGGGAATATAAGGACCATGAACCACATTTAACCATAAACTATAGTCAACAGATTGCAAATAAATTTTCATTCTAGCCTTCCAATAAGAATAATTTGACCCATCAAAATAAGGAGGCCTAGAGGTGGTTTGTCCTTCAATAACACCATTTACTACTAGGTTTGCCATAAAGCTCAAACAATAAAGTTTATAAACAAAATTCTAAAAGAGCAACCTCGCTCTGATACCAATTGTTGGATCGGTATGGCAACCCTAGAGGGGGGGTGAATAGGGTTTAATTAAACTTTTTACTAAATATGCCCAAATTATCTAATTAACAAACTTTTTAAGAAACAATTAAAAAGAAATAATTAAGAGAAATTAATACAATATGCAAGATAGATAAAAAATATAATAAAAATGAGTTTTATCCAATACTTAGCAATTAATTAAGGAACAAATTAAAGCATGCATAAACTACTACAAGTAATTGCAAAAATGAATAGGAAAGAGTTAGAGAAGATGACACCGTAATTTTATAGTGGTTCGGTCAAACTCGACCTACTCCACTCCCCAAGCGCCTCTTGGGAATTTGAATAAAAATATTTGCACCGACTCTTTCCACGGATTAGAGCCTAACCGCTACACCACTCTTTTTACGAGTTCAAGAGCAAACCCGATCCTTTCCACGGCTTAGAATCAAACCGTTACAAAGTTTGGTAAAAATTTGAATAACACACTAATACACTCTCTTGATAGACTAGATTCACAAATTTTAACTCTTATAAAATAATTCTCACAAAACAACAAAACTCTCTCAAGAATAAGATGAAAAGAAAAAAAAAATTGAGAGCTTGGAGAGAGCAACAATGGAGGCTTTCGATTTTTGGAGGATTGTAAAAATGTCAAAACTTGTTGTAAAAATTTGGAGAAGAAGATGGTATAAAAAGAGAGGGAAATGGGGTAAAAATCAAATTTTAATTTGGACCAATGGATTGTGGTAAAAGAGAAATGGATGGTGGAGATTAAAAGTAAAAAGAATTAATTATTAAAAGAATTAATAATAATAATATATTATTATATATATATGTGTGAGTAACGGAAAAACAACCTTTTGATTTTTTTTTTTAAACCTCAACGGTCAGAAGCATTTATTGCTTCTGATTTTTTTTTTTTTAAGTTCCAACGGTTATATATATATAAATATATATATAATTTTTATTTACTTTTCTTTTTATTTTAAAACAACCAAAAGTCCACCAAATGTTACTCTTCCATAGGTCCACATGGCACACTTTAATTGGTCTACAATGGTGACTTGGTCGCCACGTCATCGCGTCGGGAAAATTCCGTTCAAACTTGTTTTGGTCACAACTTCTTCGTTTTAGCTCCGATTTGAGTGATTCAAGAGGTGTTGGAATCGTTATTCCGAGCTCTATGCAATAGACACTTCAAAATTATTAAACTATTAGTAATTAATAGCAGCTTTGTTATCATCAAAATATTAATTAATTAATTTTAGACTAAGGGCCAAAAAGCCAACAAAATCATATTCACATTAAATTTATAATATATAGTTCCAAAACTATATATTATATCATATCCATATACATTAAATATATTCTCTAATGAATTTGAACATTTCAAATTCAAATGATCTAAGAACCCTTTACGAGCTAGAAGGTGGACCTAATGGACCTACTGGATCGAAGCTCCAACGATACGAGACCGCGCTTGTTAATCTCATTAACCTCCCAATCAACATTCGTTAACTACGGAACACTCCACTAAAGTCCCACATTTGCACTCTTCTCACTTTGCAGAGATATATTTACGTGTCCATGGATATTGACCAATAACAGCAAGTCAATCCTTCACGAATGTTCGTAACACCTTTGGGTCAAATTACCGTTTTACCCCTGGGTTACATCTTGTGCCTTAAGTACCAGTGCTTCTCTAATGAACAATTTGTTTGTGGTCCTACCAACAAACAGAGTCCCTCTCGGGCCAATGAGAGGGTCGGGCCCTTTGTTCAAGTTCCGGAGACACCACTTAAGGGATCATTCCTCTACTTACCCTAGTAGGCGGGAAGGAGTGAATTCCATCTTGCTAAGTTAAGTTCCCAAACCGCTCACTCGGTCTTGTCCCCAAGAAGGTAGGCATATTGAGTCGGCGACCGGCCACTCTCACCCATACTAGTCAAAGGACAATCCCTCATGAACAGGAGTTCGTAACTCTACTTAGGATTGAGATAAAGTTGCCTAGGTCATTCTAGTGAAATAGAAACCTAACTAGTCAACTGATTCTGACTCAGAGGTTACTATTTCGTGGTCGATCTTATGTAATAATCTCATTACATAGGATATCCCAACTCACATGTCATCTACACGAACACGTTAGGATCACAGTGTTTGTATCAAATACAAAGTGGACCATATCCATAGTTTTACCAGGTTAAGGTACCCAAACCTTATCCCCTAACTATAGACCCTTTAGGCTGTATCTCGAACCGAGATCCTTTTTATGTACATTACATTCAGTTAAAGATTCATTTAACAGCCTTGGATGTTTAGTTTATTGGATTTAAGGTTTTAAATAAAGGCAAACTCGTAGATAGCGAATAATAACACTTTATTACATTAATTAGAACATAATTACAAACTACGAGTTTTAGGGCATAAATCCCAACATATAGCCCGTAGCTGCTCCCGTCAGTGTAGAATATTACGTGTCCACTGATATAACCAATGCCCATGAGTCGACCCTTCACAGGTTGTTCGTAGACACGGCTGGGTCAAATTACCGTTTTACCCCTGTGTCTACCTCTTGTTCCTTAAGTCCCCACCGCTCTTCTAATGAACAACATATTGTGATGGTCCAACCATACACAACACCCTTCTCGGGCGGTGAGAAGGTGGGCGCCGTTGTCCAAGCCCCGAGACAAGACTTAAGGGAACAACCCTCTTGTTTCCCCTAAAGGGAACGCAGTGAATTCCATCTCGCGTAGTTAAGTTCCCAACTCCTACTTGGGTCTCGTCCATGAGAATATAGGCATATTGGGCGATAATCGTGACCACCCTCACCCGTACTAGTCAAAGGACGGACCGCAGATGCGGAGTCCGTAACACGCTCGGGATTGTGTCGAGTCACTATTGGTCATCTACGAAATTATTAGTCAATCATCATCGGCGGTGTTACATCGTGAGGTCTAATAATTCACGGTCCGGTCTTCTACAATCTCATTGCACAGGATGTCCCCACTCGCATGTCAACCACATGAACGATTCAGATCACCTCGTTCGTATCTAATACAAAGCGGGTCGCATCCACAGTGTATCCAGGATTAGGTCTCCAACCCTATCCATATACTGTAGACCGTTCGGGTCATTAACTCGAACGTGATCCTCCCTGTGTGTCCACTACACACCGTTCAAGTTCTAGTTCTCTCATAAATTCAATGACCCTAGAGCTTAGTTTATTGGAAAAGTTTTTAAATATTGCGAGGCACAAAGTGATGAAATAAGTAACTCTTATTAATTTCAAACACTATTTACAAACACGAGATTAGGACAAAAATTCCAACAAACTCCCACTTGTACTAAGCTAGTGGAGAAAATACATTTTTGAAATGTACATAAATTACAATGAAGTAATACAATAAACTATGGCATTGAATACCCGTTTATATTCCAAGACCTCGAAGCTTGTTTCAGCCCATAAATGGATCTATGAAGTCAGGAAACCTTTTGCTCTTGGCCTTGGGCAATGAACCCTTTGGGCTAGTCCATGTAGATGGTCTCATCAAGTTTGCCATTCAGAAAGGCTGTCTTGACGTCCATCTGCCATACCTCGTAGTCATAATACGCGGCAATGGCCAGAAGGATCCTGATCGACTTTACCATGGCTACAGGTGAAAAGGTCTCCTCATAGTCAACCCCTTCAACCTGGGTAAAACCCTTTGCAACTAGTCGGACTTTGAAGGTCTGCACCTTCCCATCTACGCCACGTTTACGCTTGTAGATCCATTTGCAACCAATAGGTTTTACCCCATCCGGTTGATCCACAAGCTCCCAGACAGAATTGAAGTACATAGACTCCATTTCCTGGTTCATAGCTTTAATCCACTCGTCTTTGTCAACATCAACCATTGCCTGACCATAGGTCAATGGATCCTCACAGTCATCATCAGGAGCGACAACTGAGGTTTCAGGTAAACCCATGTAGCGATCGATCGGCCGTCTCTGATCCTCCCACTACGTCGAGGCATTCCCAACTCTTGGGAACGAATTTGACTAGACGTGCTAGGATCAACAACACTTGTTGACGTACTAGCCCCATCAACAACTCTTGCTGATGTACCGTCGATTTCATTTAACCCAATTTTACTCCTTGGTAAATGATCCTTGATGTGGTCTTCCTCTAGGAAAGTGGCGTTTGTCGACACAAGCACCCTATTTTCCTTAGGATCGAAAAAAAAGCACTCACCACCTAGTCTCTTTAGGGTAACCTACGAATAGGCACAATTTCGAATGGGGTTCCAACTTTTTCGGGTTTGACACCAACACGTGGGTCGGACATCCCCAAATTCTTAAGTGATGTAAACTGCCTTTGCGTCTACTCCAGAGCTCGAAAGGTGTTTCACAAACACTCTTCGACGAAACGTTGTTCAAAATATAAACCGGAGTCTCCACTGCGTAACCCCAAAAAGAATCAGGGAGACGAGCATAGCTCATCATCGACCGAACCATGTCCAACAAGGTTTTGTTTCTCCTATCCAATACACCATTCTGCTGTGGCATACCAGGTGCTGAGAGTTAGGACGTAATTCTGTGTTCTATCATATAGTCCTGGAATTCAGTGTCCATATACTCTCCATCTCGATCCGATCGAAGTGTTTTAAGCGATTTACCTAAGAGGTTCTCAACCTCAGTCTTGTACTCCTTGAACATTTCAAGAGTTTCAGACTTCTTGTGCATTAGGTAAATATACCCATACCTCGAGTAATCATCTATGAAAGACACGAAGTATTCATAATCACCTCGAGCTTTAACATTCATCGGACCACAGAGGTCATAATGTACTAACTCAAGAGGCTCTTTGGCTCTATATCCTTTTCCACTAAAAGAACGTTTGGTCATCTTGCCCTCAAGGCATGACTCACACACCGGTAAAGAGTTTTCTTCCAACTCGTTTAGAAGTCCACTCTTCACTAGTTTCACAATCCTATTGAGATTAATGTGGCCTAACCGTAGATGTCAAAGATGGGCATTTTCTTTAGGAGAAACTTTCGCTTTCTTAGTTTGTGTTTCTGCAGTTTTAAACAATTCAGTATTCAAAACACTTTTGACCGAATTAAGTTTCAAAACATACAGATTATGCTCAAGTGAAGCAGAACAAATAAGATTACTATTTCTGGAAATAAACGCTTTATTACCATAAAAAGAAATGGAAATACACTATTCTAAAAAGCAGGAAATAGAAACTAGGTTTCTAGTAAACCCTGGAACTATGTACAAATTGTCCAACAAAATGTAGTTCCTGCCAAAATGTAGCTTCACCTTGTCGATCGCTGCAGCAGAGACAAGCTCCCCGGATCCAACCCGTAGAGTCATCTCACTCTCTCACAGCGGCTGCCAGGAATCAATCCCCTGAAAAGAAGAACAAACATGGTTAGTGGCGCCCGAATCCAATATCCAGGTAGAGTCACTACTCTCCACTAAACAAGTTTTTGTCACAAGTAAATCACATTTACCTTGATTCTTCCTCTCGACCAGGAATTTGGGACAGTTCCTCTTCCAGTGTCCGCCCCCATTGCAGTGAAAACACTTTCCTTTCTCTGCAACGCCCTTGACCTTCTTGCCCTTGTGGGCGGAAGCTCGGTCAGTTTTACCCCTCTTCATCCTCTTCTTCTCTTTCGGGCATGAAGGAGCAACAGGTTTCGTCCCAGAGGTCGAACCCCTGTGATAAGACCTGTAGGCAACATTTGCCTCAAATTCCTTGACCCTATTCAAGGACTGGAAATTCTGTAGCTCATTGAGGAGGGTAGTCAGAGTGTAGCTAATTTTGTTCATAACAGCGTTGCTACGAAACTGAAGGAAACTCTTCGGAAGAGTCTCCAGAATAAAACTGACTTGGCTCGACTCATCGATAGAAGCCCCGTTCATCTCAGCCAGATTAAAGTGGGTCATCATGTCTAGAACATGTTCACGGACAGAGGACCCCTCTTTCATCCGTGCGTTGAAGACATATTTGAGCGAGTCATGCCGGACCTGAAAGCACTGTTGTCCAAACATTTCCTGCAAGGACTCCATGATCTCCTTGGCGGTGACGCTCATGCTTCTTTGCCAATACAAAAGACATGCTGGCAATGATGTAGACTTTGGCCTTTTCATTCGTCCTGATCCACCGATCGTATGCATTGCGAACACTTCGCGACGCAGTCGAGCCCGACATCTGAGGACACTCCTCAGAAAGCACGAACTTTATGTCGTCAGTTACCAAAATTGTGTTTATGTTGTTTTTCCAACTTTGGTTAATTATCTCCCACTAATTTATCGGACGCGAGTAGAGCTATTATTGCGCTAGACATGTTTTAAGCTGAAAAATTAAGAAAACTTTGGTGTTAGTCTCGCAAAAAACTTTTTGAAATCCAATCAAGTTTTAGCAAAATTGTTTCATGATCCCTAGGTCATTCAAAATTTTGCAATGATATCCTAAAGGTTTAGAATGACCGCCACCGAAGGGTGAACAAAACACTCCTCCTCTAGGACGAGACTTTCTCGATCAAACCCTAATCCCATAATAACTCTTATTCCATTAGGCGTCCATTTACCATTGTTCGGTCGAATTCATTAACACTTAACGAATTCTGTGAGTGTCACCCTCAATCTTTAAGTTTCCAAGCATCCGTCCAAACAATAGCCACCGAAGGGTGAACCAAGAAGAAAAAACGAACCAGAAATCAGATCCCTTTGGGAATTCACGGTGTTCCGACTCCCATGATCAGGCCCTCCGAAGGGATTGTCTGGTCCAGGCCAAACTAGTAGGCGGATCATAGGCGTCTCACGGTGTGAATCGAAAGAAGAGACCGTGGGTCTCGTTTTCACAAGTCTCGCTCCCACTCCCTATAAGTACTCTCTCCATCCACGATGATATTGACCTATACAAATTCCACCCGAAGGGGGACGCTCCCATTTGCGCCACGAGGTCGAGTATAGATCTCACGGTGTGGACTTAAAGGAGATTTGTGGTTGGAAATTCAAATGTATCTCATACACTTTATTTCCTCCCACTCAACACTTTAATTTTAATAGGGATTGACCTAGATAAATCGGCTAAAATTTACCTAAGTCTACCAATATAACTCTTATATGGTATTAACCTAAGTCTATAATCACATAATAACTTAGGTCTATGTGAGTAATTAAAATATTTTAATTAGCGGCACTCACGAAAAGTATAATCTAAGAATCTCCGAACCAAATTCACTCCCAGGTCGGTTTCCAGGTAGGGGTGTTCCGCAAGCGTCAACTTAAATACCCCAACCTTAGACAAAACCTTCCTTAGAAAGAGTTACTAATCAGTCTCCATTCATAGACTAAACTTTGATTTCCTAATTTCTAATCTCATTAGAAAATAGAAAACCTAAGTCTAATTATTCAAGTTCTAAACTCTTTAAAACTAATAATTAACTTAGGTTGCATGCATTTCTATGTTATAGTGCTTGATCATTCATCACATGAATAACTATATACTATAACATAATATAATTCATCACATGAATATAAATGCATGAGCATACTTTAATCTAAAAAATATAACACTTATATTGATTAAATTAAACATGCATTTAATTATATTATAACTCTTATAATATAACCTATCATACAAACTATATATTATAACTCTTATAATATAAATGATGCATGAAATGTTTAACCTAAGGTGAGATTTTAAATCTATATGACATACAATATGCACATAGAAATTAATTAAAATATACATCTCATGCATAAAATAATTAAATAGCAAAAATAGACCAGATTTTGGCACCTAGGAGCAATTATTTAATTAAATAATATTATTATAACATTTATATTAATATTATTTAACAAAATAATTAAATAAAAGAATTAAATGCATTTTACAAATAAAGAAATTAAAAATACAAATTAAAAAAATCGAAAATAACTACCTCACTAATCATCAAACTCCCACATCTCGCGAAACTGTAGCTGCAACCGCCCACTACGCGTGTGGCGTTGCAACGTCGTGGGCAGCGTTGCAATGTTGTCGCGTCCAGCGTTGAGGCCAGCGTGCTCCACGCCGTGGCGTTGCTCTGCAGCCAAGCCAGCGCACGCAAGGATAGTGTTGAGACGCCGATGAACAGGGTCTAAACGCCATCGACAGAACAACAAACACCTTTGCTATTTTTCACCGATTTTCGCTTGTTTCCACTCCGATTTCTTCTCAGCAACTCTTACCACGAACGACCCGGACTTACAGACTCAATTTACAACAAAATGCCCAAAAACAACGGGCCCTTACATTGATCTCATCAACATAAATTGTAAATCTAATCTAGTGCCAAAAACCGAAACCTCCATTATGCAAACCATCATTCATCTCATGAAATTTAAGGCAACAAAAACAGTGCATAATGAAGAACCATCGAAATGGCTCTGATACCAATTGAAGGGAATGAAAATTTCCGCGCAGCGGAAGACGATCGAATCGTCATGGTATCATTACGCTACTCGAGTTTTGTTAAAACGATCTAACTATTAGATCTAGGCTAAACATGCTAGAAAGGAAAAATTACAGCAAGATAAAAGTACTTACTTGTTGAAGACTCTCTTCAAGGTTTCTTCCTCGGTCACGAACACTTCGTGCTTCTCGATCTCAACGAACGCTTCCCACGAATGGAATCCGAACACTACCACTTGGAGTCTCGGTTGTTCTTCCTTTGAAAAGAAGGAAGATTGTGGGATCTTATGGTTTTGGAGAGGGAGGAGAATTGAGAGAGTAGAGAGAATTTTGATCTCTTCTCTTTGATCAAAATCAAAAAATGAGAGAAAAGTTTACCAATCCCTTCTTGTAAAGGGTTTAAATAGTGGAATGATGGAGTTAAGATCTCCACATTATTACCACTTTACCACAACCATAGGTTATGCAAATCTCATTTGCATAACCACATAATATAAGATATCTCATATCTCATATTTCAAATCTCATTTGCAATAAATGTGGATTAATTAAATTGAATCACATCCAATTTAATTTCTCTCAATTAATTTCTCCAAATAGCCCTAATTCAACAATTAGGCTAACCTATAGTTTATTATGAATCTCATTCACATTAAACTATAATTATATCATTCATATCTCATATAAATGACATAAATGCCCTTAAAGTTAAATTGAACACTTCAATTTCATACCAAAACATTAACCATTCTTTTAACCCAGATTGAGCCAACCGAGGGACCTAATGGACCTACACAGTGACGGGCTCCAATGATCCGAGATTAACTTGTCAAACTCTTTGACCCGGTTAATCAACATTCATTAGCTATGGTAACACTCCACTATAGCCCGTAGCTGCACTCCCATCAGTGTAGAATATTACGTGTCCAAGGATATAACCAATGCCCATGAGTCGACCCTTCACAGGTTGTTCGTAGACACGACTGGCTCAAATTATCGTTTTACCCCTGTGTCTACCTCTTGTTCCTTAAGTCCCCACTGCTCTTCTAATGAACAACATATTGTGATGGTCCAACCATACACAACACCCTTCTCGGGCGGTGAGAAGGTGGGCGCCGTTGTCCAAGCCACGGAGACAAGACTTATGGGAACAACCCTCTTGTTTCCTAAAAAAGGGAACGAGTGAATTCCATCTCGCGTAGTTAAGTTCCCAACTCCCTACTTGGTCCTGTCCATGAGAATATAGGCATATTGGGCGAGTAACTGTGACCACCCTCACCCGTACTAGTCAAAGGACAGACCCCCGCAGACAGGAGTCCGTAACACGCTCAGGATTCAGGTCGAGTCACTATTGGTCATCTACGAAATTATTAGTCCAATACTGTCAATGGTGTTACATCAGTAGGTCTAATAATTCACGGTCCGGTCTTCTACAATCTCATTGCACAGGATGCCCCCACTCGCATGTCAACCACATGAACGAGTCAGATCACCTCGTTTGTATCTAATACAAAGTGGGTCGCATCCACAACGTATCTAGGATTAGGTCTCCAACCTTATCCATATACTGTAGACCGTTCGGGTCATTAACTCAAACGTGATCCTCCCTGTGTGTCCAATACACACCGTTCAAGTTCTAGTTCTCTCATAATTCAATGACCCTGGACCTTAGTTTATTGGACAAAGTTTGTAAATATGTGATACACAAAGTGATGAAAAATAACTCTTATTTATTTCAATAGTGAATATAACAAACAAGTACGAGATTAGGACAAACATCCCAACATGTACAATACCAGATCGTGAATTATTAGACCTACTAATGTAACACCGTTAACAGTATAGGACTAATAACTTCGTAGATGACCAATAGTGACTCGACCTTAATCCTGAGCGTGTTACGGACTCCTGTCTGCGGGGGTCTGTCCTTTGACTAGTACGGGTAAGGGTGGTCACAGTTACTCGCCCAATATGTCTATCTTCTTAGGGACAAGATCACGTGGGGAGCTGAGAACTTGACTACGCGAGATAGAATTCACTCGTTTCCGACTTAGAGAAACTAGAAGGGTTGTTCCCTTAAGTGCTGTCTCCAGGGCTTGGACAACGGGCGCCCACCCTCTCACTGGCTCGAGAGGGATGTTGTTTATGGTTGGACCATGCAACGTTGTTGTTCATTAGAAGAGCAGTGGGACTTAAGGAGCAAGAGGCAAACACAAGGGTAAAATGGTAATTTGACCCAGCAGTGTCTACGAACAACCTGTGAAGGGTCGACTCACGGGCATTGGTTATATCAATGGACACAACTTGTCCTATAGTGATGGGAGTGTAGCTACGGGTTTTAGTGGAGTGTTACTGTAGCTAATGAATGTTGAATAACCGGGTCAAAGAGTTTAACAGGTTAATCTTCGATCATTGGTGCTCGTCATCTGTAGGTCCATTAGGTCCCTCGGTTTGCTCAAACTAGATAAATTGAGGGTTTACAATTTTGTGTGGATTTGAAGTGTTCAAATTCATTAAAAGGGTATTTATGTCATTTATATGAGATATGATTGACATAATATATAGTTTAATGTGAATGAGGTTCATAATAAACTATAAGTTAGCCTAATTGATTAATTAGTGCTAATTTAGAGAAATTGGATTGAGCGAAATTAAATTGAATGTAATTCAATTTAAAATCCACAATTATACAAATGTGATTTGTATAATAAGGTATGAGATATATTATTATATGTGTTATGCAAATATGATTTACATAATCTAATGTTGTGGTAAAATGGTAAATTGGTGGAGATTTCAACTCCACCTATCACCATTATAAAAAGCCTTTGTGAGAAGGCTTTGGAAGAAGATTTGGCCATTTTTTGGAATCTCACCAAAAGAGCTCTCTCATTCTCTCAATCTCTCTCAATTTTTCTCTCTACCCCAAACCAAAGTGAGTTCACAACTCTCCCTCCACCGACCAAGAACAACCGAGAAGATCTTTCGGAGGTGTCACTATTCGGTTCGAGAGATCGTGATTGTAGAGATCGAAGACACGAAAAGTTCGTGATCGGAGAAGGAATTCGCGAATAAGAGTTTTTCAACAAGTGTTACTCTTAACTTTCTGTTTTTCTTCTCTACAAAGCATGTTTAGCCTAGAATTTATGTGATAACTTCGATTTTAAGAAACGTTTTTCATAACGAACACCACGACGATTCAAAGTCGTTTTCGCTGCGTGAGTTTCATTCCCTTCAGCTAGCTTGCTAAAATCTTCAATGGACATTGAATTTACCAATCCACAAAGAATCCTTCGAAATTTCCCAAAGAATATTGAAAATATTTGCACTGATGGCGCCAGTTTCGTTATCATTAAAAAAATCCATACGGATATTTTCCCACAATCGCACACTGACGGAGCCGAAAATCCCACAATCCTTGAGAGAAAAACAGGGTGAAGCCTTAATTGTATTTTTTATAACCTACGTATTGTTCTTGAATTAAAAATAAAGGAGAATTAGGTATCGTCGAAATCACCATTGGAAGAGAAAGTTCGATTTGTTATACAATTGATTAGCAACACAAAAGACATTAATAATGCATGAAAATTTCCTTAATTGAAAATTGTAAAAACTTTAAACAATACAATAAAATATTTAGGACTCGTTTGATAACCATTTGGTTTTTTTTTTTGTTTTTGAAAATTAAACCTATAAATATTTTCCACCTATGGTTTTCTATGTGTTTCTTATCTATTTTTAGGATGTGATTTCAAAAATCAAGCAAAGTATTGAAACTAAAAAAAATGGTTTTCAAAAGATTGTTTTTGTTTTTACAATTTGATTAAGAACTCAAAGTATTTTCTTTAGAAAGAATGGAAACCATTACAGAGAAGATGGAAAACATTATAGAGAAATTGTGAAAAAACAAGCAAAAATTTCAAAAATCAAATGGTTATCAAATGGAGCCTTACAAATGTGATTACTTTAAAAAATAATATTTGAAAAAGATGACAAATCATATACAATAACCAAAAAAAAATCAAACTGTTATTAATTATAAGTTTAAATGGCTCACTCATTATGATATTCATTTTCCTAATTTAAAATTTGTATGGTTAATAAATAATAAAATAAAATGATATAATTTCATTTAATTCAATAAACATAATGGTATTTTGGTAAGATGAAATTAGTATTTAATGTGCAAAAATCTAGGTACGAAAATTTTGCTAATTTTAGACATTTTGGAGTTTGGATGTCTTAATAACTCATATGCTAGAATTACTTTGATTTTTCATTTATAGGGTTCAAACTAGGGGCTAGCAAACCAAACAAGAAATCGACTCGACCAATCGAACCTGATCGAACCTTAAACCAACGTCGGTCGATGGTTTTCGAAAATTTGAACAATGAAATGTGTGTTTTATATTTTTTTTTAAAAAAAGAGGAAAACATGGTAGTAGCTCATGGTTTAAAAGAAAACTGTTTTCTCCTATTAGATGCTTATTACCTATTTAAAAAAAATTCATTTTTAATTATTTTTTTATTTTATTCCATATAAAGTACCTTTTTTTTTTCATTTCTCTTCTCCCTTTCTCTATTCACTTTCTTTCTTTTTGCTATCTCTCTTCACACTTTTTTGTTTTCTCATATTAGGTACTTATTACCTATTGATGGTGGAAGAGATTTCAATTTTAGTTGAGGTGTTTTCATCACACTTGTCTTTGAAAGTAGAAAAAGTAGTTGCAACTTGTATTACATCCTACAAGTTGTCATCTGTCATGCTCTCCTTTTTGCATTCTTCTTCATTTAGTCTTTCCTGTAAGCTGCAATATGTGAAAGTAGAGACTTCTAGTATCGGGAGCTCTCTTGATGTTATTTGTTGTGAAATTGCAATTGCATAGCTCACTGAAACTTTCTTAGGTGGTTCCTTCTCTTGTAGAGGTGGTTCTTCTTTAATCTTTGCTCTCCCTTTTGGCTTTTCAGTGTTTTCTGTGGGGTTTATGCCTTACAACTTGTAGTTTGTTATATTGCAATTTGTTCTAGTTTTATCAATAAAGTGTGATTGCATTTATTCAATAAGTTGTTGTTGTTTTATAAAATAGTTTGTTTTAAAATAACCCTAAATCCAATAAACAAACATTCTAGGTTGTGTGTGTCTTGAATTGTATGTGAGGACATACGAGGATCAAAGTTCAAGAAATAGCCTAAAGGGACTATGTATAGGGACGATGTTGAGTATCTTATCATGGTGACACTATAGATACAACTCACTTTGTATTTGATACAAATGCAATGATCCAACGCATTCGTGTAGGTGACATGCGAGTGGAGGTATCCTATGCAATGAGTTTTCATAAGATCGGGCTGCGAAATAGTAACCAGTAGATGTAACTTTATTGACTATTTAGGTTTCTATTTCAATAAGATAACCTAAGTAACTTAATCTTAATCCTGAGTGTATTATGAACTTCTGTTCACAAGGGATTGCCCTTTGATCTGCATGGATAAGAGTGACCAAATCGTTGACTCAATAAGCCTACCATTTTGAGGACAAAACTTAGTGGGGAGATGAGAACATAATTACATGAGATGAAATTCACTCATTCCCTTCTTTATTGGAAAGTATATGAGTGTTCCCTTAAGTGATGTCTCCAGGACTTGAACAAAGGGTACTACCCTCTCATTGACCCGAGAGGGGTTTCTGTTTAATGGTTGGACCTTAAACAGGGTGTTCATTAGAGGAACACTGGTACTTAAGGACATAGAAGTAACCTAGAGGTAAAATGATAATTTGACCCACCTAGTATTACGAATACTCGTGAAAGATTAACTTATTGTTATTTGGCTATACCCGTGGATACATAAATATATCTGCAGTGAGAAGAGTGCAGCTATGGGTCTTTAGTGGAGTGTACCCACAGTTAACGAATGTTGATTAATGTGGTTAATGAGATTAGCCAACTAATTTTGCATTGGAGCTTATGATATGTAGGTCCATTAGGTCCCTTTCCTAGCTTATAATGGGTGTTGAGGTAATTTGATGTTGAATGGAGTTTGAAATGTTCAAATTCACTAAGAGAATTATTATAATGTCTGGTGATACATTATAATATAAAGTTTAATTTTTAATTAAATATTTATAATATAAATTTAATTTTGGATGTGATTCAAAATTAATTTAGGGGAGAATTAAATATTTGAAAGAGTTCAAATATTAATTTAATGTGAATTGGATTCATATTAAAATTATAGATTTAATGTACATTAGATGTACATTAAAAGTATAGGTTATGGAAGAATTATAATAGAATATGATTCAAATATAAAACTAAATTAAATATGTGATATTTAATTTAATAATTAATTAATTAGTTAATTTAATTTAATTTATTTAAATAAATTAATTGAATTAAAACTATAGGTTATGTGAGAGATATTCATTTAAATATGATTTAAGTGAATTTTGTATTAAAATATATTTAATTAATTAGTAATTTAATTAATGATAATTAATTAAATTAATTTTATTTAATTTAATTTTAATTTAGTTAATAAAATAAAAATTAACTTCGAACAAGGAAAACGTGGCAATCCCACGATTTTCCACTTCATTATCTCACTCTATGTCGTATTTTTACGATAGAAAATAAAAAGAAGATGAAGTTTTTTTTCTTTGAACTTCTAAATTTCCTCACACTTTTTCTCACCCAATTTCTTTCAACGAATTGTTATTCCCTTAATTCAAGATTGGTTCCAACAAACCACGTCTCAATTACTCAAAGATATAGGGAGATTTCACTTTCGGTAGTGTTCTGCTTTTTGGTTTCCAAATTTTGTTGGCAGAACAAGAAGTTCGTGCTTCTACATGAAGGGAAGACCATTTGGTTTGCTTCTTGATTCTACAACAAGTAAGTATTCTAATACTTGTTTGGTATTCTTTTATTATGTAGAATTGATTTGCCAATGCATTGGTATTTTAGAAACTTTATTAAAATTCGAGTCGATTCCCAATTGGATTCCGCTGCAAAAGATTTTTGGAAACCAACACTCTCGAGCGTTGGAATGCATCGTGCTTCTACTGAGAGTTCAAGGTTTTGAAATTCCAATTCAACTCTAAGTGTTATCGCCTTGCATTGTTCTTTTTCTTCTTGTTTTGAAGTCTCTATATTTTCAAGAATGATTCCTTGGGATCTGTCCTGCAATTCATTTGTAATTTTTTCTACCTAGATCTCCAAATTTCGTAAAGATGTAGCTTGATTTTACAACGGAACATTGTTCTTTGAGTTGTATTCCCTTACAAGTTCTTTAATGCTAGACTCTTTTGGAATCATCTTTCCTTGTTAGAAACATTGGCACTGGTGTTTATTTGCAAATCTGGGTAAAAGTCCATAATATAAAAATCAAGATTATAAGGACAATCATCAAATATATGACTTCTTTTACAGTAAATACAAGAAATAGAGAGAATAAAGTTAGCAGGAGGTATGAAATTTCTCATCATAAAAGTTTTCATCATGTACCTTAATGATGAAACTTGTGCGCGCAATGTTGTAAAGATGTCTACTTTCATCTTGTTGATTATCTCGAGCAATTGTCTTTTCTCAGCCTGCAAAACAATGGGAATAAGATTTGATTTTCTGCAATAAAATAGATTGCTATTACAACCGAGTTGCAATGCAATTGCAATTTCTGTCGAAATGAAAATGCAGTTTCAATCAAATTGCAATCTTCTCAAAATCTATATATAAAAAATAAATTTATTGAAAGTGTCGTTCTCCAACAATGGCGCCAAAACTTGATCGGCTACGTGTAAGTGCACGTGATTGAAGTAATATAAAATTGGAGTATTCTAGAGTAACGTACCCAAGAGAACGGATTTCAACAAAAATTGTGAAAATATAAATTGTTAACAAATGCAATTAAAGATAACCAAAGACACAAAAATGGTTGTTGGGAGATTTAAACAAGAATAAAAATTAAAGACAGTAAAAACGTAAGGAATTCAAGCATGTTCATTTCCCTTCAGAAAGAAATGCAACTAGAATATAATTGCAATTCTATCTACACGGGAATTAAGTAAAACCAAGTTCGACTCTCATCCAACTTTCTACGAAGTAACTATAGGAGGTTAAGTTTCATATGTTGCTTTTAAAGTCATGTACTTTTTTCTCTTGCATTTCTTATTAATACATTTATATGACAAAATATTTCAACTGATTCAAATCTTGAGTCTAAGAAGATTTTTTTTTTTTTTTTTTTTATCGAGATAAGTTTATTTCTGATATGTATTACTACATATTTGATGTTTCATGTTCTATCATTTGCACCACAGCACAGCAAGCCCAGCAAAGCAGATGGGCTTTACTTAGGTTTCACCATCTCTGGACTTACCCCCCACTTACTTTGCCCAATAAATCTTTGATTATCAACTCAAGGCTGCCCGTTGTAATCAAAATTGAGAAAAAAATTGGCGTCGCCCGGACTCGAACCGGAGACCTTCAGTGTGTTAGACTGACGTGATAACCAACTACACCACGACACCATTAACATTTTTGTGACTCAGTTTTTAAATAATATGAATATCTCTCTACAATCTGCTTTTATATCCTCCTTTTTTGTGTTTCTTTTTTAATACTGCAACTGCTTTTTGTATATATTTTAAATAAGTTTTTTTTTCCTTTTAATTTAGTTCTTTTTAAATAAAGTTAATTTGAGTATACTTAAAAAATGATTCAAACATCATTTTAGTTACTATACAAGTTTATTCTATTTTCTTCTTTGTGCTTTCAAAAACGTCCAAATCTAGTCTATATATATTTCGAATGAATCTTTAAAATAGTCATTATCATTTAGTTTTGTGGTTAACTTTTTTGTCATCTCATATAAAAGTCAATCACAAACTAACAAAGAATTCATTCAAATTACAAGGATTAGATTCACATGATTTGATATTTTAAAATTCTATCATATGTTATATTTTAATTTTATTGAAATATATGATAGACTAAATATGTCAAATGATTCTTAATCTTTTATGTAATTTTAAATTTCGACGTCAATCATTCATCACCATAATCACTCGATCCCTTGATGATTTGGACTAGATTTGAAAAAATATTTAGGGGAGCAAACCATGGGTGTACCTTGAGTGCAGGTGCAACCTACTTTACTACTATATAAAAAAAAGTTTACGTTTTTTAAAAAAAAATTATTTTGTGGTAAAGTTGACAACACAATATGGTTGCACTGCACTAAAGTTTTTTTTTTAAAGGAGGTGTGATAGAAGGGGGTCGACAACAAGAAGAGGCGAGGCGGTGGAGTGTAAGGAGAGAAAATATTTTTATAGAGGCAACGCAATTTTTATAGAGGATATGGTTCGAACATTCTGTGGTAAGGACATAGTCAACCTCTAATTGATCGAAGAAGATCAGCAACTTTTGAGACCAACGACGGTAATTTACTCCATCGAGTGGCTCCAACTTGGACAGATCTGGAAGAACCTTCCCGGATTTAATCGACATCGGAAATTTTTCTTTCAAATTATTTTAGAAAATCCGGAATTGAGGTTGTTGCGTCGTGAATCCACTGCCTTAAAAGTAAAATTCGACACGATCTTGGTGTGAATCGTGTTTGCGATCTCGGTTGCTCCCCAGTTGCTGTTAACACAACATCGACCTTAACGTACACTCATTAGAGGGCGATTTGGAATCAAGAAATCTCCTTTGCTAAGAATTGAAGAAGAAGAATAAGAAGAATCAAAAGATTGGCCTCGGATCTAGTCTCCAAGAACAGCAGTAAACCCGTTTTGGAATACCAAAACCATTTAGATCTGAACGTTTTAGGAATAAAAACGTATTTTTAAAAAATAAATTGAGAAGTAATAAAAAAATTAATTTTTTTCGCGCAAGCGTATTTACCCAAACGACGATGCGCGTGTGGGGAGAGATCTTATTACCACTCCATGCTTTCTTTGAAAGCCCCTCAATATGCTTACACATATAAGCTCCTTCCCACTTCAAAATCTTTTCCCGTGGGACAAATGCTTGGGCAATTCTCTTAAAATTGTAATGGGTCAATGGGCCCATAGTCATTCCCAACATTGTAGAGGGCGTGGTGTATGCATGGGATGCAACGACAAGGCAGTTGAGAGGAATGAGACGACCTAGTCACTGGAGAAAAATTAACAATCGACTTTACTTGGTGAAGCTACTTGAGCAGACGTGAGGTTGAAGGCAATTAGTGAATGAGACGCAGTCCAAGTAAATGTTGCCAACGATCAAATTTATTCTGACAATGTATTTAGATTCCACATGAAAATTTCATTTTTAATCATACCATGTATATATTTCCTAAATGTAGAGATATATTTAATAAAATGAGGCATAAATTTTTTTATATAACTATTTTTATAAAAGATATGTATGTGTATTTTATATATATATATATATATATATATATATAAATAATAGTGAGTATATAGTTATAAATGACATGATAATGATAAGAACAAATATACTATAGTATATATTTCTAAATAATTAAATATACGAAAGTTTACGTGCTAGGTAGATTTAGTTTATACTAGGTAAAACTCAAAATTTACATACTAGGTATATATATTAGTTTATACTGCATATAAATATTTATTTAGGTAATGAAATCCTATTTTATCTTGATGGATATTCCAAGAAGAAGATAATATTTTTTTAATATATAAATTATACATGTAATAAACAGATAAATTGTTTGCCATAAACAAAAATAGGTATATTAGCGAATTTTTTTTATAATCAACACCATAATGAAAAAAGTCAATAGAAGCTTATTTTTTTCAAATTATTTTTTCCTTATTTGATGTATAATTGGAAAAGTCAATGGAAAATAACAAGAAAAATGGAACAAAATATCATATATGATAAAGAAAAACCGGCAGCATCAATTAAGAAAAGTCAAAATTAAAGAAAATAAAATATCGACACATCAATTACGGAAGGTCAAAATCACACTTTTTTTTTTTTTAGTAATACACAGTAAAACATGTTTAGCCAAGAAAGTCTAGGAGCCTCATTGAACGGCTCCTCTAACCACATCTCATCTTTCCTTAGCCGTAGAGCTTTTTGAGCTAAATTATGAGCTTCTTAATTGGAGGTATGAGGAATATGCTTGAAAGAGATAATCGTTCACTATTCTCTCATTTGTAGAATTGCATTAGTAAAATCATGGACCTAAGTATGAACTTCCATTTTGCCTTCTATCAGTAGGATAGTCTCCAGGAATCAGACTCAACCACCAGTGGTATATCCTTATTTGAAATATACATTAACCCCTTTAATCAATACGATAAGCTCTAAAATTAGGACATGTCAGTTCGTGTTAAGAGAGTGGTAACCAACACTGATCATGCGCCCTTCCTAATTTTGAACAATTCAACCTATTCCGCCACTGTTCAAATCCGCACACCAAGAGGCATGTGTTAAGACTCCACCACCCCTAGGCGAGTGGATGTCGTCAGTGTGACAAATTGTGCACCATTCCCAACTGAGGTTCTTGACTCAATGAAAGATTTGTAAACTCCTAAGTATGGAATTGTGTAGTTCTAATCAACTTGCTCCAATCTAGATCTCCATGGTTCTAAAGGATCCAGTTCCTGCATGTCCATATCTTCCACAGAATAATCATAAAAATGGGGAGGTCTTCCTGATTTCCATTTTCCATAATCCAACAGAATAATTAGTCGCAACTCATGTTCCTGAATTGTAAAATATATCAACACTACCATGGAAAAAATGATTCCATAACTTCCTCATTACCTTGCACCCCAAAAAATGTGGCCTATTGTTTCTGGTTGTTTCGCACAATAAGGGCACCAAGGATCCAACACCAAACCTTTCCGTATCAAATTAGTTCTTGTAGGAAAATTCTGAATAATCTTCCGATAGCAGATCTTTATTTTATTTTGAATTCAAGTCTTTCACATTGTCTTCCACATAATCCTCATCCCTCGCAATCCGATCTTGATGCTTCCTGTAAACCCTGAAGGCAAAGACCTAATTGATAAGCACTATTGATAGTGAAAATACCTCATTTATTATATTTTCAGACTATTTCGTCATGTCGATGTGTTCCTATACGTGGTATCCAAAAATTCTTACTGCATCCTTATTGATGAAGTGATTTTGAATTTTCTCAACATCCCATAAACAATTTTTCCTTTATTAAAGAAGGAACCGAACACATGGGAGAGCTGGATAAACCACCAAAGGATTTTCCCGACGTTTAGTCGTGAACTAAGGGTTGTTCATGATACTGATTTGACTGCCATTACCTATCTTCCACTTATATTCCTTCTTAAAATGATCACACCCCCATAAAATGTGCTACGCCAAGTATAAGATGGATAGGATCCAAGCCTGGCCTTTAGAAAATCTTCTGACTGGAAATATTTGCCTCGCAGCAGATACACGAAAAGAAGACTATCAGACTTATGTATTAAACGCTAGCTTTGCTTGGCCAACATGCCCTGGTTAAACATTACTAGATCACTAAAGCCCATCCGCCACTCACTTTTGGTATACAAAGTCGTTCCCACCTTTACTAGTGGATTTTCTACCATTTTTCACTAGTGCCCCACCGAAACTTAGAACAAAAAGAATTTAAGTCAGCACATAAACCCTTAGGTAATTGGAAGCAACTCATAGTGTAAATAGGAATAGCTTGGGTAACTTTCTTGATTAAAACTTCCTTCCCACCTATTGAAAATAATTTCCATTTCCAACCTTGCAAAGCTTTCCAAACTGAATCTCTAATTGATCGAAAAATCTATGATTTATTTTTTGAGTTTTAGGATCGGAGACCCAAATAAAATCCCAGAGTATCTGTGCAAACAACATTAAAAGGTTGTTGAATTCCAGTCAAAATATCTGTTGGCGTGTTCTTACTAACCACAAAAACTGATTTGTCATAATTAATTGCCTGACTAGACGCCAGTTCATAGCACTCCAAAGTTGATTTAATGGGGAAAATGTCTTGATGTTTTTCCTGAAAGAAATAATGTTATCATCGACATAAAAAAGATGTGTAATTATTGGGCAAAAATGATTAATTCTTAGTCTAGTAAAATTCCTAGACATTTGTTCCCTATGAAGTAAAGAAGAGAAATATTCGGCACAAATTAAAAAAAGATAAGGAGATAGAGGGTCTCCCTGTCTAAGGCCTCTTATTGGATGAAATAACAACTTCTGAGGTTTGCCATTCAAAAGAACCGAAAATCTCACTGTATCAACATTTCATAATTAAATCAATCCAATGAGTATCAGAATCGATCTTTAGCATTACTTTCTGGAGATATATCTATTCCATCTGATCATAAGCTTTGCTCATATCCAACTTCATAACTATCATACTTACCTTCCCCTTACGTTTATTCTTAAGAGCATAAAGACATTCAAATCCTATCAGAGCATTTTGTGTGATCATCTGATCAGGAATAAAAGCTGATTGTTTTAGAGAGGTAATCTGGTTTTACACCCTTTTTAGTCCATTAGCCAGTGTTTTGGATATTATTTTGTAGACCACATTGCAAAGACTAATAGGTCTAAATTCCTTCATCCTTGTTGGGCTATTTTTTTTTTGGAATGAGGGTGATCAATGTATGATTTAGCTTACTTCAGCTCATTGTTACCATTCAACCAGCCTAAACATATCTCAATAACATTATCCCCCACAATCTCCCTTAATACTTTTTAGAAGCCAGCATGAACTCCATCCGGACTTGGCGCTTTATAGGGATTCATGCCTTTTAGCACGTCTTCAATTTCTGCCTTTGTAAAATCAGTCCGAAGCATCTTATTGTTATTCTTAGTAACAATTTGAGGAATACAGTCCACCATTTTCGCAATTGCCTCTGAATTTGAAGCACTTGTCGAGATGAAATTGGTGAAATAAGAAGTTGCCAGCTTGCTCATGTCTTCTTCTAGTGTTACCCAATTTCAAGAAGAATGAAAGAAGCCTTGAATCAGATTCTATAGTTTTTGTTTAATCGCCCTAATGTGAAAATATTTAGTATTACGATCCTCCCATTTTAACCAGTCCTCTTTTGATCTTTGATGTCAATAATTTTCATCTTCATCAAGTAATTTCTCCAATTACACTATTATCAGTTTTCAAATATCCTCTGTCTATGGGCCCACTGAGGTCTCAAGCTCTCATATTTCCTTTTTTTTTTTTTTTTTTTTTTTTTCTGAATTGCCCCTCTAATCGATCCACCAAGTCTGTGTTGATTCAACTTTCTCATCTTTTTTAAACAAAGATGCAATCTATCTTGAAGATCATTAGTACTTGGTGGACGATACCTTCTCCAAGTAGTAGCCACTGAAGGGATCGAATCCCGCAGCAGAAGCGATTGTGAATCGCGTGTTCATGATTTTATTACACGAATCTAATACAAGAACTAGATCTAAGATTAAACATGCATTTCTAATAAGGACAACAAGATAACATACCTTTGAAGAACACTTTCTTCACGATTTCGTCCTCCAACGATCACGATCTCAGCAACAAACTCGAGCTGTATGAAGATCCACCACTAGGTCTTCTCCGTTGTTCTCTAGGTGAGGGAGGAATGTGGGTTCCTTTAGGATGAGGTGTGGAGGTTTTGAGAGAAGTTGTGTTTGGAACTTTTCCAACAACACAACAATGTGGAACTTTACGGTTACAACCAAAAGCTTACCTTAAAGTTGCATCTTATGCAACTATTTTTAGGAAAATAGGATGGAAATTACCATCCTATCCCTCCTTCATTCTCTCATTAGTATATAGTTAATGTGTGAATCTAATTCACATTAAAACTATATATTATATCAATTATATCACATATACTTGATATAACACCTCATATATGAAATTGAACACTTCAATCTAATTCCTAACTTTATACCCTCAATATTACCATGATGAGCCAACGGAGGGACCTAATGGACCTACAGTTCATGAGCTCCAATGATGTGAGATTAACTGATCAAACTCTTGGATCCAGTTAATCAATATTCATTAACTACAAGTCACTCTACTATAGACTTGTAGCTGCACTCTCCTCATTGTAGATTATATTGTGTCTATTGTGAAGGGAAAACGAATCCCGCAGCGGAAGGGATTGTGAATCGCGCGTTCTTAATACCGTTACAACGATTGTGTTCAAGAACTAAATAATCTAGATTAAGCATAAAAACAGAATTTGGACAACAAGAAATATACCTTTGAAGAACCTTTCTTCAAGTGCTCTTTCTCCTACGACCACGATCTCAGCAACTCAAGCCCGAAAGTTTACCGACACTTCCACCGGATCTTCTCCGTTGTTCTCTAGGTGAGGGAGGAAGGTGGGTTCCTTTTAGGTGAGATGAAATGTTGTGAGAGAGAGATTTGTTTTATGGAACTTTTCCAACAACACAACAAAGGCTAAAATTCATTTTCTTAGTTTCATCTCATGCAACCATATATATAGGGAAATAGGATGGAAATGACCATCCTACCCCTCCTTTATTCTCTCATTAGTATATGGTTTACATGTGAATCTAATTCACATTAAAACTATATATTATATCAATTATATCAATATAACACCTCATGTATGAAATTGAATACTTCAATTTCATTCCTAACTTTATACCCTCAATATTACCATGTTGAGCCAACGAAGGGACCTAATGGACCTACAGTTCATGAGCTCCAATGATGTGAAATTAACTGATCAAACTCTTTGATCCAGTTAATAAATATTCATTAACTACAAGTCACACCACTATAGACTTGTAGCTGCACTCTCCTCATTGTAGATTATATTGTGTCCACTGATATAGTCATTACCCATGAGTCGACCCATCACAGGTTGTTCGTGATCATAGCTGGGTCAAATTATCGTTTTACCCCTGTGATTACCTCTTTGTTCCTTAAGCACCACTAATCCTCTAATGAACAACAAGTCTAACGTCCTACCATAGACTCATACCCTCATAGAGGCGGGCCCTGTTGTTCAAGACACGAGTCGATTCTTAAGGGAACAACCTATCTAATTCCTTAGTGTAGGAATGAGTGAATTCCATCTTTGCAGTTAAGTTCCCGCTACTACCTACGAGGTTCTGTCACGAGAAGGTAGACTTATTGAGTCTGGCCACAGCCACTCTCACCCATACTAGTCTAAGGAAAAACCCTATAAGCGGGAGTTCTTAACTCGCTTCGCTCAGATTCGTGTCGAGTCACTAATGACCATCTATAAATTACTAGTCTTATCCTCATTAACGGTGTTACCTTTGGTTAGACTAATAATTTGCGGTCCGGTCTTGTATGAACTCTTAATACAGGATGCCCTCACTCGCATGTCAACTACATGAATGAGGTTGATTACCTCATTTGTACTAATTACAAAGTGGGCCGCATCCATGGTGTTACTAGAATGAGGTTTCCAACCTTATTCTTATACCATAGACCATTTAGGTTATATTCTTGAACACAATCCAAATAGTGTCCACTACACTGATGTTCAAGATATATATTGTAATCTTGGAGCTTAGTTTATTGGATTTATAAAGCAAGCATTATACTTTCATCAAAACAAATAACCCTTTATTTATTTGCTCAAAATTACACAAGTTTAGGGCATAAATCCCAACAATCTCCCACTTAACCTAAAGCTTGTGGAGTACTAAAACATTACAGTAATGTAAATACAATAAACTAGGGCATTTAAACCCTTTGTACAAAATACTCCCACTTGCCCTAGTTGGGGAAGACTTGTAAACCTAGACCTTCTAGGTGACTCTCAAATACTTTAGCCGTGAGAGCCTTTGTAAAAGGATCAACAACGTTGTGCTCTGAGGCTATCTTCGTGACAATCACGTCTCCTCTATGCACGATCTCCCTGATGAGATGATATTTTCGCTCAATGTGCTTTCCCCTATTGTGACTTCGGGGTTCTCTCGAATTCGCCACTGCACCACTGTTATCGCAATATAGCGTGATGGGCAAAACCATATTTGGAACAACTTCCAAATTTAGCATGAATATCCTTAATTAGACGACCTCTTTAGCTGCTTCACAAACTGCTACATATTCGGCCTCCATGGTGGAATCAGCGATGTATTCTTGTTTGACGCTTCACCATACTACAGTTCCTCCGTTAAGAGTAAATACTAACCTTGATGTAGATTTTCGAGAATCTTTATCAGCCTGAAAGTCAGAATCCGTGTATCCTTTAAGGATCAAATCAATCCGTGTATCCTTTAAGGATCAAATCCTTAGCCCCATACACAAGCATGTAGTTCCTTGTTCTCTGTAGATACTTAAGGATTCTTTTAACCGCTGTCCAGTGTTCAAGTCCTGGATTGGGTTGATACCTACTGACCATTCCAACTGCAAAACAGATGTCAGGCCTTGTACACAACATGGCGTACATCAAGCTCCCAACAGCTGATGCATAAGGAATTCGTCTCATGTCCTCAACTCCTTGAGGTGTCTTAGGACACTGTTCCTTAGACAAATGGACTCCATGTCTAAAAGGCAATAAACCATTTTTGGAGTCTTGCATCTTAAACCTCATTAACATTTTGTCGATGTAAGATGTCTGAGACAGGGCTAGTGTTTTATTCTTGTGGTTCCGGACAATCTGGATCCCAAGAACAAACTGCGCTTCTCCCAAATCTTTCATTTGGAACTGTGTCGCTAGCCATTCCTTAATGTCAGTAAGATAACCTACATTATTCCCAATGAGTAGGATATCATCCACATAGAGAATTATGAATGCGATGGAACTATTGATGATTTTCTTGTAGACACAAGGTTCATCATCATTTTGGTCAAAACCATAAGATTTGATTGTCTCATCAAATCTTATATTCCAGGACCTAGATGCTTGTTTCAGTCCATAAATTGACCTTTTAAGCCTGCAAACGTTTTTCTCTTGTCCTGGTTTAATGAACCCTTTGGGTTGTTCCATGTAGATGTTTTCTTCAAGATTGCCATTCAAAAAGGCCGTCTTGACATCCATTTGTCATACCTCATAGTCATAATATGCGACAATGGCAAGTAGGATATGGATAGACTTTACCATAGCAACAGGTGAAAAGGTATCCTCATATTCAACCCCTTCAACCTCGGTATAACCCCTTGCTACTAGTCTAGCTTTGAAGGTTTGCACATTTCCATCTACACCACGTTTTCTCTTGTAGATCCACTTACAACCTATAGGTTTTACCCCATCAGGTTTATCTACAAGATCCCAAACAGAATTGAAGTACATAGACTCCATTTCTTGGTCCATGGCTATGACCCATTTGTCTTTGTCTTTGTCAACCATCGCTTAATTATAAGTCAATGGATCCTCGTAGTTGTCATCTGGTATAACAACTTGGGTTTCAGATAAACCCATGTAACAGTCAGGTTGTGTTATAACACTCCCACTACGTCGAGGCATACTCAACTCTTGAGATAGACTCTCTTGACTAGACAAACTAGTATCAACAACTCTTGTTGACGTTCTAGTTTTATTAGCAACCTTTGCTATTGTTCCGTCTAACTCGCTCAACACAATTTTACTCCTTGGTTTGTGGTCTTTTATATGGTCCTCCTCTAAGAAAGTGGCATTTGTCGACATAAAAACCTTATCTTCCTTAGGATCATAAAATAAACCACCTATTGTTTCTTTTGGGTATCCTACGAATAGGCATAATTTTAAACGTGAATCCAACTTTTTTAGATTTGTCACAAGCACATATGCTGGACAACCGCAAATTCTGAAATGACATAAACTACCTTTACGTCCTTTCCAGAGTTCAAAAGGTGTTTGAAACACTTTTGAGGCACATTATTCAAAATGTATATCATGATCTCTCTTTGCGTAACCCCAAAATGAACTAGGGAGATGAGCATAACTCATCATTGATCGAACCATGTCCAACAAGGTTCTATTTCTCCTTTCTGATACATTGTTTTGTTGTGGTGTACCGGGAGCCGAGAGTTGGGATGTAATTCCATGTTCTATCATATAGTTATGGAATTTTAAATCCATATACTCTCCACCTCGATCTGATCGAAGCGTTTTAATTGTTTTACCCAACTGATTTTCAACCTCAGTCTTGAATTCGTTGAACTTTTCAAGTGCTTCAGACTTATGTTGTATTAGGTAAATATGCCCAAATCTGGAATAATCATCTACAAAGGAGATGAAATGTTCATAACCTCCTCTGGTTTTAACACTCATCGGACCACAAAGGTCTGAATGTATAACCTCAAGAGGTTCTTTGGCTCTATAACCTTTTCCACTAAAAGGTCTTTTAGTCATTTTGCCTTCTAGGCAGGATTCACATACAGGTATAGTATTTTCTTCTAACTCATTTAGAAGTCCATTCTTTACCAATCTCTCAATCCTATTGAGATTAATATGACCCAATCTAAGATGCCAAAGATGAACATTTTCTTTAGGAGAAATTAGTTCGTGTGCTTGCAATTTTGTATAATTCACTGTTAAAACTATTTTAACTAAATTAAACCATTGCAAATAATTCTCAAGAAGAGCAACACATAGTACAATACTTTTCCAATGAAATAAACACTTTATTCAATTGAAAAGAAAATGAAGTACAATGTTCGCTAAGGCAAGAAATAGAAATAAGGTTTCTAATAAACCCTTAAGCTACATGTTATCGAATAACAAATTTTCCTTGCCAGACGATTGCTCTTTATTTGCTCATTTTCCTCTTCTTCTATATCTTCTTAAGTTCAGAAGTATGGCTGCAGTTCTTAGTTCCAGAGGATGAACCCTCCTGAGAACTTTTGGAATGGGCAAACAAATTTGCCTCTCCATTCTGTTGTCTCTTATCATCCATAAGAAACTGATAATTCTGCTGCTCATTTAGCAGAGAAGTCAGATCATACTCTATGTTGTTCATCGCTGCATTGCTACGGAATTGCAGAAAACTCTTCGGAAGAGATTCTAAGATTAACAAAACCTGACTTTTCTCATCTATGACTGCTCCGTTTAATTCCGCTATGTTGAAGTGATAAATCAAATTGAGAACATGTTCTCTCACTGACGTTCTCTCCTTCATGTGCGTGTTGTAAACGAATTTTAGGGCTTCATGTCGAATTTGTTTGGATGGTTGTCTAGACAAATTTAGCACAAAATTCATGATCTCACGAGCTGAGACCTTGCCCTCCAGCCTCCTGGCTAAAACATCAGGTATGCTAGCAAGGATATAGGCTTTTGCCTTTTCATTGGCATTGATCCAGCAGTCATACGCATCCTCAACAGATTGAGATGTGTTTTGAGCAGGGAATTGAGGACACTCCTCATTGAGAATGAACTTAAGATCATGTGCAACCAAGATTATGTTGAGTCTATTCCTCCAAGTCATTATGTTTTCTCCGTTTAATTTTTCCACACCCAGTAAGGAAATAATTGAGCTAGGCATTTTGCTGAAAAATTACAAATAAACTTGTATGAGTTTCTTGCTATAACTCTAATCCAATCATGTTTTAGCTAATTATCAAATGATTCTTAGGTCATTTATAATTTGCAATGATACTCCAAAGGTTTAGAATGTATGACACCGAAGGGTAATAAAAAAACACTCCTCCTCTGGATCAAGTCACTCTTGACCAAAACCTAATGCTAGAATAACTCTTATTCCTATAGACTTTAGTTACCATTTTTCGGTCAGGATACATACACAACTTATGTACCCCGTGAGTGTCACCCTTTGTCTTTAGATCCCAGAGTCTCCATCCAATAAAATCCGCCGAAGGGAGGACTAGATTGAAAAACAGACTTAGAAAATCTTTATCCCTTTCGGGTGTCTATTGTGTTCGATCCCCTATGATCAAGCCCTTCGAAGGGATTGTCTGGTCCAGGCCAAACTAGCAGGCTGACCATAGTGGTCTAACGGTGTAAACCGATAAAAGAGACTGTTGGTTTTGTTTTCACTAAACCTGCTCCCACTCACTATAAGTACCCTCTCCATTCACCTTGATATTGACTCATACAAACACCATCCGAAGGGGGACACTCCCGTTTGTGCCACGATGCCAAGTATAAGTCTCACGGTGTGAATTTTCCGGAGATAACGTAGGTGGAAAAATATGTATCATATACACTTTTCCTCCCATTGGATACTTTAAAGTTATAGGAATCTTACTTAGGCTAAAACCCGACTAATGGTTTTACCTAACTTTATCAATATAACTCTTATATCGATAATCAATATAACTCTTATATTGATTTTATCCTAAGTTTGTTAATATAACTTTTTATATTAAACCTAGGATTTCTAGTTTATTAACCCCTTAATAAACCATTGACGCCTTCTTGTAATTTATAAACTCTCTGATTAAATTTCACTCCCAGTCGGTTCTCCGGTGTAGGGGTGTTCCGTTTAAAGTTAAACTTAAATACCCCAGCCTAGACAGAACCTTCCTTAGACAGAGTTCCTCTTTTAATCATTGCTTATAAATTACTTGGTTCCTAATTCTAATCTAATTAGAACTGATAACCTAAGGTCTATTATTTCAAAGTTCTAAACATTTTAAAACTAATAATTAACCTTAAGTGACATGCATACTATGTTATAGTGCTTGATCATTCATCACATGAATAATAAGACATTCATAGCATAATCATCTCATGATATATAATGCATGTCAATTATGTCCATAAATTAATATAACAACTTTATATTAATTAATCATGCAAACTTCATAATATAACTCTTTATATTATAAATGATGCATTAAAATGGTTAACCTAAGGTGGGATTTCTAAAATAAAAGCATACATTATGCATGACAATAGTTACACAACAATTGCATAATTTAAATAGCAAAATTAGACCAATTTTGGCACCCTAAAATTAATTTTTAATTAATTTAATCTAATTATATTAATTAAAATTAAATAAATAAAATATAAATAAATATAAAACATTTTTATATTTATTATATATAATAAATACAAAATTCTGCCCGTTGCTCCTTCGCGTGAAACGCATAAGGCGTGTAACGCGATATACGTCGTCGCAACGCGCATCTTGTCCTCATCTAACGGTTGAAGCGCGCCTCGTCTAG
Organism: Trichosanthes cucumerina; assembly: GCA_036507285.1. Classification (NCBI taxonomy): domain Eukaryota; kingdom Viridiplantae; phylum Streptophyta; class Magnoliopsida; order Cucurbitales; family Cucurbitaceae; genus Trichosanthes; species Trichosanthes cucumerina. The sequence goes on along the minus strand of CM071835.1, from coordinate 94,466,581 downwards.
CGTTAGTAACGGCGAGGGCGTTACGCTAACGTCTTCTTCTTCTACAAGCGCGCTTGCCAAAGTGGCGTTGCAATGCCAATGAACAACGTTGCAACGCCATTCACAGAACAACAACAATCTCCATTATTTTGGCTCGTTTTTGCTCCGATCTTCTTGGCAACCACTTTGCCTCGATCGACACGGACTTACAGACTCGATTTACAATTAAAATTGCCCAAAACACCGGGCCCTTATATTGAACGATTCAATGAAAAAATTATAAATCTAAGTGCCAAAATCGAAAATGTATAATTTGCAAACCGTTCATACATCTCATGCAAAACAGTAAATCTCACCACGTTCTTGAAAAATCCAGAACGAAAATTAAGAACGCAATTGGGCTCGGATACCAATTGAAGAGAAAACGAATCCCACAGCGGAAGCGATTGTGAATCGCGCGTTCATAATATCGTTACAACGATTGTGTTCAAGAACTAAATAATCTAGATTAAGTATAAAAATAGAATTTGGACAACAAAAAATATACCTTTGAAGAACCTTTCTTCAAGTGCTCCTTGTCCCACGACCATGATCTCAGCAACGCAAGCCCGAAAGTTTACCGACACTTCTACCGAATCTTCTTTGTTGTTCTCTAGGTGAGGGAGGAAGGTGGGTTCCCTTTAGGTGAGATGAAATGTTGTGAGAGAGAGATTTGTGTTATGGAACTTTTCCAACAACACAACAAAGGTTTAAAATTCCTTTTCTTAGTTTCATCTCATGCAACCATATATATAGGGAAATAGGATGGAAATGACCATCCTACCACTCCTTTATTCTCTCATTAGTATATGGTTTATATGTGAATCTAATTCACATTAAAACTATATATTATATCAATTATATCATATATAATTGATATAACACCTCATGTATGAAATTGAACACTTCAATTTCATTCCTAACTTTATACCCTCAATATTACCATGTTGAGCCAATGGAGGACCTAATGGACCTACGGTTCATGAGCTCAATGATGTGAAATTAAGCGATCAAACTCTTTGATCCAGCTTAATCAATATTCATTAACTACAAGTCACTCCACTATAGACTTGTAGCTGCACTCTCCTCATTGTAGATTATATTGTGTCCACTGATATAGTCATTACCCATGAGTCGACCCTTCACAGGTTGTTCGTGATCACAGCTAGGTCAAATTATCGTTTTACCCCTGTGATTACCTCTTTGTTCCTTAAGCACCACTAATCCTCTAATGAACAACAAGTCTAAGGTCCTACCATAGACTCATACCCTCATAGAGGGCGGGGCCCTGTTGTTCAAGACCTGGAGTCAGTTCTTAAGGGAACAACCTATCTAATTCCTTAGTGTAGGAATGAGTGAATTCCATCTTGCACAGTTAAGTTCCCAGCTACCTACGAGGTTCTGTCCCTGAGAAGGTAGACTTATTGAGTCGGCTACAGGCCACTCTAACCCATACTAGTCTAAGGACACACCCCTATTAGCAAGAGTTCTTAACTCGCTCAAGATTCAGGTCGAGTCACTAATGACCATCTATAAATTACTAGTCTTATCCTGTTAACGGTGTTACACTGGTTAGACTAATAATTTGCGATCCGGTCTTGTACGAACTCTTCATACATTATGCCCCCACTCGCATGTCAACTACATGAATGAGTTGGATTACCTCATTTGTACTAATTACAAAGTGGGTTGCATCTATGGTGTTACTAGAATGAGATTTCCAACCTTATTCTTATACCATAGACCATTTAGGTTATATTCTTGAACGCAAGCCAAATAGTGTCCACTACACTGATTTTCAAGATATATATTATAACCTTGGAGCTTAGTTTATTGGATTTATGAAGCAAGCATTATAATTTCATTAAAACAAATAACCCTTTATTTATTTGATCAAAATTACACAAGTTTAGGGCATAAATCCCAACATATTGATATAATCATTACCCATGAGTCGACCCTTCACAGGTTGTTTGTAATCACAGTTGGGTCGATTTACAATTTTTCCCCTGTGATTACCTTTTTGTTCCTTAAGCACCACTGATCCTCTAATGAACAACAAGTCTATGGTTCTACCATAAACTCATACCCTCTTAAGCTAGTTTAGAAGGCGGAGCCCCGTTGTTCAAGACCTGGACTCAGTTCTTAAGGGAACAACCTATCTAATTCCTTATTGTAGGAATGAGTGAATTCCATCTTGCATAGTTAAGTTCCTAGCTACCTACGAGGTTCTGTCCCTGAGAAGGTAGGCTTATTGAGTCGGCTATAGACCACCCTCACCCATACTAGTCTAAAGACAAACCCCTATAAGCTGGAGTTCTTAACTTGCTCAGGATTCAGGTCGAGTCACTAATGACCATCTATAAATTATCAGTCTTATCCTGTTAACGGCGTTATACTGGTCATCCACATGAATGAGTTGGATTACCTCATTTGTACTAACTACAAAGTGGGTCGCATCCATGGTGTTACCAGAATAAGGTTTCCAACCTTATTCTTATACCATAGACCATTTAGTTTATACTCTTGAACACAATCCAAATAGTGTCTACTACATTGATGTTCAAGATATATTATAACCTTGGAGCTTAGTTTATTGGATTTTACAAAGCGAGAATATAATTTTATCAAAACAAATAACTTTTTATTTATTTGACCAAAATTACATAAGTTTTAGGGCACATATTCTCACAATCTCCCACTTGACCTAAAGCTTGTGGAGTACATAATTTAAACATTACAATAATGTAAAATACAATAAACTAGGGCATTTAAACCCTGTGTACAATATACTCCCACTTGCCCTAGTTGGGGAAGACTTGTAAACCTAGACCTCCTAGGTGACTCTCAAATACTTTAGCCGTGAGAGCCTTTGTAAAAGGATCAACAATGTTGGGCTCTAAGGCTATCTTCGTGACGATCACGTCTCCTCGATGCACGATCTCCCGGATGAGATGATATTTTCGCTTAATATGCTTACCCCTCTTGTGACTGTTGGGATGTTTGTTCTAATCTCGTTTAGTGTGTAAATCTACATTTGAAATTAATAAAAGTTATTTATTTCATCATTTTGTGTCTCACATTTGTTACAAACTTTGTCCAATAATCTAAGCTCCAAGGTCATTGAATATATGAGAGAACTAAAACTTGAACGGTGTGTAGTGGACACAAAGGGAGGATCACATTCGAGTTAATAACTCGAACGATCTACAGTATATGGATGGGGTTGGAGACCTAATCCTGGATACGCTGTGGATGCGGCCCGTTTTGTATTAAGATACAAACGAGATGATCTGACTCGTTCATGTGGTTGACATGCGAGTGGGGGCATCCTGTACAATGAGATTGTACAAGAGTGGACCGTGAATTATTAGACCTAATGATGTAACACCGTTAACAGTATGTACTAATAATTTCGTAGATGGCCATTAGTGACTCGACTTGAATCCTGAGTGTGTTACGGACTCCTGTCTGCGGGGGTTTGTCCTTTGACAAGTACGAGTGAGAGTGGTCACAGTTACTCGCCCAATATGCCTATCTTCTCAGGGACAGGAGAAAGTAGGGAGCTGGGAACTTTGAAGGGAATGAAAGTCCCGTGCAGCGGAAGACGATTGAATCGTCGATGTATCAATTATGCAAACCGTCTTTGTTAAAATTGATCTAATACATAGATCTAGGCTAAACATGCTTCTAAGAAGAAAAACAGTAAGAAATGAATTTACTTACTTGTTGAAGACTTTCTTCAAGATTTCTTCTACAAATCCACGAACTCTTTGTGCTCCTCGTACACAACGATCACCTCCAACAGTTATGAACCGAACACCACCAAAATTGCCTTCTCGGTTGTTCTCTTTTGGAGAAAGGAGGCTTGTGGGAACCTTTTTGGTTTTGGAGAGGGAGGAGAATTTGAGAGAGAATAGAGAGAGTTTCTCTTCTCCTTTTTGTGTAAAACTAAGAAATGAGAGAATAAAAAATTAAGTCCTTCTAGTAAGAAGGGTTTATATAGTGGGATTAGTGGAGTTGAAATGTCTACATTATTACCACTTTACCACAACCATAGGTTATGCAAATCTCATTTGCATAACCACATAATATAAGATATCTTATATCTCATATTACAAATCTCATTTGCAATAATTGTGGATTTATTAAATTGAATCACATCCAATTTAATTTCTCTCAATCAAATTCTCCAATTCGCCCTAATTCAACAATTAGGCTAACCTATAGTTTATTATGAATCTCATTCACATTAAACTATATATTATATCATTCATATCTCATATAAATGACATAAATGCCCTTTAGGTGAAATTGAACACTTCAATTTCATACCAAAACTTTATCCCTTCTTAAATCCAGATGGAGCCAACCAAGGGACCTAATGGACCTACAGTGACGGGCTCCAATGATCCGAGATTAACCTGCCAAAATCTTTGACCCGGTTAACCAACATTCATTAGCTACGGTAACACTCCACTATAGCTCGTGAGTTGCACTCCGTCGTCGCGAGAATATTACGTGTCACCGATATAACCAATGCCCATGAGTCGACCCTTCACAGTTTTATTCGTGAGACACTACTGGGTCAAATTACAGTTTTACCCCTGTGTCTACCTCTTGTTCCTTAAGTCCCCACTGCTCCTCTAATGAACAACATATTGTGATGGTCCAACCATACACAACACCCTTCTCGGGTCAGTGAGAAGGTGGGCGCCCGTTGTCCAAGCCCTGGAGACAGCACTTAAGGGAACAACCCCTCTAGTTTCCCTAAAGGCGGGAACGAGTGAATTCCATCTCGCGTAGTTAAGTTTCCAGCTCCCTACTTGGTTTTGTCCCTGAGAAGATAGGCATATTGGGCGAGTAACTGTGACCACCCTCACCCGTACTAGTCAAAGAACAGATCCTCGCAGATAGGAGTCCGCAACACGCTCAGGATTCAGGTCGAGTCACTAATGGTCATCTACGAAGATATTAATCCTTACTGTCAACGGTGTTACATCAGTAGGTCTAATAAATCACGGTCCGGTCTTGTACAATCTCATTGCACAGGATGCTCCCACTCGCATGTCAACTGCATGAACGAGTCCGATCACCTCGTTTGTATCTAATACAAAGCGGGCCGCATCCACAGTGTATCCAGGATTAGGTCTCCAACCCTATCCATATACTGTAGACCATTCGGGTCATTAACTCGAACGTGATCTTCCTTGTGTGTCCACTACACACCGTTCAAGTTCTAGTTCTCTCATGTATACAATGACCCTGGAGCTTAGTTTATTGGAAAAGTTTATAAATATTGCGAGACACAAAGTGATGAAATAAATAACACTTATTAATTTCAAACAATATATTACAAACACGAGATTAGGATAAAAATCCCAACAAACTCCCACTTGGACTAAGCTAGTGGAGAAAATATATTTCAGAAATGTACATAAATTACAACGAAGTAATACAATAAACTAGGGCATTGAATACCCGTTTACACATCTCCCACTTGCCCTAGTCAGGAAGCTCTCGAAGACCTAGACTCTCTAGGTGACCCTCAAACACCTTAGCCGTGAGGGGCTTTGTAAATGGATCAGTTACGTTGTGCTCCGACGCTATCTGCGTGACTGTCACGTCTCCGCGGTGCACAATCTCCCGTCAGATGATACTTGCGCTCAATGTGTTTGCCTATCTTATGGCTCAGAGGCTCACATGAGTTGGCTACTGGACCACTGTTATCATAGAACAGTGTCATGGGCAAGTTCATGTTAGGAACAACTTCCAATTCTGTCATGAACTTCCTAAGCCAAACAGCTTCCTTTGCAACTTCACAAGCCGCAACATACTCCGCTTCCATAGTGGAATCAGCAATGCATCCCTGCTTGATGCTTCGCCATACTACAGCTCCTCCATTCAAAATGAAGGCTAACCCCGAAGTAGATTTCCTAGAATCCTTATCGGTCTAAAAATCAGAATCTGTGTATCCCGTAAGGATCAAATCCCCACTACCATACACTAAGCTGTAGTTCCTCGTTCTCCTAAGATACTTGAGGTTTGCCTTTACGGTACATCCGGTGATCTAATCTGGATTGGCACGATATCTCTCGACAATTCCTCTTGCATAATGGATGTCGGGCCTAGTACACAACATGGCATACATGAGGCTCCCTACAGCTGAAGCATATGGAATTCGTCTCATATCCTCAACATCTTGAGAAGTCTTAGGACACTGATCCTTAGACAAGTGAACCCCATGCCTGAAAGGCAGCAAGCCATTCTTGGAGTTCTGCATCTTATATCTAGACAACATCTTGTCAATATAAGACGCCTGAGACAAGGCTAGCGTTCTTCTTCCGGTTCCGGACTATCCGGATACCTAGAACGTCATTGAGCTTCTCCCAAATCTTTCATTTGGAATTGCGAAGCTAGCCACTTTTTAACGTCAGTAAGAAATTCTACCTAATTCTCAATGAGAAGAATATCGTCCACGTACAACACCAAAAATGCGATGAGTTTTGTCAACGATTTTCTTGTAGACACAAGGTTCGTCGACATTTTGATCAAAGCCATAAGATTTGATTGCCTCATCGGACCTTATATTCCAAGACCTCGAAGCTGCTTTGGTCCATAAATGGACCTATGGCGAAGTGCAAACTCTTTGCTCTTGGCCTTGGGCAATGAACCCTTTGGGTTGGTCCATGTAGATGGTCTCATCAAGTTTGCCATTCGTAAAGGTTTGTTTTGGCGTCCATCCGCCATACCTCGTAGTCATAATACGCGGCAATGGCCGAAGGATCTCGATCGACTTTACCATGGCAGCGGTGAAAAGGTCTCTCATAGTCAACCCCTTCAACTCAGGTAAAACCCTTTGCCACTAGTCGGGCTTTGAAGGTCCGCACCTTCCCATCTACGTCACATTTACGCTTGTAGATACATTTGCAACCAATAGGTTTTACCCCATCCGGTTGATCCACAAGCTCCCATACACAATTGAAGTACATAGACTCCATTTCCTAGTCCATAGTTTTAATCCACTCGTCTTTGTCAACATCAACCATTGCCTGATCATAGGTCAATGGATCCTCACAGTCATCATCAGGAGCGACAACTGAGGTTTCAGCTAAACCCATGTAGCGATCAGGCTGTCTCACAGCCCTCCCACTACGTCGAGGCATTCCCAATTCTTGGGAACGGATTTGATTAGACGTGCTAGGATCAACAACACTTGTTGACGTACTAGCCCCATCAGCAACTCTTGCTGATGTACCGTCCATTTCATTTAATACAATTTTACTCCTTGGTAAATGATCCCTGACGTGGTCATCCTCTAGGAAAGTGGCGTTTGTCAACACAAGCACCCTATTTTCCCTAGGATCGTAAAACAGACCACCCCTAGTCTCTTTAGGGTAACCTACGAATAGACACAATTTCGAACGGGGTTCCAACTTTTTGGGTTTGACACCAACACGTGGAGGGCATCCCAAAGTTCAAGTGATGTAAAGCGCCTTTACGCCCACTCCAGAGCTCGAAAGGTGTTTCACAAACACTCTTCGAGGGAACGTTGTTCAAAATGTAAACCGCAGTCTCCACTGCGTACCCCCAAAAAGAATCAGGGAGACGAGCATAGCTCATCATCGACCGAACCATGTCCAACAAGGTTCTTTTTCTCCTCTCCGATACACCATTCTGTTGTGGCATACCAGGCGCTGAGAGTTGGGACGTGATTCCGTGTTCTATCATATAGTCCTGAATTTCAGTGTCCATGTACTCTCCACCCCAATCCGATCGAAGTATTTTAAGCGATTTACCTAAGAGGTTCTCAACCTCAGTCTTGTACTCCTTGAACTTTTCAAGAGTTTCAGACTTCTAATGCATTAGGTAAATATACCCATATCTGGAGTAGTCGTCTATGAAAGACACAAAGTACTCATAACCGCCCCGAGCTTTAACATTCATTGGACCACAGAGGTCAGAATGCACTAACTCAAGAGGCTCTTTGGCTCTATATCCTTTTCCACTAAAAGGACGTTTGGTCATTTTGCCTTCAAGGCATGACTCACACACCGGTAAAGAGTTTTCTTCCAACTCGTTTAAAAGTCCACTCTTCACTAGTTTCTCAATCCTATTGAGATTAATGTGGCCTAACCGAAGATGCCAAAGATGAGCATTTTCTTTTGGAGAAATTTTTCGCTTTCTTAGTTCGTGTTTTCTAGATTTTAAATAATTCGATATTCAAAACACTTTTGACCGAATTTGGTTTCAAAACATACAGATTATTTTCAAGTGAAGCTGAACAAATCACATTCCCTTTGAAAGAAATAAACGCTTTATTCGATTCAAAAGAAACTGAAATACAATGTTCAATAAGGCAGGAAATTGAAACAATGTACAGATTGTCCAACAATAAGTACTTCCCGCCAAAGTTTAGCTTCACTGCGTGCCGATCATTGCAAAGAGAGACAAGCTCCCGGATCCAACCCGTAGAGTCACCTCACCCTCTCGCAGTGGCTTCCAGGAATCAATCCCACGAAAAAAGAAGAACAAACGTGGTTAGTGGCGCGAATCCGAGTATCAGCAGAGTCACTACTCTCCACTAAACAAGTTTCGATTAAAAGTAAATCACATTTACCTTGATTCTTCCTCTCGGCCAGAATTTGGGACGCTTTCTCTCCGAAGGATCGCCCCATTGCAGTGGAAACACTTTCCTTTCTCTGCAACCTCCTTGACCTTCTTGCCCTTGTGGGCGGCAGCACGGTCAGTTTTACCCCTCTTCATCCTCTTCTTCCCTTTCGGGCGTGAAGGAGCAACAGGTTTCGTCCCAGAGGTCGAACCCCTGTGATAAGACACCAGAGGCAACATTTGCCTCGCATTCCCGACCCTATGCAAGGATTGGAAATTTCAGAGCTCGTTGAGGAGGGTTGTCGGTGTGTAGCTAATTTTGTTCATAACAAAGATTGCTATCTGAATCAAGGAAACTCTTCGAAAGAGTCTCCAAAATAAAACTGACCTGGCTCGACTCATCGATCGAAGCCCCGTTCATCTCGGCAAGATGGAAGTGGGTCATCATGTCTAGAACGTGTTCACGGACGACGCGAGCCCTCTTTCATCCAAATGCGTTGAAAACGTATTTGAGCGAGTCATCATGCCAGGACTGAAAGGATCGTTGTCCAATCATTTCTCGCAAGGACTCCATGATCTCTTAGCGGAAACCATCACTCGTGCTTCTTTGCCAAGACATCAGACATGCTGGCAATAATGTAGACCTTGGCCTTTTCATTGGCCCTGATCCATCGATCGTACGCATCGCAAACACTTAGCGACGCGGTCGAGCCCGACATCTGAGGACACTCCTCAGATAACACGAACTTAATGTCGTCTTGTACCAAAATTGTATTTATGTTGTTTTTCCAACTTTGATAGTTATCTCCCACTAATTTGTCTGAAGCGAGTAAAGCTATTATTGCGCTAGACATTTTTTAGCTGAAAAAATAAGAAAAACCTTTGTGTTAGTCTCGCAAAAAAAAACTTTTGAAAACCAATCAAGTTTTAGCAAAAATTGTTTTATGATCCCTAGGTCATTCAAAATTTTGCAATGATACCCTAAAGGTTTAGAATGACCGCCACCGAAGGGTGAACAGAACACTCCCCCTCTAGGACGAGTTTTTCTCGATCAGACCTTAATCCCAGAATAACTCTTATTCCATTAGGCGTCCAATTACCATTGTTTGGTCGAATTCATTAACACTTAACGAATTCTGTGAGTGTCACCCTCAATCTTTAAGTTTCCAAGCATCCGTCCAAACAATAGCCACCGAAGGGTGAACCAAGAAGGAAAACCAACCAGGAAACTGTATCCCTTTCGAGAATTCACGGTGTTTTGACTCCCATGATCAAGCCCTCCGGAAGGGATTGCAGTCCGAGCCAAACTAGCGAGGCGGATCATAGGCGTCTCACGGTGTGTATCGAAAGAAGAGACCGTGGGTCTCGTTTTCACAAGTCCCGCTCCCACTCACTATAAGTACTCTCTCCATCCATGATGATATTGACCTATACAAATGCCATCCGAAGGGGGACGCTCCCATTTGCGCCATGAGGCCGAGTATAGATCTCACGGTGCGGACTTAAAGGAGATTTGTGGTTGGAAATTCAAATTTATCTCATACACTTTATTTCCTCCCACTCAGCACTTTAATTTTTAATAGGATTGACCTAGATAAACAGGCTAAAATTTACCTAAGTCTACCAATATAACTCTTATATGGTATTAACCTAAGTTTATAATCACATTATTAACTTAGGTCTATATGAGTAAATTAATTAACACTTAATTAACGGCACTCACGAGAATATAACCTAAGAATCTCCGGTCCGAATTCACTCTCACTCAGCACTTTAATTTTTAGTAGGGATATTCCGCAAGCGTCAACTTAAATACCCCAGCATTAGACAAAACCTTCCTTAGACAGAGTTACTTATCAATCGCCATTCAAAGGTTATATTTGATTTCCTAAATTTCTAATCTCATTAGAAAATTAGAAAACCTAAGTCTAATTATTCAAGTTCTAAACACTTTAAAACTAATAATTAACTTAGGTTGCATGCATTTCTATGTTATAGTGCTTGATCATCCATCACATGAATAATACTATATACTATAACATAATATAATTCATCACATGAATTTAAATGCATGAGCATGCTTTTAATTTAAAAATATAACACTTATATTTAAATAAATTAAAACATGCATACATTATATTATAACTCTTATAATATAATCCTATCATGCATACTATATATTATAACTCTTATAATATAAATATGATGCATGAAATGTTTAACCTAAGGTGGGATTTTAAATCTATATGACATACAATATGCACATAGAAATTAATTAAAATATACATCTCATGCATAAAATAATTAAATAGCAAAAATGGATCGATTTTTGGCACCTAGGGGCATTTATTTAATTAAATAACATTAATATAACATTTATATTAATATTATTTAATAAAATAAATAAATAAAAATAAATAAATAAATTACATTTTACAAAAAGAAATAAATAAAATGTGTGAAAACCGCCCAAGTGGAGGCTTGAACCCACGACCGCCAGAATCGCCGTGAATCGCTCCTCAACGCGTGCATAGCGTTGTAACGCTGCGCCGTGGCGGCGTTGTATGCTTGCTCGTTGTCCCAGCGTCGACCGCGTTCTCAACGTCGTGGCGTAACGCTGTTTCATTCTCTGCCAGGCCTCCAACCGCAGGATAGCGTTGAGACGCGCGCGGGCGGCGTCTCAACGCCATCGACAGGACAACAAACACCTTTGCTGTTCTTCATCGATTTCCGCCTGTTTCCGCTCCGATTTCTTCACAGCAACACTTGCCACGAACGACACGGACTTACAGACTCGATTTATTTTCTAAAAATGCCCCAAAACACGGGCCCTTTACATTTGATCTCATTGAACAGAAAATAAATCTAAAAGTGCCAAAAATCGAAACATCCATTATGCAAACAAGGACATTCATCTCATGAATCATGGCAAAAAACCCACCAAAATTTAATAAAACAGTGCATAATTGAGAAACCATCGAAATGGCTCTGATACCATTTGAAGGGAATGAAAGTCCCGTGCAGCGGAAGACGATTGAATCGTCGATGTATCAATTATGCAAACCGTCTTTGTTAAAATTGATCTAATACATAGATCTAGGCTAAACATGCTTCTAAGAAGAAGAAAACAGTAAGAAATGAATTTACTTACTTGTTGAAGACTTTCTTCAAGATTTCTTCTACAAATCCACGAACTCTTCGTGCTCCTCAGTACAAATCGAACACCTCCAACGATTATGAACAGAACACCACCAAAATTGCCTTCTCGGTTGTTCTCTTTTGGAGAAAGGAGGCTTGTGGGAACCTTTTTGGTTTTGGAGAGGGAGGAGAATTTGAGAGAGAATAGAGAGAGTTTCTCTTCTCCTTTTTGTGTAAAACTAAAAAATGAGAGAATAAAAAATTAAGTCCTTCTAGTAAGAAGGGTTTATATAGTGAGATTAGTGGAGTTGAAATGTCCACATTATTACCACTTTACCACAACCATAGGTTATGCAAATCTCATTTCCATAACCACATAATATAAGATATCTCATATCTCATAATACAAATCTCATTTGCAATAATTGTGGATTTATTAAATTGAATCACATCCAATTTAATCTCTCAATCAAATTCTCCAATTAGCCCTAATTCAACAATTAGGCTAACCTATAGTTTATTATGAATCTCATTCACATTAAACTATATATTATATCATTCATATCTCATATAAATGACATAAATGCCCTTTAGGTGAAATTGAACACTTCAATTTCATACCAAAACTTTATCCCTTCTTAAATCCAGATGGAGCCAACAAAGGGACCTAATGGTCCTACAGTGACGGGCTCCAATGATCCGAGATTAACCTGCCAAACTCTTTGACCCGGTTAACCAACATTCATAAGCTACGGTAACACTCCATTATAGCCCGTAGCTGCACTCCCGTCAGTGCAGAATATTACGTGTCCACTGATATAACCAATGCCCATGAGTCGACCCTTCACAGGCTATTCGTAGATACGGCTGGGTCAAATTACCGTTTTACCCCTGTGTCTACCTCATGTTCCTTAAGTCCCCACTGCTCCTCTAATGAACAACATATTGTGATGGTCCAACCATACACAACACCCTTCTCGGGCCGGTGAGAAGGTGGGCGCCGTTGTCCAAGCCCCGGAGGCAAAGACTTAAGGGAACAACCCCTCTAGTTTCCTAAAGGCGGGAACAGTGAACTCCATCTCGCGTAGTTAAGTTCCCGGCTCCCCTACTGGGTTACGTCACACGAGAAGATAGGCATATTGGGCTAGTAATCGTGACCACCTCACACGCACTAGTCAAAGAAGCATCCTCGCAGCATGGCGGAGTCCGTAACACGCTCGAGATTGTGTCGAGTCACTAATGGTCATCTACGAAGATATTAGTCCTTACTGTCATCCGTGTTACATCGTGAGGTCTAATAAATCACGGTCCGGTCTTGTACAATCTCATTGCACGGGATGCCCCCACTCGCATGTCAATCGCATGAGAACGAAGTCGGATCATCTCGTTTGTATCTAATACAAAGCGGGCGCATACACAAGTGTATCCGTGGATTAGGTCTCCAACCCTATCCATATACCGTAGACCATTCGGGTCATTAACTCGAACGTGATCTTCCCTGTGTGTCCACTACACACCGTTCAAGTTCTGTTCTCTCATGTATACAATGACCCTGGAGCTTAGTTTATTGGAAAAGTTTATAAATATTGCGAGACACAAAGTGATGAAATAAATAACACTTATTAATTTCAAACAATATATTACAAACACGAGATTAGGACAAAAATCCCAACAAACTTAACTACGCGAGATGGAATTCAATCGTTCTCGCCTTTAGGGAAACTAGAGGGGTTGTTCCTTTAAGTGCTGTCTCCAGGGCTTGGACAACGGGCGCCCACCTTCTCACTGGCATGAGAGGGGTGTTGTGTATGGTTGGACCATTACAACTCTGTTGTTCATTAGAGGAGCAGTGGAGACTTAAGGAGCGAGAAGTAGACACAGGGGTAATTTGACCCAGCAGTGTCTACGAACAACCTGTGAAGGGTAAACTCATGGGTATTGGTTATATCAATGGACACATCTTGTCTTACACTGACGGGAGTGCAGCTACGTGTTGGGATTTATGCCCTAAACTTGTGCAATTTTGATCCAATAAATAAAGGGTTATTTGTTTTGGTAAAATTATATTCTTGCTTTATAAATCCAATAAACTAAACTGCAAGGTTATAATATATCTTGAACATCAGTGTAGTGGACACTATTTGGATTGTGTTCAAGAATATAACATAAATGGTTTATGGTATAAGAATAAGGTTGGACCTTATTCTTGTAACACCATGGATGTGGCCCACTTTGTAATTAGTACAAATGAGGTAATCCAACTCATTCATGTGGTTGACATGCGAGTGTGGGCATCCTGTATGAAGAGTTCATACAAGACCGGACTGCAAATTATTAGTCTAACGGTGTAACAGATTATGAGGATAAGATTGATAATTTATAGATGGTCATTAGTGACTCGACTGAATCCTGAGCAAGTTAAGAACTACTGCTTATAGGGGTTTGTCCTCAGGCTAGTATGGGTGAAAGTGGCCTGCAGCCAACTCAATAAGCCTACCTTCTCAGGGACAAAATCTCGTAGGTAGCTGGGAACTTAACTGTGCAAGATGGAATTCACTCATTCCTACATTAAGGAATTAGATAGGTTGTTCCCTTAAAAACTGACTCCAGGTCTTGAACAACGGGGCCCTGCCCTCTATGAGGGTATGAGTCTGTGGTAGGACCTTAGACTTGTTGTTCATTAGAGGATCAGTGGTGCTTAAGGAACAAAGAGGTAATCACTGGGGGTAAAATGGTAATTTGACCCAGTAGTGATTCTGAACAACCCGTGAAGGGTCGACTCATGGATAATGATTATATAAGTGGACACAATATAATCTACAGTGAGGAGAGTGCAGCTACAAGTCTATAGTGGAGTGACTTGTAGTTAATGAATATGATTAACTGGATCAAAGAGTTTGATCAGTTAATCTCACATCATTGGAGCTCATGAACTGTAGGTCCATTAGGTCCCTCCGTTGGCTCAACATGGTTATATTGAGGGTATAAAGTTAGGAATGAAATTGAAGTGTTCAATTTCATATATGAGATGTTATATCAGTTATATGTGATATAATTGATATAATATATAGTTTTAATGTGAATTAGATTCACATATTAACTATATACTAAAGAGAGAATGAAAGAGGGATAGGATGGTAATTTCGATCCCTATCTCCTTCTATATATATAGTTGCATAAGATGCAATAAAAAAAAAAGCCAATCTCAAGATTAACAAACCTAAGCCTTTGTTGTGTTGTTGGAAAAGTTCCAAAACGATAACTCTCTCACAACATCTCATCACACCTAAAGGGAACCCACATTCCTCCCTCACCTAGAGAACAACGGAGAAGATCCGGTGGTAGTGTCCGTGAACATTCGGGTTCGTGTTGCTGAGATCGTGAACGTGGCTATAAGGAGCACTTGAAGAAAGTGTTCTACAAAGATAATATCCTGCTGTCCATATTGTTATTATATGCTTAATCTAGGTATAATTGTTCTTGAATGTAATTTTTGTAACGAAATCAAGAATGCACGATTTACTATCGCTTCCGCTGCGGGATTCGATTCCTATCACTATGGGATTTAGTGGAGTGTTACCGTAGCTAATGAATGTTGATTAACCGGGTCAAAGAGTTTGATAAGTTAATCTCAAATCATTGGAGCTCGTCACTGTAGGTCCATAAGATCCCTCGGTTGGCTCAAACTGGATTAAAAGAAGGTTTACAATTTTGGTGTGAATTGAAGTGTTCAAGTTTACTAAAGGGTATTTATGTCATTTATATGAGATATGAATGATATATTATATAGTTTAATATGAATGAGATTCATAATAAACTATAGGTTAGCCTAATGGTTGAATTAGGGCTAATTTGGAGAAATTAGATTGAGAGATATTAAATTGGATGCGATTCAATTTAAAAATCCACAATAATGCAAATGTGATTTATAAAATGAGATATGAGATATCTTATAATATGTGGTTATGCAAATATGATTTGCATAACCAATAGTTGTGGTAAAATGGTAAATAGGTGGAGATTTCAACTCCACCTATCACCATTATATAAACCCCTATACAAGAAGGGTTCTTGAAGGCAATTATCATTTTTGGAATTCTCACCAAAAGAAGAATTCTCTTTTCTCTCTAAAATCCTCTCAAAATCTCTTCTCCCTAACAAAAAAGAAGGATCCCACAATCCTCCTTGTTCCTAAAGTAGAACAACCGAGAAACCAAGTGGAGGTGTTCGATCGGTGTTCGTGTGAAGAGTACGAGATCGTTGAGAATGAGGAGAGCACGAATAGTTTGTGATCTAATGGAAAGAAAGCTTGAAGATTGTCTTCAACAAGTAAGTAAACATAAACTTACTATTTTTCCTTTGTAGAAATGTATGTTTTAGCCTTTAACTATGTGATAGTTAATTTTAACGAAATTGAGTTGCACAATAATACCACGACGATTCGATCGTCTTCCGCTATGCTGGGACTCTAACTCCCTTCAATTGGTATTAAAGTCAATCGTTGGCTTCTTGTTGTGCACTTAATTTTGTTAAAATTAGGTGGGGTTATACTTTGATTCATGAGATGAATGTTGGTTTGCGAAATGGATGTTTTTCGGTTTTGGCACTTTTAATTAGATTTACATTAAAGTTGATTCGATCAATTTAAGGACCCGTGTTTTGGGTATTTTTTAATGTTATCGAGTCTGTAAGTCCGTGTTATTCGTGGTATGAGATGCTGTGAAGTAATCGAAGCGGAAACGGGCGAGAAACGATGAAGAACAACAATAGGTGCTTGCTGTTTTGTCGACAGCGTTGAGACGCCGTTCATCGGCGTTCGGCGTCTCAACGCTGCAATCACGGGCGGAGGCTTAGCTGCAGAACAACGTTACAACGATAGCGTTTCAGCGCCGAGGTGTGGAGCGCGCGGGCCGCAACGCTGAGCACCACAGCGCTGTAACGTTGCCGACGACATTGCAACGCTACGTGCGTTGAGGGCGGTTCCAGCGTCCAGTTCGCGAAAATCGTGGGGTCATGCTTCCAGTTGAAGTCGTGGGCAGTTTTTAAAATTCCTTTTATTTAAATTTCTTTTTTGTAAAATGTAATTTTTAATTTATTTTATTAAATAATATTAATATAAATGTTATATCAATGTTATTTAATTAAATAAATGCCCCTAAGTGCCAAAATCAGTCCATTTTTGCTATTTAATTATTTTATGCATGTGATGTATGATTTAATTAAATTCTATGTGCATAATGTATGTCATATAGGTTTAAAATCCCACCTTAGGTTAAACGTATTCATGCATCATTTATATTATAAGTGTTATAATATATAGTTTGCATGATAGGTTATATTATAAGTGTTATAATATAATTTAAATGCATGTTTTAATTTAATTAAATATAAGTGTTATATTTTTTAGATTAAAGTATGCTCATGCATTTATTTTTATGTGATAAATATTTATGTTATAGTATAGTTATTCATGTGATGAATGATCAAGCACTATAACATAGAAATGCATGCAACCTAAGTTAATTATTAGTTTTAAAGTGTTTAGAACTTGAATAATTAGACTTAGGTTTTCTAGTTCTAATAAGATTAGAATTAGGAAATCAAAATATAATCTTTGAATGGTGACTGATAAGTAACTCTATCTAAGGAAGGTTTTGTCTAAGACTGGGGTATTTAAGTTGACGCTTGCGGGACACCCCTACCTGGAAACCGACCTTAGAGTGAATTCGGTCCGGAGATTCTTAGGTTATATTTTTTCGTGAGTGCCATTAATTAATAGTTGATTAATTGAGTGTCTTTAATTAAAAGTTAATTAAACTCACACAGACCTAAATAATAATGTGATTATAAACTTAGGCCTAATACAATATAAGAGTTATATTGGTAGACTTAGGTAAATTTTAGCCGGTTTATCTAGGTCAATCCCGAAAATTATAAAGTGTTGAGTGGGAGGAAATTAAGTGTAATTAAGATACATTTAATTTTCCGACTACAAATCTCCATTAAGTTCGCACCGTGAGATCCATACTCGGCCTCGTGGCGCAAATGGGAGCGTCCCCCTTCGGATGGTATTTGTATGGATCAATATCAAAGTAGATGGAAAGAGTACTTATAGTGAGTGGGAGCGGGACCTGTGAAAACGAGACCCATGGTCTCTTCTTTCGATTTACACCGTGAGACCCCTATGATCCGCCTGCTAGTTTGACCTGGACCAGACAATCCCTTCGGAGGGCCTTGATCATGAGAGTCGGAACACCGTGAATTCTCGAAAGGGATACACTTTCCTTGTTGGTTTTCCTTCGTGGTTCACCCTTCGGTGGCTATTAATTGGACGGATACTTGAAAACTTAATGATTGAGGGTGACACTCACGGGATTCGTTAAGTGTTAATGAATTCAACCAAATAATGGTAACTGGACGCCTAATGGAATAAGAGTTATTCTGGGATTATAGTCTGGTCGAGAAAGTCTCGTCCTAGAGGAGGAGTGTTTTACATTCACCCTTCGGTGGCGGTCATTCTAAACCTTTAGGATATCATTGCATTTTTTTTAATGACCTAGGGATCATAGGATTAAATTTTGCTAAAACTTGATTGGACTTTAAAAGTTTTTTGCGAGACTAACACAAAATTTTTAATTCGATTTTTTCAGCAAAATGTCTAGCTTGATAATTGCTTTACTCGCTTCGGATAAGTTAGTGGGAGATAACTTCCAAACGTGGAAGAACAATATTAACACGATTCTTGTAACTGACGACCTAAAGTTCGTGCTTACCGAGGAGTGTCCTCAGTTGTCGACCTCGACTGCATCACGAATTGTTCGTGATGCATACGATCGATGGATCAGGGCCAATGAAAAGGTCAAGGTCTATATCATTGCCAGCTTATCTGAAGTCTTGGCAAAGGAGCACAAGTTGATGATCACCGCTAAGGAGATCATGGAGTCGTTGCAGGACATGTTTGGACAATGATCCTTTTCAAGTCAGACACGATTCACTCAAACACGTCTTAAACGCTCGAATGAAAGAAGGGACGTTTGTCCGTGAACATGTTCTGGACATGATGACCCACTTTAATTTGGCAGAGATGAACGGGTTTCGATCGATGAGTCGAGCCAGGTCAGCTTTATTTTGGAGACTCTTCCGAAGAGTTTCCTTCAGTTTCGTAGCAATGCTGTTATGAACAAAATTAACTACACTTTGACTACCCTCCTCAATGAGCTACAAAACTTTCAGTCCTTGATGAGGATCAGGACACCGGAAGCTGAGGCAAATGATGACTACAGATCATATCACAGGGGTTCGACCTCTGGGACCAAATCTATTGCTCCTTCTCGCCCGAAAGGGAAGAAGAAGATGAAGAAGGGTAAAGTTGACCGAGCTTCCGCCCAAAAGGGCAAGAAGGTCAAGAAAGTTGCAGAGAAAGGAAAATGTTTCCACTGTAATGGGGGCGACCACTGGCAGAGAAACTGTCCCAAGTTCCTTGCCGAGAGGAAGAATCAAGGTAAATGTGATTTACTAGTAACTGAAACTTGTTTAGTGGAGAGTAGTGACTCTGCCTGGATATTGGATTCGGGCGCCACTAACCATGATTGTTCTTCTTTTTAGGGAATAGATTCCTGGCAGCAGCTGCGAGAGGGTGAGGTAACTCTACGGGTTGGATTCGGGGAGATAGTCTCTGTTGCAGCTATCGACAAAGTGAAGCTTTTCTTTGGCAGGAATTACATTTTGTTAGACAACATGTATATATTTCCACGGTTTACTAGAAACCTCGTTTCTATTTCCTGTCTTTTAGAACAATGTATCTCCGTTTCATTTAATGGTAATAAAGCGTTTATTTTCAGAAATGGTAATTTAATTTGTTCTGCTTCACTTAAGTCAAATTTGTATGTTTTAATGCCTAATTTGGTCAAAAGCATTTTGAACACTGAGTTATTTAAAACTGCAGAAACACGAACTAAAAGAGTTAAAGTTTCTCCAAAAGAAAATGCCCATGTTTGACATCTAAGGTTAGGCCACATTAATCTCAATAGGATTGAGAGACTAGTGAAGAGTGGACTTCTAAGTAAGTTGGAAGAAAACTCTTTAGCGGTGTGTGAGTCATGCCTCGAAGGCAAAATGACCAAACGCCCTTTTAGTGAAAAAGGATATAGAGCCAAGAGCCCCTTGAGCTTATACATTCTAACCTCTGTGTCCCGATGGGTGTTAAAGCACGAGGTGGTTATGAATACTTCGTATCTTTCATAGATGACTATTCGAGGTAAGGGTATATTTACCTAATGCATAGGAAGTCTGAAACTCTTAAAAAGTTCAAGGAGTACAAGACTGAGGTTGAGAACCTGTTAGGTAAAACCATAAAAACACTTCGATCGGATCGAGGTGGAGAGTTTATGGACACTGAATTTCAGAACTATATGATAGAACACGAAATTACGTCCCAACTCTCAGCACCTGGTATGCCACAGCAGAATGGTGTATCGGAGAGGAGAAACAGAACCCTGTTGGACATGGTTCGGTCGATGATGAGTTATGCTCGTCTCCATGATTCTTTTTGGGGTTACGCAATGGAGACTGCGGTTTATATTTTGAACAACGTTCCGTTAAAGAGTGTTTGTGAAACACTTTTTGAACTCTAGAATGGACTAAAAGTAGTTTACACCTTTTCAGAATTTGGGGATGCCTGACCCATGTGTTGGTGTCAAACCTGAAAAATTTGGAACCCCGTTCAAAATTGTGCCTATTAGTAGGTTACCCAAAAGAGACCATAGGTGGTCTATTTTTCGATCCTAAGGAAAATAGGGTGCTTGTGTCGACAAACGCCACTTTCCTTGAGAAAGACCACATCAAGGATCATTTGTCTCGGAGCAAAATCGTGATGAACGAAATGGACAGTGCATCAGCAAGAGTTCTGATGGAGCTAGTACATCAGCAAATGTTGTTAATCCTAGCACGTCAAGTCAAGTCCGTTCTCAAGAGTTGGGAATGCCTCGACGTAGTGGGAGGGTTGTGAGACAGCTTAAACGTTACATGGGTTTAGCTGAAACCCAAATCGTCAATCCTGATGATGACTACGAGGATCCATTGACCTATGATCAGGCAATGGCGAACGTTGACAAGGACGAATGAATTAAAGCTATGAACCAGGAAATGGAGTCGACGTACTTCAATTCTGTTTGGGAGCTTGTGGATCAACCAGATGGGGTAAAACCTATAGGTTGTAAATGGATCTACAAGCGTAAACGTGGCATAGATGAGAAGGTGCAGATCTTCAAAGCACAACTAGTGGCAAAGGGTTTTACCCAGGTTGAAGAGGTTGACTATGAGGAAACTTTTTCACCTGTTGCCATGGTAAAATCGATTAGGATCCTTCTGGCCATTGCCACATATTATGACTATGAGGTATGGCAGATGGATGTAAAGACCGCCTTTCTGAATGGACACCTTGACGAAACCATCTACATGGACCAGCCCAAAGGGTTCATAACCCAAGACCAAGAGCGAAAAGTTTGCCGGCTTCATAGGTCCATTTAGGGACTGAAACAAGCCTCGAGGTCTTGGAATATAAGGTTTGATGAGGCAATCAAATCTTATGGCTTTGATCAAAATGTTGACGAGCCTTGTGTCTACAAGAAAATCGTCAACAAAACCGTCGTAATTCTGATATTGTACGTGGATGATATCCTTCTCATTGGGAATGAGGTCGAATTTCTTACTGACGTAAAGAATTGGCTAGCTTCGCAATTCTAAATGAAAGATTTGAGAGAAGCTAAGTATGTTTTAGGTATCCAGATTGTCCGGAACCGGAAGAACAGAACGCTGGCCATGTCTCAAGCGTCTTATATTGACAAGATGTTGTCCAGATATAAGATGTAGAACTCCAAGAAGGGCTTGTTGCCTTTCAGGCACGAGGTTCACCTGTCTAAGGATCAGTGTCCTAAGACTCCTCAAGAGGTTGAGGATATGTGACGGATCCCGTATGCTTCAGCTTTAGGGAGCCTAATGTATGCCATGCTCTATACTAGGCCCGACATCTGTTATGCAGTAGGGATTATCAGTAGGTATCAATCCAATCAAGGATTAGATCACTGAATAGCCTTAAAGGCAATCCTCAAGTATCTTAGGAGAACGAGGAACTACAACTTAGTGTATGACAGTGGGGATTTGATCCTTACGGGATACACAGATTCTGACTTTCAAACCGATAAGAATTATAGGAAATCCACTTCGGGGTCAACCTTCATTCTGAATGGAGGAGCTGTAGTATGGCAAAGCATCAAGCAGGGATGCATCGCTGATTCCACTATGGAAGCAGAGTACGTTACGGCTTGTTAAGCTGCAAAGGAAGCTGTTTTGCTTAGGAAGTTCATGACAGATTTGGAAGTTGTTCCAAATATGAACTTGCCGATCACACTGTTTTGTGACAACAGTGGTGCAATAGCCAACTTCAGAGAGCCTCGGACCCATAAGAGAGGCAAAAACATTGAGCGGAAGTATCACATGATACGGGAGATTGTGCATCGCGGCGACGTGAAAGTCACGCAGATAACGTCGGAGCACAACGTAGCTGGTCCATTTACAATGCCCCTCACGGCTAAGGTGTTTGATGGTCACCTAGAGAGTCTAGGTCTTCGAGTACTTCCTCACTAGGGCAAGTGGGAGATATGTAAACGAGTATTCAATGCCCTAGTTTATTGTATTAGTTCATTGTAATTTATGTACATTTCAGAAATGTATTTTCTCCACTAGCTTAGTACAAGTGGGAGTTTGTTGGGATGTTTTTCCTAATATCGTTTAGTTTGTAAATCTACATTTGAAATTAATAAAGGTTATTTATTTCATCATTTTGTGTCTCGCATTTCTTACAAACTTTGTCCAATAAACTAAGCTCCAGGGTCGTTGAACATATGAGAGAACTAGAACTTGAACGGTGTGTAGTTGACACACATGGAGGATCACCGTTGAGACCTAATCCTGGATACGTTATGGATGCGAACCGCTTTGTATTAAGATACAAACGAGGTGATCTGACTCGTTCATGTGGTTGACATGTGTGTGGAGACATCCTATATAATGAGATTGTACAAGATCGGACCGTGAATTATTAGACCTACTGATGTAACACCGTTAACAGTATGAGACTAATAACTTCGTAGATGACCATTAGTGACTCAACCTGAATCCTGAGCGTGTTACGGACTCCTGTCTGTAGGGGTTTGTCCTTTGACTAGTACAAGTGAGGGTGGTCACAGTTAGTCGCCCAATATGCCTATCTTCTCAGGGACATGACCACGTGGGGAGCTGGGAACTTAACTACACGAGATGGAATTCACTTGTTCCCGCTTTTAGGGAAACTAGAGGGGTTGTTCCCTTAAGTGCTGTCTCTAGGGCTTGGACAACGGGCGCCCACCCTCTCACTGGCTCGAGAGGGGTGTTGTGTATGGTTGTGAAGAGAATGAAAATCCCCGCGCAGGGGAAGACGATCGAATTGTCCTGGTATCATTACGCTACTCGAGTTTTGTTAAAACGATCTAATTATTAGATCTAGGCTAAACAAGCTAGAAAGGAAGAAATTACAGCAAGATAAAAGTACTTACTTGTTGCAGACTCTCTTCAAGGTTTCTTCCTCGGTCACGAACACTTCGTGCTTCTCGATCTCAACGAACGCTTCCCACGAATGGAATCCGAACACTACCACTTGGAGTCTCGGTTGTTCTTCCTTTGGAAAGAAGGAAGATTGTGGGATCTTATGGTTTTGGAGAGGGAGGAGAATTGAGAGAGTGGATAGAATTTTGATCTCTTCTCTTTGATCAAAATCAAAAAATGAGAGAAAAGCTTACCAATCCCTTCTTGTAAAGGGTTTAAATAGTGGAATGATGGAGTTAAAATCTCCACATTATTACCACTTTACCACAATCATAGGTTATGCAAATCTCATTTGGATAACCACATAATATAAGATATCTCATATCTCATATTGCAAATCTCATTTGCAATAAATGTGGATTAATTAAATTGAATCACATCCAATTTAATTTCTCTCAATTAATTTCTCCAATTAGCCCTAATTCAACAATTAGGCTAACCTATAGTTTATTATGAATCTCATTCACATTAAACTATATATTATATCATTCATATCTCATATAAATGACATAAATGCCCTTAAAGTGAAATTGAACACTTCAATTTCATACCAAAACATTAACCCTTCTTTTAACCCAGATTGAGCCAACCGAGGGACCTAATGGACCTACAGTGACGGGCTCCAATGATCCGAGATTAACCTGTCAAACTCTTTGACCCGGTTAATCAACATTCATTAGCTACGGTAACACTCCACTATAGCCCGTAGCTGCACTCCCGTCAGTGTAGAATATTACGTGTCCACTAATATAACCAATGCCCATGAGTCGACCCTTCTATCCTCTGAGATCTTAAATCTTCCTTGGTGGGAAGGTTTCCAACAATTAGAAGATGAAGAGAATTTGAGAGTGTGAGAGAGAGCAATTCTCCAAAAATCAGTCTCCTGTCATTCCTCGATCAATGCCTTCTTCTACAAGAGAAGAAGGATTCAGTGGGTAACTCCCCACTTCCCTATCGAGAGGGAGATGGGGAGTGGTGGGAACGTGTCCTCTTGACACGTTCCCATTTAATATTATATTAATATTTAATTAATAATTAAATATAATAAATTAAATCATATTTAATTCATATATAATATTAAATAAATGATTAAATCACATTTATTCATTTTTACCCTTTATCCTATAGTTTAATGTACATCTTATGCACATTAAATTATAACCTATAGTTTTCAAATATGAATCACATTCACATTTGAATTTGATATTTGAACTCTTTCAAATATTCAATTCTCTCAAGTAATTTAATATGAATCTGTTGGATCGGTATGGCAACCCTAAAGAGGGGGGGAGGGAGGGAATAGGGTTTAATTAAACTTTTTACTAAATATGCCCAAATTATCTAATTAACAAACTTTTTAAGAAACAATTAAAAAGAAATAATTAAGAGAAATTAATACAATATGCAAGATAGATAAAAAATATAATAAAAATGAGTTTTATCCAATACTTAGCAATTAATTAAGGAACAAATTAAAGCATGCATAAACTACTACAAGTAATTGCAAAAATAAATAGGAAAGAGTTAGAGAAGATGACACCGTAATTTTATAGTGGTTCGGTCAAACTCGACCTACTCCACTCCCCAAGCGCCTCTTGGAAATTTGAATAAAAATATTTGCACCGACTCTTTCCACGGATTAGAGCCCAACCGCTACACCACTCTTTTTACGGGTTCAAGAGCAAACCCGATCCTTTCCACGGCTTAGGATCAAACCGTTACAAAGTTTGGTAAAAATTTGAATAACACACTAATACACTCTCTTGATAGAGTAGATTCACAAATTTTAACTCTCACAAAATAATTCTCACAAAACAACAAAACTCTCTCAAGAATAAGATGAAAAGAAAAAAAAAATTGAGAGCTTGGAGAGAGCAACAATGGAGGCTTTTGATTTTTGGAGAATTGTAAAAATGTCAAAACTTGTTGTAAAAATTTGGAGAAGAAGATGGTATAAAAAGAGAGGGAAATGGGGTAAAAATCAAATTTTAATTTGGACCAATGGATTGTGGTAAAAGAGAAATGGATGGTGGAGATTAAAAGTAAAAAGAAAATAATTATTAAAAGAATTAATAATAATAATAATAATAATAATAATAATATAATATTATTATATATATATGTGTGAGTAACGGAAAAACAACCTTTTGATTTTTTTTTTTTAAACCTCAACGGTCAGAAGCATTTATTGCTTCTGATTTTTTTTTTTTTAAGTTCCAACGGTTATATATATATAAATATATATATATATATAATTGTTATTTGCTTTTCTTTTTATTTTAAAACAACCAAAACTCCACCAAATGTTACTCTTCCATAGGTCCACATGGCACACTTTAATTGGTCTCCAATGATGACTTGGCCGCCATGTCATCGCGTCGGGAAAATTCCGTTCAAACTTGTTTTGGTCATAACTTCTTCGCTTTAGCTCCGATTTGAGTGATTCAAGAGGTGTTGGAATCGTTATTCCGAGCTCTATGCAATAGACACTTCAAAATAATTAAAATATTAGTAATTAATAGCAGGTTTGTTATCATCAAAATATTAATTAATTAATTAATTTTAGACTAAGGGCCAAAAAGCCAACAAAATCATATTCACATTAAATTTATAATATATAGTTCCAAAACTATATATTATATCGTATCCATATACATTAAATATATTCCCTAATGAATTTGAACATTTCAAATTCAAATGATCTAAGAACCTTTTACGAGCTAGAAGGTGGACCTAATGGACCTACAGATCAGAAGCTCCAACGATACGAGACTCCTCGGTTAATCTCATTAACCTCCCAATCAACATTCGTTAACTGCGGGAACACTCCACTAAAGTCCCACAACTGCACTCTTCTCACTGCAGATATATTTATGTGTCCATGGATATTGACCAATAACAGCAAGTCAATCCTTCACGAATGTTCGTAACACCAGCTGGGTCAAATTACCGCTTTACCCCTGGGTTACATCTTGTGCCTTAAGTACCAGTGCTCCTCTAATGAACAATTTGTTTGTGGTCCTACCAACAAACAGAGTCCCTCTCGGGCCAATGAGAGGGTCGGGCCCTTTGTTCAAGTCCCGGAGACACCACTTAAGGGATCATTCCTCTACTTACCCTAGTAGGCGGGAAGAAGTGAATTCCATCTTGCTAAGTTAAGTTCCCAACCGCTCACTCGGTCTTGTCCCGAAGAAGGTAGGCATATTGAGTCGGCGAATCTGGCCACTCTCACCCATACTAGTCAAAGGACAATCCTCGCGACAGGAGTTAAGTAACCTACTCGAGATTGAGATCAAGTTGCCTAGGTCATCCTAGTGAAATAGAAACCTAACTAGTCAGCTGAGTTACAAACTAGAGGTTACTATTTCGTGGTCCAGTCTTATGTAATCTCATTACATAGGATATCCCCACTCACATGTCATCTACACGAAAACGTTAGGATCACAGTGTTTGTATCAAATACAAAGTGGACCATATCCATAGGTTTACCAGGGTAAGGTACCCAAATCTTATCCCCTAACTATAGACCCTTTAGGCTGTATCTCGAACCGAGATCCTTTTTATGTACATTACATTCAGTTAAAGATTCATTTAACAGCCTTGGATGTTTAGTTTATTGGATTTTGGGTTTTAAATAAAGGCAAACTCGTAGATAGCGAACAATAACACTTTATTGAAATAATAACACTTTATTACATTAATTAGAACATAATTACAAACTACGAGTTTTAGGGCATAAATCCCAACATATAGCCCGTAGCTGCACTCCCGTCAGTGTAGAATATTACGTGTCCACTGATGTAACCAATGCCCATGAGTCGACCCTTCACAGGTTGTTCGTAGACACGACTAGGTCAAATTACCGTTTTACCCCTGTGTCTACCTCTTGTTCCTTAAGTCCCCATTGCTCCTCTAATGAACAACATATTGTGATGGTCCAACCATACACAACACCCTTCTCGGGCCAGTGAGAAGGTGGACGCCCGTTGTCCAAGCCCTGGAGACAACACTTAAGGGAACAACCCCTTTAGTTTCCCTAAAGGCGGGAACGAGTGAATTCCATCTCGCGTAGTTAAGTTTCCAGCTTCCTACTTGGTCCTGCCCCTTAGAAGATAGGCATATTGGGCGAGTAACTGTGACCACCCTCACCCGTACTAGTCAAAGGACAAACCCCGCGAGCATGGAGTCCGTAACACGCTCGGGATTGAGTCGAGTCACTAATGGTCATCTCACGAAGTTATTAGTCTCATCATCAGCGGTGTTACATCGATGAGGTCTAATAATTCACGGTCCGGTCTTGTACAATCTCATTGCACAGGATGCCCCCACTCGCATGTCAACCACATGAACGATTCAGATCACCTCGTTTGTATCTAATACAAAGCGGGCCGCATCCATAGTGTATCCAGGATTAGGTCTCCAACCCTATCCATATACTGTAGACCGTTCGGGTCATTAACTCGAACGTGATCTTCCCTGTGTGTCCACTACACATCGTTCAAGTTCTAGTTCTCTCATAAATTCAATGACCCTAGAGCTTAGTTTATTGGAAAAATTTATAAATATTGGGAGGCACAAAGTGATGAAATAAATAACTCTTATTAATTTCAAAACTATTTACAAACACGAGATTAGGACAAAAATCCCAACAAACTCCCACTTGTACTAAGCTAGTGGAGAAAATACATTTTTGAAATGTACATAAATTACAATGAAGTAATACAATAAACTAGGGCATTGAATACCCGTTTACACATCTTCCACTTGCCCTAGTCAGGAAGCTCTCGAAGACCTAGACTCTCTAGGTGACCCTCAAACACCTTAGCTATGAGGGGCTTTGTAAATGGATCAGCTACGTTGTGCTCCGATGCTATCTGCGTGACTGTCACATCTCCGCGATGCATAATCTCCCGTATCTGATGATACTTGCACTCAATGTGTTTGCCTCTCTTATGGCTCCGAGGCTCACGTGAGTTGGCTACTGCACCACTGTTATCACATAGCAGTGTGATCGACAAGTTCATATTCGGAACAACTTCCAAATTCGTCATGAACTTCCTAAGCCAAACAGCTTCCTTTTCAGCTTCACAAGCCGCAACATACTCCGCTTCCATAGTGGAATCAGCGATGCATCCCTGCTTGATGCTTCGCCATACTACAACTCCTCCAATCAGAATGAAGGCTGACCCCGAAGTGGATTTCCTAGAATCCTTATCGGTCTGAAAGTCAGAATCCGTTTATCCCGTAAGGATCAAATCCCCACTGCCATACACTGAGATGTAGTTCCTCGTTCTCCTAAGATACTTGAGGATTGCTTTTACGGTTGTCCATTGATCTAATCTTGGATTGGATTGATATCTACTGACAATTCCTACTGCATAACAGATGTCGGGCATAGTACACAACATGACATACATCAGGCTCCCTACAGTCGAAGCATATGGAATCCGTCTCATATCCTCAACATTTTGAGGAGTCTTAGGACACTGATCCTTAGACAAGTGAACCCCATGCCAGAAAGGCAGCAAGCCCTTCTTGGAGTTCTCGCATCTTATATCTAAACAACATCTTGTCAATATAAGACGCTGAGACAAGGCTAGCGTTTCGTTCTTAGGTTAGGACAACTGGATACCTAGAACATACTGAGTTTCTCCCAAATCTTTCATTTGGAATTGCGAAGCTAGCCACTTCTTAACGTCAGTAAGAAATTCTACCTCATTTTCAATGAGAAGAATATCGTCCACATACAACACAAAAAATGCGACAGTTTTGTCAACGATTTTCTTGTAGACACAAGGCTCGTCAAGATTTTGATCAAAGCCATAAGATTTGATCGCCTCATCAAATCTTATATTCCAAGAGCTCGAAGCTTGTTTCAGCCCATAAATGGACCTATGAAGCCAGCAAACCTTTTACTCTTGGCCTTGGGCAATGAACCCTTTGGGCTGGTCCATGTAGATGGTCTCATCAAGTTCACCATTCAGAAAGGCTGTCTTGACGTCCATCTGCCATACCTCGTAGTCATAATACGCGACAATGGCCAGAAGGTTCCTGATCGACTTTACCATGGCAACAGGTGAAAAGGTCTCCTTATAGTCAACCCCTTCAACCTGGGTAAAACCCTTTGCAACTAGTCGGGCTTTGAAGGTCTGCACCTTCCCATCTACGCCACGTTTACGCTTGTAGATCCATTTGCAACCAATAGGTTTTACCCCATCCGGTTGATCCATAAGCTCCCGCATGCATTGAAGTACATAGACTCCATTTCACGGTCCATAGCTTTAATCCACTCGTCTTTGTCAACATCAACCATTGCCTGACCATAGGTCAATGGATCCTCACAGTCATCATCAGGAGCGACAACTGAGGTTTCAGCTAAACCCATGTAGCGGTCGGGCTGTCTCACAGTCCTCCCACTACGTCGAGGCATTCCCAACTCTTGGGAACGAATTTGACTAGACGTGCTAGGATCAACAACACTTGTTGACGTACTAGCCCCATCAGCAACTCTTGCTGATGTACCGTCGATTTCATTTAACACAATTTTACTCCTTGGTAAATGATCCTTGATGTGGTCTTCCTCTAGGAAAGTGGCGTTTGTCGACACAAGCACCCTATTTTCCTTAGGATCGAAAAAGAGACCACCCCTAGTCTCTTTAGGGTAAACTACGAATAGGCACAATTTCGAACGGGGTTCTAACTTTTTTGGGTTTGACACCAACACGTGGGTGGACATCCCAAAGTCTCAAGTGATGTAAAGCGCCTTTACGTCCACTCCCGAGCTCGAAAGGTGTTTCACAAACACTCTTGACGGAACGTTGTTCAAAATATAAACCGAGTCTCCACTGCGTAACCCCAAAAAGAATCGGGAGAGACGAGCATAGCTCATCATCGACCGAACCATGTCCAACAAGGTTGCTTTCTCCTATCTCGATACACCATTCTGTTTTGTGGCATACCAGTCTTGAGAGTTGGGACGTAATTAGTGTTCTATCATATAGTCACGGAATTCGGTTTCCATATACTCTCCACCTCGATCCGATCGAAGTGTTTTAAGCGATTTACCTAAGAGGTTCTCAACCTCAGTCTTGTACTCCTTGAACTTTTCAAGAGTTTCAGACTTCTTGTGCATTAGGTAAATATACCCATACCTCGAGTAATCATCTATGAAAGACACGAGGTATTCATAATCACCTCGAGCTTTAACATTCATCGGACCACAGAGGTCATAATGTACTAACTCAAAAGGCTCTTTGCCTCTATATCCTTTTCCACTAAAAGGACGTTTGGTCATCTTGCCCTCAAGGCATGACTCACACACTGGTAAAGAGTTTTCTTCCAACTCGTTTAGAAGTCCACTCTTCACTAGTTTCACAATCCTATTGAGATTAATGTGGCCTAATCGTAGATGCCAAAGATGGGCATTTTCTTTAGGAGAAACTTTCGCTTTCTTAGTTTGTGTTTCTGCAGTTTTAAACAATTCAGTATTCAAAACACTTTTGACCGAATTAGGTTTCAAAACATACAGATTATGCTCAAGTGAAGCAGAACAAATAAGATTACTATTTCTGGAAATAAACGCTTTATTACCATAAAAAGAAATGGAAATACACTATTCTAAAAAAGGAAATAGAAAGCGGGTTTCTAGTAAACCCTGGAACTATGTACAAATTGTCCAACAAAATGTAGTTCCCGCCAAAATGTAGCTTCACCTTGCCGATCATTTGCAGTGAGAGACAAGCTCCCGAGATCCAACCCGTAGAGAGTCACCTCACCTCTCACACAAGTTTGCCAGAATCAATCCTCGAAAAGAAGAACAAACATGGTTAGTGGCGCCCGAATCCAATATCGAGCAGAGTCACTACTCTCCACTAAACAAGTTTCATCACAAGTAAATCACATTTACCTTGATTCTTTCTCTTCGCCAGAATTTGGGCGATTCCTCTTCCGATGTCCGCCCCATTACTGGTGAAAACACTTTCCTTTCTCTGCAACGTCCTTGACCTTCTTGCCCTTGTGGGCGGAAGCTCGGTCAGTTTTACCCCTCTCCATCCTCTTCTTCTCTTTCGGGAGTGAAGGAGCAACAGGTTTCGTCCTAGAGGTTGAACCCCTGTGATAAGCCCTGTAGGCAACATTTGCCTCAAATTCCTTGACCCTATTCAAGGACTGGAAATTCTGTAGCTCATTGAGGAGGGTAGTCAGAGTGTAGCTAATTTTGTTCATAACAGCGTTGCTACGAAACTGAAGGAAACTCTTCGGAAGAGTCTCTAGAAAAAAACTGACTTGGCTCGACTCATCGATAGAAGCCCCGTTCATCTCAGTCAGATTAAAATGGGTCATCATGTCTAGAACATGTTCACGGACAGAGGACCCCTCTTTCATCCGTGCGTTGAAGACATATTTGAGTGAGTCATGCCGGACCTGAAAGGACTGTTGTCCAAACATTTCCTGCAAGGACTCCATGATCTCCTTGGCGGTGACGCTCATGCTTCTTTGCCAATACAACAGACATGCTGGCAATGATGTAAACCTTGGCCTTTTCATTGGTCCTGATCCACCGATCGTATGCATTGCGAACACTTCGCGACGCAGTCGAGCCCGACATCTGAGGACACTCCTCAGACAGCACGAACCTTATGTCGTCAGTTACCAAAATTGTGTTTATGTTGTTTTTCCAACTTTGGTTAATTATCTCCTACTAATTTATCGGACGCGAGTAGAGCTATTATTGCGCTAGACATGTTTTAAGCTGAAAAATTAAGAAAACTTTGGTGTTAGTCTCGCAAAAAACTTTTTGAAATCCAATCAAGTTTTAGCAAAATTGTTTCATGATCCCTAGGTCATTCAAAATTTTGCAATGATATCCTAAAGGTTTAGAATGACCGCCACCGAAGGGTGAACAAAACACTTCTCCTCTAGGACGAGACTTTCTCGATCAAACCCTAATCCCATAATAACTCTTATTCCATCAGGCATCCATTTACCATTGTTCGGTCAAATTCATTAACACTTAACGAATTCTGTGAGTGTTACCCTCAATCTTTAAGTTTCCAAGCATCCGTCCAAACAATAGCCACCGAAGGGTGAACCAAGAAGGAAAACGAACCAAGAAACTGTATCCCTTTTGGGAATTCACGGTGTTCCGACTCCCATGATCAGGCCCTCTGAAGGGATTATCTGGTCCAGGCCAAACTAGTAGGCGGATCATAGGCGTCTCACGGTGTGAATCGAAAGAAGAGACCGTGGGTCTCGTTTTCACAAGTCCCGCTCCCACTCACTATAAGTACTCTCTCCATCCACGATGATATTGACCTATACAAATTCCACCCGAATGGGGACACTCCCATTTGCGCCACGAGGTCGAGTATAGATCTCACGGTGTGGACTTAAAGGAGATTTGTGGTTGGAAATTCAAATGTATCTCATACACTTTATTTCCTCCCACTCAGCACTTTAATTTTAATAGGGATTGACCTAGATAAATCGGCTAAAATTTACCTAAGTCTACCAATATAACTCTTATATGGTATTAACCTAAGTCTATAATCACATAATAACTCTGGTCTATGTGAGTAATTAAAATATTTTAATTAGCGACACTCACGAAAAGTATAATCTAAGAATCTCCGAATTCACTCCCAGGTCGGTTTCCAGGTAGCGGTGTTCCGCAAGCGTCAACTTAAATACCCTAGCCTTAGACAAAACCTTCCTTAGAAAGAGTTACTAATCAGTCTCCATTCATAGACTAAACTTTGATTTCCTAATTTTTAATCTCATTAGAAAATAGAAAACCTAAGTCTAATTATTCAAGTTCTTAACTCTTTAAAACTAATAATTAATTTAGGTTGCATGCATTTCTATGTTATAGTGCTTGATCATTCATCACATGAATAACTATATACTATAACATAATATAATTCATCACATGAATATAAATGCATGAGCATACTTTAATCTAAAAAATATAACACTTATATTGATTAAATTAAACATGCATTTAATTATATTATAACTCTTATAATATAACCTATCATGCAAACTATATATTATAACTCTTATAATATAAATGATGCATGAAATGTTTAACCTAAGGTGAGATTTTAAATCTATATGACATACAATATGCACATAGAAATTAATTAAAATATACATCTCATTCATAAAATAATTAAATAGCAAAAATGGACCAGATTTTGGCACCTAGGGGCAATTATTTAATTAAATAATATTATTATAACATTTATATTAATATTATTTAACAAAATAATTAAATAAAAGAATTAAATGCATTTTACAAATAAAGAAATTAAAAATACAAATTTTAAAAACTGAAAATAACTACTCCACTAATCATCAAACTCCCACATCTCGCGAAACTGTAGCTGCAACCGCCCACGACGCGTGTGGCGTTGCAACGCCGTGGGCAACGTTGCAATGCTGTCGCGTCCAGCGTTGAGGCCAGCGTGCTCCACGCCGTGGCATTGCAACGCTACACCTAGCGTTGCAACGTTGCTCTGCAGCCAAGCCAGCGCACGCAAGGATAGGGTTGAGATGCCGATGAACAGGGTCTCAACGCCATCGACAGAGCAACAAACACTTTTGCTATTTTTCACTGATTTTCGCCTGTTTGCGCTCCGATTTCTTCTCAGCAACTCTTACCACGAACAACCCGGACTTACAGACTCGATTTACAACAAAATGCCCAAAAACAACGGGCCCTTACATTGATCTCATCAACATAAATTGTAAATCTAATCTAGTGCCAAAAACAGAAACCTCTATTATGCAAACCATCATTCATCTCATGAAATTTAAGGCAACAAAAACAGTGCATAATGAAGAACCATCGAAATGGCTCGGATACCAATTGAAGGGAATGAAAATTCCCGCGCAGCGGAAGACGATCGAATCGTCATGGTATCATTATGCTACTCGAGTTTTGTTAAAACGATCTAACTATTAGATCTAGGCTAAACATGCTAGAAAGGAAGAAATTACAGCAAGATAAAAGTACTTACTTGTTGAAGACTCTCTTCAAGGTTTCTTCCTCGGTCACGAACACTTCGTGTTTCTCGATCTCAACGAATGCTTCCCACGAATGAAATCCGAACACTACCACTTGGAGTCTCGGTTGTTCTTCCTTTGAAAAGAAGGAAGATTGTGGGATCTTATGGTTTTGGAGAGGGAGGAGAATTGAGAGAGTAGAGAGAATTTTGATCTCTTCTCTTTGATCAAAATCAAAAAATGAGAGAAAAGCTTACCAATCCATTCTTGTAAAGGGTTTAAATAGTGGAATGATGGAGTTAAGATTTCCACATTATTACCTCTTTACCACAACCATAGGTTAATTAAATTGAATCACATCCAATTTAATTTCTCTCAATTAATTTCTCCAAATAGCCCCAATTCAACAATTAGGCTAACCCATAGTTTATTATGAATCTCATTCACATTAAACCATATATTATATCATTTATATCTCATATAATTGACATAAATGCCCTTAAAGTGAAATTGAACACTTCAATTTCATACCAAAACATTAACCCTTCTTTTAACCCAGATTGAGCCAACCGAGGGACCTAATGGACCTACACAATGACGGGCTCCAATGATCAGAGATTAACCTGTCAAATTCTTTGACCCGGTTAATCAACATTCATTAGCTACGGTAACACTCAACTATAGCCCGTAGCTGCACTCCCGTCAGTGTAGAATATTACGTGTCCAATGATATAACCAATGCCCATGAGTCGACCCTTCACAGGTTGTTCGTAGACACGACTGGGTCAAATTATCGTTTTACCCCTGTGTCTACCTCTTGTTCCTTAAGTCCCCACTGCTCCTCTAATGTACAACATATTGTGATGGTCCAACCATACACAACACCCTTCTCGGGCCAGTGAGAAGGTGGGCGACCGTTGTCCAAGCCCTGGAGACAGCACTTAAGGGAACAACCCCTCTTGTTTCCCTAAAGGCGGAAACGAGTGAATCCCATCTCGCGTAGTTAAGTTCCCAACTCCCTACTTGGTCCTGTCCCTGAGAAGATAGGCATATTGGGCGAGTAACTATTACCACCCTCACCCGTACTAGTCAAAGAAAAGACCCCCGCAGACAGGAGTCCGTAACACGCTCAGGATTCTGGTCGAGTCACTAATGGTCATCTACGAAGTTATTAGTCCCTTCATGTCAGCGGTGTTACATCGTGAGGTCTAATAATTCACGATCCGATCTTGTACAATCTCATTGCACGCAGGATGCCCCCACTCGCATGTCAACCACATGAACGAGTGAGATCACCTCGTTTGCATGTAATACAAAGCAGGTCGCATCCACAGTGTATCCAGGATTAGGTCTCTAACCCTATCCATATACTGTAGATCGTTCGGGTCATTAACTCGAACGTGATCCTCCCTGTGTGTCCAATACACACCGTTCAAGTTCTAGTTCTCTCATAAATTCAATGACCCTGGAGCTTAGTTTATTGGAAAAGTTTATAAATATTGCCAGACACAAAGTGATGAAATAAATAACTCTTATTAATTTCAAACAGTATTTACAAACACGAGATTAGGACAAAAATCCCAACAGGTTGGACCATTACAACGTTGTTGTTCATTAGAGGAGCAATGGAGACTTAAGGAGCAAGAAATAGACACATGGGTAAAACGGTAATTTGACCCAAAAGTGTCTACGAACAACCTGTGAAGGGTCGACTCATGGGCATTAGTTATATCAGTGGACACAACTTTTCTTACACTGACGGGAGTGCAGCTACAGGCTTTAGTGGAGTGTTACCGTAGCTAATGAATGTTGATTAACCAGGTCAAAGAGTTTGTCAGGTTAATCTCGGATTATTGGAGCTCGTCATTATAGGTCCATTAGGTCCCTCGGTTGGCTCAAACTTGATTAATACAGGGTTTACATTTTTGGTGTGAATTTGATGTGTTCAAGTTCACCAAAGGGTGATTATGCCATTTATATGAGATATGAATGACATATTATGTAGTTTAATGTGAATGAGATTCATAATAAACTATAGGTTTGCCTAATTGTCTAATTAGGGCTAATTTGGAGAATTGGATTGAGAGAAATTAAATTGAATGTGATTCAATTTAAAATCCACAATTATACAAATGTGATTTGTATAATGAGATATGAGATATCTTATTATATGTGGTTATGCAAATATGATTTGCATAACCTATGGTTGTGGTTAAATGGTAAATAGGTTGAGATTTAAACTCTACCTATCACCATTAATTAAACTCCTTTGCAAGAAGGATTTGGAAACTCAAGGCTCATTTTTTGGAATTCTCACCAAAGAGCTCTTGCATTTCTCTCTCAACATCTCTCTCAATCTCTCCTCCTTTTCACCCAAAGAAGAGTCCCACAACTCTCCTTCTACCAAAAGTAGAACAACCGAGAAACTTTGTGGAGGTGTCCGGGTTACTCATTGTTCGAGGAGATCGAGTTCGTTGAGATCGTGATCACGAAGGGTTCGTGAACGGAGAAGGAAAACGTGAAGGCGGTTCTTCAACAAATAAGTACACTTGTTGTT
The DNA here is from genome assembly GCA_036507285.1 of Trichosanthes cucumerina. Lineage (NCBI taxonomy): Eukaryota > Viridiplantae > Streptophyta > Magnoliopsida > Cucurbitales > Cucurbitaceae > Trichosanthes > Trichosanthes cucumerina. The sequence continues at coordinate 94,429,614 of CM071835.1, read as the reverse complement.
TTTCTTCTTATTTTTCATGTTTAGCCTAGTTTTTATGTGATAGAAACTGTTTTAAGAAAACATATTTCGCAACGATACCACGCTGATTCGAGCACCCTTCCGCTGCGCGGGATTTCATTCCCTTCAATTGGTATTAGAGCCAATCGTTGGCTTCTCGTTGTGCATTTGTTTTCTTAAAATTAGGTGGGTAATTACTTCAATTCATGAGATGTAATTGTTGTTGCATAATTGGATGTTTCGGTTTTGGCACTAGTTTAGGTTTATTTTCTGTTTGATGAGATCAAATGTAAAGGTCCCTATTTTTTTGGGCACATTAGAAAATAAATCGAATCTGTAAGTCCGTGTCTTCATCGACAAGGGTTGCTATGAAGAAATCGGAATGGAAACGGGCTAGAAACGACGAAGAACAACAAGAGGAGCTTGCTGTTCTGTCGACGGCGTTGAGACGCTATTCTTCGGCGTCTCAACGCTGTGCGCGCGGAAGGGGACTTGGCTGCAAATCAGCGTTGCAACGCCCTGGCGTGGAGCACGCGGCGTGCGACACTGAGTGCTGCAGCATTGCAACGCTGCCCACGACATTGCAACGCTGCGTCGTTGAGAGGCAGTTCACAGGCAGTTCGCGTGCAACGTGGGCGTGAGGAAATTTTCTCAAACGTGGGCAATTTTCCTTTGTTTTATTTATTTATTTTCAAATGTAATTTGTTTAATTAATTTATTTAATGCCCCTAAGTGCCAAAATCGGTTTGATTTTTGCTGTTTAATTATTTTATCCATGAGATGTATGAAATATTTTATTCTATGTGCATAATGTATGTCATATAGATTTAAAATCCCACCTTAGCTTAAACATTTCATGCATCATATTTATATTATAAGTGTTATAATATATAGTATGCATGATAGATTATATTATAAGTGTTATAATATAATTAAAAACACGTTTTAATTTATTTAATATAAGAGTTATATTTCTTAGATTAAAAGTATGCTCATGCATTTAATTCATGTGATGAATGTATGTTATAGTTTAATATTATTCATGTGATGAATGATCAAGCACTATAACATAGAAATGCATGTAACCTAAGTTAATTATTAGTTTTAAAATGTTTAGAACTTGAATAATTAGACTTAGGTTTTCAAGTTCTAATAAGATTAGAATTAGGAAATCAAAATATGGCTTTTGAATGGTGACTGATAAATAACTCTGTCTAAGGGAGATTTTGTCTAAGGCTGAGGTATTTAAGCTGACGCTTTGCGAAACACCCCTATCTGGAAACTAACCTGGGAGTGAATTTGGTCTAGAGATTCTTAGGTTATATTATCGTGAGTGACATTAATTAAAAGTTGATTAATTTACTCACATAGACCTAAGTTAATAATGTGATTATAAACTTAGGTTAAATCAATATAAAAGTTATATTGGTAGACTTAGGTAAATTTTAGCCGGTTTATCTAGGTCAATCCCGAATAATATAAAGTGATGAGTGAGAGGAAATAAAGTGTATAATATACATTTGAATTTTCGACCACAAATCTCTGTTAAAGTTCACATCGTGAGATCCATACTCGGTCTCGTGGCGCAAATGGGAGCGTCCCCCTTCGGATGGTATTTGTATGGATCAATATCGTAGTGGATGGAGAGAGTACTTTTAGTGAGTGTGAGCGGGACCTGTGAAAACGGGACCCACGATCTCTTCTTTCGATTCACACCGTGAGACCCCTATGATCCGCCTGCTAGTTTGTCCTGGACCAGACAATCCCTTCGGAGGGCCTTGATCATGGGAGTCGGAACACCGTGAATTCCCTAAAGGGATACAGTTTCCTTGTTGGTTTTCTTTCTTGGTTCACCCTTCGGTGGCTATTGTTTGGACGGATACTTGGAAACTTAAATATTGAGGGTGACACTCACGAGATTCGTTAAGAGTTAATGGATTCGACCGAAAAATGGTAACTGGACGCCTAATGGAATAAGAGTTATTTTGGGATTAGGGTCTGGTCGAAATAGTCTCGTCCTAGAGGAGGAGTGTTTCTGTTCACCCTTCGGTGGCAGTCATTCTAAACCTTTGGGATATCATTGTAAATTTTAATGACTTAGGGATCATAGGATAAATTTTTTGCTAAAACTTGATTGGATTTCAAAAAGTTTTTGCAAGTCTAACACAAAGCTTTTATTTGATTTTTTCAGGAAAAATGTCTAGCTCAATAATAGCGTTACTAGCATCTGACAAATTAGTAGGAGATAATTTCCAAACATGAAAAAATAATATAAACATGATTCTAGTAACTGACGACCTTAAGTTTGTGCTTACTAAGGAGTGTACTCAGTTGCCAAGCTCGACTGCATCACGAAGTGTTCGTGATGCATACGATCGGTGGATCAAGGCTAATGAAAAGGCCAAGGTCTACATAATTGCCAGCTTATTTGAAATCTTGGCAAAGAAGCATGAGTTGATGGTCACCGCTAAGGTGATCATGGAGTCATTGCAGGATATGTTTAGACAACTGTCCTTTCAAGTCCGGCATGACTCGCTCAAACACGTCTTCAACGCCCGGATGAAAGAAGGGCGTATGTCTGAGAACACGTTCTAGACATGATGACCCACTTTAATCTGGCGGAGATGAACGGGGCTTTGATTAATGAGTCGAGCCAGGTCAGCTATATCTTGGAGACTCTTTCGAAGAGTTTCCTTCAGTTTCGTAACAATGTTGTTATAAACAAAATTAGCTACAGTCTGACCACCCTTCTGAACGAGCTACAGAACTTCCAGTCCTTGATGAGGATCAGAACACCGGAAGCTGAGGCAAATGTTGCCTACAGGTCCTATCACAGGGGTTCGACCTCTGGGACAAAATCTATGGCTCCTTTTCACCCGAAAGGGAAGAAGAAGAAGATGAAGAAGGGTAAAGTTGACCGCGGTGCTGCCCAAAAGGGCAAAAAGGTCAAGAAAGTTGCAGAGAAAGGAAAGTGTTTCCACTGCAATGCGGATGCCCACTGGAAGCGTAATTGTCCCAAGTTCCTTGCCGACAGGAAGAATACAGGTAAATGTGATTTACTAGTAACTGAAACTTGTTTAGTGGAGAGTAATGACTCTGCCTTGATATTGGATTCGGGCGCCACTAACTACGTATGTTCTTCTTTTCAGGGAATTAGTTCCTGGCAGCAGCTGCGTGAGGGTGAGAACGAGTGAATTCCATCTCGCGTAGTTAAGTTCCCAACTCCCTACTTGGACCTGTCCCTGAGAAGATAGGCATATTGGGCGATGGCGTGACCACCTTCACCCGTACTAGTCAAAGGACGGACTCATGATACTGAGGAAACCGTAACACGCTCAGGATTCAGGTCGAGTCACTAATGGTCATCTACGAAGTTATTAGTCCTTACTGTTAACGGTGTTACATCAGTAGGTCTAATAATTCACGGTCCAGTCTTGTACAAACTCATTGTACAGGATGCACCCACTCGCATGTCAACCACATGAACGAGTCAGATCACTTCGTTTGTATCTTAATACAAAGCGAGTCGCATCCACAATGTATCAAGGATTAGGTCTCCAAACCCATCTATATACTGTAGACCGTTCGGGTCAATTAACTTGAACGTGATCCTCCCTGTGTGTCCACTACACACCGTTCAAGTTCTAGTTCTCTCATAAATTCAATAACCCTGGAGCTTAGTTTTTTGGACAAAGTTTGTATAAAATGCGAGACACAAAGTGATGAAATAAATAACCTTTATTAATTTCAAATGTATATTTACAAATTGAACGAGATTAGGACAAACATCCCAACAAACTCCCACTTCGACTAAGCTAGTGGAGCAAATACATTTCTGAAATGTACATAAATTACAATGAAGTAATACAATAAACTAGGGCATTGAATACCCATTTACATATCTCCCACTTGCCTTAGTCTGGAAGTGCTCGAAGACCTAGACTCTCTAGGTGACCCTCAAACAATTTAGCGGTGAGGGGCTTTGTAAATGGATCAACTACGTTGTGCTCCGACGCTATTTGCGTGACTGTCACGTCGCCGCAGTGCACAATCTCCCGTATCAGGTGATACTTTCGCTCAATGTGTTTGCCTCTCTTATGGCTCTGAGGCTCCCTGGAATTGGCTACTGCACCACTGTTGTCGCAAAACAGTGTGATCAACAAGTTCATATTTGGAATAACTTTCAAATCCGTCATGAACTTTCCTAAGCCAAACAACTTCCTTTGCAGCTTCACAAGTCGCAACGTACTCCGCTTCCATAGTGGAATCAGCGATGCATCCCTGCTTGATGCTTCGCCATACTACAACTCCTCCATTCAAAATGAAGGCTGACTCCGAAGTGGATTTCCTAGAATCCTTATCGGTCTGAAAGTCAGAATCTGTGTATCCCGTAAGGATCAAATCCCCACCGCCATACACTAAGTTGTAGTTCCTCGTTCTCTTAAATTACATTAGGATTGCCTTTACGACTGTCCATTGATCTAATCCTGGATTGGATTGATACCTACTGCATAACAGATGTCAGGCCTAGTACACAACATGACATACATCAGGCTCCCTACAACTGAAGCATAGGAGATCCGTCTCATAGAGTCTTAGGATACTGATCCTTAGACAGGTGAACCCTGTGCCTGAAAGGCAACAAGCCATTCTTGGAGTTCTGCATCTTATATCTAGACAACATCTTGTCAATATAAGACGCTTGAGACATGGCTAGCATTCGGTTCTTCTGGTTCTGGACAATCTGGATACCCAGAACATACTGAGCTTCTCCCAAATCTTTCATTTGGAATTGCGAAGCTAGTTATTTCTTTACGTCCGTAAGAAATCCTACCTCATTCCCAATGACAAGGATATCATCCACGTATAATATCCAAAATACGACAGTTTTGTCGACGATTTTCTTGTAGACACAAGGCTTGTCAACATTTTTATTAAAGCCATAAGATTTGATTGCCTCATGCCGGCAAACCATTTGCTCTTGGCCTTGGGCAACGAACCCTTTGGGCTGGTCCATGTAGATGGTTTCGTCAAGGTTGCCATTCAAAATGGCGGTCTTGATATTCATCTTCCATATCTCATAGTCATAATACGCGGCAATGGCCAGAAGGATCCTGATCGACTTTACCATGGCAACAGGTGAAAAGGTTGACTCATAGTCAACCCCTTCGACCTAGGTGAAACCCATTGCCACTAGTCGTGCTTTGAAGGTCTGCACCTTCCCATCTACGCCACGTTTACGCTTGTAGATCCATTTGCAACAATAGGTTTTACCCCCATCAGGTTGATCCACAAGCTCCCAGATAGAATTGAAGTACATTGACTCCATTTCCTGGTCCATAGCTTTAATCCATTAGTCTTAGTCAACATCAGCCATTTTTTGATCATAGGTCAGTGGATCCTCGTAGTCATCATCAGGATTGATGACTTGGGTTTCAACTAAACCCATGTAACGTTCAGGCTGTCTCACAGCCCTCGCACTACGTCAAGGCATTCCCAATCTTGGGAACGGACTTGACTTGTCGTGCTAGGATCAACAATACTTGTTGACGTACTAGCCCCATCAGCGACTCTTGCTGACATACTATCCATTTCGTTCAACACAATTTTGTTCCTAGGCAAATGATCCCTGATGTGGTCTTCCTCAAGAAAAGTGGTGTTTGTCGACACAAACACCCTATTTTCCTTAGGATCGTAAAATAGACCACCCCTAGTCTTTTTTGGGTAACCTACGAATAGGCACAATTTTGAACGGGGTTCCAACTTTTTCGGATTTGACACCAACACGTGGGCCGGGCATCCCCAAATTCTGAAATGGTGTAAACTACCTTTACGTCCAGTCTAGAGTTCGAAAGGTGTTTCACAAACACTCTTCGACGGAACATTGTTCAAAATATATACCGCAGTCTCCACTACCTAACCCCAAAAAGAATCAGGAGACGAGCATAACTCATCATCGACCGAACCATGTCCAACAGGGTTCTGTTTCTCCTCTCCGATACACCATTCTACTGTGGTATACCAGGTGCTAAGAGTTGGAACGTAATTCCATGTTCTATCATATACTCCTGGAAATCAGTGTCTATATACTCTCCACCTCGATCCCATCGAAGTTTTTTTATCGTTTAACCTAACAGGTTCTCAACCTCAGTCTTGTACTCCTTGAACTTTTCAAGAGTTTCAGACTTCCTATGCATTAGGTAAATGTACCCATACCTCGAATAATCATCTATTAAAGATACGAAGTATTCGTAACCACCTCGTGTTTTAACACTCATCGGACCACAGGGGTCAGAATGTATAAGCTCAAGGGGCTCCTTGGCTCTATATCATTTTCCACTAAAAAGACGTTTGGTCATTTTGCCTTCGAGATGACTCACACACCGATAAAGAGTTTTCTTCCAACTGACTTAGAAGTCCACTCTTCACTAGTCTCTCAATCCTATTGAGATTAATGTGACCTAACCTTAGATGCCAAAGATAGACATTTTCTTTGAAAGAAACTTTTACACTTTTAGTTTGTGTTTCTGCAGTTTTAAATAACTCAGTGTTCAAAACGCTTTTGACCGAATTAGGCTTTAAAACATACAAATTAGACTTAAGTGAAGCAGAACAAATGAGATTACCATTTCTAGAAATAAATGTTTTATTACCATTAAAAGAAACGGAAATACATTGTTCTAATAGATAGGAAATAGAAGCGAGTTTTCTAGTAAACCCTGGAACTATGTACAAATTGTCTAACAAAATGTAATTCCTGCCAAAGAAAAGCTTCACTTTGTCGATCGCTGCAGAAGAGACTATCTCCCCAGATCCAATCCGCAAAGTCACCTCACCCTCTCGCAGCTGCTGCCAGGAATCAATTCCCTGAAAAGAAGAACAAACGTTGTTAGTGGCGCCCAAATCCAATATTTAGGCAAAGTCACTACTCTCCACTAAGCAAGTTTCAGTTACAAGTAAATCATATTTACCTTGATTCTTCCTCTCGGCAAGAAACTTGGGACAACTTCTCTTCCATTGACCATCCCCATTGCAGTGAAAACACTTTACTTTCTCTGAAACTTCCTTAACCTTCTTGCCCTTTTGGGCGACAGCTCGGTCAACTTTATCCTTCTTCATTTTCTTCTTCTTCCCTTTCGGGTGGGAAGGAGCAACAGGTTTAGTCTCAGAGGTCGAACCTCTGTGATAAGACCTGTAGGCAACATTTGCCTCAGCTTCCGGTGCCCTGATCCTCATCAAGGATTGAAAATTATGTAGCTCATTAAGAAGGGTGGTCAGAGTGTAGTTTATCTTGTTCATAACAGCGTTGCTACGAAATTGAAGGAAACTCTTCGGAAGAGTCTAAAAAATAAAGCTGACCTGGGTCAACTCGTCGATCGAAGCCCCGTTCATCTCCGCTAGATTAAAGTGGGTCATCATGTCCAGAACATGTTCACGGACAGAAGTCACTTCTTTCATCCGTGTGTTGAAGACGTGTTTAAGAGAATCGTGCCTGACTTGAAAGGACTGTTGTCCAAACATGTCTTGCAACGACTCCATGATCTCCTTAGCAGTGATCATCAACTCGTACTTCTTTGCCAAGACTTCAGATAAGCTTGCAATGATGTAGACCTTGGCCTTTTTCATTGTCCCTGATCCATCGATCGTATGCATCACGAACACTTCGTGATGCAGTCAAGCTTAAAGAAGCGAGGACACTCCTCGATGAAGTACGAACTTTAGGTCGTCGGTTACAAGAATCGTGTTTATATTATTCTTCCACGTTTGGTGTCGGGATTTATGCCCTAAACTTGTGTAATTTTGATCAATTAAATAAAGTATTATTTGTTTTGATAAGATTACAGTCTTGCTTTTATAAATCCAATAAACTAAGCTCCATGGTTATAACAATTATTTTTGAAATCAGTGTAGTGGACACTATTTGGGTTGAGTTCAAGAATATAACCTAAATGGTTTATGGTATAAGAATAAGGTTGGAAACCTCATTCAGTAGCACCATGGATGCGCCCACTTTGCAATTAGTACAAATGAGGTGATCCAACTCATTCATGTAGTTGACATGCAGTGGGGGCATCTGTATGAAGAGTTCATACAAGATGGATCATGAAATTATTAGTCTAAACGATTGTAACACCGTTAATGAGGATAAGACTAGTAATTTATAGATGGTCATTAGTAACTCGACACGAATCCTAAGCAAGTTAAGAACTCCCGCTTATAGGGTTTGTCCTCGGACTAGTATGGGTGAGAGTGGCACATGAGTCGACTCAATAAGCCTACCTTCTCGGGACGAGAACCTCGTGAGGTAGTCGGGAACTTAAGCTGTGCAAGATGGAATTCACTCATTCTCTCTCTTGAGGTATTAGATAGGTTGTTCCCTTAAGGCGACTCGGTCTTGAACAACGGGGTCCCGCCCTTTATGAGGGTATGAGTCTAAGGTAGAACCTTAGACTTATTTTTCATTAGAGGATCAATGGTGCTTAAGGAGCAAAGAGGTAATAACAGGGATAAAACGGTAATTTGACCCAGCTGTGATTACGAACAACCTGTGAAGGGTCGACTAATGGGTAATGACTATATCAGTGGACACAATAATATCTACAGTGAGGAGAGTGCAGCTACAAGTCTATAGTGGAGTGACTTGTAGTTAATGAATATTGATTAATTGGATCAAAGAGTTTGATCAGTTAATCTCACATCATTGGAGCTCATGAACTGTAGGTCCATTAGATCCCTCCGTTGGCTCAACATTAATTGAGGCTATGAAGTTAGGAGTGAAATTGAAGTGTTCAATTTCATACATGAGGAGTTATATCAATTATATATGATATAATTGATATAATATATAGTTTTAATGTGAATTAGATTCATATATAAACTATATACTAAAGAGAGACTAAAGGAGGGGTAGGATGGTCATTTCCATCCTATTTCTCTATATATATGGTTGCATGAGATGCAACTAGGTAAAGGAATTCTAAGGAATTACAAGCTCTTTGTTGTGTTGTTGGAAAGGTTCCAAGACACACACATCTCTCTCAAAATACGTCACCTCTCCTAAAGGGAACCCACCTTCCTCCCTCACCTAGAGAACAACGGAGAAGATCCGGTGGTCGTGTCTTCGCACGTTGGAGTTCCTGTTGCTGAGATCGTGATCGTGGGAGAGATGAGCACTCGAAGAAAGGTTCTTCAAAGGTAATTTCTTGCTGTCCATTCTAATTTTATGCTTAATCTTGTTATGTATGTTCTTGAATTTATCGTTGTAACTAAATCAAGAGGGCGCGATTCGCAATCTCTTCCGCTGCGGGGACTTCGATTCCCTTCAATTGGTTTCATAGCCCAATTGCGTTCTTTATTTATGTTCTGAATTTTTCAAGAACAAGGTGGGATTTACTGTTTTTGCATGAGATGTATGAACGGTTTTGCAAAATTAGATGTTATCAATTTTGGCACTTAGATTTACAATTTCCATTAAATCGTTCAATGTAAAGGCCCGGTGTTTTGGGCAATTTTAATTGTAAATCGAGTCTGTAAGTCTGTGTCGATTGAGGCAAAGCTGTTGCTGAGAAGATTCGAGCGAAAACGAGCAAGATTTGGAGAAATCACATTGTTGTTTGTGTGCAGCGTTGCAACGCTGTTCATCGACGTTGCAACGCTGCGCTTGCGGGAGAAGGCGCGCACAGGAGGTAGCATTGCAACGCAGCCTCTAGCGTTGCAATGTTCGGCAGAAAATGACAAGAAGCAGCATTGCAACGGTGCTATCAGCGTTGCAACGCTAGAGACGTTTATATTTAATATTTAATATATTAAACGTTTATATTTAATATATTTAATATATTTAATTTTAAATAATATAATTAGATTATATAAATTAAAATTATTTCTAGGGTGCCAAAATTGGTCTAATTTTTACTATTTTAATTATGCAATTGTTGTGTAATTATTGCCATGCATAATGTATTCTTTTATTTTAGAAATCCCACCTTAGGTTAAGCATTTTCATGCATCATTCATAATATAAGGAGTTATATTATATAGTTTGCATGATTAATTAATATAAAGTTGTTATATTAATTTATGGACAACATTGACATGCATTATATATCATGAGATGAATATGCTATGAATGTCTTATTATTCATGTGATGAATGATCAAGCACTATAACATAGTATGCATGTCACCTAAGGTTAATTATTAGTTTTAAAATGTTTAGAACATGGAAATAATAGACCTTAGGTTATCTAGTTCTAATTAGATTAGAATTAGGAACCAAGTAATTTATAAGCTATGATTAAAAGAGGAACTTTGTCTAAGGAAAGTTCTGTTTAGGTTGGGCTATTTAAGTTTTTGAAGCGGAACACCCCTACGGAGAACCGACACAGGAGTAAAATTTAATCGAGAGAGTCTTATACATTACAAGATGGCGTCAGTGAGTTTATTAAGGGGTTAATAAACTAAAAATCCTAGGTTTAATATAAGGAGTTATATTAACAAACTTAGGATAAAATCAATATAAGAGTTATATCGATTATCAATATAAGAGTTATATTGATAGAGTTAGGAAAAACCATTAGCCGGATTTTTACCCTAAGTAAGATTGCTATAAACTTTAAAGTATTCAGTGGGAGGAAAAAGTGTATGAGATACATATTTTTCCACCTACGTTATCTCCGAGAAGTTCACACCGTGAGACTCATACTTAGCCTCGTGGCGCAAACGGGAGCGTCCCCCCTTCGGATGGTGTTTGTATGAGTCAATATCAAGGTGAATGGAGAGGGTACTTATAGTGAGTGGGAGTAGGTTTAGTGAAAACAAAACCTACGGTCTCTTTTGTCGGTTTACACCTTAGATCACTACGGTCAGCCTGCTAGTTTGGCCTAGACCGGACAATCCTCCGGAGGGCTTGATCATGGGGATCTAACACAGTGAGACACCGAAAGGGATAAACATTTCCTTAGACTATTTTCCAATCTAGTCCTCCCTTCGGCGGATTTTATTGGATCGAGACTCTGGGATCTAAAGACAGAGGGTTACACTCACGGGGTACATAAGTTGTGTATGTATCCAGACTGAAAAATGGTAACTAAAACCTATAAGAATAAGAGTTATTCTAGTATTATGTTTTGGTCAAGAGTGTCTTGATCTAGAGGAGGAGTGTTTTTTATTACCCTTCGGTGTCATACATTCTAAACCTTTGGAGTATCATTGCAGATTATAAATGGCCTAGGAATCATTTGATAATTAGCTAAAGCATGATTGGATTAGAGTTATAGCAAGAAACTCATACAAGTTTGTTTGTAAATTTTCAGCAAAAATGTCTAGCTCTATAATTTCCTTATTGGGTGCGAAAAAGTTAACCGGAGAGAATATGATTACATGGAAAAACAAACTCAACACTATTTTGGTAGTGGATGATCTGAAGTTTGTGCTAACTGAGGAGTGTTCTTAGGTGCCAGGCTCGAATGCGTCACGAAATGTTCGTGATGCATATGATCGATGGATCAAGGCCAATGATAAGGCCAAGGTCTACATGCTGGCAAGTATGTCTGACATATTAGCCAAGAAGCATGATGGCATGATTACCGCCAAGGAAATCATGGATTCTATATAGGGTATGTTTGCACAAGAGTCCACACAAGCCCGACATAATGCCCTAAAGTACATATTCAACTCGAGGATGCAAGAGGGTACATCTGTTCGAGATCATGTCCTGGATATGATGGTGAACTTTAGCATCGCAGAGTCGAATGGTGCTTCCATCGATGAGTCGAGCAAGGTCAGCTTCATTCTGGAAACCCTTCTAGATAGTTTCCTGCAGTTTAGAAGTAATGTTGTTATGAACAAGCTTACTTTTAATCTTACCTCGTTTCTGAATGAACTCCAGACCTTTCAGTCTTTGATGAAAATTCAGGGATCGAAAGGTGAGGCAAATGTTGCCAGTAGAAGTTATCACAGAGGTTCGACCTCTGGGACAAAAACAGTGGCTTCATCTTCTTCTAACCTGAGAGGAAAGAAGAAGAACATGAAGAAGGTGGTAAAGGGAAACAGGCTGACAAAGTTGCCGCCCAGAAGGACAGGAAAGTCAAAGACGTTGTTGACAAAGGAAAGTGTTTCCACTGCAACGAAGACGGGCATTGGAAACGGAACTATCCGAAGTACATTGCAGAAAAGAAGAAGGAAGGTAAATATGATTTACTTTGCCTAGAAGCTTGTTTAGTGGATAATGATAAAACAACTTGGATACTTGATTCAGGCGCCACTAATCATGTTTGCTCTTCATTTCAAGGAATTGATTCCTGGCACAGCTACAACAAGGAGAGATAGCGCTCCGGTTTGGAAATGGAGAGGTCGTCTCACCTGTAGCAATAGGCAAAATGAAACTTTATTTTGGCAAGAAATATATATTGTTGGACAATATATTAGTGATACCAGGGTTTACTAGAAACCTTATTTCCATTTCTTGCCTTATTGAACAATGTATTTCTGTTTCATTTTCTATGAATAAAGTGTTTATTTTGAAGAAATGTTTAAAAATATGTTCAGCTTCATTAGAAAATTGATTGTATGTTTTAAGGCCTAATTCAGTCAAAATGGTTTTGAACACTGAATTATTTAAAACTGCAAACGCACAAACTAAGAAACGTAAAATTTCTCCTAAAGAAAATGCTCATCTTTGGCATCTAAGATTGGGTAACATTAATCTCAATAGGATTGAGAGATTGGTAAAGAAAGGACTTCTAAATGAGTTAGAAGAAAATTCTTTGTCAGTATGTGAATCATGCCTAGAAGGCAAAATGACTAAAAGACCTTTTAGTGGAAAAGGTTATAGAGCCAAAGACCCTCTAGAGCTTATACATTCAGACCTTTGTGGTCCGATGAATGTTAAATTCAGGGGTGGATATGAATATTTCATCTCTTTTATAGATGATTGTTCTAGATTTGGGCATATTTACCTAATGCACCACAAGTCTGAAGCACTTGAAAAGTTCAAGGAATTCAAGACTAAGGTTGAAAATAATTTAGGTAAAACTATTAAAACACTTCGATCGGATCGAGGTGGAGAGTACATGGATTTAAAATTCCAGAATTATATGATAGAACATGGAATTACATCCCAACTCTCAGCTCTCGACACACCACAAAAAACAGTGTATCGGAAAGGAGAAATAGAACCTTGTTGGACATGGTTCGATCAATGATGAGTTATGCTCATCTCCTAGTTCCTTTTGGGGTTACAGTTGAGGCTGCGGTATACATTTTGAATAATGTGCCCTCCAAAAGTGTTTCAAACACCTTTTGAACTCTGGAAAGGACGTAAAGGCGGTTTATGTCACTTGAATATATGGGTTGTCCGACACATGTGCTTGTGACAAATCCAAAGAAGTTGGATTCACATTCAAAATTATGCCTATTAAGTAGGATACCCAAAAGAACAAAGAGGTGGTTTATTCTATGATTCTAAGGAAGATAAGGTTTTGTGTCGACAAATGTCACTTTCTTGGAGGAGGACCACATAAGGGACCACAAACCAAAAAGCAAAGTAGTGTTGAGTGAGTTAGACGGAACAATAGCAAGGGTTGCTAATAAGAACACTAGTACGTCAACAAGAGATGTTGATACTAGTTTGTCTAGTCAAGAAAGTCCATCTCAAGAGTTGAGTATGCCTCGACGTAGTGGGAGGGTTGTGTCTGACTTTGACCACCGTTACATGGGTTTAGCTGAAACTCAAGTTGTTATACCAGATGACAACTGGAAGGATCCATTGACTTATAATCAAGCAATGATTGACAAAGACAAAGACAAATGGGTCATAGCCATGGACCAAGAAATGGAGTCTATGTACTTCAATTCTGTTTGGGATCTTATAGATAAGCCTGATGGGGTAAAACCTATAGGTTGTAAGTGGATCTACAAGAGAAAACGTGGTGTAGATGGGAAGGTGCAAACCTTTAAAGCTAGACTAGTAGCAAAGGGTTATACCCAGGTTGAAGGGGTTGACTATGAGGAGACCTTTTAACCTGTTGCTATGGTAAAGTCTATCCATATCCTTCTTGCCATTGCCGCATATTATGACTATGAGGTATGGCAAATGGATGTCAAGACAACCTTTTTGAATGGCAATCTTGAGAAAACCATCTACATGGACCAACCCAAAGGGTTCATTAAACCAAGACAAGAGCAAAAGGTTTGCAGGCTTAAAAGGTCGATTTATGGACTGAAACAAGCCTCTAGGTCCTGGAATATAAGATTTGATGAGGCTATCAGATCTTATGGTTTTGACCAGAATGATGATGAACCTTGTGTCTACAAGAAAATCATCAATAGTTCTGTCGCATTCTTAATTCTCTATGTGGATGATATCCTACTCATTGGGAATGATGTAGGTTATCTTACTGACATCAAGGAATGACTAGCTACGTAGTTCCAAATGAAAGATTTGGGTGATGCGTGATTTGTTCTTGGGATCATTGTCAGGAACCGCAAGAATAAAACACTAGCCTTGTCTCAAGCATCTTACATAGACAAAGTGTTGTCAAGGTTTAAGATGCAAGATTCAAAAAAGGGCTTGTTGCCTTTTAGACATCCATTTGTCTAAGGAACAATGTCCTAAGACACCTCAAGGAGTTGAGGATATGAGACGGATTCCTTATGCATCGGCTGTTGGGAGCCTGATGTACGCCAGGTTGTGTACTAGGCCCGACATCTGTTTTGCAGTTGGGATGGTCAGTAGGTATCAATCCAATCCAGGACTTGAACACTGAACAACGGTTAAAACAATCCTTAAGTATCTTGGGAAAACAAGGAACTACATGCTTGTGTATGGGGCTAAGGATTTGATCCTTACAGGATACACGGATTCTGACTTTCAGACTGATAAAGATTCTCGAAATCTACATCAGGGTCATTATTCACTCTTAACGGAGGAGCTATAGTATGGCGAAGAGTCAAGCAAGGATGCATCGCTGATTCCACCATGGAGGCCGAATATGTAGCAGCTTGTGAAGCAGCTAAGGAGGCCGTTTGGTTAAGGAAATTCATGCTAAATTTGGAAGTTGTTCCAAATATGACTTTGCCCATCACATTTGTATTGCGATACTTGGTGGTGCGATGGCAAATTCGAGGAACCAGAAGTCACAAGAGGGGAAAGCACATAGAGCGGAAGTATCATCTCATCCGGGAGATCGTGGATAGAGGAGACGTGACTATCACGAAGATAGCCTCAGAGCACAACATTGTTGATCCTTTTACAAAGGCTCTCACGGTTAAAGTATTTGAGAGTCACCTAGAAGGTCTAGATTTACAAGTCTTCCCCAACTAGGGCAAGTGAGAGTATTTTGTACAAAGGGGTTTAAATGCCCTAGTTTACTGTATTTACATTACTGTAATGTTTAGTACTCCACAAGCTTTAGGTCAAGTGGGAGATTGTTGGGATTTATGCCCAAAACTTGTGTAATTTTGATCAATTAAATAAAGTGTTATTTGTTTTGATAAGATTAAAGTCTTGCTTTTATAAATCCAATAAACTAAGCTCCAAGGTTATGACATTTATCTTGAAATCAGTGTAGTGGACACTATTTGGGTTGAGTTCAAGAATATAACCTAAATCGTCTATGGTATAAGAATAAGGTTGGAAACCTCATTCTGGTAACACCATGGATGCGGCCCACTTTGTAATTAGTACAAATAAGGTGATCCAACTCATTCATGTAGTTGAAATGCGAGTGGGGGCATCCTGTATGAAGAGTTCATACAAGACTGGATCGCAAATTATTTGTCTAACCAATGTAACACCGTTAATAGGATAAGACTAGTAATTTATAGATGGTCTGTTGGGATTTAAGCCCTAAACATGCGTAATCTTGATCAATTAAATAAAGTGGTATTTGTCTTGATAAGATTACAGTCTTGATTTTATAAATCTAATAAACTAAGCTCCAAGGTTATAACGCTTATCTTGAAATCAGTGTAGTGGACACTAATTGGGTTGAATTCAAGATTATAACCTAAATAGTCTAGGGTATAACAATAAGGTTGGAAACCTCATTCTGGTAACACCATGGATGCGGTCCACTTTGTAATTAGTACAAATGAGGTAATCGAACTCATTCATGTAGTTGACATGCGTGTGGGGGCATCCTGTATGAAGAGTTCATACAAGACTGGATCGCAAATTATTAGTCTAACCAGTATAAAACCGTTAACAGGATAAGACTAGTAATTTATAGATGGTCATTAGTGACTAGACACAAATCTGAGCAAGTTAAGAACTCCCGCCTTATAGGGGTTTGTCCTTAGACTAGTATGGGTGAGAGTGGCCTGTAGCCGACTCAATAAGCCTACCTTCTTAGGGACAGAACCTCGTAGGTAGCTGGGAACTTAACTGTGCAAGATGGAATTCACTCATTCCTCTACTGAGGAATTAGATAGGTTTTTCCCGTAAGAACTGACTCCAGGTCTTGAACAACGGGGCCCCGCCCTCTATGAGGGTATGAGTCTAAGATAAGACCTTAGACTTGTTGTTCATTAGAGGATCAGTGGTGCTTAAGGAGCAAAGAGCTAATCACAGGGGTAAAACAGTAATTTGACCCAACTGTGATTATGAACAACCTGTGAAGGGTCGACTCATGGGTAATGACTATATCAGTGGACACAATAATATCTACAGTGAGAAGAGTGCAACTACAAGTCTATAGTGGAGTGACTTGTAGTTAATGAATATTGATTAACTAGATCAAAGAGTTTGATCAGTTAATTTCACATCATTGGAGCTCATGATCTGTAGGTCCATTAGATCCCTCCGTTGGCTCAACATGGTAATATAGAGGGTATAAAGTTAGGAGTGAAGTTGAAGTGTTCAATTTCATACATGAGGAGTTATATCAATTATATATGATATAATTGATATAATATATAGTTTTAATATGATTTAGACTATATACTAAAGAGAGATTAAAGGAGGGGTAGGATGGTCATTTCCATCACAATTCTGTATATATATGGTTACATGAGATGCAACTAGGTTAAGGGTTTTTCATAGAATCACTAGCCTCCTTGTTGTGTTTTTGGAAGAGTTCCAAAACACACATCTCTCCCAAAATACCTCACATCTCCTAAAGGGAACCCACATTCCTCCCTCACCTAGAGAACAACGGAGAAGATCTGGTGGTCGTGTCTTCGCACGTTGGAGTTCTTGTTGCTGAGATCGTGACCGTGGAGAGAGGAGCACTTGAAGAAAGGTTCTTCAAAGTTAACTTCTTGCTGTCCAAACTCTTATTTTATACTTAATCCATGTTTTACATTGTTGAAATTTCCATTGTAACTAAATCAAGAGCGCGCGATTCGCAATCGCTTCCGCTGCGGGGACTTCGATTCCCTTCATGGTCATTAGTGACTCGACCTGAATCCTGAGCAAGTTAAGAACTCCTGCTTATAGGGGTTTGTCCTTAGACTAGTATGGGTGAGAGTGGCGTGTAGCCGACTCAATAAGCCTACCTTCTTAGGGACAGAACCTCGTAGGTAGCTGGGAACTTAACTGTGCAAGATGGAATTCACTCATTCCACTACTGAGGAATTAGATAGGGTGTTCCCTTAATAACTGACTCCAGGACTTGAACAACGGGGCCCCGCCCTCTATGAGGGTATGAGTCTAAGGTAGGACCTTAGACTTGTTGTTCATTAGAGGATCAATGGTGCTTAAGGACCAAAGATGTAATCACAGAGATAAAACGACAATTTGACCCAGCTGTGATTACGAACAACATGTGAAGGGTCGACTCATGGGTAATGACTATATCAGTGGACACAATAATATCTACAGTGAGGAGAGTGCAGCTACAAGTCTATAGTGGAGTGACTTGTAGTTAATGAATATTGATTAACTGGATCAAAGAGTTTGATCAGTTAATCTCACATCATTGGAGCTCATGAACTGTAGGTCCATTAGATCCCTCCGTTGGCTCAACATGGTAATATTGAGGGTATAAAGTTAGAAGTGAAATTGAAGTGTTCAATTTCATACATGAGGAGTTATATCAATTATATATGATATAATTGATATAATATAAAGTTTTAATGTGAATTAGATTCATATATAAACTATATACTAAAGAGAGACTAAATGAGGGGTAAGATGGTCATTTCCATCCTATTTCTTTATATATATGGTTGCATGAGATGCATATGAAGGGAATGAAAATCCCCGCGCAGCGGAAGACAATCGAATCGTCGTGGTATCATTATGCAACTCAGATTAGTTAAAACCGATCTAACACTTAGACCTAGCCTAAACATGCTGAAAAGGAAGAAATTTACAGCAAGAAAGAATTTACTTGTTGTAGACAACCTTCAAGAATTTCTTCCTCGGATCACGAACTCTTCGTGCTTCTCAACGATCGCTTCTCTCGTACAAAACGAACACCACCAACGGCCTTCTCGGTTGTTCTTCCTTAGGAAGAAGGAAAGTGGTGGGACTTTAGTTTTGGAAAGGGAGGAGAATTAAGAGAAAACGGTTGAGAGAATAACTCTTCTTTTTCGTTGAAATCCAAAAAATGAGAGTATGAGATTGCATTCCTTCTTGCAAGAAGGGTTTATATAGTGGAATTGATGGAGTTAAAATCTCCACATAATTACCACTTTACCACAACCATAACCACATAATATAAGATATCTCATATCTCATATTGCAAATCTCATTTGCAATAATAATTAAATTGAATCACATCCAATTTAATTTCTCCAATTAGCCCTAATTCAACAATTAGGCTAACCTATAGTTTATTATGAATCTCATTCACATTAAACTATATATTATATAATTCATATCTCATATAAATGACATAAATGCCCTTAAAGAGAAATTGAACACTTCAATTTATACCAAAACATTAACTCTTCTTTTAACCCAGATTGAGCCAACCGAGGGACCTAATGGACCTACAGTGACGGGCTCCAATGATCCGAGATCAACCTGTCAAACTCTTTTACCCGGTTAACCAACATTCATTAGCTACGGTAACACTCCACTATAGCCCGTAGCTGCACTCCCGTCAATGCAGAATATTACGTGTCCACTGATATAACCAATGCCCATGAGTCGACCCTTCACAGTTGTTCAGAGACACGGTTGGGTCAAATTACCGTTTTTCCCCTGTGTCTACCTCTTGTTACTTAAGTCCCCACTGCTCCTCTAATGAACAACATATTGTGATGGTCCAACCATACACAACACCATTCTCGGGCCAGTGAGAAGGTGGGCGCCCGTTGTCCAAGCCCTGGAGACAGCATTTAAGGGAACAACCCCTCTAGTTTCCCTAAAGGCGGGATCGAGTGAATTCCATCTCGCAGAGTTAAGTTCCCGACTCCCTACTTGGTTATGTCCCCGAGAAGATAGGCATATTGGGCGAGTAGCGTGACCACCCTCACGTGCATTTAGTCAAAGGGCGGACCTTGACGCATGCGGAGTCCGTAACACGCTTAGGATTGGTCGAGTCACTAACGGTCATCTCTGAAGTTATTAGTCCCTTCTTGTCAAAGGTGTTACATCGATGAGGTCTAATAATTCACGGTCCGGTCTTGTACAATCTCATTGCACAGGATGCCCCCACTCGCATGTCAACCACATGAACGAAGTCGAGATCACCTTGTTTGTATCTAATACAAAGCGGGTTGCATCCACGGTGTATCGTGGATTAGGTCTCCAACCCTATCCATATCATCAGAGACCGTTCGGGTCATTAACTCGAACGTGATCCTCCCTGTGTGTCCATTACACACTGTTCAAGTTCTAGTTCTCTCATAAATTCAATGACCATGGAGCTTAGTTTATTGGAAAAGTTTATAAATATTGCGAGACACAAAGTGATGAAATGAATAACTCTTATTAATTTCAAACAATATATTACAAACACGAGATTAGGACAAAAATCCCAACAAACTCCCACTTGGACTAAGCTAGTGGAGAAAATACATTTTTGAAATGTACATAAATTACACTGAAGTAATACAATAAACTAGGGCATTGAATACCTGTTTACACATCTCCCACTTTCCCTAGTTAGGAAGCTCTCGAAGACCTAGACACTCTAGGTGACCCTCAAACACCTTAGCCGTGAGGGGCTTTGTAAATGGATCAGCTACGTTGTGCTCCGACGCTATCTGCGTGACTGTCACGTCTCCGCGGTGCACAATCTCCCGTATCAGATGATACTTGCGCTCAATGTGTTTGCCTCTCTTATGGCTCCGAGGCTCACGTGAATTGGCTACTGCACCACTGTTATCACAGAACAGTGTGATCGACAAGTTCATGTTTGGAACAACTTCCAAATCCGTCATGAACTTCCTAAGCCAAACAGCTTCCTTTGCAGCTTCATAAGCCGCAACATACTCCGCTTCCATAGTGGAACCAGCGATGCATCCCTGTTTTATGCTTCGCCATACTACAACTCCTCCATTCAGAATGAAGGCTGACCCCGAAGTGGATTTTCTAGAATCCTTATCGGTCTGAAAATCAGAATCCGTATATCCCGTAAGGATCAAATCCCCGCCGCCATACACTAAGCTATAGTTCCTTGTTCTCCTAAGATACTTGAGGATTGCCTTTACTACCGCCCCGGTGATCTAATCTGGATTGGGTGATATCTACCGACAATTCCTCTTTGCATAACCGATGTTGGGCCTAGTACACAAAGATGGCATACATCGGGCTCCCTGCTCTTTGAAGCATATGGAATCCGTCTCATATCCTCAACATCTTGAGGAGTCTTAGGACATTGATCCTTAGACAAGTGAACCACATGCCCGAAAGCAAGCAAGCCCTTCTTGGAGTTCGCAGATCTTATATCTTGACAACATCGTGTCAATATAAGGCGCTTTGAGACAAGGCTAGCGCTCTGTTCTTAGGTTCGAACAATGCGGATACCTAGAACATCCGACCTTCTCCCAAATCTTTCATTTGGAATTTGAAGCTAGCCACTTCTTAACGTCGGCCTAGAAATTCTACCTCATTCCTATGAGAAGAATATCGCCCACGTACAACACCAAAAATGCGGCGGTTTTGTCAACGATTTTCTTGTAGACACAAGGCTCGTCGACATTTTGATCAAAGCCATAAGATTTGATCGCCTCATCAAACCTTATATTCCAAGACCTCGAAGCTTGTTTCACCATAAATGGACCTATGAAGCTAAGTGCAAACCTTTTGCTCTTGGCCTTGGGCAATGAACCCTTTTGGGTGGTCCATGTAGATGGTCTCATCAAGTTTGCCATTCAGAAAGGTTGTCTTGGCGTCCATCCGCCATACCTCGTAGTCATAATACGCGACAATGGCGGAAGGATCGATCGACTTTACCATGGCAACGGTGAAAAGGTCTCCTCATAGTCAACCCCTTCAACTGGGTAAAACCCTTTGCCACTAGTCGGGCTTTGAAGGTGCGCACCTTCCCATCTACGCTACGTTTATGCTTGTAGATCCATTTGCAACCAATAGTTTTACCCCATCCGGTTGATCCACAAGCTCCCATCTGAGCAATTGAAGTACATAGATTCCATTTCTGGTCCATAGCTTTAATCCACTGCGTCTTTGTCAACATCAACCATTGCCGATCATAGGACAATGGATCCTCACGATCATCATCGGGAGAGCGACAATTGAGGTTTCAGCTAAACCCATGTAGCGATCAGTGTCTCACAACCCTCCCACTACGTCGAGGCATTCCCAACTCTTGGGAACGGATTTGACTAGACGTGCTAGGATCAACAACACTTGTTGATGTACTAGCCCCGTCAGCAACTCTTGCTGATGTACTTTCCATTTCATTCAACATAATTTTACTCCTTGGTAAATGACTCCTGACGTGGTCTTCCTCTAGGAAAATGACATTTTTCGACACAAGCACCCTATTTCCCTTAGGATCGTAAAACAGACCACCCCTAGTCTCTTTAGGATAACCTATGAATAGGCACAATTTCGAACGGGGTTCCAACTTTTTCGGATTTGACACCAACACGTGGGTCGGGCATCCCCAAATCCTGAAGTGATGTAAACTGCCTTTACGTCCACTCCAGAGCTCGAAAGGTGTTTCACAAACACTCTTCGACGGAACGTTGTTCAAAATATAAATTGCAGTCTCCACTGCGTACCCCTAAAAAGAATTAGGGAGACGAGCATAGCTCATCATCGACTGAACCATGTCCAACCAGGTTCTGTTTCTCCTCTCTGATACACCATTCTACTGTGGCATACCAGGTGTTGAGAGTTGGGACGTAATTCCGTGTTCTATCAAATAGTCCTAGAATTCAGTGTCCATGTACTCTCCACCTCGATCCGATCGAAGTGTTTTAAGCGATTTACCTAAGAGGTTCTCAACCTCAGTCTTGTACTCCTTGAACTTTTCAAGAGTTTCAGACTTTTTGTGCATTAGGTAAATATACCCATATCTGGAGTAATCGTCTATGAAAGACACGAAATACTCATAACCGCCCCGAGCTTTAACATTCATGGGACCACAGAGGTCATAATGTACAAACTCAAGAGGCTCTTTGGCTTTATATCCTTTTTCACTAAAAGGACGTTTGGTCATTTTGCCCTCAAGGCATGACTCACACACCGACAAAAAGCTTTCTTCCAACTCGTTTAGAAGTCCACTCTTCACTAGTTTCTCAATCATATTGAGATTAATGTGGCCTAACCGTAGATGCCAAAGATGAACATTTTCTTTTGGAGAAACTTTTGCTTTCTTAGTTCGTGTTTCTGCAGTTTTAAACAATTCAGTATTCAAAACACTTTTGACCGAATTAGGTTTCAAAACATACAGATTATGTTTAAGTGAAGTTGAACAAATAATATTCCTTTTGAAAGACATAAACGCTTTATTCAATTCAAAAGAAACAGAAATACAATGTTCAATTAAGCAGGAAATGGAAACAAGGTTTCTAGTAAACTCTGGAACTATGTACAAATTGTCCAACAATAAGTACTTCCCGCCAAAATGTAGCTTCACCGTGTCGATCATTTGCAGCGAGAGACAAGCTCCCAGATCCAACCCGTAGAGTCACCTCACCCTCTCGCAGCGGCTGCCAGGAATCAATCCCCTGAATAGAAGAACAAACGTGGTTAGTGGCGCCCGAATCCAATATCCAGGCAGAGTCACTACTCTCCACTAAACATGTTTTTGTCACAAGTAAATCACATTTACCTTGATCTTTCCTCTGGGTCAGGAATTTGGGACAGTTCCTCTTCCAGTGTCCCCCCCATTGCAGTGGAAACACTTTCCTTTCTCTGCAACGTCCTTGAACTTCTTGCCCTTCTGGGCGACAACTCGGTCAGTTTTACCCCTCTTCATCCTCTTCTTCCCTTTCGGGCGTGAAGGAGCAACGAGTTTCGTCCGGCAGGTCGAACCCTCGTGATTAGACACAGAGGCAACATTTGCCTCATTCCTTGACCTGTTCAAGGATTGGAAATTCTGTAGCTCATTGAGGAGGGTAGTCAGAGTATAGCTAATTTTGTTCATAACAACATTGCTACAAAACTGAAGGAAACTCTTCGGAAGAGTCTCCAAAATAAAACTGACCTGGCTCGACTCATCGATTGAAGCCTCGTTCATCTCGGCCAGATTAAAGTGGGTCATCATGTCTAGAACATGTTCACGGACAGACGACCCTTCTTTCATCCGTGCGTTGAAGACGTATTTGAGCGAGTCATGCCGGACCTGAAAGGACTGTTGTCCAAACATTTCCTGCAAGGACTCTATGATCTCCTTGGCGGAAACTATCAGCTCATGCTTCTTAGCCAAGACATCAGACATGTTGGCAATTATGTAGACCTTCGCCTTTTCATTGGCCCTGATCCACCGATCGTACGCATCGCGAAGACTTCGCGACGCGGTCGAGCCCGGCATCTGAGGACACTCCTCAGATAGCACGAACTTTATGTCGTCAGTTACCAAAATTGTGTTAATGTTGTTTTTCCAACTCTGGTAATTATCTTCCACTAACTTATCGGATGCGAGTAATGCTATTATAGCGCTAGACATTTTTAGCTGAAGAATAAGTAAAACTTTGTATGAGTCTCGCAAAAAACTTTTTGAAATCCAATCATGTTTTAGCAAAATTGTTTCATGATCCCTAGGTCATTCAAAATTTTGCAATGATAGCCTAAAGGTTTAGAATGACCGCCACCGAAGGGTGAACAGAACACTCTTCCTCTAGGACGAGACTTTCTCGATCGGACCTAATCCCATAATAACTCTTATTCCATTAGGCGCCCAATTACCATTTGGTCGAATTCATTAACACTTAACGAATTCTGTGAGTGTCACCCTCAATATTTAAGTTTCCAAGCATCCGTCCAAACAATAGCCACCGAAGGGTTAACCAATAAGGAAAACCAACCAGGAAACTGTATCCCTTTTGGAAATTCACGGTGTTCCGACTCCCATGATCAAGCCCTCCGAAGGGATTGTATGCAGTCCAGAGCCAAACTAGCGAGCGGATCATAGGTGTCTCACGGTGTGAATCAAAAAAGAGAGACCGTGGGTCTCGTTTTCCACAAGTCCCGCTCCCACTCACTATAAGTACTCTCTCCATCCACGATGATATTGACCTATACAAATGCCATCCAAAGGGGGACGCTCCCATTTGCGCCACGAGGCCGAGTATAGATCTCACGGTGCGGACTTAACGGAGATTTGTGGTTGGAAATTCAAATGTATCTCATACACTATATTTCCTCCCACTCAGCACTTTAATTTTAATAGGAATTGACCTAGATAAACCAGCTAAAATTTACCTAAGTCTACCAATATAACTTTTATATGGTATTAACCTAAGTTTATAATCACATTATTAACTTAGGTCTATGTAAGTAAATTAATTAACTCTTAATTAACGACACTCACGATAATATAACCTAAGAATCTCCGGACCGAATTCACTCCCAGGTCGATTTCCAGGTAGGGTGTTGTTCAAGCGTCAACTTAAATACTGACCTTAGACAAAACCTTCCTTAGACAGAGTTACTTATCAGTCTCCATTCAAAAGTTATATTTGATTTCCTATTTCTAATCTTATTAGAAAATTAGAAAACCTAAGTCTAATTATTCAAGTTCTAAACTCTTTAAAACTAATAATTAACATAGGTTGCATGCATTTCTATGTTATAGTATCCATCACATGAATAATACTATACTATAACATACATTCATCACATGAATTAAATGCATGAGCATGCTTTTAATTTAAAAATATAACACTTATATTTAAATAAATTAAAATATGCATACATTATATTATAACTCTTATAATATAAATATGATGCATGAAATGTTTAACCTAAGGTGAGATTTTAAATCTATATGACATACAATATGCACATAGAAATTAATTAAAATATACATCTCATGCATGAAATAATTAAACAGCAAAAATAGATCGATTTTTGGCACCTAGGGGCAATTATTTAATTAAATAACATTTATATTAATATTATTTAATAAAATAAATAAATATATAAATAAATTACATTTTATAAAACATAAATTAGATAAAATACGAAAATAAACCGCCCACTAAGTGAAAAGGCACGTCCCACTCCTCGCAAAGCGCGCGACGGCACCTTAACGCTGCGTTACGTTGTAGCGCTGCGGGCGGCGTTGTAACGCTGCCGCGCTGGCGTCGACGTGTTCTCAACGCCCGGCGGCGTTTTACGCAGACTCGCTGCGCGAGGCCTCCGTCCGCAAGGACAGCATTGAGACGTCGCGAGGCAGCGTCTCAACGCCATCGACAGAACAACAAACTCTTTGTTGTTCTGCCGATGGCGTTGAGACGCTCTTTGTTGTTGTTCCACCGAAATCCGCCTGTTTCTGCTCCGATTTATTCACAGCAAATCTTGCCACGAACGACCCGGACTTACAGACTCGATTTACAACAAAACGCCCAAAAACAACAGGCCCTTACATTGATCTCATCAACATAAATTGTAAATCTAAACTAGTGCCAAAAACCGAAAACATCCATTATGCAAACCAAACATTCATCTCATGAAATTAGGCAATTTACCCACCTAATTTTAACAAAACAGTGCATAAATGAAGAACCATCAACCTGGCTCTGATACCAATTTAAGGGAATGAAAATCCCCGCGCAGCAGAAGTCGATCGAATTGTCGTGGTATCATTATGCAACTCGGATTAGTTAAAACCGATCTAACACTTAGATCTAGGCTAAACATGCTGAAAAGGAAGAAATTTACAACAAGAAAGAATTTACTTACTTGTTGTAGACAACCTTCAAGAATTTCTTCCTCAGATCACGAACTCTTCGTGCTTCTCAACGATCGCTTCTCTCGTACAAAACGAACACCACCAACGGCCTTCTCGGTTGTTCTTCCTTAGGAAGAAGGAAAGTGGTGGGACTTTAGTTTTGGAAAGGGAGGAGAATTGAGAGAAAAGGATTGAGAGAATAACTCTTCTTTTTCGGTGAAATCCAAAAAATGAGAGTATGAGATTGCATTCCTTCTTGCAAGAATGGTTTATATAGTGGAATTGATGGAGTTAAAATCTCCACATAATTACCACTTTACCACAACCACAGGTTATGCAAATCTCATTTGCATAACCACATAATATAAGATATCTCATATTGCAAATCTCATTTGCAATAATTGTGGATTAATTAAATTGAATCACATCCAATTTAATTTCTCTCAATTAATTTCTCCAATTAGCCCTAATTCAACAATTAGGTGACTATAGTTTATAATGAATCTCATTCACATTAAACTATATATTATATCATTCATATCTCATATAAATGACATAAATGCTCTTAAAGTGAAATTGAACACTTCAATTTCATACCAAAACATTAACTCTTCTTTTAACCCAGATTGAGCCAACCGAGGGACCTAATGGACCTACCGTGACGGGCTCCAATGATCCGAGATTAACTCACAAAAACTCTTTGACCGGTTAACCAACATTCATTAGCTACTGATAACACTCCATTATAGCCCGTAGTTGCACTCCCGTCGGTCTGCGATTATTACGTGTCCACCGATATAACCAATGCCCATGAGTCGACCCTTCACAAAGTTGTTTGTAGAGACACGGTTGGGTCAAATTCATATTTTACCCCGTGTCTACCTCTTGTTACTTAAGTCCCCACCGCTGCTCCTCTAATGAACAACATATTGTGATGGTCCAACCATACACAACACCGTTCTCGAGCCGGTGAGAAGGTGGGCGCCGTTGTCCAAGCCCTAGAGACAACACTTAAGGAACAACCCTCGAGTTTTCCTAAAAGCGGGAGCGAGTGAATTCCATCTCGCATAGTTAAGTTCCCGGCTCCCTACTTGGTTACGTCACGAGAAGATAGGCATATTGGGCGAGTAACTATGACCACCCTCACCCGTACTAGTCAAAGGACGGACCTGCGCATGATGCGAGTCCGTAACACGCGCTCTCGGGATTCAGTCGAATCACTAATGGTCATCTACGAAGTTATTAGTCCCTTCATGTCAATGGTGTTACATCGGTGAGGTCTAATAATTCACGGTCGGTCTTGTACAATCTCATTGCACAGGATGCCCCCACTCGCATGTCAACCACATGAACGAGTCGAGATCACCTCGTTTGTATCTAATACAAAGCGGGCGCATCCACAGTGTATCGAGATTAGGTCTCCAACCCTATCCATATATCGTAGATCGTTCGGGTCATTAACTCGAACGTGATCCTCCCCTGTGTGTCCACTACACACCGTTCAAGTTCTAGTTCTCTCATAAATTCAATGACCACGGAGCTTAGTTTATTGGAAAAGTTTATAAATATTGCGAGACACAAAGTGATTAAATGAATAACTCTTATTAATTTCAAGCAATATATTACAAACACGAGATTATGACAAAAATCCCAACAACAACTAGGTAAAGGAATTCTAAGGAATTACAAGCTCTTTGTTGTGTTGTTGGAAAGGTTCCAAGACACACACATCTCTCTCAAAATACCTCACCTCTCCTAAAGGAACCCACCTTCCTCCTCACCAGAGAACAACGGAGAAGATCCAGGTGGTCGTGTCTTCGCACGTTGGAGTTCCCATTCTTTGAGATCGTGATCGTGGAGAGAGGAGCACTTGAAGAAAGGTTCTTCAAAGGTAATTTCTTGCTGTCCATTCTGATTTTATGCTTAATCTTGTTATGTATATTCTTGAATTTATCGTTGTAACTAAATCAAGAGCGCGCGATTCGCAATCGCTTCCGCTGCGGGGACTTCGATTCCCTTCATTTGGAATATCTCCCACTAATTTGTCGGAAGCGAGTAAAGCGATTATTGAGCTGGACATTTTAGCTTAAAAGATTGAAAAAAACATTTTGTGTCAGTCTCGCATAAACTTTTGAAAATCCAACCAAGTTTTAGCAAAATTTAATCCTATGATCCCTATGTCTTTTAAAATTTGCAATGATATCCTAAAGGTTTAGAATGATCGCCACCGAAGGGTGAACAGAAACATTCTTCCTCTAGGACGAGACTTTCTTGACCAGACCCTAATCCAGAATAACTCATATTCCATTAGGCGTCCAGTTACCATTATTTGGTCAAATTCATTAACACTTAACGAATCCCGTGAGTGTCACTCTCAATCTTTAAGTTTCCAAGTATCCGTCCAAACAATAGCCACCGAAGGGTGAACCACGAAGGAAAACCAACAAGGAAACTGTATTCCTTTTGGGAATTCACGGTGTTCCGACTCCCATGATCAAGGCCCTCCTAAGGGATTTTCTGGTCCAAGCCAAACTAGCAGGTGGATCATAGGGGTCTTACGGTGTGAATCGAAAGAAGAGACCGTGGGTCCCATTTTCATAGGTCCCGCTCCCACTCACTATAAGTACTCTCTCCATCCAATTTGATATTGACCCATACAAATACCATCCGAAGGGGGAGACTCCCAATTGTGCCACGAGGTCGAGTATGGATCTCACGGTGTGAACTTAACGGAGATTTGTGGTCGGAAATTAAATGTATCTTATACACTTTATTTCCTCCCACTCAGTACTTTATAATTTTCGGGATTGACCTAGATAAACCGGCTAAAATTTACCTAAGTCAACCAATATAACTAGCCTAAGTTTATAATCACATTATTACTTAGGTCTATGTTAGTAAATTAATCAACTTTTAATCAACGACACTCACGAAAAATATAATCTAAAAATCTCCGGACCGAATTTACTCCCAAGTCAGTTTCCAGGTAAGGGTGTTCCGCAAGCATCAACTTAAATACCTCAACCTTAGACAAAACCTTCATTAGACAGAGTTACTAATCAGTCACCATTCAAAGATTACATTTTGATTTCCTAATTCTAATCTTATTAGAACTAGAAAACCTAAGTCTAATTATTCAAGTTCTAAACACTTTAAAACTAATAATTAACTTAGGTTGCATGCATTTCTATGTTATAGTACTTGATCATTCATCACATGAATAACGATATAATATAACATAATATTTCATCACATGAAAATAAAATGCATGAGTATACTTTAATCTAAAAATATAACACTTATATTTAATTAAATTAAAACATGCATTTAATTATATCATAACTCTTAGAATATAACCTATCATGCAAACTATATATTATAACACTTATAATATAAATGATGCATGAATATGTTTAACCTAAGGTGAGATTTTAAATCTATATGACATACATTATGCACATAGAAATTAATTAAATCATACATCTCATGCATAAAAATAACTAAATAGCAAAAATGGATCGGTTTTGGCACTAAGGGGCATTTATTTAATCAAATAACATTAATATAACATTTATATTAATATTATTTAATAAAATAAAATAAATATTACATTTTATAAAATAAAAAAAATTAAAAAACACGTTCAAAATCGCACTAAAGAGAAGCGCCACTTCGCGCTGCTCAAGCGCAGCGCACTACTGTAGTAGCATCCGTCACACCCCGCGTGCTCCACGCCTCGGCGTTGCAACGCTGCCCTGTAGCTAGGCCTCCGATCGCATGCGTAGCGTTGAGACGCCGATGAAAAGCGTCTCAACGCTGTCGACAGAACAACAAGCTCCTCTTGATGTTCTTCGTCGATTCTCGCCCATTTCTGCTCCGATTTCTTCACAACAACTTTTGCCACGAACGACTCGGACTTACAGACTCGATTTACATTAAAATGCCCAAAACACTGGCCCTTACATTGATCTAATCAAATAAAAATGTAAATCTATTCTAATGCCAAAACCGAAAACATTCATCTTTGCAAACCACAATTTATCTCATAAATTAAGGCAATACCCATTTAATTTTAACAAATAACAGTGCACAACAAGAACCAACGAGTGGCATTGAAACCAATTGAATGGAATGAAACTCCCCGCGTAGCGAAAGACGATCGAATCGTCGTGGTGATGTTGTGCTACTAAATTTCGTTAAAATTATCTAACACTTAGAACTAGGTTAAACATGCATAATATCGAAGAAAAACCGTAAGTTAGAGGCAATATTTACTTGTTGAAGACTTTCTTCAAGATTCCTTCCAACGATCCATGAACTCTTTGTGCTTTCTCGAACTCAACGATCTCGAACCCTTCTCACGATCACCGACCGAACACAACCACTTGGCTTCTCACTTGTTCTTCTTTTGGAAGAAGGAAGATGGTGGGATCTTGAGTTTTGGTGAAGGGAGGAGAAATCTAGAGAGAGTTTGTGAGAGAGAGAGATCTCTTCTTTTGGTGAGATTTCCAAAAATGAGAGAATGATTAATGAACCCTTCTTGCAAAGGGGTTTATATAATGGAGGTACAACTCCACCTATTTACCATTTTACCACAACCATAGATTATGCAAATCATATTTGTATTACCACATATTATAAGATATCTCATATCTCATTTTACAAATCATATTTGCAATATTGTGAATTTATTAAATTGAATCACATCCAATCTAATTTCTCCTAATTAGCCCTAATTCAAAAATTAGGCTAACCTATAGTTTATTATGAATCTCATTCACATTAAACTATATATTATATCATTCATATCTCATATAAATGATATAAATGCCCTTAAGTAAAATTGAACACTTCAATTCATACCAAAATAGTAAACCTTCTTTTAACCCAGTTTGAGCCAACCGAGAGACCTTATGGACCTACAGTGACGAGCTCCAATGATCCGAGATTAACCTATCAAACTCTTTGACCCGGTTAATCAACATTCATTAGCTACGGTAACACTCCACTAAAGCTCGTAGCTGCACTCCCGTCAGTGCAAGACATTACGTGTCCACTGATATAATCAATGCCCATGAGTCAACCCTTCACAGGTTGTTCATAGACACTGCTGGATCAAATTACCGTTTTACCCTTGTGTCTACCTCTTGCTCCTTAAGTCCCCACTGCTTCTCTAATGAACAACAACGTTGTAATGGTCCAACCATACACAACAACCCTCACGTGACAGTGAGAGGGTGGGCGCCTGTTGTCCAAACCTTGGAGACAACACTTAAGGGAACAACCCCTCTAGTTTCCCTAAAAGCGGGAACGAGTGAATTCCATCTCGCGTAGTTAAGTTTCCAGCTCCCTACTTGGTCCTGTCCCTGAGAAGATAGGCATATTGGGCGAGTAACTGTGACCACCCTCACCCATACTAGTCAAAGGACAGACCCCCGAAGACAGGAGTCCGTAACACGCTCAGGATTCAAGTCGAGTCACTAATGGTCATCTACGAAGTTATTAGTCCTTACTGTCAACGGTGTTACATCAGTAGGTCTAATAATTCACGGTCCGGTCTTGTACAATCTCATTGTATAGGATGCCCCCACTCGCATGTCAACCACATGAACGAGTCAGATCACCTCATTTGTATCTTAATACAAAGCAAGTTGCATCCACAGTGAATCCAGGATTAGGTCTCCAACCCCATCCATGTACTGTAGACCGTTCGGGTCAATAACTCGAACGTGATCCTCCATGTGTGTCCACTACACACCATTCAAGTTCTAGTTCTCTAATAAATTCAATGACCCTGGAGCTTAGTTTGTTGTGCAAAGTTTGTATAAAATGCGAGAAACAAAATGATGAAATAAATAATTTTTATTAATTTCAAATGTATATTTACAAACTAAACGTGATTAGGACAAACATCCCAACACAGGTTGTCTCACAGTCCTCCAACTACGTCGAGACATTCTTAACTCTTGGGAACGGACTTGACTAGACGAGCTAGGATCAACAACACTTGTTGACGTACTAGCTCCACCAGCAACTCTTGCTGATGAACTGTCAATTTCATTTAACACTATCTTACTCCTTGGTAAGTGATCCTTGATGTGGTCTTCCTCAAGGAATGTGGCGTTTGTCGACACAAGCACCCTATTTTCCTTAGGATCGTAAAGTAGACCACCCCTAGTCTCTTTTGGGTAACCTACAAAGAGGCACAACTTTGAATGGGGTTCCAACTTCTTCGGATTTGAAACCAACACATGGGTCGGGCATCCCTAAATTCTGAAATGACGTAAACAGCCTTTACGACCATTCTAGAGTTTGAAAGGTGTTTCATAAACACTCTTCAACGAAACATTGTTCAAAGTGTAAACTGCAGTCTCCACTATGTAATCCCAAAAAGAATCAGGGAGACGAGCATAACTCATCATCGACCGAACCATATTTAACAGGGTTGTTTCTCCTCTCCGATACATCATTCTGTTGTTGCATACCAAGTACCAAGAGTTGGGACATAATTCCATGTTCTATCATATAGTCCTGGAATTCAATGTCCATATACTCTCCACCTCGATCCGATCAAAGTGTCTTAATCGTTTTACCTAAAAGGTTCTCAACCTCAGTCTTGTACTCCTCTAACTTTTCAAAAGTTTCAAACTTTCTATGCATTAGGTAAACGTACCCATATCTCGAATAGTCATCTATGAAAGATACAAAGTATTCGTAACCTCCTCGTGCTTTAACACTTATCGGACCACAGAGGTCAAAATGTATAAGCTCAAGAGGCTTTTTGGCTCTATATCCTTTTCCACTAAAAGGGTGTTTGGTCATTTTGCCTTCAAGGCATGACTCACAAACCGGTAAAGAGTTTTCTTCCAACTCACTTAGAAGTCCGTTCTTCACTAGTCTCTACATCCTATTGAGATTTATGTGGCCTAACCTTAGATGCAAAAGATGGGCATTTATTTTGGAGAAATTTTTAATCTTTTAGTTCATGTTGCTGTCGTTTTAAAGAATTCAGTATTCAAAACACTTTTAACCGAATTAGGCGTTAAAACGTGAAGATTACTGTCAAGTGAAGCAGAACATAACAAATTTCCATTTCGGGAAATAAACCCTTTATTACCAGAAAAAGAAATGGAAATACAATGTTCTAACATGCAAGAAATAGAATCTAGGTTTCTAGTAAACCATGGTACTATGTACAAATTATCTAATAGTAAGTACTTCCTGCCAAAATATATCTTCACCGTTCCGACTGCTGGAGCAGAGACAACCTTCCCGGATCCAACCCGTAGAGTTATTTCACCCTCTTGCAAGCGATGCTAGGAACTAATTCCCTGAAAAGAAGAACAAACATGGTTAGTGGCACCTGAATCCAGTATCCAGACAGAGTCACTACTTTCCACTAAACAGGTTTCAATTAGAAGTAAATCACATTTACCTTATTTCTTCTTATCGACAGGGAACTTGGGACAGTTTCTCTTCCAGTGATCGTCTCCGTTGCATTGGAAATACTTTCCTTTCTCCATAAATTCCTTGACCTTTTTGCCCTTCTGGTCGGCAGCGCGGTCAGCTTTACCCTTCCTCAATTTCTTCGTCTTCCCTTTCAGGCCTAAATAACTTGTAGACTTAGTCCCAGAGGTCGAACCCCTGTGATAGGACCTGAAGGCAACATTTTTCTCAGCTTCTAATCCCATGACTCGCATCAGAGACTAGAAGTTCTGAAGTTCATTAATTAAGGATGTCAGTGTGTAGCTAATCTTGTTCATAACAGCGTTGCTACGAAACTGAAGGAAACTCTTCAGAAGAGTCTCCATGATAAAGCTGACTTGGCTCGACTCATCGATCGAAGCCCCGTTCAGCTCTGTCAGGTTAAAGTGGGTCATCATATCCAGAACATGTTCATGGACAGATGTTCCCTCCTTCATCCTTGCATTGAAGACGTGTTTAAGGGCATCGTGCCAGACCGGAAAGGACTGTTGTCCGAACATGTCCTGCAACGACTGCATGATCTCCTTCGCGGTGACCATAACCTCATGCTTCTTTGCCAAAACTTCAGATAAGCTGGCAATTATGTAGACCTTGGCTTTTTCGTTAGCCCTCATCCACCGATCGTACACATGACGAACACTTCGTGATGCGGTCGAGCTTGCCTCGAGTTACGAGCCAACAAGAAAATAAAAGTCATCCAAACCCTAGGTCAAAATGTTACTTCCAAAAATACCCTCTTCTCACAAACAAACTATAAAAAGGCCACTATTAACGAAATTTCATAATTTAAGATTTTTAGCACCAAAATTTCTCAAATTTGAAATTGTATTCTTCTTGATTTTAACTAAATTTTCTTCAAGCAAGAAATCAAACCACTTATAATTAACAAACCACTTATAATTAACAATACTTGATGTTTATGGGTGTTACAACCAGATTAAAAACTAATGAACCAATCTAAGGGGGTTTTAATTTTTTTTCTTTTAATAAACAAATCTTTTAAGAAAATATATTTTCCTTATTTAAAATAAACAAAAAAAATTCTTTTTCTTATTCTTTTCTAAAAATCTTATTTCCTTTTCAAAACAAACTTTTCCTTACTTACTCTAAACTTATTACCAAAATTACGAAAAAAGACCAACTAAAAAATTCAAAATTCTAGAAAAGTACCTAAAAATTTTCGGGAGTCACAAACAACGTTAAAATTTTATTTAATAAGTTCCTAGCAATTTGTTTTCAATAATTTTGAAGAGTCTTTCATGACAGTTTTTAAACTGACATCGTAAGGATATATTCGATGACGGTTTAAAACTGACATCAAAGGTCGCGATAATTTTAAAGTCTTTAATGACGGTTTTTAAACCAACATCGTAAGGGTATATTTGATGACGAGATAAAATCGACATAAAATTTTACGATAATTTTAGAGAGTCTTTAATGACGGTTTTTAACCTACATCGTAAGGGTATGTTTGATGACAGTTTAAAACCAACATCAAAGGTCGCGATAATTTTGAAGAGTCTTTCATGACGTTTTTTAAACCGACATGTAAGGGTATTTCGATGTCGGTTTAAAATCGACATCAAAGGTCGCAATAATTTTGAAGAGTCTTTCTTGACGATTTTAAACCGACATTGTAAGGATATATTCGA
Organism: Trichosanthes cucumerina; assembly: GCA_036507285.1. Taxonomy (NCBI): domain Eukaryota; kingdom Viridiplantae; phylum Streptophyta; class Magnoliopsida; order Cucurbitales; family Cucurbitaceae; genus Trichosanthes; species Trichosanthes cucumerina. The sequence continues at coordinate 94,394,223 of CM071835.1, read as the reverse complement.
TGATGGTTTAAGACCGACATCAAAGGTCGCGATAATTTTAAAAAGTCTTTAATGACGGTTTTTAAACCAACATCGTATGCGTGTATTCGATGACAGTTTAAAACCGACATCAATGGCCGCAATAATTTTAAAGAGTCTTTCATGACAGTTCAAAACCGACATCAAAGGTCGCGATAATTTTAAAAAGTCTTTAATGATGGTTTTTAAACCAACATCGTAAGGGTATATTCGATGACAGTTTAAAACCGACATCAATGGTCGCAATAATTTTAAATAGTCTTTCATGACGGTTTTTAAACCGACATCGTAAGGGTATATTCGATGACGGGTTAAAACCGACATCAAAGATCGTGATAATTTTAAAAAGTCTTTAATGACGGTTTTTAAACCAACATCGTAAGGGTATATTCGATGACAGTTTAAAACCGAGATCAATGGTCGTAATAATTTTAAAGAGTCTTTCATGACGGTTTTTAAACCGACATCGTAAGGGTATATTCGATGACGGTTTAAAACCAACATCAAAGGTCACGATAAATTTGAAGAGTTTTTAATGTCGGTTTGAAACCGACATCGTAAGGGTATATTCGATGACGATTTAAAACCGACTTCAAATTTTGCGATAATTTTAGAGAGTCTTTAATGACGATTTTTATCCGACATCGTAAGGGTATATTTTTTTGACGGTTTAAAACTGACATCAAAGGTCGCGATAATTTTGAAGAGTCTTTCATGACGGTTTTTAAACCGACATCGTAAGGGTATTTTCCATCAAAGGTCGCGATTGAAGGGAATCGAAGTCCCCGCAGCGGAAGCGATTGCGAATCGCGCGCTCTTGATTGTACAACGATAAATTCAAGAACATACATAACAAGATTAAGCATAAAATCAGAATGGACAACAAGAAATTACCTTTGAAGAACCTTTCTTCGAGTGCTCCACTCTCCCACGATCACGATCTCAGCAATAGGAACTCCAACGTACGAAGACACGACCACCGAATCTTCTCCGTTGTTCTCTAGGTGAGGGAGGAAGGTGGGTTCCCTTTAGGAGAGGTGAGGTATTTTTAGAGAGATGTGTGCTTTGGAACTCTTCCAACAACAGAACAAGAGAGCTTGTAAAACCTTAACCTAGTTGCATCTCATGCAACCATATATATAGAGAAATAGGATGGAAATGACCATCCTACCCCTCCTTTAATCTCTCTTTAGTATATAGTTTATATATGAATCTAATTCACATTAAAACTATATATTATATCAATTATATCATATATAATTGATAGAACTCCTCATGTATGAAATTGAACACTTCAATTTCACTCCTAACTTCATACCCTCAATGTTACCATGTTGAGCCAACGGAGGGATCTAATGGACTTACAGTTCATGAGCTCCAATGATGTGAGATTAACTGATCAAACTCTTTCATCCAGTTAATCAATATTCATTAACTACAAGCCACTCCACTATTGACTTGTAGCTGCACTCTCCTCACTGTAGATATTATTGTGTCCACTGATATAGTCATTACCCATGAGTCGACCCTTCACAGGTTGTTCGTAATCACAGGTGGGTCAAATTACCGTTTTACCCCAGTGATTACCTCTTTGCTCCTTAAGCATCACTGATCCTCTAATGAACAATAAGTCTAAGGTCCTACCTTAGACTCATACCCTCATAGAGGGTGGGGCCCCGTTGTTCAAGACCTGGAGTTAGTTCTTAAGGGAACAACCTATCTAATTCCTTATTGTAGGAATGAGTGAATTCCATCTTGCACAGTTAATTTTCCAGCTACCTACGAGGTTCTGTCCTTGAGAAGGTAGGCTTATTGAGTCGGCTAAAGGCCACTCTCACCCATACTTGTCTAAGGACAAACCTCTATAAGCAGGAGTTCTTAACTTGCTCAGGATTCAGGTCGAGTCACTAATGACCATTTATAAATTACTAGTCTTATCCTGTTAACGGTGTTACACTGGTTAGACTAATAATTTGCGATCCAGTCTTGTATGAACTCTTCATACAGGATGCCTCCACTCGCATGTCAACTACATGGTGTTACTAGAATGAGGTTTCCAACCTTATTCTTATACCATAGACTATTTAGGTTATATCCTTGAACTCAACCCAAATAGTGTCCACTACAGTGATTTCAAGATAAATGTTATAACCTTGGAGCTTAGTTTATTGGATTTATAAAAGCAAGATTGTAATCTTATCAAAACGAATAACAATTTATTTAATTGATCAAAATTACACAAGTTTAGGGCATAAATCACAACAATAATTTTGAAGAGTCTTTCATGACGGTTTTAAACCGACATCGTAAGGGTCTATTCGAAGACGGTTTAAAACCGACTTCAAAGGTCGCGATAATTTTAAAGAGTCTTTAATGACGGTTTTTAAACCGACATCGTACGGGTATATTTGATGACGGTTTAAAACTGACATCAAAGGTCGCGTAATTTTAAAACGTCTTTAATGACGATTTTTAAATCGGGATCGTAAGGATATATTCGATGACGGTTTAAAACTGACATCAAAGGTCGCGATAATTTTTAAAAGTCTCTAATGTCGATTTGAAACCGACATCGTAAGGATATATTCGATGACAATTTAAAACTGATATCAAATTTCGCAATAATTTTAGAGAGTTTTTAATGACGGGTTTTAACCGACATCGTAAGGGTACCCTTTGATGTCGGTTTAAATTGACATTAAAGGGTACAATTCTAAAAAACCGACATCGTTTACAATATGCCAATTGCCCAACCGACATTAAAGGTCAAATTTGTTGTAGTGCTAGCGAGAAACTTTTACAAGTTTTTTTTGGTATATTTCAGCAAAATGTCTAACTCTATTATTTCGTTACTGGGTGCGGAAAAATTAACCGGAGAGAACATGATGACTTGGAAAAACAAACTTAACACTATTTTTGTAGTGGATGATCTAAAGTTTTTGCTGACTGAGGAGTGCCCTCAGGTGCCAGGCTCAAATGCTACACGAAATGTTAGTGATGCATATGATCGATGGATCAAGGTCGATGATAATGCTAAGGTCTATATGTTTGCAAGTATGTCTGACATATTAGCCAAGAAGCACGAGGGCATGATAACCGCTAAGGAAATCAGGGATTCGGTGCAGGGTATGTTTGGACAACAGTCTACACAGGCCCGACATAATGTCCTCAAGTATATATTCAACTCGAGGATGCCTGAGGGTTCATCTGTTCGGGATCATGTCCTAGATATGTTGATACACTTTAAAATCGCGGAGTCGAATAGTGCTTCTATCGATGAATCGTGCCAGGTCAACTTCATTTTAGAAACTCTTCCAGATAGTTTCTTACAGTTTAGAAGTAATGTTGTTATGAACAAGCTTACTTTTAATCTTACCTTCCTTCTGAATGAACTCCAGACCTTTCAATCTTTAATGAAAATTAAGGGATCGAAAGGTGAGGCAAATGTTGCCAGTAGGAGTTATCACAGAGGTTCGACCTCTGGATAAAAAATAGTGGCTTCATCTTCTTCTAACCTGAAAGTGAAGAAGAAGAACATGAAGAAGGTTAGTAAAGGGAAACAAGCTGACAAAGATGCCGCCCAGAAGGACAAGAATTCTAAGAAGTTGCAGACAAAGAAAAATGTTTCCATTGCAATGAAGACAGGCATTGGAAACGGAACTGTCCGAAGTACATTGCAGAAAAGAAGAAGGAAGGTAAATATGATTTACTTTGCTTAGAAGCTTGTTTAGTGGATAATGATAAAACTGCTTGGATACTTGATTCAGACGCCACTTATCATGTTTGCTCTTCTTTTCAGAGAATTGATTCCCGGCAGCAGCTACAGAAAGGAGAGATAACGCTCCGAGTTGGAAATGGAGAAGTCGTCTCAGCTGTAGCAATTGGCACAATGAAGCTTAATTTTGGCAAGAAATATATGTTGTTACACAATATATTAGTGATACCAGGGTGTACTAGAAACCTTATTTCAATTTCTTGCCTTATAGAACAATGTATTTATGTTTTGTTTTCTTTGAATAAAGTGTTTATTTTAAAGAAAGATGTGGAAATATGTTCAGCTTCATTAGAAAATAGGTTGTATGTTTTAAGGCCTAATTCAGTCAAAATGGTTTTGAACACTTAATTATTTAAAACTGCAAATACACAAACTAAGAAACATAAAATTTCTCCTAAAGAAAATGCTAATCTTTGGCATCTTAGATTGTGTCACATTAACCTCAATAGGATTGATTGATTTGTAAAGAATGGACTTCTAAATGAGTTAGAAGAAAATACTTTACCTGAATGTGAATCCTGCCTAGAAGACAAAATGACTAAAAGACGTTTTAGTGGAAAAAGTTATAGAGCCAAAGAACCTCTTGAGCTTATACATTCAGACCTTTGTTGTCTGATGAATGTTAAAGCCAGAGGAGGTTATGAATATTTTATCTCTTTCATAGATGATTATTCCAGATTTTGGCATATTTACCTAATGCATCATAAGTCTGAAGCACTTGAAAAGTTCAAAGAATTCAAGACTGAAGTTGAAAATCAATTAGGTAAAACAATTAAAACACTTTGATTAGATCGAGGTGGAGAGTACATGGATTTAAAATTCCATAACTATATGATAGAACATGGAATTACATCCCAACTCTCAGCACCCGGGACGCCCCAACAAAATGGTGTATCGGAAAGGAGAAATAGAACCTTGTTGGACATGGTTCAATCAATGATGAGTTATGCTCATCTTCCTAATTCCTTTTTGGGTTACGTAGTAGAGACTGCGGGATACATTTTGAACAATGTGCCATCAAAGTGAAGGGAATGAGAATCCCAGCGCAGCTGAAGACGATCGAATCGTCGTGGTATCGTTATGCTACTCGATTTTGTTAAAATAATTCTAACTCTTAGAACAAGGCTAAACATACATAATTGGAAACCAATTAGATACTTACTTGTTGAAGACCTTCTTCAAAATTTCTTTCCAGCGAATCACGAACTCTTCGTGTTCTCCCAACGATTCCGAACTTCTCGAACTCTTCTCTCGACAAAGGTCGAACACAACCAATCGGAGTCTCGGTTGTTCTTCTTTTGGAAGAAGGAAAGTTGTTGGACTTTTGTGTTTTGGAGAAGGGAGGAGAGTAATTGAGAGATTTTGAGAGAAAAACAATCTCTTCTCTTTGGTGAAATCCAAAAAATGAGAGAATCAGTTACTTTCCTTCTTGCAAGAAGAGTTTCTTGCAAGAAGGGTTGAAATAGTGGAAAATGATAGAGTTAAAATCTCCACATTATTACCACTTTACCACAACCATAGGTTATGAAAATCATATTTACATAACCATATATTATAAGATATCTCATATCTCATATTACAAATCACATTTGTAATAATGTGGATTTATTAAATTGAATCACATTCAATTTAATTTCTCTCAATTTATTTCTCCAATTAGCCCTAATTCAACAATTAGGCTAACCTATAGTTTTTATGAATCTCATTCATATTAAACTATATATTATATCATTCATATCTCATATAAATGACATAAATTCCCTTTAGGTGAATTTGAACACTTCAATTCACACCAAAACATTAACCCTTCTTTTAACCCAGATTGAGTCAACCGAGGGACCTAATGGACCTACAGTGACGAGCTCCAATGATCCGAGATTAACCTATCAAACTCTTTGACCCGGTTAATCAACATTTATTAGGTACGGTAACACTCCACTAAAGCTCGTAGCTGCACTCCCGTCAATGCAGAATATTACGTGTCCACGTATATAACCAATGCCCGTGAGTCGACCCTTCACAGGTTGTTCGTAGACACTGCTGGGTAAAATTACCGTATTACCCATGTGTCTACTTCTTGCTCCTTAAGTCCCCACTGCTCCTCTAATGAACAACAACGTTGTAATGGCCCGACCATACACAACAACCCTCTCGTGCTAGTGAGAGAGTGGGTGCCCGTTGTCCAAGCCCTGGAGATAGCATTTAAGGGAACAACCCCTCTAGTTTCCCTAAAGGCGGGAACGAGTGAATTCCATCTCACGTAGTTAAGTTCCCAGCTCCCTACTTGGTTTCGTCCCTGGGAAGGTAGGCATATTGGGCGAGTAACTGTGACCACCCTCACCCGTACTAGTCAAAGGACAGACCCCCGCAGACAGAAGTCTGTAACACGCTGAGGATTTAGGTGGAGTCCTTAATGGTCATCTACGAAGTTATTAGTCCTTACTGTCAACGTTGTTACATCAGTATGTCTAATAATTCACGGTCCGGTCTTGTACAATCTCATTGCACAGGATGCCCTCACTTGCATGTCAACCACATGAACGAGTAAGATCACCTCGATTGTATCTTAATACAAAGCGGGTCGCATCTACAGTGTATCCCGGATTAGGTCCCCAACCCCATCCATATACTACAGACCGTTCGGGTCATTTACTCGAACGTGATCCTCCCTGTGTGTCCACTACACACCGTTCAAGTTCTAGTTCTCTCATATATTCAATGACCCTGGAGCTTACTTTATTGGTCAAAATTTGTATAAAATGCAAGACACAAAATGATGAAAAGAATAACACTTTATTAATTTTAAATAGTAATTTACAAACATCAGATTAGGACAAAACATCCCAACACAAAGAGTGTTTCTGACACACCTTTTGAACTCTAGAAAGGACGTAAAGGTAGTTTATGTCATTTCAGAATTTGGGGTTGTCTAGCACATGTGCTTGTGACAAATCTAAAGAAGTTGGATTCACGTTCAAAATTGTGCCTATTCGTATGCTACCAAAAAGAAAGAAGAGGTGGATTATTATATGATCCTAAGGAAGATAAGGTACTTGTGTTGACAAATGTCATTTTCTCAGAGGAGGACCACATTAGGGACCATAAACCAAGGAGTAAAGTTGTGTTAAGTGAGTTAGACGGAATAATAGCAAAGGTTGCTAATAAAGCTAGTACGTCAACAAAAGTTGTTGATACTAACTTGTCTAGTCATGAGAGTTCATCTCAAGAGTTGAGTATGCCTCGACGTAGTGGGAGGGTTATAACACAACCTGACCGTTACATGAGTTTATCTGAAACCCAAGTTGTTATACCAGATGACGACTGTGAGGATCCATCGACTTATAATCAAGCGATGGTTGACAAAGACAAAGACAAATGTGTCATAGCAATGGACCAAGAAATGGAGTCTATGCACTTCAATTCTATTTGGGATCTCGTATATAAACCTGATGGGGTTAAACCTATAGGTTGTAAGTGGATCTACAAGAGAAAGCGTGTTGTAGATGGAAAGGTACAAAGCTTTAAAGCTAGACTAGCAGCATAGGGTTATACCTAGGTTGAAGGGGTTGACTGTGAGGAAACATTTTCGCCTGTTGCTATGTTAAAGTATATCCGTATCATACTTCTCGTTGCTACATCTTATGACTATGAGGTATGGAAAATGGATGTCAAGACAACATTATTGAATGGAAATCTTGACGAGAACATCTATATGGGTCAACCCAAAGGGTTCATTGCACCAGTATAAGGGCAAAAGGTTTGCAGGCTTAAAAGGTCAATCTATTGACAGAAACAAGTCTCTAGGTCCTGGAATATAAGATTTTATGAGGCAATCAAATCTTTTGGCTTTGATCAGAATGATGATGAACCTTGTGTCTAGATAAAAATCATCAATAGTTCTGTCGCATTCCTAGTTCTATATGTGGATGATATCCTAGTCATTGGGAATGATGTTGGTTATCTTATTGGCATAAAAATTTGGCTAGCAACGGAATTCCAAATGAAAGATTTGGGAGAAGAGCAAGAATAAAGCACTAGCCTTGTCTCAGACATCTTACATCGACAAAGTGTTGTTGAGGTTTAAGATGCAAGACTCCAAAAAGGGGTTATTGCCTTTTAGATATGGAGTTCATTTGTCTAAGGAACAGTGCCCTAAGACACCTCAAGGAGTTGAGGAGATGAGATAGATTCCTTATGCATCAGCTGTTGGGAGCTTGATGTACGCCATGTTGTGTACTAGGCCAGACATTTATTTTGCAGTTGGAATGGTCAGTAGGTATCAATCCAATCCAGGACCTGAATACTGGACAGTGGTTAAAATGATCCTTAAGTATCTTTGGAGAACAAGGAACTACATGCTTGTGTTGAAGGGATTTTGAATTCCCGCAGCAAAAGACGTTGTGAAACGTTGTTGATCCGTTGTGTAATTCCTATCTTAAAATTGAATCTATCTCATAGATCCTAGGCTAAACATGCAAAAAGGAGAAGAAAACAGTAAGGAAAAATGGTACTTACTTGTTGAAGAACACTTGTTCAATCCTCTTCTCCTCCGGTCACGATCTCTCTCGATCCAACGAACTCCTCGAACACGAACCTTAATCCGAACACGGAGACACCTCCAAAATGTCTTCTCGGTTGTTCTCGAGAGGTTGAGGGAGAGTAGGTGGGACTCCCTTTGGTTTTGGGTGAGGAGAGAATTTTGGAAAATTGAGAGAGTTCTAGAGAGAAAACACTTGCTCTCTTTGGATGAAAATCCAAAAAAATGACAAATGACATACCAAAGGCTTCTTGCAAAGCCTTTAAATACTATTGTGTGATGGAGTTAAAACCTCCACCAAATCACAATTTTACCACAACCATATAATATACAAATCACATTTGCATATTATATAATATAAGGTATCTCATACCTTATTATACAAATCTCATTTGCATAAATGTGGAATTATAAATTGAATCACATTCAATTTAATTTCTTTCAATTCAATTTCTCCAAATAGCACTAATTAATCAATTAGGCTATACTATAGTTTATTATGAATCTCATTCACATCAAACTATATATTATGTAATCTCTATCTCATATAAATGATATAAATACCCAAATAATGAATTTGAACACTTCAAATTCACACCAAACTGTAAACCCTCAATTTGTCCAATTTGAGCCAATCGAGGGACCTAATGGACCTACACGTGACGAGCTCCAATGATCGGAGACTAACCTGTCAAACTCTTTGACCCGGTTATTCAACATTCATTAGCTACGGTAACACTCCACTAAAGCCCGTAGCTTCACTCTCATCGCTGTAGGACAAGTTGTGTCCATCGATATAACCAATACCCAAGAGTCGACCCTTCACAGGTTGTTCGTAGTCACAGTTGGGTCAAATTATCGTTTTACCCCTGTGTCTACCTCTTGCTCCTTAAGTCCCACTGCTCCTCTAATGAACAACTACGTTGCATGGTCCAACCATAAACAACACCCTTCTCGGGCCAGTGAGAAGGTGGGTGCCCGTTGTCCAAGCCCTGGAGACAGCACTTAAGGGAACAACCCCTCTAGTTTCCCTAATGGCGGGAACGAGTGAATTCCATCTCGCGTAGTTAAGTTCCCAGCTCCCTCCTTGGTTCTGTCCCTGAGAAGATAGGCATATTGGGCGAGTAACAGTGACCACCCTCACCCGCACGGTCAAAGGGCGGACCCGCGGATGTGAGTCCATAACACGCTCGAGATTGGTCGAGTCACTAATGGTCCTCTCACGGTTATTAGTCCTTCATCACAGCGGTGTTACATCGGTGAGGTCTAATAATTCACGATCGCGCTTGTACAATCTCATTGCACAGGATGCCCTGACTCGCATGTCAATCACATGAACGAGTCAGATCACCTCGTTTGTATCTAATACAAAGTGGGCCGCATCCACAGTGTATCCAGGATTAGGTTTCCAACCCTATCCATATACTGTAGACCGTTCGGGTCATTAACTCGAACGTGATCCTCCGTGTGTGTCCACTACACACCGTTCAAGTTCTAGTTCTCTCATAAATTCAATGACCCTGGAGCTTAGTTTATTGGAAAAGTTTATAAATATTACGAGACACAAAGTGATGAAATGAATAACTCTTATTAATTTCAAAAAATATATTACAAACACGAGATTAGAATAAAAATCCCAACAAACTTCCACTTGGACTAAGCTAGTGGAGAAAATACATTTCTGAAATGTACATAAATTACAATGAAGTAATACAATAAACTAGGGCATTGAATACCCGTTTACACATCTTCCACTTGCCCTAGTAAGGAAGCTCTCAAGACCTAGACTCTCTACAGGTGACCTCAAACACCTTAGCCGTGAGGGGCTTTGTAAATGGATCACCACGTTGTGCTCCGACGCTATCTCGCGTGGACTGCCACGTCTCTCTGCGGTGCACAATCTCCCATATTAGATGATACTTGAGCTCAATGTGTTTGCCTCTCTTGTGGCTCCGAAGCTAACGTGAATTGGCTATTGCACCACTGTTATCACAGAACAGTGTGATCGGCAAGTTCATATTTGGAACAACTTCCAAATCATCATGAACTTCCTAAGCCAAAGCGACTTCCGCTGCGACTTCACAAGACGCAACATACCCGCTTCCATAGTGGAATCTGCGATGCATCCTCGCTTGATGCTTCGCCATACTACACTCCTCCATTCGAATGAAGGTTGACCGAAGTGGATTTCCTAGAATCCTTATCACCGAAAATCGGAATCCGTGTATCCCGTAAGGATCAAATCCCCACTACCATACACTAAGTTGTAGTTCCTCGTTCTCCTAAGATACTTGAGGATTGCCTTTACGGTTGTCCGTTGATCTAATCCTTGATTTGGTGATATCTCACCGACAATTCCTACTGCATATAATGGATGTCGGGCCTAGTACACAACATGGCATTCATCAGCTCCCTACACAATTTGAAGCATATGGAATCCGTCTCATATCCTCAACATCTTGAGGAGTCTTAGGACACTGATCCTTAGACAAGTGAACCCCATGCCTGAAAGGCAGCAAATCCTTCTTGGAATTCTGCATCTTATATCTAGACAACATCTTGTCAATATAAGACGCCTGAGACAAGGCTAGCGTTCTATTCTTCCGGTTCCGGACAATCTGGATACCTAGAACATACTGAGCTTCTCTCAAATCTTTCATTTGGAATTGCGAAGCTAGCCACTTCTTAACGTCAGTAAGAAATTCTGCCTCATTCCCAATGAGAAAAATATCGTCCACATACAACACCAATAATGCGACAGTTTTGTCAACGATTTTCTTGTAGACACAAGGCTCGTCGACATTTTGATCAAAGCCATAAGATTTGATCGCCTCATCAAACCTTATATTCCAAGACCTCGAAGCTTGTTTTAGCCCATAAATGGACCTATGAAGCCGGCAAACCTTTTGCTCTTGGCCTTGGGCAATGAACCCTTTGGGTTGGTCCATGAAGATGGTCTCATCAAGTTTGTCATTCAAAAAGGTTGTCTTGACGTCCATCTGCCATACCTCGTATGCATAATACGCGGCAATGGCCAGAATGATCCTGATCGACTTTACCATGGCAACAGGTGAAAAAGTCTCCTCATAGTCAACCCCTTCAACCTGGGTAAAACCCTTTGCCACTAGTCGGACTTTGAAGGTCTGCACCTTCCCATCTACGCCACGTTTACACTTGTAGATCCATTTGCAACCAATAGGTTTTACCCCATCCGGTTGATCCACAAGCTCCCATATAGAATTGAAGTACATAGACTCCATTTCCTGGTCCATAGCTTTAATCCACTCGTCTTTGTCAACATCAACCATTGCCTGATCATAGGTCAATGGATCCTCATAGTCATCATCAGGAGCGACAACTGATGTTTCAGCTAAACCCATGTAGCGATCAGGCTTTCTCACAGTCCTCCCACTACGTCGAGGCATTCCCAACTCTTGGGAACGGATTTGACTAGACGTGCTAGGATCAACAACACTTGTTGACGTACTAGCCCCATCAGCAACTCTTGCTGATGTACTGTCCATTTCATTTAACACAATTTTACTCCTTGGTAAATGATCCCTGACGTGGTCTTCCTCTAGGAAAGTGGCGTTTGTCGACACAAGCACCCTATTTTCCTTAGGATCGTAAAAATGGACCACCCCTAGTCTCTTTAGGGTAACCTCACGAATAGGCACAATTTGAACGGGGTTCCAACTTTTTCGGGTTTGACACCAACACGTGGGTCGGGCATCCCCAAATCCTGAAGTGATGTAAACTGCCTTTACGTCCACTCCATAGCTCGAAAGGTGTTTCACAAACACTCTTCGATGGAACGTTGTTCAAAATATAAACCGCAGTCTCCACTGCGTACCCCCAAAAAGAATCAGGGAGAAAAGCATAGCTCATCATCGACCGAACCATGTCCAACAAGGTTCTGTTTCTCCTCTCCGATACACCATTCTGCTGTGGCATACAAGGCGCTGAGAGTTGGGACGTAATTCCGTCTTCTATCATATAGTCTTAGAATTCAGTGTCCATGTACTCTCCACCTCGATCCGATCGAAGTGTTTTAAGCGATTTGCCTAAGAGGTTCTCAACCTCAGTCTTTTACTCCTTGAACTTTTCAAGGGTTTCAGACTTCTTGTGCATTAGGTAAATAAACCCATATCTGGAGTAATCGTTTATAAAAGACACGAAATACTCATAACTGCCCCGAGCTTTAACATTCATCAGACCACAAAGGTCAGAATGTACTAACTCAAGAGGCTCTTTGGCTCTATATCCTTTTCCACTAAAAGGACGTTTGGTCATCTTGCCCTCAAGGCATGACTCACACACCGGCAAAGAGTTTTCTTCCAACTCGTTTAGAAGTCCACTCTTCACTAGTTTCTCAATCCTATTGAGATTAATGTGGCCTAACCGTAGATGCCAAAGATGGGCATTTTCTTCGTAAGAAACTTTTGCTTTCTTAGTTCGTGTTTTCATAGATTTTAAACAATTCAGTATTCAAAACACTTTTGACCGAATTGGGTTTCAAAACATACAGATTATTTTCAAGTGAAGCTAAACAAATAACATTTCCTTTGAAAGAAATAAACGCTTTATTAAATTCAAAAGAAACTGAAATACAATGTTCAATTAAGCAGGAAATTGAAACAAGGTTTCTAGTAAACCCTGGAACTATGTACAAATTGTCCAACAACAAGTACTTCCCACCAAAGTGCAGCTTCACCGTGCAAATCACTGCGCGAAGAGAGACAAGCTCCCTGATCCAACCCGTAGAGTCACCTCCCCTCGCGCGTGTTTGCCAGAATCAATCACGAAAAGAAGAACAAACGTGGCTAGTGGCGTACGAATCCAATATCCAGGCAGAGTCACTACTCTCCACTAAACATGTTTTAGTCACAAGTAAATCACATTTACCTTGATTCTTCCTCTCGGTCAGGAATTTGGGACAGTTTCTCTTCCAGTGTCCGCCCCCATTGCAGTGGAAACACTTTTCTTTTCTTGCAACCTCCTTGACCTTTTTGCCCTTGTGGGCGGCAGCACGGTCAGTTTTACCCCTCTTCATCCTCTTCTTCCCTTTCGGGCGTGAAGGAGCAACAAGTTTCGTCCCATAGGTTGAACCCCTGTGATTAGACCTGTAGGCAACTTTTGCCTTAGATTCCTTGACCCTGTTCAAGGATTGGAAATTCTGTAGCTCATTGAGGAGGGTAGTCAAAGTGTAGCTAATTTTGTTCATAACAGTATTGCTACGAAATTGAAGGAAACTCTTCGGAAGAGTCTCCAAAATAAAACTGACCTCGCTCGACTCATCGATCGAAGCCCCGTTCATCTTGGGCATATTAAAGTGGGTCATCATGTCTAGAACATGTTCACAGACAGACGACCCCTCTTTCATCCGTGCGTTGAAAACGTATTTGAGCGAGTCATGCAAGATCTGAAAGGAATATTGTCCAAACATTTCCTGCAAGGACTCCATGATCTCCTTGTCGGAAACCATCAGCTCATGCTTCTTTGCCAAGACATCAGACATGCTGGCAATTATGTGGACCTTTACCTTTTCATTGGTCCTTATCCACCGATCGTATGCATCGCGAACACTTCGCGATGCGGTCGAGCCCGGCATCTGAGGACACTCCTCAGATAGCATGAACATGATGTCGTCAGTTACCAAAATTGTATTAATGTTGTTTTTCAATTCTGGTAATTATCTCCCACTAACTTATCCGAAGCGAGTAAAGCTATTATAGCGCTAGACATTTTTAGCTGAAAAATTAAGAAAACTTTGTTTTAGTCTCGCAAAAAACTTTTTGAAATCCAATTACGTTTTAGCAAAATTGTTTCATGATCCCTAGGTCATTCAAAATTTTGCAATGATACCATAAAGGTTTAGAAATGACTGCCACTGAAGGGTGAACAGAACACTCCTCCTCTAGGACGAGACTCTCTCGATCAGACCCTAATCCCAGAATAACTCTTATTCCATTAGGCGTCCAATTACCATTGTTCGGTCGAATTCATTAACACTTAACAAATTCTGTGAGTGTCACCCTTAATATTTAAGTTTCCAAGCATCCGTCCAAACAATAGCCACCGAAGGGATAACCAATAAGGAAAACCAACCAGGAAACTGTATCCCTTTTGGAAATTCACGGTGTTCCGACTCCCATGATCAAGCCCTCCGAAGGGATTGTGCGGTCGAGCCAAACTAGCGTGCGGATCATAGGCGTCTCACGGTGTGAATCAAAAAAAGAAGAGACCGTGGGTCTCGTTTTCACAAGTCCCGCTCCCACTCACTATAAGTACTCTCTCCATCCACGATGATATTGACCTATACAAATGCCATCCGAAGGGGGACGCTCCCATTTGCGCCACGAGGCCGAGTATAGATCTCACGGTGCGGACTTAAAGGTGATTTGTGGTTGGAAATTCAAATGTATCTCATACACTTTATTTCCTCCCACTCAGCACTTTAATTTTATTAGGGATTGACCTAGATAAACTGGCTAAAAATTACCTAAGTCTACCAATATAACTCTTATATGGTATTAACCTAAGCTTATAATCACATTATTAACTTAGGTCTATGTGAGTAAATTAATTAACACTTAATTAACGGCACTCACATGAATATAACCTAACAATCTCCTGATCGAATTCACTCCCGTGTCGGTTTCGTGTAGGGGTGTTCGCAAGCGTCAACTTAAATACCTGACTTTAGACAAAACCTTCCTTGAAATGAGTTACTTATCGGTCTCCATTCAAAGGTTATATTTGATTTCCTAAATTTCTAATCTTATTAGAAAATTAGAAAACCTAAGTCTAATTATTCAAGTTCTAAACACTTTAAAACTAATAATTAACTTAGGTTTCATGCATTTCTATGTTATAGTGCTTGATCATCCATCACATGAATAATACTATATACTATAACATAATATAATTCATCACATGAATTAAATGCATGGGCATGCTTTTAATTTAAAAAATATAACACTTATATTAAATAAATTAAATCATGCAAACACTATATTATAACTCTTATAATATAATCCTATCATGCATATATATATTATAACTCTTATAATATAAATATGATGCATGAAATGTTTAACCTAAAGTGGGATTTTAAATCTATATGAAATACATTATGCACATAGAAATTAATTAAAATATACATCTCATGCATAAAATAATTAAATAGCAAAAATGGACCGATTTTTGGCATCTAGGGGCAATTATTTAATTAAATAACATTAATATAACATTTATATTAATATTATTTAATAAAATAATTAAATAAATAAAAATTACATTTTACAAATTAAAATTAATTAAATAAAACGAAATAACTGCCCCCACTAAGCCTCGAACCCACGACCTCGCGAAACCGCCTCCAAAGAATCGCCTCAACGCTGCGTGCGGCGTTGTAACGCTGCCGCCTACGCCGTCGAGCTGCGTTTCAACGCCCGGTAGCGTTGCAGTAACGCGCTACTGCTGCAGCAGCGCCTCCGCCCGCGAGAACAACGTTGAGACGCCGTTGGGAAGCGTCTCAACGCCATCGATAGAACAGCAAACACCTTTACTGTTCTTCATCGAATTTTTGCCTGTTTCCGCTCCGATTTCTTCACAACAACTCTTGCCACGAACGACCCGGACTTACAGACTCGATTTACAACAAAAAATGCCAAAAAACAATGGGCTCATACATTGATCTCATCAACATAATTGTAAATCTAAAAATGCCAAAAACCGTAAACATCCATCTAAGCAAACCAAACATTCATCTCATGAATTATGAAAAAACACCCACCAAAATTTAATAAAACAGTGCATAATCGAAGAACCATCGAGATGTCTCTGATACCAATTGAAGGGAATGAAAGTCCCACGCAGCGGAAGACGATTGAATCGTCGAGGTATCAATATACAACATGACTTTATTAA
Organism: Trichosanthes cucumerina; assembly: GCA_036507285.1. NCBI lineage: Eukaryota > Viridiplantae > Streptophyta > Magnoliopsida > Cucurbitales > Cucurbitaceae > Trichosanthes > Trichosanthes cucumerina. The sequence continues at coordinate 94,377,961 of CM071835.1, read as the reverse complement.
AAGTGATCTAACACTTAGATCTAGGCTAAACATGCTTCAAAGAAGAAGAAATTTACAGCAACAAGAGATTTTACTTACTTGTTGTAGACTAACTCAGCAAATTTCTTCCTCCGGTCACGAACTCTTCGTGCAACTCGATCTCTACGAATTCTTCCCACAAATGATCTTGAACGCCACCAAAAAGCCTACTCGGTTGTTCTCTTTTGGAGAAGGGAGGTTTGTGGGAACCTTTTGTGTTGGAGAGGGAGGAGAGTTGAGAGAGAATTGAGAGAATTCCTCTTCTCTTCTTTGATGCAAAATCAAAAAAATGAGAGATTAAGTTACAATCCTTCTTGCAAGAAGGGTTTATATAGTGGAATTGGTGGAGTTAAAATGTCCACATAATTACCACTTTTAATATTAACCATAGGTTATGCAAATCTCATTTGCATAACCACATAATATAAGATATCTCATATCTCATATTGCAAATCTCATTTGCAATAATTATGGATTAATTAAATTGAATCACATCCAATTTAATTTCTCTCAATCAATTTCTCCAATTAGCCCTAATTCAACAATTAGGCTAACCTATAGTTTATTATGAATCTCATTCACATTAAACTATATATTATATCATTCATATCTCATATAAATGACATAAATGCCCTAAAAGTGAAATTGAACACTTCAATTTCATACCAAAACATTAACCCTTCTTTTAACCCAGGTGGAGCCAACCGAGGGACCTAATGGACCTACAATGACGGGCTCCAATGATGCGAGATTAACCTGCCAAACTCTTTGACCCGGTTAATCAACATTCATTAGCTACGGTAACACTCCACTATTGCCCGTAGCTGCACTCCCGTCAAGTCTGATATTACGTGTCCACCGATATAACCAATACCCATGAGTCGACCCTTTCACAGTTGTTCGTGAGACACGGTGGGTGGTCAAATTACCGCTTTACCCTGTGTCTACCTCTTGTTCCTTAAGTCCCCACTGCTCCTCTAATGAACAACATATTGTGATGGTCCAACCATTCACAACACCCTTCTCGGGCAAGTAAGAAGGTGGGCGCCCGTTGTCCAAGTCCTGGAGACAGCACTTAAGGGAACAACCCCTCGAGTTTCCTTAAAGGCGGGAACGAGTGAATTCCATCTCGCGTAGTTAAGTTCCCAGCCTCCCTACTTGGTTCTGTCCCACGAGAAGATAGGCATATTGGGCGAGTAATCGTGACCACCCTCACCCGTACTAGTCAAAGAACAAACCCTCGCAGACAGGAGTCTGTAACACGCTCAGGATTCAGGTCGAGTCACTAATGGTCATCTACGAAGTTATTAGTCCTTACTGTCAACGGTGTTACATCAATAGGTCTAATAAATCACGGTCCGGTCTTGTACAATCTCATTGCATGAGGATGCCCCCACTCGCATGTCAACTACATGAACGCAGTCGATCACCTCGTTTGTATCTAATACAAAGTGGGTCGCATCCACGAGTGTATCCGAGGATTAGGTCTCCAACCCTATCCATATATCAGTAGACCGTTGGTCATTAACTCGAACGTGATCCTCCCTGTGTGTCCACTACACACTGTTCAAGTTATAGTTCTCTCATAAAACCAATGACCCTGGAGCTTAGTTTATTGGAAAAGTTTATAAATATTGCGAGACACAAAGTGATGAAATGAATAACTCTTATTAATTTCAAACAATATATTACAAACACGAGATTAGGACAAAAATCTCAATAGGGGCATCCTATGCAATGAGATTATACAAGACCGGATCGAGAATTATTAGATCAACTGATGGAACATCGTTAACAGTTTAGGACTAATAAATTCGTAGATGACCATTAGTGACTGGACTATAATCCTGAGCGGGTTACGAACTCCTTTCTGCGGGTGTCTGTCCTTAGACTAGTACGAGTGAGAGTAGACAGAGTCGCCGACTCAATAAGCCTACCTTCTCAGGGGCAGAACCACATAGGTAGCTGGGAACTTAACTATGCAAGAAGGAATTCACTCGTTCACGCGCTAGGGAATCTAGATGGGTTGTTCCCTGAAGGGTTGACTCTAGGCTTTGAACAATGGGGTCGCACCCTCTCACTGGCCCGAGAGGGACGTTGTTTATGGTAGGACTATAAACAAGTTGTTCATTAGAGGATTAGTGGTACTTAAGGTGCAAGAGGTAGGCACAGGGGTAAAATGATAATTAGATCTAACTGTGACTACGAACGATCTTTGAAGGGTTGACTCATTGGCATTGGTTATATCAATGGACACAACTTGTCCTACATTGAGGAGAGTGCAGGTACGAGTCTATAGTGGAGTGACCATAGTTAATGAATGTTGATTAATTGGATCAAAGAGTTTGATCAGTTAATCTCGGATCATTCGAGCTCATGATCTGTAGGTCCATTAGGTCCTTCGGTTGGCTCAATTATGGAATTAAGGAGGGTATAAAGTTTGGAATGAGTTTGAAATGTTCAAATTCATATAAAGGGTATTTATGTTAATTATATGTGATATAATTGATATAATATATAGTTTGATGTGAATGAGATTCATATTAAACTAAACTATTGCCTAATTATTGAATTGTGGCATAGTTAGAGAAATTAATTTGAGAGATGTGAAAAATTGAATGTGATTCAATTTAATTCCACATTATGCAAATGCGTTTGCATAATTAGGAGTATGATACCTTATATTATACAAATTTGATTTGTATAATATAAGGTTATACACTTAGTAGGCTAAATGGGTGGGGGAATTCTCTCCACCCTACACCACTATAAATAAGTGCTTGGTGAAGCACTTTAGGTGATGTGAAGGCATTTTTTGGATTTGAGAACTCCAAGACACTTTCTCTTCGCTCAAACTCTCTCTACCTCTCTTTACCCAAAAGGATCTCACCTTCCTTCTTCATCCAACAGAGAACAATCGAGAAACCTAGTGGAGGTGTTCGGATTTGAGGACTTCGTTCGAGATCGAGAGATCGTTAAGAACAAGGAAGATTGCGGGAGAAGGAGCACGAGAAGAAGTGTTTTTCAAGAGGTATTTGTTGTTTTCCCTTCTCCTTATGCTTAACATATTCAATGCATGTGATGTATGTGGATTTTAAGTAGAATTTGTGTAACGCAACGAGGGATTGTGATTCACATCGCTTCCGCTATGGGATTCAATCCCTTCACCATGCCATGAGAAGAAACAGGTTGAAGAACCATGAAGACGTCGTTGAGACGCTGCCTTGCAGCGTCGCAATGTCGAAACGCGTGTGTTTTGCGTCATGAATGTTCGCAGCATTGAGACGTTGACAATGTCTCAACGTTGTGCATTATTTCCTTATTTAACTGTGCCCTAGGGCACGATGTTGCAACGTCGTGCCGATAACTCTATAAATATATAATATTGCCTCATTTGAAAGGGGATCCGAATTTGAGAGACTTTTACTCCTCTTTTTGAAACATACACTCTTGAAGGAGCTGGTGAGGATTCTTTGGAGACCAAGCACGAGAGTGGAGGCTCGAGATCATGACAGGAGCTCGGAGACGAGGACCGACATCGACACCGAAGCGTTTTCTTTCTCTTCCCTTTAGTTTGTAGTTTTGTTTATAGATTCTATTATGGATTTAGCATGTTTTGTAGTGATTATGAGTAGCTAATTCCATAGTTAGGGCATTGATGTAGCTTTTATGGATTAATTTTAGGAATTGTGTTGAACATTTGGTTGTGTTGAATTATTTTTGGCAATTCATTATTAATGCTTGTGTTTCTTTGGCCAAGAATTGCATGTTTTATTGGTTTAAGTTTAATTCGAGAGAATAGACTTTAGACAAGATTAAAATTACCAAAACCCTTAGTAAATCGTTACACGAAAGTGAAGGGTTCTTTGGGAAACATTTTAAGGAACTTGCTTAATGCCTTGCATGCTTTTAAAATCTATATGGAAACTTTAGGTTTATCGTTATGCATGAGATCACTAGAGCTCGAGAGTCTTTTGATTACCGTTACTTCTTGTTTATAATCTCACAACCAAAGTCAATTTCATGCACTAAAATAATGAATTAACTAGTGAAATCAATTCCCTAAAGTTTCTCTTATCTTTGTGTCTCCACTTGTGTATTTAGTATTACTTTCATTCCACTTTTGACAAGTTCTGTTTGCTTTATATAAGATTAGGAATTAGTAACTTGATAGTTGATCAATCTAGAAAAGCATTCCTGAGGACGATACTCGAAATCTTAAATCGCTATATTAAAACTTGACTCGTAACTCTTGCGGTATTGTAATTATTATGCAACAAGTTTTGTGTCGCTGTTGGGAAATGGCGAGTATTTAGATTGATTAATATTAGGAGAAAATTCTTGATTTTAGACAAAAGTTTTTGTTTTTGTATTTATTTTTGTTTCTTTTGTTTTATTCTCATGGTGCATGTGAAAGGATAAGGTTGCAGACCTTAGACCTTTAGACCCTGAAATTGAAAGAACCTGCAAAAGAATTTTGAGGGAGAACAGAGTTGAAAATTTTTAGATGGCAGACAAAGAAATGGCCAATGAACCTAAACCCATAAGGTAGTATTTCAAACTTGTGTTTAATTCTGAGCTAGCTGGAATAGTCCATGCCCCTATCAATGCTAACAATTTTGAATTAAAAACATGGTTGATTTAGATGGTTAGGGAGAATGCCTTTAGGAGGCTAGCCACAGAGGACCCTAATTCTCATTTACAAAATTTTCTAGAAATTTATGGCACAGTTGAACTGAATGGTATTCCTGTTGACTGCATTCGCTTACGTCTCTTTCCTTTTTCTTTGCAAGATAGAGCCAAGGATTTGTTGGGGTCTCTTCAACCAGGAAGTATTACTTCCTGGGAGGAGTTGGCCCAAGCCTTCATAACAAAATTCTTTCCACTTGTGAAAGCTGCAAAGATGGGGACTGAGATAGGGACTTTCAGGTCGTATGAGGGAGAACAACTATTTGAGGCGTCAGAGTGCTACAAAGTCATGTTGAGGAGATGCCCACAACATGGATATCCAGATTGGTTACTAAAGGGAATAAAACTCCTGCAGTGGAAAATAACTTTGAATCGTCGTGGTGATCGTAGTGAAAACATTTCTTAAAATTAAATTCATTCTATAGAATTTAGATTAAACATGTTGTAAAGAAGGAAAAACAGTAAGAAATTGTACTTACTTGTTGAAGAACGCTTCTCCAAGAATTCCTTCTCCGATCACGAACTCTTCGTGCTCTCGATCTCTACGTTCACGAACTCTCCGAACAATGAACGATCGGACACCTCCGAAAGATCTTCTCGGTTGTTCTCCTTTGGTAAAGGGAGAGTGGTGGGACTCTATTGGTTTAGGGTAGAGAGAAACTTTGAGAGAGAGTTGAGAGAATGAGAGAAAGCTCTTTTGGTGAGAATCCAAAAAATGAGCCAAAACCTTACAAATGCCTTCTCACAAAGGCATTATATAATGATGATAGGTAGAGTTGAAATCTCCACCTATTTACCATTTTACCACAACCTTAGGTTATGCAAATCATATTTGCATAACCACATATAATAAGATATCTCATACCTTATAATACAAATCACATTTGTATAATTGTGGATTTTAAATTAAATCACATTCAATTTAATTTCTCTCAATCTAATTTCTCTAAATTAGCCCTAATTAAGCAATTAGGCTAACCTATAGTTCATTGAGAATCTCATTCACATTAAACTATATAATATGTCAATCATATCTCATATAAATGACATAAATACCCTTTTAATGAATTTGAACACTTCAAATCCACACCAAACTTTAAACCCTCTATATATCCAGTTTGAGCCAACCCAGGGACCTAATGGACCTACAGATGACGAGCACCAATGATCCGAGACTAACATGTCAAACTCTTTGACCTGGTTATTCAACATTCATTCACTACGGTAACACTCCCTAAAACCCATTGCTGCACTCTGTCACTGTAGGACAAGTTGTGTCCATTGATATAACCAATGCCCGTGAGTTGACTCTTCACAGGTTGTTCATAGACACTGCTAGGATAAATTACCGTTTTACCCCTATGTCTACCTCTTGCTCCTTAAGTCGCCACTGCTCTTCTAATGAATAACAACGTTGTATGGTACAACCATAAACAACACCTCTCTCGGGCCAGTGAGAGGGTTGGCGCCCTTGGACTGGAGACAACACTTAAGGGAACAACCCCTCTAGTTTCCCTAAATCGGGAACGAGTGAATTCCATCTCACATAGTCAAGTTCCCAGCTCCCTACGTGGTCTTATCCCTGAGAAGATAGGCATGTTGGGCGAGTAACTGTGACCATCCTCACCCGTACTAGTCAAAGGACAGACCCCCGCAGACAAGAGTGCGTAACACGCTCAGGATTAAGGTCGAGTCACTAATGGTCATCTACGAAGTTATTAGTCCAATACTGTTAACGGTGTTACATTAGTAGGTCTAATAAATTCACGGTCCGGTCTTATACAATCTCATTGTACAGGATGCCCCCACTCGCATGTCAACCACATGAACGAGTCGGATCAACTCGTTTGTATCTAATACAAAGCGGGCGCATGAAACACGGTGTATTCAGATTAGGTCTCCAACCTATCCGTATACTATAGATCGATTCGGGTCATTAACTCAACGTGATCCTCCATGTATGTCCACTACACACATCGTTTCAAGTTCTAGTTCTCTCATAATTCAATGACCCTAGAGCTTAGTTTATTGGACAGAATTTGTAAATATGCGAGACACAAACTGATGAAAAAATAACTCTTATTTATTTCAATAGTAAATATTACAAACATGTACGAGATTATTGTTGGGATTTTTGTCCTAATCTCGTGTTTGTAATATATTGATTGAAATTAATAAGTGTTATCTATTTCATCACTTTGTGTCTCGCAATATTTATAAACTTTTCCAATAAACTAAGCTCCGTGGTCATTGTATACATGAGAGAACTAGAACTTGAACGGTGTGTGTAGTGGACACACAGGAAGATCACGCTCGAGTTAATGACCCGAACGGTCTACGATGATATGGATAGGTTGAGACCTAATCCTGATACAATCGTGGATGCGCCCGCTTTTGTATTAGATACTGACGAGGTGATCCGACTCGTTCATGTAGTTGACATACGAGTGGGGCATCCTGTGCAATGAGATTGTATATGTCGGTCGGATCGTGAATTATTAGACCCACCGATGTAACACCGCGATGCGATGAAGGACTAATAATTTCGTAGATGACCATTAGTGACTCGACCAAACTCTGGCGTGCACTACGGACTTCCGTCTGCGAGGTCCGCTTCTTTGACTAGTACTGGTGAGGGTGGTCGCGATTACTCACCCAATATGCCTATCTTCGAGTGACAGTAACAAAGTAGGAGTCGAGAACTTAACTACGCGAGATGGAATTCACTCGTTCACTGTAAGGAAACTAGGGGTTGTTCCCTAAATCTTGTCTCTGTGGCTTGGAAACCGGCGCCCACCTTCTCACCGGCCCGAGAAGGGTGTTGTGTATGGTTGGACCATCACAATATGTTGTTCATTAGAGGAGCAGTGGGGACTTAAGGAACAAGAGGTACACACAGGGGTAAAACTGTAATTTGACCCAGCCGTGTCTACGAACAACCTGTGAAGGGTCGACTCATGGGCATTGGTTATATCGATGGACACGTAATATTCTCGTGAGCGACGGGAGTGCAGCTACGGGCTATAGTGGAGTGTTACCGTAGCTAATGAATATTGGTTAACTGGGTCAAAGAGTTTGGCAGGTTAATCCCGGATCATTAGAGCCCGTCACTGTAGGTCCATTAGGTCCCTCGGTTGGCTCCATCTGGATTTAAGAAGGCATAAAGTTTTGGTATGAAATTGAAGTGTTCAATTTTACCTTAAGGGCATTCATGTCATTTATATGAGATATGAATGATATAATATATAGTTTAATGTGAATGAGATTCATAATAAACTATAGGTTAGCGTAATTGTTGAATTAGGGCTAATTGGAGAATTTGATTGAGAGAAATTAAATTGGATGTGATTCAATTTAATAAATCCACAATTATTGCAAATGAGATTTGCAATATGAGATATGAGATATCTTATATTATGTGGTTATGCAAATGAGATTTGCATAACCTATGGTTGTGGTAAAGTGGTAATAATGTGGGCATTTTAACTCCACTAATCCCACTATATAAACCCTTCTTACAAGAAGGACTTAACTTGATTTTCTCATTTTTTAGTTTTACACAAAAAGGAGAAGAGAAACTCTCTCTATTCTCTCTCAAATTCTTCTCCCTCTCCAAAACCAAAAAGGTTCCCACAAGCCTCCTTTCTCCAAAAGAGAACAACCGAGAAGGCATTTTGGTTGTGTTCAGTTCATAACTGTTGGAGGTGTTCGTTGTGTACGAGGAGCACGAAGAGTTCGTGGATTTGTAGAAGAAATCTTGAAGAAAGTCTTCAACAAGTAAGTAAATTCATTTCTTACTGTTTTTCTTCTTCTTACAAGCATGTTTAGCCTAGATCTATGTATTAGATCAATTTTAACAAAGACGGTTTGCATAATTGATACATCGACGATTCAATCGTCTTCCGCTGCACGGGACTTTCGTTCCCTTCAATTGGTATCAGAGCCAGGTTGATGGTTTCTCAATTATGCACTGTTTTATTAAAATTTGGTGGGTTTTTGCCATGATTCATGAGATGAATGTCTTGGTTTGCATAATGTATGTTTCGATTTTTGGCACTTTTAGATTTATTTTCTGTTTGATGAGATCAAATGTAAAGGGCCCGTGTTTTTGGACATTTTTAGAAAATAAATCGAGTCTGTAAGTCCGTGTCGTTCGTGGCAAGTGTTGCTGTGAAGAAATCGGAGGCGAGCGGCGTGAATCGACCAAGAAACAAAGCAAAGGTGTTTGTTGTTCTGTCGATGGCGTTGAGACGCTGCCCAATGGCGTCTCAACGCTATCCTCGCGGATGGAGGCCCTGCAGCAGAACAGCGTTAACAACGCACCGTGGCGTTGAGAACGCGGTCGACGCCGGAGACGGCAGCGTTACAGTAACGTCTGCACGCGTTGAGGAGCGATTCGCAGCGACGATGCTGAGGACGTGGGTTCAAGCCTCCACTTGGGCGGTTTTCACACGTTTTATTTATTTCTTTTTGTAGAATGTATTTTATTTTATTTTTATTTATTTTATTAAATAATATTAATATAAATGTTATATTAATGTTATTTAATTAAATAAATGCCCCTAGGTGCCAAAAATCGGTCCAATTTTGCTATTTAATTATTTTATGCATCAGATGTATATTTTAATTAATTTCTATGTGCATATTGTATGTCATATAGATTTAAAATCCCACCTTAGGTTAAACATTTCATGCATCATATTTATATTATAAGAGTTATAATATATAGTATGCATGATAGGATTATATTATAAGAGTTATAATATAATGTATGCATGTTTTAATTTATTTAAATATAAGTGTTATATTTTAAATTAAAAGCATGCTCATGCATTTAAATTCATGTGATGAATTATATTATGTTATAGTATATAGTATTATTCATGTGATGGATGATCAAGCACTATAACATAGAAATGCATGAAACCTAAGTTAATTATTAGTTTTAAAGTGTTTAGAACTTGAATAATTAGACTTAGGTTTTCTAATTTTCTAATAAGATTAGAAATTTAGGAAATCAAATATAACCTTTGAATGGAGACTGATAAGTAACTCTGTCTAAGGAAGGTTTTGTCTAAGGCTGGGGTATTTAAGTTGACGCCATGAACACCCCTACACGGAAACCCAGGCACGGGAGTGAATTCGGTCCGGAGATTGTTAGGTTATATTCATGTGAGTGCCGTTAATTAAGTGTTAATTAATTTACTCACATAGACCTAAGTTAATAATGTGATTATAAGCTTAGGTTAATACCATATAAGAGTTATATTGGTAGACTTAGGTAAATTTTAGCCGGTTTATCTAGGTCAATCCCTAATAAAAATTAAAGTGCTGAGTTGGAGGAAATAAAGTGTATGAGATACATTTGAATTTCCAACCACAAATCTCCTTTAAAGTCCGCACCGTGAGATCTATACTCGGCCTCGTGGCGCAAATGGGAGTGTCCCCCTTCGGATGGCATTTGTATAGGTCAATATCATCGTGGATGGAGAGAGTACTTATAGTGAGTGGGAGCGGGACTTGTGAAAACGAGACCCACGGTCTCTTCTTTCGATTCACACCGTGAGACGCCTATGATCTGCCTGCTAGTTTGGCCTGGACCAGACAATCCCTTCTGAGGGCTTGATCATGGGAGTCGGAACACCGTGAATTCCCGAAAGGGATACAGTTTTCTGGTTGGTTTTCCTTCTTGGTTCACCCTTCGGTGGCTATTATTTGGACGGATGCTTGGAAACTTAAAGATTGAGGGTGACACTCACAGAATTGTTAAGTGTTAATGAATTCGACCGAACAATGGTAATTGGACGCCTAATGGAATAAGAGTTATTCTGGGATTAGGGTCTGATCGAAAAAGTCTCGTCCTAGAGGAGGAGTGTTTTGTTCACCCTTCGGTGGCGGTCATTCTAAACCTTTAAGGTATCATTGCAAAATTTTGATTGACGTAGGGATCATGAAACAAATTTTGCTAAAACTTGATTGGATTTCAAAAGTTTTTTGCGAGACTAATACAAAGGTTTTCTTGATTTTTCAGCTAAAAATGTCTAGCACAATAATAGCTTTACTCGCTTCGGACAAATTAGTGGGAGATAACTATCAAAGTTGGAAAAACAACATAAATTCAATTTTGGTACAAGATGACATTAAGTTCGTGTTATCTGAGGAGTGTCCTCAGATGCCGGGCTCGACCGCGTCGCGAAGTGTTCGCGATGCGTACGATCGATGGATCAGGGCCAATGGAAAGGCCAAGGTCTACATAATTGCCAGCATGTATGATGTATTGGCAAAGAAGCACGAGCTGATGGTTTCCGCTAAGGAGGATCATGAAGTTTCTGCAGGAAATGTTTGGCCAGCAGTCCTTTCAGGTCCGGCATGACTCGCTCAAATACGTTTTCAACGCACGGATGAAAGAGGGGTCGTCTGTCCGTGAACACGTTCTAGACATGATGCCCCACTTCCATCTGGTCGAGATGAACGGGGCTTCGATCGATGAGTCGAAGTCGGTCGATTTTATTTTGGAGACTCTTAGAAGAGTTTCCTTGCCAGTAGCAATCTTTGTTATGAACAAAATTAGCTACTGCGACGACAACCCTCCTCAACGAGCTCACGAATTTCCAATCCTTGCATAGGGTCAAGGAATCTGAGGCAAATGTTGCCTACAGGTCTTATCACAGGGGTTCGACCTCTGGGACGAAACCTGTTGCTCCTTCACGCCCGAAAGGGAAGAAGAGGATGAAGAGGGGTAAAACTGACCGAGTTGCCGCCCACAAGGGCAAGAAGATCAAGGAGGTTGCAGAGAAAGGAAAGTGTTTCCACTGCAATAGGGGCGGTCACTGGAAGAGAAACTGTCCCAAATTCCTTGTCGAGAAGAAGAATCAAGGTAAATGTAATTTACTTGTGACTGAAACCTGTTTAGTGGAGAGTAGTGACTCTGCCTGGATATTGGATTCGGGCGCCACTAACCACGTTTGTTCTTCTTTTCGAGGGGAGATTCTGACGACACCGGCATGCGAGAGGGTGAGGTGACTCTACGGGTTGGATCTAGGGAGCTTGTCTCTGCTGCAGCGATCGGCACGGTGAAGCTGCACTTTGGCGGGAAGTACTTGTTGTTGGACAATCTGTACATAGTTCCAGGGAATGTGATTTGTTCAGAACAATGTATTTCAGTTTCTTTTGAATCGAATAAAGCGTTTATTTCTTTCAAAGGGAATGTGATTTGTTCAGCTTCACATGAAAATAATCTGTATGTTTTAAAACCAAATTCGGTCAAAAGTGTTTTGAATACTGAATTATTTAAAACTGCAGAAACACGAACTAAGAAAGCGAAAGTTTCTCCAAAAGAAAATGCCCATCTTTCACATCTTCGGTTAGGCCACATTAATCTCAATAGGATTGAGAAACTAGTGAAGAGTGGACTTCTAAACGAGTTGGAAGAAAACTCTTTTCCGGTGTGTGAGTCATGCCTTGAGGGCAAAATGACCAAACGTCCTTTTAGTGGAAAAGGATATAGAGCCAAAGAGCCTCTTGAGTTAGTGCATTCTGACCTTTGTGGTCCGATGAATGTTAAAGCTCGGGGCGGTTATGAGTACTTTGTGTCTTTCATAGACGACTACTCCAGATATGGGTACATTTACCTAATGCATAAGAAATCTGAAACTCTTGAAAAGTTCAAGGAGTACAAGACTGAGGTTGAGAACCTCTTAGGTAAATCGCTTAAAACACTTCGATCGGATCGGGGTGGAGAGTACATGGACACTGAATTCCAGGACTATATGATAGAACACGGAATCACGTCCCAACTCTCAGCGCCTGGTATGCCACAACAGAATGGTGTATCGGAGAGGAAAAACAGAACCTTGTTGGACATGGTTCAGTCGATGATGATGTAAACCCGATCTCTTTGGAACTTCCTTATTATCAAACAACAAAAAGAAAGAAGAAATGAATGTTTAAAACTTGGTTTCCCATGTTTTAAAAAGAAAAGAAATGAAGTGAAAGACAAAAGGAAAACAAGGAAAGAAAGTTTAGACCATTTTGGTTTGGTTTGCTTTTAAAGACAAAAGAAGAAAAGGAAATGAAACAAATGTTTTATTTGTTAAGTTATTTTGGTTTTGCTAAGAAAAGAAAAGAAAAGAAAAGAAAAGAAAGAAAGAAGATAAAGGAAAGAAAAGAAAAGGAAAAAGAAATGGAAAATGAAAAGAAAACAAAAGTGCAAAAAGACAAAACATTATCTTTCCACCGATTGTTTTGTTTTAAAAAGGGGTTTCTCTCCATTTTCTTCTCTTTCATCACAATCTAAGGCTGAAGCTTCGTGGTTGAAGGAGAAAGGAAGAAGAAGGAGGCCATTTTTGGTGATTTTGAGCTGGAGTTGCAGAAGAAAAGAGGAAAACTCAAGGAGATTCTTTATTGCAGCAAGGAAATCAACTCAGACAAGCTCTGATTTTCTGTTCATCTCGAGCTCCACAAGAAGAGGTAAGAGTTGAGCTTTTGTTTCATGAAATTTAACTCATATTGGAACAAAATTCGTGAAGGAAGCTCGAGCCAATTCTGATGTTAAGTTGCTGTTTTGTTAAGAGGAAGGCAGAAGACAGAAATTTGCTGTCAAATCCGAGAGGTCTCTGATGTTTTGGTTGTTCTGATCTGTATGCTTTGAGTTAGAAGCTCTAATTGGTATGGTTCGATAGCTTATTCAATTTCCTACAAGTTTCGTGAAGGAATCGTGAGAAGAAAATGATTGGAAGATGTTGTAATCTTCAGGTTAAGTTTCGGGTTGCAGCAGGAAGTGAAATCTGGAACAGCAGCAGAATCATTTTAGGGGTTAAGCTACTGAGGTAGTTTCTAACCAATACGTTAGGAATCTCATTTTCATGTCTTCATAAGAGTTTTAGAGGGTACAAAAAGGAAGAGTTTGGTATAAAGTAAATTCTTTTTGGATAAGTAATGAAGAAGTTATGGCTATCTGAAAACAGGGCAGAAAATCTGAAAATGCTGGAATTTTTGAAAGTGTGTTTTCTTGTAGTTTTAGGGTTAAAAACCATGAGCTCGAGGTTCTAATACATGAATTTGGTTTGTTTGACAGGCCAAGAGCAAATAGGTCGAGTGTACGGGCTAAGATTCTAGTTCAAACACTTTGAGTGATAAAACGAACATCAAAAGTGTATATATGCTTGAATTATGTTCAAGAAATGCAAGTTTTGCTAGAATAAAAGTTTTCAATGCATTATGCTTTCTTTTGAATAAATGTTTATGAGTATTCATGTTTTCCTAGAAATGTTTCAAGTGTTCATTGTGACACTAAAAGTCTTTATAAAGTTTATACATGAGCATATGTCCAATGGTTGCCAAAATTTATGGTAATGTTATGATTTCAAGCAAGCATGTACTAGCAAGTATGTTTTAAAGATTTCCAGTTTTATGAACAAGCTGAGTAAGCTTGAGTTTTATGAAAGAAAAGATAAGCAGACATGTTCAAATGTTTTCATGTGATTTTCTGAGACATTGAGCCCGAGGCTTTATGGTACCGTGTGCACACAGGTCTTATTCTGTTGTCGACGTTGAGTGTACTCGTGACAACGGTAGCCATTGTCGTGAGTCTAGCCGGGCGGGCCCCACTACGATAAAGACGATGGGAGTCTGCCGGGTGGCCCCACTACATCGTAGAGTAAACGTTGGTTGTCTTTGGCGTGCCCTACACAACGTGGATTGTGAAATGTTTTTAAAAGAGTTTATTTCATTTACATGCCTTACGAGATTTTGATGATATACTTGTTGGTTTTTCAAAGTCTATTATGATTCTACATTTACTTTCAATGCTTGAATACAAATGCATATGCTCATAGTTTTTGTGTCACATGTTTTACAAGTTATAGATATTAAACACGAGCCACTCTTTGAGCTTCATAGCTCATTCTTTCTTTCTATGTTTTCAAACTTTTCGGTAGAGATCGAGCTCCCGGCACCGAGAGTTCTTGCCATAGTCTCTTTGAAGCTTCATAAGATAAATACTTTGTACGTGGTTGGTTTTGTCTAGCAAGTCTCTATGTTTGTGAATTATTTTGAGAGGACTTTGGTGTTATAGTTGTTTGTACATTAGAGGTTGTATAAACAATGGTTTGTCTTGTGTTGTTTCGATGCACTAGACTTTTAGTTTCAAGAGAGACTTGTGAATGGTTTCTCCTTGTATATGTTTAATAGTTGTCCGATTTCCGCTATGTCATGTTTAAGTGTTCCATTTTCGAACATAGTATGTTTATCAGTGTATCGGGGTCATGTGGTATTGTTAAGAGATAAACAATGTCTGTTGGCTTCACGCCGCCTTCGAGCCTAGATTTGTGTAGTTCGGAAGGGTGTGTAGATGATGAGCTATGCTCGTCTCTCCCGATTCTTTTTTGAAGTACGCAGTGGAAGCTCGCGGTTTATATTTTGAACAACGTTCCGTCAAGAGTGTTTGTGAAACACCTTTCGAGCTCTGGAGTGGACGTAAAGGCGCTTTACATCACTTCGTGGATTTGGGGATGCCGGCCCATGTGTTGGTGTTAAATCCAAAAAGTTGGAATCCCGCTCAAATTATGCCTATTCGTAGGTTACCCCGAAGAGACTAGGGGTGGTCCATTTTATGATCCTAGGGAAAATAGGGTGCTTGTGTCGACAAACGCCACTTTCCTAGAGGAAGACCACGCGGGGATCATGTACCAAGGAGTAAGATTGTATTGAATGAAATGGATGGATCATCAAGAAGAGTTGCCGATAGGGCTAGTACGTCAACAAGTGTTGTTGATCCTAGCACGTCTAGTCAAATCCGTTCCCAAGAGTTGGGAATGCCTCGACGTAGTGGGAGGCTCGTGAGAGACACTGATCGCTACATGGGTTTAAATGAAACCTCGCTTGTCGCTCCCGATGATGATCGTGAGGATCCATTAACCTATGATCAGGCAATGGTTGATGTTGACAAAGACAAGTGGATTAAAGCTATTGACCAGGAAATGGAGTCTATGTACTTCACCTCAGTATGGGAGCTTGTGGATCAACCGGATGGGGTAAAACCTATTGGTTGCAAATGGATCTACAAGCGTAAGCGTGGCGTAGATGGGAAGGTGCGCACCTTCAAAGCCCGACTAGTGGCAAAGGGTTTTACCGAGTTGAAGGGGTTGACTATGAGGAGACCTTTTCACCGTTGCCATGGTAAAGTCGATCAGGATCCTTCTGGCCATTGTCGCGTATTATGACTACGAGGTATTGCAGATGGACGTCAAGACAGCCTTTCTGAATGGCAAACTTGATGAGACCATCTACAAGGACCAACCCAAAGGGTTCATTGCCCAAGGCCAAGAGCAAAGAGTTTGTTTGGCTTCATAGGTCCATTTATGGACCAAACGAGCCGAGGTCTTGGAATATAAAGTTTGATGAGGCAATCAAATCTTATGGCTTTGATCAAAATGTCGACGAGCCTTGTGTCTACAAGAAAATCGTTGACAAAGCATCGCATTTTTAGTGTTGTATGTGGGCGATATTCTTCTCATTGGGAATGAGGTAGAATTTCTTCTCGACGTTAAAAGTGGCTAGCTTCGCAATTCCAAATGAAAGATTTGGGAGAAGCTCAATATGTTCTAGGTATCCGGATAGTCAGGAACCGGAAGAACGAACGCTAGCCTTGTCTCAAAGCGTCTTATATTGACAAGATGTTGTCAAGATATAAGATGCGAGAACTCCAAGAAGGGCTTGTCGCCTTTCGGGCATGGGGTTCACTTGTCTAAGGATCAGTGTCCTAAGACTCCTCAAGATGTTGAGGATATGAGACGGATTCCATATGCTTGGTGTAGGGAGTCCGATGTATGCCATGTTGTGTACTAGGCCCCACATCCGTTATGCAAAGAGGAATTGTCGGTAGATATCACCAATCCAGATTAGATCACCGGGCCGGTAGTAAAGGCAATCCTCAAGTATCTTAGGAGAACGAGGAACTACAACTTAGTGTATGGTAGTGGGGATTTGATCCTTCACGGGATACACAGATTCTCGATTTTCGGACCGATAAGGATTACGGGAAATCCACCGGGTCAGCCTTCATTCCGAATGGAGGAGTCAGTAGTATGGCGAAGCATCAAGCATGGATGCATCGCCGATTCCACTATGGAAGCGGAGTATGTTGCGGCTTTTTTGAAGTCGCAAAGGAAAGCTATTTGGTTTAGGAAGTTCATGATGATTTGGAAGTTGTTCCTAACATGAACTTGCCCATCACATCGCTCGTGATAACAAGTGGTGCCGTAGCCAACTCACGTGAGCCTCGGAGCCATAAGAGAGGCAAACACATTGAGCGCAAGTATCATCTAATCACGGGAGATTGTGCACCGCGAGACGTGGTGGATCCACGCGAGATAGCGTCGAGCACAACGTAGGTGATCCATTTACAAAACCCCTCACGGCTAAGGTGTTTGAGGGTCACCTAGAGAGTCTAGGTCTTGAGAGCTTCCGACTAGGGCAAGTGGGAGATGTGTAAACGGGTATTCAATGCCCTAGTTTATTGTATTACGCCGTTGTAATTTATGTACATTTTTAAATGTATTTTCTCCACTAGCTTAGTTCAAGTGGGAGTTTGTTGGGATTTTTGTCCTAATCTCGTGTTTGTAATATATTGATTGAAATTAATAAGTGTTATTTATTTCATCACTTTGTGTCTCGCAATATTTATAAACTTTTTCAATAAACTAAGCTCCGTGGTCATTGTATACATGAGAGAACTAGAACTTGAACGGTGTGTAGTGGACACACAGGAAGATCACGTTCGAGTTAATGACCCGAACGGTCTACAAGATATGGATAGGGTTGGAAACCTAATCCTCGGATACACTTGTGGATGCGACCCGCTTTGTATTAGATACGACGAGGTAATCGACTCGTTCATGTAGTTGACATGCGAGTGGGGGCATCTGTGCAATGAGATTATACAAGATCGGATCGTGAATTATTAGACCTCACCGATGTAACACCGTTGTGATGAGGACTAATAATTTCGTAGATGACCATTAGTGACTCGACACGAATCTCGAGCGCGTGTTACGGACTCCTGTCGCGAGGGTCCTGTTCTTTGACTAAATACGGGTGAGGGTGGTCACGATTACTTGCCCAATATGCCTATCTTCTCGTGACGTAACCAAGTAGGGAGTGGGAAGTTAACTACGCGAGATGGAATTCACTCGTTCCCGCCTTTAAGGAAACTAGAGGGGTTGTTCCCTTAAGTGCTGTCTCCAGGGCTTGGACAACGGGCGCCCACCTTCTCACTGGCCCGAGAAGGGTGTTGTGTATGGTTGGACCATCACAATATGTTGTTCATTAGAGGAGCAGTGGGGACTTAAGGAACAAGAGGTAGACACAGGGGTAAAACGGTAATTTGACCTAGCCGTGTCTACGAACAACCTGTGAAGGGTCGACTCATGGGCATTGGTTATATCAGTGGACACGTAATATTCTGCACTGACGGGAGTGCAGCTACGGGCTATAGTGGAGTGTTACCGTAGCTAATGAATGTTGGTTAACTGGGTCAAAGAGTTTGGCAGGTTAATCTCGGATCATTGGAGCCCGTCACTGTAGGTCCATTACGTCCCTCGGTTGGCTCCATCTGGATTTAAGAAGGGATAAAGTTTTGGTATGAAATTGAAGTGTTCAATTTCACCTTAAGGGCATTTATGTCATTTATATGAGATATGAATGATATAATATATAGTTTAATGTGAATGAGATTCATAATAAACTATAGGTTAGCCTAATTGTTGAATTAGGGCTAATTGGAGAATTTGATTGAGAGAAATTAAATTGGATGTGATTCAATTTAATAAATCCACAATTATTGCAAATGAGATTTGCAATATGAGATATGAGATATCTTATATTATGTGGTTATGCAAATGAGATTTGCATAATCTATGGTTGTGGTAAAGTGGTAATAATGTGGACATTTTAACTCCACTAATCCCACTATATAAACCCTTCTTACAAGAAGGACTTAACTTGATTCTCTCATTTTTTAGTTTTACACAAAAAGGAGGAGAGAAACTCTCTCTATTCTCTCTCAAATTCTTCTCCCTCTCCAAAACAAAAAAGGTTCCCACAAGCCTCCTTTCTCCAAAAGAGAACAACCGAGAAGGCATTTTGGTTGTGTTCAGTTCATAACTGTTGGAGGTGTTCGTTGTGTACGAGGAGCACGAAGAGTTCGTGGATTTGTAGAAGAAATCTTGAAGAAAGTCTTCAACAAGTAAGTAAATTCATTTCTTACTGTTTTTCTTCTTCTTACAAGCATGTTTAGCCTAGATCTATGTATTAGATCAATTTTATCAAAGACGGTTTGCATAATTGATACATCGACGATTCAATCGTCTTCCGCTGCACGGGACTTTCGTTCCCTTCAATTGGTATCAGAGCCAGGTTGATGGTTTCTCAATTATGCACTGTTTTATTAAAATTTGGTGGGTTTTTGCCATGATTCATGAGATGAATGTCTTGGTTTGCATAATGTATGTTTCGATTAGAACAAGGTTGTCAAAACTCTTAGAATTCTGGCATGAGAATGACCTAGAAATCTTAGGGAAACGCATAAAGAAGTTGCTTAATGCCGTGCATGCTTAGATTTTGTATGGAGACTATAGGATTTATTGTATGTGCGAGGCTCTTGAGAGATCGAGAGACTTTCTTGAGTAATTTACTTCTTGTTTATAAATTCATAATATTAGTTCATTGCATGTGTTAAATAAGGAATTATCTTGTGAAATCATCTTCCTTCAATTCTATCATATTCGTGTCTCCAATTGTACATTTATTTTCTATCTTTCTTTTCACTATCCATCAAAGTTCTGTTGCTTTAGCTAAAATTAAGAAAAAGTATCTTGGTAATTAATTAATCTAGAAAACTCATTTCTGAGGACGATACTCTGTACTCAAATCACTATACTAAAACTTGACCCGTACACTTGCGGTATTGTAACATAATTTTACGCAACAATAATTGATACATCGACGATTCAATCGTCTTCCGCTGCACGGGACTTTCATTCCCTTCAATTATGACATACATCCCAACAAACTCCCACTTGGACTTAGAGGGAATCGAAGTCCCCGCAGCGGAAGCGACTGCAAATCGCGTGCTCTTGATTTAGTTAGAACGATAAATTCAAGAACATACATAACAAGATTAAGCATAAAATCAGAATGGACAGCAAGAAATTATCTTTGAAGAACCTTTCTTCGAGTGCTCCTCTCTCCCACGATCACGATCTCAGCAACAGGAACTCAAACGTGCGAAGACACGACCACCGGATCTTCTCTGTTGTTCTCTAGGTGAGGGAGGAAGGTGGGTTCCCTGGAGAGGTGAGGTATTTTGAGAGAGATGTGTGTGTCTTGGAACCTTTCCAACAACACAACAAAGAGCTTGTAATTCCTTAGTATTCCTTATCCTAGTTGCATCTCATGCAACCATATATAAAGAGAAATGGGATGGAATTGACCATCCTACCCTCCTTTAGTCTCTCTTTAGTATGTAGTTTATATATGAATCTAATTCACATTAAAACTATATATTATATCAATTATATCATATATAATTGATATAACTCCTCATGTATGAAATTGAACACTTCAATTTCACTCCTAACTTTATACCCTCAATATATATTACCATATTGAGCCAACGGAGGGATCTAATGGACCTACAGTTCATGAGCTCCAATGATGTGAGATTAACTGATCAAACTCTTTGATCTAGTTAATCAATATTCATTAACTACAAGTCACTCCACTATAGACTTGTAGCTGCACTATCCTCACTGTAGATATTATTGTGTCCACTGATATTGTCATTACCCATGAGTTGACCGTTCACAGGTTGTTCGTAATCACAGCTGGGTCAAATTATCGTTTTACCCCTATGAGTACCTCTTTGCTCCTTAAGCACCACTGATCCTCTAATTAACATCAAGTCTAAGGTCCTACCTTAGACTCATACCCTCATAGAGGGCATGGCCCCGTTGTTCAAGCCGTGGAGTCAGTTCTTAAGGGAACAACCTATCTAATTCCCTAGTGTAGAAATGAATGAATTCCATCTTGCACAGTTAAGTTCCCAACTACCTACGAGGTTTTGTCCCTTAGAAGGTAGGCTTATTGAGTCGGCTACAGGCTACTCTCACCCATACTAGTCTTAGGACAAACCCCTATAAGCAGGAGTTCTTAACTTGCTCAAGATTCAGGTCGAGTCACTAATGACCATCTATAAATTACTAGTCTTATCCTCATTATCTGATTGTTACAATTGGTTCGACTAATAATTTGTGATCGATCTTGTATGAACTCTTCATATAGGATGCCCCCACTCGCATGTCAACTACATGAATGAGTTGGATTACCTTATTTGTACTAATTACAAAGTGGGTCGCATCCATGGTGTTACCAGAATGAGGTTTCCAACCTTATTCTTATACCATAGACTATTTAGTTTATAATCTTGAACTCAACCCAAATAGTGTCCACTACACTGATTTCAAGATAAATGTTATAAGCTTGGAGCTTAGTTTATTGGATTTATGAAAGCAAGACTGTAATCTTTTCAAAACAAATAACACTTTATTTAATTGATCAAAATTACACAAGTTTAGGGCATAAATCCCAGCAGGACTAAGCTAGTGGAGTACAAAATACATTTCTCAAATGTACAGTAAAATTACAATAAACTAGGGCATTGAATACCTTTTAAAATACTCCCACTTGCCCTAGTCAAGAAGCACTCGAAGACCTAGACTCTCTAGGTGACCCTTAAACACCTTAGTCGTGAGGGCCTTTGCAAATGGATCAGCAACGTTGTGCTCCCACGCTATCTGCGTGACTGTCACGTCTCCGCGGTGCACAATCTCTCGTATCAGGTGATACTTCCGCTCAATATGTTTGCCCCTCTTATGACTACGAGGTTCTCTCGAGTTGGCTACTGCACCACTATTGTCACAAAACAGCGTGATCGACAAGTTCATATTTGGAACAACTTCCAAATCCATCATGAACTTCTTAAGCCAAACAGCTTCCTTTGCAGCTTCACAAGCCGCAACATACTCGGCTTCTATCGTGAAATCAGCGATGCATCCCTGCTTGATGCTTCGCCACAATACAGGTCCTCCATTCAGAATGAAGGTTGACCCCGAAGTGGATTTCCTAGAATCCTTATCGGTCTGAAAGTCAGAGTTTATGTATCCCGTAAGGATCAAATCCTCACTCCCATACACAAGGTTGTAGTTTCTCGTTCGGCTAAGATACTTGAAGAGTTCCTTTACGGTTGTCCAGTGATCTAATCCTGGATTGGATTGATACCTACTGACAATCCCAACTGCATAATAGATGTCGGGCCTAGTACACAGCATGGCATACATGAGGCTTCCAACAGCTGAAGCATAGGGTATTCGTTTCATATCCTCAACCTTTTGAGGAATCTTAGGACATTGATCCTTAGACAGGTGAACCCCATGCCTGAAAGGCAACAAGCCCTTCTTGGAGTTTTGCATCTTATATCTAGACAACATCTTGTCAATATAAGACGCCTGAGACATGGCTAGCGTTCTGTTCTTCAGTTTCGGACTATCTGGATACCTAGAACATACTAAGCCTCTCCAAAATCTTTAATTTAGAATTGCGAAGCCAACCATTTCTTAACGTCAGTAAGAAATCTACCTCATTCCCCATGAGAAGAATATCATCCACATATAATATCAGAAATGCGACAGTGTTGTTGACGATATTCTTGTAGACACAAGGCTCATCAACATTCTGATCAAAGCCATAAGATTTGATTGCCTCATCAAACCTTATATTCTAAGACCTCGAGACTTGTTTTAGTCCATAAATAGACCAATGAAGTCGGCAAACCTTTTGCTCTTGGCCTTGGGCAATGAACCCCTTGGGCTGGTCCATGTAGATGGTTTCATCAAGATTGCCATTCAGAAAGGTTGTCTTGACATCCATCTGCCATACCTCATAGTCATAATATGCGGCAATGGCCAGAAGGATCCTGATCGACTTTACCATGGCAACAGGTGAAAAAGTTTCCTCATAGTCAACCCCTTCAACCTGGGTAAAACCCTTTGCAACTAATCGTGCCTTGAAGGTATGCACCTTCCCATCTACGCCACGTTTACGCTTGTAGATCCATTTGTAACCTATAGGTTTTACCCCATCCGGTTGATCCACAAGCTCCCAGAAAGAATTGAAGTACATCGACTCCATTTCCTGGTCCATAGCTTTAATCCATTCTTCTTTGTCAACGTCTGCCATTGCCTGATCATAGGTCAATGGATCCTCGCAGTCATCATCAGGGGTGACGACTTGGTTTTAGCTAAACCCATGTAACGTTCAGGCTGTCTCACAGCCCTCCCACTACGTCGAGACATTCTCAACTCTTGAGAACGGACTTGACTAGACAAGCTAGGATCAACAACACTTGTTGACGTACTAGCCCCATCAGCAACTCTTGTTGATGTACTGTCCATTTCGTTTAACACAATTTTACTCCTAGGTAAATGATCCCTGACGTGGTCTTCCTCAAGGAAAGTGGCGTTTGTCGACACAAGCACCCTATTTTCCTTAGGATCATAAAACAAACCACCTCTAGTCTCTTTTGGGTAACCTACAAAAAGGCATAATTTTGACGGGGTTCCAACTTCTTCGGGTTTGACACCAACACATGGGTTGGGCATACTCAAATTCTGAAATGGTGTAAACTGCCTTTACGTCCATTCCAGAGTTCGAAAGGTGTTTCACAAACACTCTTCGATGGAACGTTGTTCAAAATATAAACTACAGTCTCACTACGTATCCCCAAAAGGAATCAAGGAGACGAGCATAGCTTATCATCGACCGAACCATGTCCAACAAGGTTCTGTTTCTCCTCTCTGATACACCATTCTGTTGTGGCATACCAGGTGCTGAGAGTTGGGACGTAATTCCATGTTCTATCATATAGTCCTGGAATTTAGTGTCCATATACTCTCCACCTCGATCCGATCAAAGTGTTTTAATTGTTTTACCTAACAGGTTCTCAACCTCAGCCATGTACTCCTTGAACTTTTCAAGAGTTTCAGACTTCCTATGCATTAGGTAAATATACCCATACCTTGAATAGTCATCTATGAAAGATACAAAGTATTCGTAACCTCCCCGCGCTTTAACACTCATCAGACTACAAAGGTTAGAATGTATAAGCTCCAGAGGCTCTTTGGCTCTATATCCTTTTCCACTAAAAGAACGTTTGGTCATTTTGGCTTCAAGGCATTACTCACATACCGGTAAAGAGTTCTCTTCCAACTCGATTAGAAGTCCACTCTTCACTAGTCTCTCAATCCTATTGAGATTAATGTGGCCTAACCTTAGATGCCAAAGATGGGCATTTTCTTTAGGAGAAACTTTCATTCTCTTAGTTCGTGTTTCAGCCGTTTTAAACATTTCAGTATTCAAAACACTTTTGACCGAATTATGTTTCAAAACGTACAGATTATTCTCAAGCGAAGCTGAACATAATAAGTTGTCTTTGAAAGAAATAAACGCTTTATTTAATTCAAAAGAAACTGAGATACAATGTTCAATAAGGCAGGAAATGGAAACAAGGTTTCTAGTAAACCTTGACATTATGTACAAATTATTCAATAATAAGTACTTCCAGCCAAAATAGAGCTTCACCGTGTCGACTGCTGCAGCAGAGACAACTTCCCTAGATCCAACCCGTAGCGTTATCTCACCCTCTTGCAGCTGCTGCCAGGAACTAATTTCCTGAAAAGAAGAACAAACATGGTTAGTGGCGCCGAATCCAGTATCTAGGCAAGTCATTACTCCCCACTAAACAGGTTTCAGTTACAAGTAAATCACATTTACCTTCTTTCCTTCTGTCGACAAGGAACTTGGGACAGTTTCTCTTCCAGTGTTCGTCCCCATTGCAGTGGAAACACTTTCCTTTCTCTTCAACTTCCTTGACCTTTTTGCCATTTTGAGCGACAGCACGGTCAGCTTTGCCCTTCTTCATCTTTTTCTTCTTCCCTTTCGGGCCTGAAGAGCCTACAGATTTAGTCCCAGAGGTCGAAGTCCTGTGATAGGACCTGAAGGCAACGTTTGCCTCAACTTCCGGTGTTCTGATCCTCATCAAGGATTGGAAGTTCTGTAGTTCGTTTAAAAGGGTTGTCAGAGTGTAGCTAATTTTGTTCATAACAGCATTGCTACGAAACTGAAGGAAACTGTTCGGAAGAGTCTCCAAAATAAAGCTGACCTGGCTCGACTCGTCAATCGAAGCCCCGTTCATCTCAGCCAGACTAAAGTGGTTCATCATGTCCAGAACATGTTCACGGACAGACGTCCCTACTTTTATCCGTGCATTGAAGACGTGTTTGAGGGAATCGTGTCGGATCTGAAACGACTCTTGTCCAAACATTTCCTGCAAGGATTCCATGATCTCCTTGGTCGTGATCATCACCTCATGCTTCTTTGCCAATACTTCAGATAAGCTGGCAATGATATAGACCTTGGCCTTTTAATTGGCTTTGATCCCTCGATCGTACACATCAAGAACACTTCGTGATGCGGTGGAGCCCGACACTTGAGGACACTCCTCAGTGAGCACAAACTTTAGGTCGTCAGTTATTAGAATTGTGTTGATATTATTTTTCATGTTTGGTAGTTATCACCTACTAGTTTGTCTGAAGCTAATAGTGCAACAATTGAGCTAGACATTTTTGCTGAACATAGGTAAAACTTTGTATTAGTCTCGCAAAAAAACTTTTGAAAAACCAATCAAGTTTTAGCAAAAAATTATCTTATGATCCCTAGGTCATTAAAATTTGCAATGATACCCAAAAGGTTGAGAATGACCGCCATCGAAGGTGAACAGAAACACTCCTCCTCTGGGACGAGACTTTCTCGACCACACCCTAATACCAGAATAACTCTTATTCCATTAGGCGTCCAGCTACCATTTTTCGGTTTGAATACATTAACTCTTAATGAATCCCGTCAGTGTCACCCTCAATCTTTAAATTTCTAAGTATTCGTCCAAATAATAGCCACCGAAAGGTGAACCAAGAAGGAAAACCAACAAGTAAATTGTATCCCTTTGAGAATTCACGGTGTTCTGACTCCCATGATCAAGGCCCTCCGAAGGGATTGTCTGGTCCAGACCAAACTAGCAGGCAGATCATAGGTGTCTCACAGTGTGAATTGAAAGAAGAGATCGTGGGTCCCGTTTTCACAGGCCCCGCTCCCACTCACTATAAGTACACTCTCCATTCACGTTGATATTGACCCATACAAATACCATCTGAAGGGGGACGTTCCCATTTGCGCCAAAAGGCCGAGTATGGATCTCACGGTGTGAACTTAACGGAGATTTG
The DNA here is from genome assembly GCA_036507285.1 of Trichosanthes cucumerina. Taxonomy (NCBI): domain Eukaryota; kingdom Viridiplantae; phylum Streptophyta; class Magnoliopsida; order Cucurbitales; family Cucurbitaceae; genus Trichosanthes; species Trichosanthes cucumerina. The sequence continues at coordinate 94,351,862 of CM071835.1, read as the reverse complement.
TGGTCGGAAAATTAAATGTATCTTATACACTTTATTTCCTCCCACTCAGCACTTTAAGTTAATAGAGATTGACTTAGATAAATCGGCTAGTATTTACCTAAGTCTACCAATATAACTCTTATATTGGATTAGCCTAAGTCTATAATCACATTATTAACTTAGGTCTATGTAAATAAATTAATTATCTTTTAATTAACGACACTCACGATAATATAACCTATCAATCTTCGGACCAAATTCACTCCCAGGTCGGTTCCTAGGTAGGGGTGTTCCACAAAACGAAAGCTTAAATACCCTAACCTTAGACAAAACCTTCCTTAGACAGAGTTACTAATTAGTCTCCATTCATAAGTCACATTTGATTTCCTAATTCTAATCTTATTAGAACTAGAAAACCTAAGTCTAATTATTCAAGTTCTAAACAATTTAAAACTAATCATTAACTTAGGTTACATGCATTTCTATGTTATAGTGTTTGATCATTCATCACATGAATAATAAACTATATAACATACATTCATCACATGAATTAAATGCATGTGCATGCTTTTAATCTAAGAAATATAACACTTATATTAAATAAATTAAAACATGCAAACATTATATTATAACTCTTATAATATAGTCTTGTCATGCATACTATATATTATAACTCTTATAATATTAATATGATGCCTGAAATGTTTAACCTAAGGTGGGATTTTAATCTATATGACATACATTATGCACATAGAATTAATAAATTTCATACATCTCATGCATAAAATAAATAAATAGCAAAATTTGACTGGTTTTGGAACTCTAGGGGCATTAATTGAATTAATTAACATTAATATAACTTTTATATTCATACTAATTAATAAAATTAATTTTAAATTACATTTTAGAAATTATAAAATAAATAAAAAAATACTAATTAACGCCCCCACTAAGCACAAACTACCAATGACCGCCACTACGCACGCGAATCGCTTCTTCTACGCTCGTGGCGTTGTCCTCGGGCCAGCGCTTAACGTTGTAACGCTACACCTAGCGTTACAGTAACGACTGACTGCACTCGACCTCCATCCGTGCGGACAACATTGAGACGCCGAAGAATAGCGTCTCAACGTCGTCGACAGAACAACAAACACCTTTGTTGTTCTTCGTCATTTTTCGCCCAATTCCGCTCCGATTTCTTCACAACAACTCTTGCCATTCACGACACAGATTTACAGACTCGATTTACTTTCTAATTGCCCAAAAATTCGGGCCTTTACATTGATCTCATCAACAGAAAAGTAAATCTAAATTAAGTGCCAAAACTGAAACATCCAATTTGCAATACCACAATTCATCACATGAATTAAAGCATTAACCCACCTAATTTTAAGAAAATCATTTTGCACAACGAAGAAGGCAACGATTGGCTTTGATACCAATTGAAGGGAATAAAACTCCCGCAACGAAAAAGGACTTTAAACCGTCGTGGTGATCGTTCATAAAAACATTTCTTAAAATTAAATCTATCCTATAGAATTTAGATTAAACATGCTGTAAAAAAGGAAAACAGTAAGAAATTATACTTACTTGTTGAAAAACGCTTCTCCAAGAATTTCTTCTCTGGTCACGAACTCTTTGTGCTCTCGATCTCTACGTTCACGAACTCTCCGAACAACGAACGATCAGACACCTCCGAAAGATCTTCTCGGTTGTTCTCCTTTGGTAAAGGGAGAGTGGTGGGACTCTTTTGGTTTAGGGTAGAGGGAAACTTTGAGAGAGAGTTGAGAGAATGAAAGAAAGCTCTTTTGGTGAGAATCCAAAAAATGAGCAAAAACCTTACAAATGCCTTCTCACAAAGGCATTATATAATGGTGATAGGTGGAGTTGAAATCTCCACCTATTTACCATTTTACCACAACCTTAGGTTATGCATAACAACATATAATAAGATATCTCATACCTTATAATACAAATCACATTTGTATACTTGTGGATTTTAAATTGAATCACATTCAATTTAATTTCTCTCAATCCAATTTCTCTAAATTAACCCTAATTAAGCAATTAGGATGACCTATAGTTTCTTATGTATCTCATTCACATTAAACTATATAATATGTCAATCATATCTCATATAAATGACATAAATACCTTTTTAATGAATTTGAACACTTCAAATCCACACTAAACTGTAAACCCTCTATATATCAAGTTTGAGCCAACCGAGGGACCTAATGGACCTACAGATGATGAGCTCCAATGATCCGAGACTAACCTATCAAACTCTTTGACCTGGTTACTCAAAATTCATTAGCTACGGTAACACTCCACTAAATCCCGTAGCTACACTCCCATAATTGTAGGACAAGTTGTGTCCATTGATATAACCAATGCCTGTGAGTCGACCCTTCATAGTTTGTTCGTAGACACTGTTGGGTCAAATTACCGTTTTACCTCTGTGTCTACCTCTTGCTCCTTAAGTCCCCACTGCTCCTCTAATGAACAATAACGTTGTATGGTCCAACCATAAACAACACCCCTCTCGGGCCAATGACAGGGTGGGCGCCCGTTGTCCAATCCCTGGAGACAGCATTTAAGGAAACAACCCCTCTAGTTTCTCTAAATCGAGAAGGAGTGAATTCCATCTCGCGTAGTCAAGTTCCCAGCTCCCCACGTTGTCCTGTCCCTGAGAAGATATGCATGTTGGGCGAGTAACTGTGACCAACCTCACCCATACTAGTCAAAGGACAGACCCCCGCAAACAAGAGTCCGTAACACGCTCAGGATTAAGGTCGAGTCACTAATGGTCATCTACGAAGTTATTAGTCCAATACTGTTAATGGTGTTACATCAGTAGGTCTAATAATTCACGGTTCGATCTTGTACAATCTCATTGTACAGAATGCCCCCACTCGCATGTCAACCACATGAACGAGTCGGATCAACTCGTTTGTATCTAATACAATGCGGGCCGCATCCACAATGTATCCAGGATTAGGTCTCCAACCCTATCCGTATACTGTAGACCATTCGGGTCATTAACTCGAACGTGATCCTCTCTATGTGTCCACTACACACTGTTCAAGTTCTAGTTCTCTCATAATTTAATAACCCTGAAGCTTAGTTTATTGGACAAAGTTTGTAAATATGCGAGACATAAAGTGAAGAAAAAATAACTCTTATTTATTTCAATAATGAATATTACAAACATGTACGAGATTAGGACATACATCCCAATAGTTACAAATCCAATTCTATAATGGACTTTCAGGTCAGACAAGGGCCATTCTGGATGCCACTGTTGGAGGAGCAATAATGGCCAAGACCAGAAGCTCGAGCCCTCCTTGAAGAGATGTCAAACGCCAGCTACTAGTGGCCTATGGAACGAGAAAAGCCTAGACCACATGGAGGTCTTTATGAACTTGATGAGATAATTGCTTTAAAATCACAAATGGCATCTCTCACTCATGTTTTATCTAAACTTGTAGGAACCCTACAATTTGAAGCCTCTATGGCTACTTCTCAGTGCTTCCAGTCTAATGGAGAATTCAACCTGGAGCAGGAACATTATTTGAATAATAGGAGCAATGACCATGGGGGAAATCAAATTCAGAATAACATCCCAACACATTACCATCCAGGTTTGAGATCTCATGAGAACTTTTTATATGCTAATAACAAGAATGTGTTGAACCCTCCTTCAGGTTATGCTTCTACATCATATCAATCTAAGAGGAAGCCATCCCTAGAGGAAGTGGTAAGTGTCACGATCACACGTTTTGAAGGGTCTTGAGTGATCGTGCGACACTTGTTCCCGCACTCGAACAAGCAAGCCTACTTAGAGAAAAAGGATCGCCGGTGGCACAACGGTCGTATCTCGCAACCTCCACCCCTGTTTCAAGAGAAAACGGTTTTCGAAAACGGGGTCAAAGAAAGTTTAGAAAATGTTTCGAAAAGTATTTTGAGAAAAGATTGTTATAGGCTAGCAAGTAATTAAGGGACAACCACGCTCACGATAGCATATAACTCCGGGTAGGAAGATTTGACGACTAGTCGCATCCCCCTATAGTATATTATGTGAAATTTTAGCTATTACAGGCATAAACATGCAAAGTGGCGAGGAGTCATACACTCGCGAAAATACAAGGAAAAGTAAACAACCTACTCTAGGGAAAGTACGTACATGAAAGCATTGTAAAAGGGGTTGGACGGGCATGCGGCCATGGGCAACACGCCCTGGACGAGCATGACCGTGACATCCTCCCCCACTTAATTGGTTGACGTCCTTGTCAACCGACTTTCTTCAAACTCGGCAATCTTGATGGCGGCGGACTTCAGGTCTTCAGCGCGCTCCCAACTGATCTCAGCTTCAGGGAAACCCTTCCATTTCACTAGGAATTCTTGTACGTCTTTCCTTGGTCTGCCGATTCGTCGCGTTCTGTCAGCCAATATCTCTTCTACTTCCTTCTCGGAAGTTTTCTTGATCGTCACAGGAGGTCTGGATACCTTGTTTCCAGATTCATCCTCAGGATCCGGATGATAGGGTTTCAAGTTACTTACGTGAATGACAGGGTGGACTTTCATCCACGAAGGAAGTTGAACCCTATATGATGTTTTGTCGACTTTCTGGATCACTTCCACAGGCCCTTCGTACTTTCACACTAGACGTTGGTCTTTGTTTCCCTGAAATCGGAGTTGTTCCGGTCGCAACTTGATCAACACTTTCTCCCCCGCTTGGAATTCTAGGGGGCGACGTTTTTGGTCAGCCCACTTCTTCATTCTCTTTGCCGCTTTCTCAAAATAAGCACGAGCCACTTCCGACGTTTGCTTCCACTCCTTAGTGAAGTTATAAGCTTGAGGGCTTTTCCCCACATAAGGATGGTCTATGACATGGGGCATGGTCGATTGTCTTCCGCACACAATTTCAAATGGGGTTTTTCCCGTTGCAGAACTCTGTTGGCAGTTGAAGCTAAACTTAGCCACGTTGAGCATATCAACCCAATTTTTCTGTCTTGCATCGATGAAGTGTCGAAGGTATTCCTCCAACATGCTGTTGAAGCGTTCAGTCTGTCTATCGGTCTGTGGGTGATAACTAGAAGAGATGTTAAGGTTGGAGCCTAACAACCTGAACAATTCTGTCCAAAAGGTTCCTGTGAATCGCCCATCCCGGTCGCTGACAATGCTTTCTGGAATGCCCCATAGTTTTACGACGTTCTTAAAGAACAAGTGGGTCGTCATCTCTGCTGAACACATTCTCAGAGTCGGAATGAAGGTCGCATACTTCGAAAATCTGTCGACAACCACTAATACTGCTTCTAATTCGCCGACCTTGGGGAGGTGGGTGATAAAGTCTCGCGAGACACTTTCCCAAGGTCGCATTGGGACTGGCAGGGGTTCCAGCAACCCTGCTACCTTTGTTCTCTCGACTTTGTCTTGTTGACAGATTAGACAAGTCTTGGTGAACTGCATAACGTCGTTACGTAGATTTGGCCAGTAGTACCCCCTTTTTAGTAGGGCATAAGTTCTCTACCATCCAGCGTGGCCTGCCCATAGCGTGTTGTGGCATTCTTCTAACAATAACTTCCTCAAGTTCCCCGAACGGGGTACGTACAATCGATTGCCTCTAGCGAACAAGAGGTCATCTTCCACCCAAAATTGTCAGATTTTTCCTTCTCGAGCTAGTTGAATGATCGTCTGGGTTGCAGGATCGTTACTCAGGTGGTTCTTTATGTTCTCGTGAATCGTTCCGTCTAACCTGTTGCTTTTCAAGTGGGCTAGCATGCACAGGGTCGCATGTTCGCTCTTGCGACTAAGGGCATCTGCAGCTTGATTAGCCCGACCGAGCTTATGCTCAAATTGGAAATCGAATTCGGCTAGATACTCTTGCCACCGTGCTTGCTTAGACGAGAGCCTTGGTTGGTTGAAAAAGTGACAGATCGAACTATTGTCCGTCTTCACTACGAATTTGGCTCCCAATAGGTATTGTCTCCAGGCTCTCAGGCAATGGACAACTGCTAGCATTTCTTTCTCGGAAGCGAAATACTTTATTTCCGCTTCGTTCAACTTTCGACTCTCGTACGCGATGGGGTGGCCGTCTTGCAAGAGGACGCCCCCCAATGCAAAGTCAGAAGCGTCGGTCTCAATCTCAAAGGGTTTGGTTACATCGGCAATACCGAGTACCTGTCCCTCCATCATTGCCTTTTTCAGGTCTTCAAAGGCAGCATTACATTCTGTGGTCCAATTCCAACTGAGGTTCTTCTTCGGCAAGTCGGTCAGGGGACCTGTTCGATTTTGAGAATCCTTCCATGAATCGCCTATAGTAATTGGCTAATCCGAGGAAGGATCACAACTCAATGACTGAGGTCGGCACCTTCTAGTCTCGTATGGCTTCGGCCTTTCCATCTTCCATTCCGATTTTTCCACACTCGATGACGTGCCCCAAGAAGCTTATACGTTCCTGGGCAAAAGAGCACTTCTCCTTCTTCACGTATAACTGATTCTGTCTTAGTTTATCGAAGACAAGTCGAAGGTGGACCTGATGTTCTTCTAATGTTGGGTTGTAGACAACGATTTCGTCCAGGTACACCACCACGAATTTGTCAAGGTACTCATGGAACACTTGGTTCATTAGAGTGCAGAAGGTAGCTGGAGCATTGGTGAGGCCGAAGGGCATTACAAGGAATTCAAAAGCCCCATATCTGGTGACGCAGGTTGTCTTAGGCTCGTCCCCTTCTGTAATTTGAACTTGGTAGTACCCCGATCTCAAGTCTAGTTTAGAGAAGTACTTTGCCCCATGGAGACGATCGAACAGGTCAGTTATAATGGGCAACGGGTACTTGTTTCGGACGGTGAGCTTGTTCAGAGCTCTATAGTCAATGCACAGACGGAGACTGCCATCTTTCTTCTTCTGGAACAGGACTAGGGCTCCATAGGGAGCCTTCGCTGGTCTAATGAATCCAGCATCTAAAACTTCGTCGAGTTGTTTGCGAAGTTCAGCCAGCTCGGGAGGTGCCATCCGATAGGCATTTTTGGCGGGTGGTTTGACACCTGGTATCAACTCAATCTCGTGATCGATTCCCCTCCTCGGAGTACGGTCTTCGGCAAGCTATCGGGTATGACGTCGACATACTTGTCTAAGTCGCCCTGAATTTCTCTTAAGAGTGTATGTTCTCCACTTTTCTCCTCCAGCAAGAGAATGGCCATAAATGTTGGTTCGTCATGGGCAAGGCCCCTCTTCAGCTAAAGGGCTGATATCATTCTCGTGCCATGCGGTGGTTTAATGATGGTTTGGACGACCGTGGGGTTGGTCCATGTAATCACCAAGAAGTGGGCCAGGGGCATAGGTATTTCTTTGTGTTCGAGGAGGAATTCCATCCCTAACACGTCGTCGAAGTCGTCTATTTTAACTATCACGAAGTCTGCTTGCCCTTTCCGATCACCCAATTTTATTGCCGCTCTCTTTGCAATCCCCAAAATGGGTAGAGCTGCCGAGTTGACGGCTTTCATTTTTCCTGAGTCTCGGTGCCATAGCAAATTCAGTCGTGGGGCCTCGGTCTCTGTCATGAAGTTGTGGGTAGCCCCAAAGTCGACCATAGTGTTCTTGGTCGCCCTGTGGTTAACCCACGCCTCCACATACATCGTGCCTCGCTCACGGCCTCCTTTCGACCGCTTTCCTCCGGGAGGCGGATAGGAATTAGTGCCCCCATGCGGGGGTTATCTTCGCCCTCGTTATGGCCTGTCTCGCCTTCGTGTTCCTGTGTTTCAGATTCTTGATTTGGAGCAAGGGTAGATGTGAAGGCTTGAAGGGTTGCTCGCTGAGGACAGTCCCTTACTCGGTGGTTTTCCTTGCAAATGAGACAAGAGAAGAGGCCTTGATAGGGGGCCCTCGGTGTATAGTTCTGGTTAGGCCCTCGCCAATTATTGTCATTTCGCGGCTGGGAGGGTCTGCGATCTCCCCCCCTGCTGTCTCTCCCCACTTCAGGGGACCTTTGCTGGTGTTCCTTTGTCCTCTACTGGAGGACGCTTGATTACGCCTCGTGTCTTGGCTCGGTTCATGACTTAGGTCAAACAAGCGTTCGGCGGCGGCATAAGCAGACACTAGGTCTTGCACTCTTTGTTCATATAACTTCGTCTTTGCCCAAGGCTTGAGCCCCTCGACAAAACAGAAAACTTTGTCTTTCTCGGACATGTCGCGGATGTCCAACATCAACCCAGCGAATTGCTTGACGTAGTCTCGGATGCTGCCTGTGTGTTTTAGTTCCCGCAGCTTCCTTCATGCCAGGATCTCAACATTCTCGGGGAAGGTCTGAGAACGTAGTTCTTGTTTCAGTTTCTCCCACGTGTCTATCGAGCAACGACCATCCTGGATGTCCACGTATCTGGACCTCCACCATAGCTTGGCATCTTCAGATAGATGCATTGTGGCAATCATAATCTTTACCCTCTTTGTCACTGTCTCAGTTGTCTCAAAGTACTGTTCGAGGTCAAAGAGGAAGTTCTCTATGGCTTTGGCGTCACGAACCCCACAAAAGGGTTTCGGTTCAGGGACCTTGTATTTCCTTGATTGAATCCCGCCCCCAGTTGGGGCTTGGTTTCCAACCGCTATCATGGTAACATTCAGCTTGTCGGTTATTTCAGTCATCTCGGCCCTACAAACTTCCAGGGCGGCCTTTACGTCTTCAGAGAGGTCAGCCATCATCTGACCTAGTACTTTTTAGGAACTGTCTAAGCCATCAATGCGTTCCTCCATTTGGACAGCAGAGCCCGATGAGCTATCCCCTCGTTCAAAGCTACCACGTTGGGTAACTTTCTCCTCCAGAGTCTCAACTCTTATTATTAGTTCTTTGATGGGCATCCCATCAAGGCGCCCAGCTACCGCATCGATCTTGTCGGCTTTGGATGCGATCTCTTCCAGACGAGACTCCAAAAACCGAATACTCTTAGGGACTTCGACTAAATAGAGCAGTTTCTCTTCGATCTCAGTCAATCGTTCTTTGTCCGATTTGATCAAGTGTTTTGAGGCAGCCATGATCGTCGGGTCGAGTATGAGGAGTCAACTCGGCTCTGATACCAACTGTCACGATCACACTTTTTGAAGGGTCGTGCAGCACTTGTTCCCGCACTCGAACAAGTAAGCCTACTTAGAGAAAAAGGATCGTCGGTGGCACAACGGCCGTATCTCGCAACTTCCACCCCCATTTCAAGAGAAAACGGTTTTTGAAAACGGGGTCAGAGAAAGTTTAGAAAACGTTTGGAAAAACATTTTGAGAAAAGATTGTTATAGGCTAGCAAGCAATCAAGGGACAACCACGCTCATGATAGCATATAACTCAGGGTAGGAAGATTTGACGACTAGTCGCATCCCCCTATAGTATATTATGTGAAATTTTAGCTATTACAGGCATAAACATGCAAAGTGGCAAGGAGTCATACACTCGCGAAAATACAAGGAAAAGTAAACAACCTACTCTATAGAAAGTAAGTACATGAAAGCATTGTAAAAGGGGTTTGACGGGCATGCGGCCATGGGCAACACCCCCTGGACGAGCATGACCGTGACAGTAAGCTCCTTTGTAACTCAATCCAGAAATAGGGCAAACCAGCTTGAGAATGCAATCACCAGTCTGATAGGTGTGGTGAGCAGTCAGAGATCTGCCATAAAGAACTTAAAGACTCAGATCAGTCAGATGGGCACAGTGATCCACAACCTTCAGAAAGGTAAGTTCCCCAGTGACACAGAAGTCAACCCAAGGGAAACCTGTAAGGATGTTACACTGAGAAATGGAAAGAAGCTCATTAGAGAGGAGGTTGAACAGGAAAAGACTCTTGAGGTGACAACTGGGAAGTCACAAACTACCAGTGACACCATGCAGGAGATACATACTAAGACTTCTATCCCTTCTAATCTTAATTTTATTCCTTATCCACAATGCTTTGTAAAGAAAAATATTGATCTGCAGTTTCAGAAATTTTTAGATGTGTTCAAAAAGATTAATATTACTATTCCTTTCTCTGATGCTCTAGAACAGGTACCCAACTATGTAAAATTCATGAAACAGATCCTGTCTAAAAAGCAAAAGTTGAAGGAGTATGAAACAATCAACCTGTCTGAAGAGTGTAGCGCAAGTTGCCATAGAAATTGAAGAATCTAAGGAGTTTTACTATTCTCTGCTCTATTAGAAACTGTAAGTTTCAGGCGTTATCTGATCTAGGGGCCATTATTAATTTAATGCCTTATTCTATTTTAAGGAGACTAAGTTTGGGGGAGGTCAAGCCCACAACTGTATCTCTTCAGCTGGCAGACAGGTCTATTACTTATCCACGGGGGATAGTGGAGGACATCTTGGTTAAAATGCAGAGATTCCCATCATTTTTGGAAGACCTTTTCTAGCCACCAGCAAGACAGATATAAGCATACACAAGGGCCCTTTAACTCTACATGTGGGACAAGAGGAGGTTACATTTCAAATCTTTACTCCTCAAAAAGATGACTTTGAGACATACATGTCTAAAGATTGAATTAGCTAATGCTCTGCCTATTGATTTTGGAAATAATATTCTGTTAAGTGAGTATTTAGATTAGGTTGAAAAAGGAAGAACTACAGATCTGCAGGCACTGGACGTAAAGATAAGACCACCTTGAGTGTAGAATTAGTCTAGCTAAAGACGTTAAAGAAAGCGTTTCTTAGGAGGTAACCCAAGCTTTTCATTTATTTCTATTTTGTCTTTAGTTGTTTTTGTTTTAGCTTCTGGTGTTAGTGTTTGTACTTTTATCTTTGCTTTTGTTGTGTAGGAGCCTACCTCTCAGACTTGACCGAAAAGGAACTTGGAAAACGAGATCTCCATGACTAGGGACAGTATTGTTCACTCTTTTACTTTTCTCTCTTTACCCGAGCCTACTTTGCAAACATTGAGGACAATGTTTAGTTTAAGTTTGGGGGTGGGAGTGTGTTATTTTTACTTGTTTTAGAAGTCCTGAGTATGTGCTGATATTTTATTGATTTTATGCATAAGTATGATTAGGATGGCCTAAGATGAGATTTAATTAAAATTTTTGTGATCTTGTTGAAACTTGAGAGCATGATATGAATCTGAGTAAATTTAAAAATTTTCTTGAGTTTTCCTGCAATGTTTATGCGCATAGCCTTTATTCCTTTAGTTTTGAATGCTTAGAACAAAGTTATTATGTTTGTAACTTTGATGTCACCTCGATAGGTGTAAGGACTGATTTGAGAGTTAAAATGCATGATAGGATGAATGACAATATGAAGTGCATGATCTATAATGTTCGTGCGTAGTGAAAAAATTATATACGTTATCTGTTGCTATTGATTTGTTCTTAAAAGAATCAATGACAAAAAGAGTTACCTTCACTGTGATCAGTTAAGCCACTCATTGAGCGAGTGCTTTAGGTAAGGGTCCCTACAGTAGATGTGTGAAAGCTAGTGTCTTTTCTATAAAAAAAAAAAAAATGAAGTACTGAATAGAGTTGTTTGTGTTTTGACTGTAGGGAGACTTAAGGATTATGACTTATGGCTAGTGTAGAGGGAAGCTGAATGGATAACCTTATACAGATGTTCCGGGCTAGTAAAGAGGAAGGGGAAAAAGGCTAAGCACACACACACGCAGGGATATTTAGGAAAAGTTTTAAATTGCTTGTTGAAGTGTCATGTTTAATTGTTTCATGTTGTTGCTGAATTTTTCCTTTTAATCTTTCAGGCTTGAATTTGATGTATGCATAAGAGAGATCATTTATGGTTATGTTCTATTTTGCTCGAGACTAGCCAAAGTTTAAGTTTGGGAGTATTTGATAGCACAAAAAATGTGTTATTTTTAGGCTTTGATTTTGTTAGTTTTTGTACTAATTTTAGGGCTTTCACGAGATTATTGTATTGGATTTCAGGATACGAGCAAGAATGGAGCAAATGGAGAGATCTTGAAGAATTAGGGCTCAAATGTGGGATCTTGGAGCATAAAAGAGGAAAAAATTAGAAGAAGATGAACCAAAATAAGCCACATGCCCTGAGGGCATGACGTTGAGACGTCGTTGAAGGCGTTGCAACGCCATGCCATGAGAAGAAAAAGACTAAAGAACTTGAAGACGGTGTTGAGACATTACCTTGTAGGGTCACAATGCCGAAACACGTGTGTTTTGCGTCATGAATGTTCATAGGGTTGAGACATTGTGCACGACGTCTCAACGTTGTGCATTATTTCTTTATTTAACCGCGCCCTAGGGCACGGTGTTGCAATGTTGTGCCTAGCGTTGCAACTCGTGTTGATAACTCTATGAATATATGTAATGTTGCCTCATTTGAAAGGGGAACTGAATTTGAGAGACTTTTACCCCTATTTTCGAAACAGACACTCTTGAAGGAGCTGGAGAGGATTCTTTGGAGGCCAGAGGCTCAAGATCGTGATGGGAGCTCGGAGACGAGGATCGGCATCGACACCGAAGCATTTTCTTTCTCTTCCCTTTAGTTTGTAGTTTTGTTTATGGATTCTATTATGGATTTAGAATGTTTTGTAGTGATTATGAGTAGCTAATTCCATAGTTTGGGGATTAATGTAGCTTTTATGGATTTATTTTAGCAATTGTGTTGAACATTTGGTTGTGTTGTATTATTTTTGGTAATTCATTTTTAATGCTTGTTTTCTCTGACCAAGAATTGCATGTTTTATTAGTTTAAGTTTAATTCGAGAGAATAGTCTAGACTAGATTAAAATTTCCAAAACCCTTAGTAAATCCTTACACGAGAGTGAAGGGTTTTTTGGGAAACGTTTTAAAGAAGTTACTTAATGTCTTGCATGCTTTTAAAATCTAAATTGAGACTTTAGGTTTATCGTTATGCGTGAGATCATTAGAGCTCGAGAGAGTCTTTTGATTACCTTTACTTCTTGTTTATAATCTCACAACCAAATTCAATTTCATGCGCTAAAATAATGAAGTAACTAGTGAAATCAATTCCCTAACGTTTATCTCTTCTTTGTGTTTCCACTTGTGTATTTAGTGCTACTTTCATTCCACTTTTGACAAGTTCTGTTTCCTTTAGATAAAATTAGGAATTAGTATCTTAGTAGTTGATCAATTTAGAAAAGCATTCCTGAGGACGATAATCGAAATCTTAAATCACTATATTAAAACTTGACTCGTATACTTGCGGTATTGCAATTATCATGCAACCTATACATTCCAACATAAGAAAATAATGGTTGACGGTAGGGTTGTATCGCAACCTCTGCCAAAAGATTAGAACTTCCCTATCCATCTTGTCAATGTCTTAAACTCGAATCTTTTTGGTCGTCCTTTCAATTACATTCTGTTGTTGAGACCTCTTCTGACCAAATAGTGCAACTGGAATGGGTTGCCCGACCAAATTCACTTCCTCCAGCCCAATACTATTTTTCTATTTCTGATTGCCCACCATTATCACATGAGAAGGACCTTTGTTGGGTTGCTTCGAATTAGAAACAAGGCCCAAGAAGAATTTCAAACTCCCAATTTCGTTCGGCCTGCTTGTCCCATCTGGAGAATCTTCAATTATTTACCTTTATTATCAACCCATATCACTTTCCCCATGGACCCCACAATGTCTTGCACCACCGCAGTATCTCCATCAATTTGGTATCCAGAATTTTCGTCTTTCTCATTATCAAATACCAGTGATTTAGAAACTTCTTTCAGAACGTTGGCTTTGATTCTTCGAGGCAGCTTTGAATGCTTATTAATTCCGCCCAATTTATCCTCCTTGGGTTCCACTGGCACTGAAAAGTTAATAGCATTTTATATCCAATTGAATCATCACTTTCTTGCCCTTTGTTCTTACCCTCGATCCTCATCCACCAGTCGCTGACATTTTTCACTTACCACCAGATTCTGATCATCGAGCATTTGGGTCAGTGACTTTGATCGGGAACTCAGATCTTTCTCATCATCCGATTTTCCACCGACCATTTCCTTGACCCCGTCGAAAAGCTTCATCCTCGATTACCTCTTCCCCTACCTCTGAACTTTGTGGTTTTTGGTCGATTCCAAGACTATGTTCTGGCACTCGAAACTGGATGGCGAGGGTCAGATCCATGTTGATTTCTCCCAGTATCTACTTCAGTTTCGAAAGCACATTCTCGATCAGTGTGGTCAATTCGTCCGTGTTGATAACAAAATTCTGGTAGCATCTTGTAAGCTACCAGGCACCAAATATCTTCTGCCATCAACCCGATTATTACCTTCATAACTCTTTTTAGTTGTCAGTAACATCAAAACATATTCCAATTCTCATCGAACTCTTCCAACATAACTCTTGGTAGTTTGAATCCACTTTCTTGAAACTCTTTAATCGATTTCCATAAATCTGGGCTCATTTTTTAATTGACCTGCAGGAGATAGGTTATGAATATGCACCCAAAATGATACAAACCAAAATTCATGGTCAAAGAAGCAACACAATCCTTTGGGTTCATCAAGAAGAACGATTGCCCGATCAAGGAACCAAGATTCATTTTCTAGTAATTTGCGTCTGTCTCTAGGGGTTTGAAAAGTGTAAATAAAAATGTTATTCCTCACCTTATCTATTGTTGCACGTAAATGTAACCATGCAAAACTTCAAATGTACAGTATCAAGTTTTAATATAGTGATTTGAGATTTCGAGTATCGTTCTCAGGCATGGTTTTCTAGATTGAGTAAGTACTAAGATACTAATTCCCAATTTTATCTAAAGAAATCTAATTTGTCAAAGATGAATAAAAATAACAACTAAAAACAAAAGTTGAAACACAAATACGAGAGAAACTTTAGAGAATTGACTTCACCAATTATTTCATTATTCTAGCGAATGAAATTGGCTTTGGTTGTGAAATTATAAACAATAAGTTAAAAGTAATCAAAAGTCTCTCGAGTTCTATTGACCTCATGCATAACGATAAACCTAAAGTCTCCATTTACATTTTAAAAGCATGTTAGACATTAAGAAACTTCTTTTAAATGTTTCCCAAAGAACCTTTTTCACTCTCATGTAAGGATTTACTAACGGTTTTGGTAATTTTAATCTAGTGTAAAGCTTATTCTCTCAAATTAAACTTAAACCAACAAAACATGCAATTTTTGGCAAGAGAAAAACAAGCATTAAGAATAAACTACCAAAAATAATTCAACACAACAAATATTCAACACAATTGGTAGAATGAATCCACAAAACGCTACATCAATTCCCTAACTAAGGATTTAGTTACTTATAATCACTACAAAACAGACCAAATCCATGCTAGAATCGAGAAAATAAATCTACAAAACTAAAGGAAGAGAAAGAAAAACCCTTGGATGTTGATGTCGAACCTCATCTCCGAGCTCCCGTCACGATCTCGAGCCTCCACTCTCATACTTGGCCTCCAAAGAATCTTCTCCACCTCCCTCAAGAGTGTATGTTTCGAAATTAGGGATAAAAACTCTCTTCAATTCGGCTCCCCCTTCATTTGGCATCAAAAACTTAAATATATACACTTCCCCCTACACTAGCCATTAATCATAATCCTTAAGTCTCCCCACAGTCAAGACACAGACAACTTTATTCAGTACTTCATATTTTTTAAAACATTGATTTTTTAAGCAAAGACACTAGCTTTCACACATCCACCACAGGGACCTTTACCTAGAGCACTCGCTCAATGAGTGACCTAATTGATCATAGTGGAGCTAGCTCTTTTTGTCCTTGATTCTTTTTTAGCCCAAATTAGATGCAACAGACAACATATATATTTTTTCAGTACACACAAACACTACAAGCCATGCACTTCATATTGTCATTTACACTATCATGTACTTTGACTCTCAAATCAGTCCTTACACCTATCGATGTGGCATCAAACTTATAAACCTAATAACTTTGTTCTAAGCATTCAAAACTATAGGAACAAAGACTATGTGCATAAACATTGTAGGAAAACTCAAGAAAAAATTTAAATTTACTCAAATTCAGATCATGCTCTCATATTTCACAAAAATCACAAAAATTCCAATTTAATCTCATCCTAGGCTATCCTAATCATAATTATGCATAAGATCAATCAAACAATTCGACACATACTCAGGACTACAAAAACCATCATAACAACATACTCCCATCCCTAAACTTAAACTAAACATTGCCCTTAATATTTGCAAATTAAGCTCAAGTATAAAGAGAGAAATGTAAAGGAGTGAATAATACTGTCCTGAGTAATGAAGATCTCGTTTTCTATGTCCTTTTTTAGCTAAGTCACACGATGCAAACTCCTACACAACAAAAACAAGGAATCAAGTGAAGGCACCAATACCAAAAGATAACTAAAACAAAACAAACTAAAAGCAAAACAAAAGTAAAGAAAAAGCTTGGGTTTCCTCCCAAGAAATGTTTTCTTTAACATCTTTAGCTAGACTGAATTCTTTGTGCTTGTTCAAGGTGGTCTCATTTTCTCATCCATGTCCTTTAGATCCTTCCTTTTTTCTTTCACTACCTGCTCTAAGGAGTCACATAAAAGAATATTGTTTTCATAATCAACAGACAAGGAATTAGCTATTTCAATTTTCAAACATTAGCTTATCTCATGTTCGACTTTTTTAGGAGTAAAGATTTGAAATAGAACCTCATCTTGACCCACATGCAGAGTTAATGTGCCCTTAAGCATGCTTATGTTTGCTTTGCTTGTGGCCAAAAAGGTCTTCCCAGTATGATGGGATCTCTAAGTCCTCTTCCATGTCCAGGACAAAGAAGTCCACAGGAAATACGAACTTGTCCACCTTAACAAGGGTGTCCTCCACTATTCCCCGTGGATAAGTGATAGACCTGTCTGCCAGCTGTAGAGACACTGTTATGGGCTTGACCTCCCCCAAACTTAGTATCTTGAAAATCGAATAAGGCATCAAATTAATATTGGCACCTAAGTCATATAAAGCTTTAAACTTACAATTGCCAATAGAGCAGGAAACAGTACAACTCCCTGGATCCTTCAGTTTTTGTGGCAACTTGCGGCTGCAGAATAGCGATGCACTTCTCAGATAAGTTGATTGTTTCATACTCCTTCAGCTTCTGCTTTTTGGACAGGATTTGTTTCATAAATTTCACAAAGTTTGGTAGCTATTCCAAAGCATCAGAAAATGGAATACCGATGTCAAGCTTCTTCAACACATCTAAGAATATCTGAAACTGCAGATCAGTTTTTTAATTTAAAAAGCGTTATTGATAAGAAATTGAGTTAAGAGTAGGAGGGATATAAGTCTTAGTTTGTTTCTCCTGCATCGTGTCATTGGTAGTTTCTGACTTCCCAGTTGTCACCTCAGTAGTCTTTTCTTGTTCAGCCTTCTCCCTAATAAGCTACTTTCCACTTCTCAGGGTAATAGCCTTACAGGTCTCCTTTGGATTTACCTCTTTATCACTTCGGAACTTACCTTTCTAAAGGCTATGGATCGCAGTGTCCATTTGACTGCTCACTACACCACTCAAACTGGTGATTGCATTCTCCAGCTGGTTTGAAGCTTATAACTTCCTCTAAAGATGGCTTCCTCTCAGCTTGATATGAAGTACAAGCATAACGTGAAGAAGGATTCAGCACATTCTCGTTATTAGCAGAGGAAAAATTTTCATGAGATCTCAAACCTGTATGGTAATGTGTTGGGATGTTATTCTGAATTTGACCCCCCCCCCCCCCACTCCCATTATTCTGAATTTGAGTCCCCCCATGGTTATTGCTCCTGTTGTTCAAATAATGTGCTTGATCCATGTTGAGTTCTCCATTAGATTGGAAGCACTGAGAGGTAGCAATAGAAGCTACAGGTTGTGGTGTTCCTGCAAGTTTGGACAAAGCATGAGTAAGAGATGTCATCTGTAATTTAAGTGTTGGGTTTTATGTCCTAAAACTCGTGGTTTTGTAAACTAAATGTATATTCTATTTTTGCAATAAAGGTGTTATTGAGATTTATTCAGTAAAAGTGTTATTGAATAAAGTGAATTGTGTATTGTGTAACGTTAAATCCAATAAAGAACCCTTGGCTATAGGATGAATACTTGAACTTTATGTGTGACATAAAAGTTGATCAAGTTCAAGTTATAGCCAGAACGGTCTATAGTATAAGGATAGGGTTGGGTACCTTATCCTGGGGACACTATGGATGTAGCCCACTTTGTAAAGTACAAACGATGTGATCCTAAATCGTTCATGTGGAGACATGTGAGTGAGGGTCTGCTATGCAATGAGTTTGCATAAGACTGGACCACGAAATAGTCACTTAGACTTTATAACTCCGTTTATTGTCTTAACTGGCTATATTCATACAATGACCTAGGTAACTCGATCTTAATCCTGAGCGTTCTATGACCTCCTGTTTATTCAGATTATCCTTAGATTTGCATGGGTGAGAGTGGTCCGAGATTGTCGACTCAATAAGCCTCCCATTTCAGGGATAAGTCTGGGTAGATAGCTATAAACATAGTTCTACAAGATGGAATTCACTCCTACCTGCTTTAGGGATTAGTAAGAGGTTGTTCCCTTAAGTGCTGACTCTGGGTCTTGAACAAAGTGTCTACCTCTCTCATTGGCCCGAGAGGGATTCAGTTTACTGGTTAGACCACAAACCAATAGTTTATTAGAGGATCAGTGGGACTTAAGGAACAAGAGGTAATTACAGGGGTAAAACGGTAATTTTGACCCAGCTGTAATTACGAACGACCTGTGTGAAGGGAATCGAAGTCGTCGCAGCGGAAGCGATTGCGAATCGCACGCTCTTGATTTAGTTACAACGATTAATTCAAGAACATAAAACATAGATTAAGCATATAAAACAGAATGGACAGCAAGTATTTACCTTTGAAGAACCTTTCTTCGAGTGATCCTCTCTCCCACGGTCACTATCTCAGCAACACGAACTCGTACGAACTCCGACACTACCACCGGATCTTCTCCGTTGTTCTCTAGGTGAGGGAGGAAGGTGGGCTCCCTTTAGGTATAGTGAGGTGTTTTGTGAGAGAGATGTTTTTTGTCTTGGAACTTTTTCAACAACAACAAAAAGCTAGGAATCACTTAGAATGACTTAGAATAGCTTTTTTTTTTAGTTGCATCTCATGCAACCATATATATAGGGGAATGGGGTGGAAATTACCATCCTACCCCTCATTTATTCTCTCTTTAGTATATAATTTATATATGAATCTAATTCACATTAAAGCTATAAATTATATCAATTATATCATATATGATAGATATAACACCTCATGTATGAAATTGAACACTTCAATTTCACTCCTAACTTTATACCCTCAATATTACCATATTGAGCCAACGGAGGATCTAATGGACCTACGGATCATGAGCTCCAATGATGTGAGATTAAGCGATCAAACTTTTGATCAAAGTTAATCAATATTCATTAACTACAAGTCACTCCACTATAGACTTGTAGTCTGCACTCTCCTCACTGTAGATATTATTGTGTCCACCGATATAGTCATTACCCATGAGTCGATCCTTCACGGGTTGTTCGTAATCACGGCTTGGTCGATTACCGTTTTACCCCTTTGATTACCTCCTTGCTCCTTAAGCACCATTGATCCTCTAATGAACAACAAGTCTAAGGTCCTACCTTAGACTCATACCTCATAGAGGGGGGCCCCGTTGTTCAAGACACGAGTCGATTCTTAAGGGAACAACCTATCTAATTTCTCAAGAGAGGAATGAGTGAATTCCATCTTGCAGCTTAAGTTCCCAGCTACTACGAGGTTACGTCCCCGAGAAGGTAGGCATATTGAGTCTTTACATGCCACTCTCACCTATACTAGTCTAAGGATAAACCCCTATAAGCGGGAGTTCTTAACTTGCTCGAGATTGAGTCGAGTCACTAATGACCATCTATAAATTACTAGTCTTATCACATTAGCGGTGTTACATTGGTTAGACTAATAATTTTGCGATCCAGTCTTGTATGAACTCTTCATACAGGATGCCTCCACTCGCATGTTAACTACATGAATGAGTTGGATTACCTCATTTGTTCTAATTACAAAGTGGGTCGCATCCATGGTGTTACCAGAATGAGGTTTCCAACCTTATCCTTATACCATAGACTATTTAGGTTATAATCTTGAACTCAACCCAAATAGTGTCCACTACACTGATTTCAAGACAAACGTTATAACCTTGGAGCTTAATTTATTGGATTTATAAAAGCAAGATCAGTAATCTTATCAAAACAAATAACACTTTATTTAATTGATCAAAATTACACAAGTTTAGGCATAAATCCCAACAATCTCCCACTTGACCTAAAGCTTGTGGAGTACTAAACATTCTGAAGTAATGTAAATACAATAAACTAGGGCATTTAAACTTTTTTGTACAAAAATACTCCCACTTGCCCTAGTTGGGGAAGACTTGTAAACCTAGACCTTCTAGGTGATTCTAAAAAACTTTAGCCGTGAGAGCCTTTGTAAAAGGATCAGCAATGTTGTGCTCTGAGGCTATCTTCGTGACAATCACGTCTCCTCTATGCACGATCTCCCGGATGAGATGATACTTCCGCTCTATGTGCTTTCCCCTCTTGTGACTTGGGGTTCCCTTGAATTTGCCACTACACCACCTTTATTATCGCAATGTCTGATTGTGATGGGCAAAGTCATATTTGGAACAACTTCCAAATTTAGCACGAATTTCCTTAACCAAACGACCTCTTAGCATTTGCTTCACAAGTCGCTACATATTCAACCTCCATGGTGGAATCGATGCATCCTTGCTTGACGCTTTGCCATATTACAGCTCCTCCGTTAAGAGTGAATACTGACCCTAATGTAGATTTCCGAGAACTTTATCAGTCTGAAAGTCAGAATTCGTGTATCCTGTAAGGATCAAATCCTTAACCCCATACACAAGCATGTAGTTCCTTGTTCTCCGAAGATACTTAAGGATTATTTTAACCGTTGTCTAGTGTTCAAGTCCTGGATTGGATTGATCCCTACTGACCATCCCAACTGCAAAATAGATGTCAGGCCTAGTACACAACATGGCGTACATCAGGCTCCCAATAGCTGATGCGTAAGGAATCCGTCTCATATCCTCAACTCCTTGAGGTGTCTAAGGACACTGTTCCTTAGACAAAAGGATTCCATGTCTAAAAGGCAACAAGCCCTTTTTGGAATCTTGCATCTTAAACCTTGACAACACTTTGTCTATGTAAGATGCTTGAGACAAGGCTAGTGTTTTATTCTTGCGGTTCCGGACAATCTGAAGTCCAAGAACAAACTGCGCATCACCCAAATCTTTCATTTGGAACTGCGTAGCTAGCCATTCCTTGATGTTAGTAAGATAACCTACATCATTCCTATGAGTAGGATATCATCCACATAGAGAATTAGGAAAGTGACAGAACTATTTATGATTTTCTTGTAGACACAAGGTTCATCATCATTCTGGTCAAAACCATAAGATCTGATAGCCTCATCAAATCTTATATTCCAGGACCTAGAGGCTTGTTTCAGTCCATAAATCGACCTTTTAAGCCTGCAAACCTTTTGCTCTTATCCTGGTTCAATGAACCCTTTGGGTTGGTCCATGTAGATATTTTCCTCAAGATTGCCATTTAAAAAGGTTGTTTTGACATCCATTTGCCATACCTCATAGTCATAATATGCAGCAATGGCAAGAAGGATACGGATAGACGTTACCATAGCAACAGGTGAAAAGGTCTCCTCATAGTCAACCCCTTCAACCTGGGTATAACCCTTTGCTACTAATCTAGCTTTAAAGGTTTGCCCCTTCCCATCTGCACCACGTTTTCTCTTGTAGATCAACTAACCTATAGGTTTTACCCCATCAGGCTTATCTACAAGATCCCAAACAGAATTGAAGTACATCGACTTCATTTCATGGTCCATGGCTGACCCATTTGTCTTTGTCTTTGTCAACCATTGCTTGATTATAAGTCAATGGATCCTCCCAGTTGTCATCTGGTATAACAACTTGGGTTTCAGCTAAACCCATGTAACGGTCCGGCTTTATCACAACCCTCCCACTACGTCGAGGCATACTCAACTCTTGAGATGGACTCTCTTGACTAGACAAACTAGTATCAACAACTCTTGTTGACATACTAGTGTTCTTATTAGCAACATTTGCTATTCCTCCGTCTAACTCACTCAACACCACCTTACTTTTTGGTTTGTGGTCCTCCTCCAATAAGGTTCTATTTCTCCTTTCTGTTGGGATTTTTGTCCTAATCTCGTGTTTGTAATATATTGTTTGAAATTAATAAGTGTTATTTATTTCATCACTTTGTGTCTCGCAATATTTATAAACTTTTCCAATAAACTAAGCTCCGTGGTCATTGTATACATGAGAGAACTAGAACTTGAGCGGTGTGTAGTGGACACACGGGGAAGATCACGTTCGAGTTAAATGACCCGAATGGTCTCGATGATATGGATAGGGTTGGAGACCTAATCTCGGATACACTGTGGATGCGGCCCGCTATGTATTTGATACAAACGAGGTGATCCGACTCGTTCATGTAGTTGACATGCGAGTGGGGGCATCTGTGCAATGAGATTGTACAAGACCGGACCGTGATTTATTAGACCCTCATCGATGTAACACCGTTGTGATGAGACTAATAACCGTAGATGACCATTAGTGACTCGACACGAATCCCGAAAGCGTGTTACGGACTCCGTCTCTGCGGAAGTCGCTCATTTTGTAATGCACCGGTGAGAGTGGTCACGATTACTCGCCCAATATGCCTATCTTCTGTGATGTAACCAAGTAGGAGCTGGGAACTTAACTACGCGAGATGGAATTCACTGCTCCCGCCTTTAGGGAAACTAAAGGGTTGTTTCCTTAAGTCTTTGTCTTGTGGCTTGACAACAGGCGCCCACCTTCTCACCGCCCGAGAAGGGTGTGTGTATGGTTGGACCATCACAATATGTTGTTCATTAGAGGAGCAAAGTGGGGACATAAGGAACAAAGAGGTAGACACGGGGTAAAATGATAATTTGACCCAGCCGTGTCTACGAACCACTTGTGAAGGGTCGACTCATGGGCATTGGTTATATCAGTGGACACGTAATATTCTACACTGAAGGGAGTGCAGCTATGGGCTATAGTGGAGTGTTACCGTAGCTAATGAATGTTGGTTAACCGGTCAAAGAGTTTGATAGGTTAATCTCGGATCATTGGAGCAAATCCATCGTAGGTCCATTAGGTCCTCGGTTGGCTCCACCTGGATTAAAAGAAGGGCTAATGTTTTGGTATGAAATTGAAGTGTTCAATTTCACTCTAAAGGGCATTTATGTCATTTATATGAGATATGAATGATATAATATATAGTTTAATGTGAATGAGATTCATAATAAACTATAGGTTAGCCTAATTGTTGAATTAGGGCTAATTGGAGAATTTGATTGAGAGAAATTAAATTGGATGTGATTCAATTTAATTAATACACAATTAATGCAAATGAGATTTGCAATATGAGATATAGTATATCTTATATTATGTGGTTATGCAAATGAGATTTGCATAACCTATGGTTGTGGTAAAGTGGTAATTATGTGGACATTTTAACTCCACCAATTCCACTATATAAACCCTTCTTGTAAGACGGATGAAAGATACTTTTCTCATTTTTTAAATTTTCAAAAGAAGAGAAGAGAAACTCTCTCTATCCTCTCTCAATTCTCCTCCCTCACAAAAACTCAAAAGTTCCCACAAACCTCCTTCTTCCAAAAGAGAACAATCGAGAAGGCATTTTGGTGTGTTCAATCACTTTCGTTGGAGGCGTTTGTTGTGTACGAGGAGCACGAAGAGTTCGTGATTTTGAAGAAGAAAACTTGAAGATAGTCTTCAACAAGTAAGTATATTCATCTTGCTGTAAATTTCTTCTTCTTTAAGCATGTTTAGCCTAGATGTAAGTGTTAGATCATTTTAATAAAAGCATGTTGCAAAATTGATACCTCGACGATTCAATCGTCTTCCACTGCACGAGATTTTCATTCCCTTCAATTGGTATCAGAGTCAGGTTGATGGTTTCTCAATTATGCACTGTTTTATTAAAATTTGGTGGGTTTTTGCAATGATTCATGAGATGAATGTCTTGGTTTGCATAATGGATGTTTCGATTTTTGGCACTTTTAGATTTATTTTCTGTTTGATGAGATCAAATGTAAAGGGCCCGTGTTTTTGGGCATTTTAGAAAATAAATCGAGTCCGTAAGTCCGTGTTGTTCGTGGCAAGGTGTTGCTGTGAAGTAATCGAGCGAAGCAAAGCGAAAGCAGTGAAATCGACTAAGAACAAAGCAAAGGTGTTTCTTTGTTACGCCGATGGCGTTGAGAGCGCCCAATGGCGTCTCAACGCTATCTCTGCGGATGGAGGCCCTGCAGTGATCAGCGTTGCTGGTAACGCGGGCGTAGCGTGTAACGCTACCTTGGCGTTGAGAACGCGTCGACGGCCGAGGCGACAAAGATTGCAACGCTGCCCACGGCGTTGCAACGCTGCACGCGTTGAGGAGAAGTTCGCGGCAGTTACGCGAGGACGTGGGATCAAGCCTCACTTTGGGCGGTTATTTACATGTTTTATTTATTTTATTATTTATAAAATGTAATATTTATTTTATTTATTTATTTTATTAAATAATATTAATATAAATGTTATATTAATGTTATTTAATTAAATATTTGCCCCTAGGTTCCAAAATCGGTCCATTTTTGCTTATTAATTATTTTATGCATGAGATGTATATTTTAATTAATTTCTATGTGCATATTGTATGTCATATAGATTTAAAATCCCACCTTAGGTTAAACATTTCATGCATCATTTTTATATTATAAGAGTTATAATATATAGTATGCATGATAGGATTATATTATAAGAATTATAATATAATGTTTGCATGTTTTAATTTATTAAATATAAGTGTTATATCTTAAATTAAAAGCATGCTCATGCATTTAATTCATGTGATGAATTGTATTATGTTATAGTATAAAGTATTATTCATGTGATGGATGATCAAGCACTATAACATAGAAATGCATGCAACCTAAGTTAATTATTAGTTTTAAAGTGTTTAGAACTTGAATGATTAGACTTAGGTTTTCTATTTTTCTAATGAGATTAGAAATTTAGGAAATCAAATATAACCAATGAATGGTGACTGATAAGTAACTCTGTCTCGTGGAAGGTTTTGTCTAAAGGGGGTATTTAAGTTGACGCCATGAACAACCCTACGAAAACCGACACGGGAGTGAATTCGATCCGGAGATTCTTAGGTTGTATTCTCGTGAGTGCCGTTAATTAAGTGTTAATTAATTTACTCACATAGACCTAAGTTAATAATGTGATTATAAACTTAGGTTAATACCATATAAGAGTTATATTGGTAGACTTAGGTAAATTTTAGCCGGTTTATCTAGGTCAATCCCTATTAAAAATTAAAGTGCTGAGTGGGAGGAAATAAAGTATATGAGATACATTTGAATTTCCAACCACAAATCTCCTTTAAGTCCGCACCATGAGATCTATACTCGGCCTCGTGCGCAAATGGGAGCGCCCCCTCGGATGGCATTTGTATAGGTCAATATCATCGTGGATGGAGAGAGTACTTATAGTGAGTGGGAGCGGGACTTGTGAAAACGAGACCCACGGTCTCTTCTTTCGATTCACACCGTGAGACGCCTAACAATACATATTTTTTACCAAAATAAACTTTCATTGTGCCTACTGCTACAGCTGAGACGACCTCTCTATTTCCAGCACGAAGCGTTATCTCTCCTTGTTGTAGCTGCTGCCAGGAATCAATTCCCTAAAAAGAAGAACAAACATGATTAGTGGTGCCTGAATAAAGTATCCAAGCTGTTTTATCATTATCCACTAAACAAGCTTCTACGCAAAGTAAATCATATTTACCTTCCTTCTTCTTTTCTGCAATGTACTTCGGACAGTTCCGTTTCCAATGACCGTCTTCGTTGCAGTGGAAATACTTTCCTTTATCAGCAACGTCTTTGACTTTCTTGCCCTTCTGGGCGGGTGCTTTGTCAGCCTGTTTCCCTTTACCATCCTTCTTCATGTTCTTCTTCTTACCTTTCAGGTTAGAAGAAGATGAATCCACTGTTTTTGTCCCAAAGGTCGAACCTCTGTGATAACTCATACTGGCAACATTTGCCTCATCTTTCGATCCCTGAATTTTCATCAAAGACTGAAAGGTCTGGAGTTCATTCAGAAGGGAGGTAAGATTAAAAGTAAGCTTGTTCATACAAAGATTACTTCTAAACTCGCTGAAACTATCCGGAAGGGTTTCGAATGAAGTCGACACAGCCAGACTCATCGATGGAAGCACCATTCGACTTCGCGATGTTAAAGTACACCATCATATCCAGGACATGATCCCGAACAGATGTACCCTCTGGCATCCTCGAGTTGAATATGTACTTTAGGACATTATGTCGGGCTTGTGTGGACTGTTGTCCAAACATACCGCACGAGTAATCCATGATTTTCTTGGCGGTAATCATGCCCTCATGCTTCTTGGCTAATATGTCAGACATACTTGCCAGCATGTAGACCTTGGCCTTATCATTAGCCTTGATCCATCGATCATATGCATCACGAACATTTCGTGACGCATTCGAGCCTGGCACCTGAAGACACTCTTCAGTTAGCACAAACTTCAGATCATCCACTACCAAAATAGTGTTGAGTTTGTTTTTCCATGTCGTCATATTCTCTCCGGTTAACTTTTCCGCACCCAATAAGGAAATTATAGAGCTAGACATTTTTGCTGAAAATTTACAAACAAACTTGTATGCGTTTCTTTCTATAACTGTAATCCAATCATGTTTTAGCTAATTATCAAATGATTCCTAGGCCATTTATAATTTGCAATGATACTCCAAAGGTTTAGAATGTATGACAGAAGGGTAATAAAAAACACTCCTCCTCTGGATCAAGACACTCTTGACCAAAACCTAATACCAGAATAACTCTTATTCCAATAGGTTTTAGTTACCATTTTTCGGTCTGGATACATACACAACTTGTGTAACCCATTGTCTTTAGATCCCAGAGTCTCGATCCAATAAAATCCGCCGAAGGGAGGACTAGATTGGAAAATAGTCTAAGGAAATCTTTATCCCTTTCGGGTGTCTACTTTGTTAGATCCCCTATGATCAAGCCCTCCGAAGGGATTGTCTAGTCCAGGCCAAACTAGCAGGCTGACCATAGTGGTCTAACGGTGTAAACCGAAAAAAGAGACCGGTTTTGTTTTCACTAAACCTGCTCCCACTCACTATAAGTACACTCTCCATTCACCTTGATATTGACTCATACAAACACCATCAGAAGGGGGACGCTCCCGTTTGCGCCACGAGGCCAAGTATGAGTCTCACGGTGTGAACTTCCCGGAGATAGCGTAGGTGGAAAAATATGTATCTCATACACTTTTTCCTCCCACTGAATACTTTAAGTTTATAGGAATCTTTCTTAGGCTAAAACCCGGCTAATGGTTTTACCTAACTCTATCAACATAACTCTTATATTGATAATCAACATAACTCTTATATTGATAATCAATATAACTCTTATATTGATTTTATCCTAAGTTTATTAATATAACTCCTTATATTAAACCTAGGATTTCTAGTTTATTAACCCCTTAATAAACTCGCTGACGCTACTGTAATTTATAAGACTCTCTGATTAAATTTCACTCCGTGTCAGTTCCGGTAGGGGTGTTAGTTTCCGTCACTTAAATACCCAGCGCCAGAGACAGAACTTTCCTTAGACAGAGTTCCTCTTTTAATCATAGCTTATAAATTACTTGGTTCCTAATTCTAATCTAATTAGAACTAGGTAACCTAAGGTCTATTATTTCCAAGTTCTAAACATTTTAAAACTAATAATTAACCTTAGATGACATGCATACTATGTCATAGTGCTTGATCATTCATCACATGAATAATAAGACATTCATAGCATATTCATCTCATGAAAAATAATGCATGTCAATGCTGTCCAAAAATTAATATGACAACCTTATATTAATGAATCATGCAAACTATATAATATAACTCCTTATATTATAAATGATGCATGAAAATGCTTAACCTAAGGTGGGATTTCTAAAATACAATCATACACTATGCATGGCAATAATTACACAACAATTGCATAATTAAAATAGCAAAAATTAGACCAATTTTGGCAACCTAGAAATAATTTTAATTAATATAATCTAATTATATTAATTAAAATTAAATATATTAAATATAATAAATATAAAACATTTTTATAATTAATATATATAATAAAAAAAAGTTTTCTGCTTGTTACTCCTCGCGTGAAACATATTTGGCGTTGAACCGCTAATAGCAGCGTTGCAACGCTACTTTTGTCGTCTTCTGCCGAGGTTGCAACGCTAGAGGCTCCGTTGCAACGCTGCCTCCTGTGCGCGCCTTCTCCCGCAAGCGCAGCGTTGCAACGCTACACACAGACAACACATGGAATCACCATTCTTTGCTCGTTTTTGCTCCGATCTTCTCAGCAACCGCTTTGCCTTGATCGACACGGACTTACAGACTCGATTTACAATTAAATTTGCCCAAAACACCGGACCCTTACATTGAACATTTCAATGGAAATTGTAAATCTAAGTGCCAAAATTGAAAACATCTAATTTTGCAAAATCGTTCATACATCTCATGCAAAAACAGAAAATCCCACCTTGTTCTTGAAAAAATCCAGAACATAAATCAAGAACGCAATTGGGCTCCGATACAAATTGAATGGAATCAAAGTCCTCACAATGGAAGCGATTGCGAATCGCGCGCTCTTGATTTAGTTCCAACGATTAATTCAAGAACATAAAACATAGATTAAGCATATAAAACAGAATGGACAACAAGTATTTACCTTTGAAGAACCATTCTTCGAGTGATCCTCTCTCTCCCACGGTCATGATCTCAGCAGCACGAACTCGTACGAACACCGACACTACAACCGGATCTTCTCTGTTGTTCTCTAGGTGAGGGAGGAAGGTGAGTTCCCTTTAGGTATAGTGAGGTGTTTTGTGAGAGAGATGTTTTTTGTCTTGGAACTTTTCCAACAACAACAAAAAGCTAGGAATCACTTAGAATGACTTAGAATAGCTTTTTTTTCGTTGCATCTCATGCAACCATATATATAGGGGAATGGGGTGGAAATGATCATCCTACCCCTCCTTTATTCTCTCTTTAGTATATAGTTTATATATGAATCTAATTCACATTAAAACTATATATTATATCAATTATATCATATATGATAGATATAACACCTCATGTATGAAATTGAACACTTCAATTTCACTCATAACTTTATACCCTCAATATTACCATATTGAGCCAACGGAGGGATCTAATGGACCTACAGATCATGAGCTCCAATGATGTGAGATTAACTGATCAAACTCTTTGATCCAGTTAATCAATATTCATTAACTACAAGTCACTCCACTATAGAGTTGTAGTTGCACTCTCCTCACTGTAGATATTATTGTGTCCACTGATATAGTCATTATCCATGAGTCGACCCTTCACAGGTTGTTCGTAATCACAGCTGGGTCAAATTACCGTTTTACCCCTGTGATTACTTCTTTGCTCCTTAAGCACCACTAATCCTCTAATGAACAACAAGTCTAAGGTCCTACCTTAGACTCGTACCCTTATAGAGGGCAGGGCCTCGTTGTTCAAGACCTGGAGTCAGTTCTTAAGAGAACAACCTATCTAATTCCTCAGTAGAGGAATGAGTGAATTTCATCTTGCACAGTTAAGTTCCCCACTACCTACGAGGTTCTGTCCCGAGAAGGTAGGCTTATTGAGTCGGCTACAGTCACTCTCACCCATACTAGTCTAAGGACAAACCCCTATAAGCGAGGAGTTCTTAACTTGCTCAGATTCAGATCGAGTCACTAATGACCATCTATAAATTACTAGTCTTATTATCGTTAACTGGTGTTACATGGTTAGACTAATAATTTGCGATCCGATCTTGTATGAACTCTCTTCATACAGGATGCCCCCACTCGCATGTCAACTACATAAATGAGTTAGATTACCTCATTTGTCATAATTACAAAGTGGGTCGCATTCATGGTGTTACCAGAATGAGGTTTCCATCCTTATCCTTATACCATAGACTATTTAGGTTATAATCTTGAACTCAACCCAAATAGTGTCCACTACACTGATTTCAAGATAAACGTAGCCTTGGAGCTTTGTTTATTGGATTTATAAAAGCAAGAGTGCAATCTTATCAAAACAAATAACACATTATTTAATTGATCAAAATTACACAAGTTTATGGCATAAATCCCAACACGGTGAAGGATCGACTTACTAATCATGGTTATATTGAGTGGACATAAATATATCTACAGTGAGGAGAGTGCAACCACTGGGCATTAGTGGACTGCCCCGGTGGTTAACGAATGTTGATTAGCTAGGCTAAAGAGTTTGGTCGATTAATCTCGTTGAAGGGATTGAATCCCGCAGCGGAAGCGATTGAAGATCGCGTGTTCTTAATTTTGTTTCATGAATTACAATCAAGAACAAATCTAACTAAGATTAAGCATATAAGAACAAGATAGACAACAAGAATTATACCTTTGAAGAACTCTTTCTTCAAGTGCTCCTTCTCCCACGATCACGATCTCAGCAACACGAACTCGAGTGATCACGGACACTACCACCAGATCTTCTTCGTTGTTCTCTAGGTCAGGGAGGAAGGTGGGTTCCTTTAGGATGAGGTGAGATGTTTGTGAGATTGTAGTTCGAACTCTTCCAACACAATGTGAGAGAATGCTAGGGTTTTGTTAAAAAGCCTTGACCACAAATTGCATCTCATGCAACTATATATATATAGGGAAATAGGATGGAAATTACTATCCTATCCCTCATTTATTCTCCCACTATTATATGGTTTATATGTGAATCTAATTCTTATATCAATTATATCATATATAATTGATATAACACCTCATGTATGAAAGTGAACACTTCAATTTCATTCCTAACTTTATACCCTCAATATAATCATGTTGAGCCAACGGAGGGACCTAATGGAGCTACAGTTCATGAGTTCCAATGATGTGAGATTAACTGATCAAACTCTTTGATCCAATTAATCAATTTTCATTAACTAAAAATCACTCCACTATAGACTTGTAGTTGCACTCTCCTCACTGTAGATTATATTGTGTCCATTGATATAATCATTACCCATGAGTCGACCCTTCACAGATTGTTCGTAATCATAGCTGGGTCAAATTACTATTTTACCCCTGTGATTACCTCTTTGTTCGTTAAGCACCACTGATCCTCTAATGAACAACAAGTCTAAGGTCCTACCATAGACTCATACCCTCTTAAGTCAGTTAGAGGGCGGGACCTCGTTTTTCAAGACCTGGAGTCAGTTCTTAAGGGAACAACCTATCTAATTCCTTAGTGTAGGAATGAGTGAATTTCATCTTGTATAGTTAAGTCCCCAACTACCTATGAGGTTCTGTCCCTGAGATGGTAGGCTTATTAAGTCGGCTATAGGCCACTCTCACTCATACTAGTCTAAGGACAAACTCCTATAAGCAGGAGTTCTTAACTTACTCAGGATTCAGGTCGAGTCATTAATAACCATCAATAAATTATCACTCTTATCCTATTAACGGTGTTACACTGGTTAGACTAATAATTTGCAGTCTGGTCTTGTATGAACTCTTCATATAGGATGCCCCCACTCGCATGTAAACCACATGAATGAGTTGCATTACCCCATTTGTACTAATTACAAAGTGGGTCGCATCCATGGTGTTACCAGAATAAGGTTTCGAACCTTATTCTTATACCATAGAACATTTAGGTTGTACTCTTGAACATAATCCAAATAGTGTCTACTGCACTGATGTTCAAGATACATTACAACCTTGGAGCTTAGTTTATTAGATTTATAAAGCAAGAATATAATTTTATCAAAACAAATAACTCTTTATTTATTTGATCAAAATTACACAAGTTTAGGACACAAATCCCAACACTCGTATCGTTGGAGCTAATGATCTGTAGGTCCATTAGGTTCCTCTTACTAGCTCAGACTAAGCCTTGTAACATTTTGAGAGAAAAGAATTTGAATTGTTCAAATTCGGTTTTGGAAGAAATCGTTAATTATATGTAATATATTTAACGAGTCATAGCTTAATTATGAATTAAACTATGATTAAAAGGAGGTGGATATATTTAAATATGATTTAAATATTTGATCGGTTTATAGCATGAATAAGGATTCATGTTCGAAAAATCGATAGGGATCGGACAATTTATTTAATTTAATATTTGATATTAAATTAAATTAAAAATTAATTAATTAAATTAATTTTAATTTAAAATTAATTTAATATTGATTTTTGAATTAAAATTAAATGAAAAATGAAGGATTTTCATGATTTTCATGAAAATCAAGTTGCCAACTTGCCCAATCCTCCTCGTCTTCAAAATTGGCCACCTCCTTCTTAAATTATCCTCATCACTGTTGAGATGTCACTCTAATGAAGCTTGATGAAGCTTTATATAATGGTGATTTGAGGTATTTTGAAAGAATTTTGTATAAAATTCAAGAAATCCCGTTTTGTAACCCTTGGGGACTTTTCTTCCAAATTCTCTCATAACAATAATGCGTAGTATTGTAGTATGCATTATTGTAAAGAATCGAATCTTTTACTTTTCGTACATTTTATTTTTTGTAATCATTTTATCTTTTGTCATATCAATCCAGTCAGGGGTCTTGTCTTGTCGGATTGAGTCTTATCTTTTAGTTTTTTGCATTGTATTGTAATTTCAAATCTGGAGTCTATAAAAGACTTCGATCTTGTAATCAAATGGCATCGGAAAATTTTCGAGCTTTCTTCTAAAGTTTGAAATACTTCCACGCTCTTTTAGCCTTGTAAACGATCCTAATTCTCTTCGCGGTATATCAAGGAGCAATTGGTATCAGAGCCATTATTCAATAAAATTACCTTCTTTTACTCATCCTTTGCTAGAAAAGAAAAAGTTTTCAATCTATTTTCCAAACTTTGGAAACTCATCAATTATATCTTGCGTCCACTAGTCGACAGCTGGTTGGTAAAGGTTGTGTTCCAGGCAGCAAGTGTAAGTCCGTTGGTAAGCTCCTGTTCCCTAGTAACTAGTACTTGATATAATTGTTGTATTTTCTACAAGTTTTGAAAAAGAAAGAAAATTATTTCTAATCTATTTTAAGTTATGCATAAAAGAAGTTAATTATGTCTAAATTTTTGAAAAAAATAATGAGTCCCGGAGTCAAAGGAAAAGCTATTTCAATTTCAGGTGACCATGAAAATTACAAAGGTGATTCAAATACAATACTTTCTAAATTAACTAATCAAGAGCTATCAATAGCAAAAATAGAAGACAAACTTCATCAATGGAGTATCCCAAAGATAGATCCAAAAATGGTCTATTACCATAGTACTTTCAATCTCACTCAGAGAAATTGTGTAAAAATTTCTGAGAAAAACATTCCCATAAACAATGACTATGAATTAATAAATCTCTTTTCAAAAAAGCTTATTCTACAACACCGCGAAGAATTTAATTATCTTCACATAGGATTAGTTCAAATTGCCATCAAGCCTTTATTCAGATTAGGCTTAGATATACCTGTCTTAGTCTCTTTAAGAGATAAAAGACACTTTAATTTCTCAAACTCTCTTCTCGGGGTGGTTCAGTCTAGCCTCGAAAAAGGACCAATTTTCTTCAATTGTTACCCAAATTTTACTCTTTCCTTACAAGATACAAACATCATATCTTCCTTGATAGCCGATGTTTATACACAAAATCTTAATATTCAAGAAGAATCTCACTCCGCAGTGGTGATTTTTAGAATTTGTTACAAATTAATGAATACAAACATTTCTCCAAGAGCTTTAAGGTCTTCCCCAATGGGATCTACAATTCTTATAGAAGCAAATCTAGATAAGTCCTCAATTACTGTCCCAAAAAGTTTATCTTGGGAACAAATCACTAGAAATCCAACGTGGAAGCTTACGGAAGCTTTCACTCCACCAAAAAGAAATTCAAATTTAGCCCAAATTATCGAACATACAGATGGGGTCGTTGAAATACAATTCTCAGAAGAAACAGAGGTTACTAAAGTCAAGAAATTCATGTCCTCAAGACCAAGTACCTCTCGAACTTCTGCAGCCTCAGAAGCCAACTCAAAATTCTATTTTGATCGATCTAACTCGTTGCGAGTAAAATCAGTCAATATAGAACAAAATGTAGCAAATGTTCATTATGAAACACAACCACAATCTCAACTCAAACAGACATGGATAATCGATCTATGTTCTCTAGTCAATTAAATGTTCTTATTGAAGGATTTTCAATTAACAAAGAACCACTAAAAAAGGATTTCCTTTCAATAAAAAACAAAACAAAGAGGAATGTCTTTTTCCAAAAATATGATGAAAACCAAACATCTGAAATCAGGTCAAAATGGTATTCATTTATGGAAGAAATAGAGCAAAATATTCCATTTTTTACATGGATGAAACAATCTGAAAACGAAAGCAATATGTTGCTAGAAACATGGAAAACAAGCCAAAGGGGAAATATTCACTCAACTCATCCTCCCCTAGAATAAATAGAATTTGAAACAATTTATGGAGAAAAGGTCAAAGCTAGTCCATTTAAAAATATTAGTGAGAAGGAAGAGAAAAATGTTCCTACCCTCAAAGATATAAAAAATATTCAACTTCAAAATAATTTTTCCAATAAAATTCTTTCCACAATAGCAAATCAAGTAGAAAAGATTGAGGGAAAAATATCAAAACCTTTCATTGCTTCGTCTTCAAATGGAGGAATATTAATACCTCCAATAGATGAATCAATTCCTTTATTTAAACCTACAATCATTGATAGCAAAATTAAAATAAGAACTAAAGAAGAAGAAACTTTAGCTTTAATAGAAGAAAAGCTAAACAACCTTCATATTTCAAAAACAACTCCCACGATAAACGTTATAAAGGATTCCATCATTGACCAAATTATCCAAAAGACTAAGGATCTTTCTCTAAATGAAGAAAGAATCGAGTCTCCAAATGAAGTCTTAAAAATTGGTACAAAATCAAAAATATCGAAATATTCAACAATGAGAAATTGGTATCCTCAACCATCATTCCCAGATATTCAATTTGAAGAAAAAACACAAATGACTCAAGCCGTTTATGATGGATTAGCCATCAACGAATGGAATGTGGACGGAATATCTGATTATCTAATCATAAACGTAATAAACGAGATGTTGATCGCCTCCAATGCCTATAGACAAAGAGGCAAAAGAGATCATGAGATAGCACAGCTTCTCGTTGTCGGATTCACAGGACAATTAAAAAAATGGTGGGATCAATACCTAAAGGAAGGTGATCGCCACTATATCTTAAATCAAATTAAAAATTAATTAATTAAATTAATTTTTGAATGATTTAATTAGTTAAATTAATTTTAATTTAAAATCAATTTAATATTGATTTTTGAATTAAAATTAAATGAAAAATGAAGGATTTTCATGAAAATCAAGTTGCCAACTTGCCCAATCCTCCTCGTCTTCAAAATTGGTCACCTCCTTCTTAAATTATCCTCATCACTATTTAGATGTCACTCTAATGAAGCTTGTTGAAGCTTTATATAATGGTGATTTGAGGTATTTTGAAAGAATTTTGTATAAAATTCAAGAAATCCCGTTTTGTAACCCTTGGGGACTTTTCTTCCAAATTCTCTCAATCTAGGATCCCATAATCCGTTGTAAGACATGAGGATAGTAGGGAAGACTCTAGAGGTGGTCCACGAAGTATTCGTGTCGTGAATCGTTCATCGGGTGAAGAGAATTTGATCTTCAAAGGTGAGTTTCTTAACTCCCAGTTTTCCCAACTTTGAGTATATATTTTATTTTGCAAAGTTGATCAACTTAGAGTGTTCAAGATTCTAAATTGCTTCAGTTTTCTTAATCTAGACTCTTTCAATTGGTATCCGAGCAATTTTGAGCACTCAATTTGATCTATTTTTTGTTGTGGTGGGTGTTTTTTTAAATCTATTTTTCCTGGGCGTCTAAAGTGATAATCTGGATTTGGCATTGAAATTGAGCATCAAATTGTGCTTTATTTTCAAATTGCTCAAGTGTGTTTGAGCATTGATGTGTGAAGAAGAGTCTGTAAAAGTTTCGGGTCGAACGAAGTTCGAGAAGGCCTTCAATTTGAAGAAAGAATCTGAAGAGGTCAGAGAAAATAGAAACAGAGTAGCTGCTGGTTTTAATTTTTCTTTTTGCTACAGTAAATTCAAGTTCAGCTTCCCATGAATTGCATTTGGTTGAAGATGATGTTGACTTTGATCGGTCCAGTTGACTTTGATCAGTTCAATTGTTTTAAGACCGGTTCGACTCGTTTTCGGTCCGGTTCGGGTAGTTTTAGATTGGTTCAACTTTTTCGAGGCCGATTTTTCCGTTTTGGAGGTCCATTTCACCATTTGGAGGTTCGGTTCAGCCTTTTACAGCCCGGTTCAACCTTTTGAAGGTCCGGTTCACACATATGCAAGCTGGTTCGACTCAAATTAAAAGGGTTCGAAGTGGTTCGATATTAATTCTAGATTATTATGGTAATAATTTAGTTTTTTGCTTGTATTAGATGTCAAAACCAGTCCACTTTAGTGTGTTTAATTAATTATGCATTGTGAATGTATGTTTTAATTCAAATTCCTAATTGTATGTGCATAAAGTATGTCATATAGGTCTTAAAATCCCTCCATAGGAAGCATGCTCCATGCATTGAAAGTATGTTATAAGTGTTATAATATGTAGTATGCATGTTTTTGGGTTTCATAAAAGTTAATATAAGAGTTATATTAATTTATGAAACAAATATTATATGTGTTTAATTATAATTAATATAAGGGTTATATTAATTAAAAATTAAACATATAATTGTTATGCATTTATTCATGTGATGAATTTGTTATAAATGTATGTTTATTCATATGATGAATGATCAAGCAATTTATAACATAGAAATGCATGTAACCTAAGGTTAATTAATTAGTTTTAAAATTGGAATTAATTAGACCTAAGGTTATCTAGTTCTAATAAGATTAGAATTAGGAAACCAATAATTATAAACTTTGATTACAGAGGGACTCTGACTAAGGAAGGTTCTGGCTAGGCTGGGGTACTTAAGCTGATGGAAACGGAACACCCCTACCTGGGAACTGACTTGGGAGTGAATTTAATCTTGAGGTTTATAAATTATTTTCCATGAGT
This sequence comes from Trichosanthes cucumerina, assembly GCA_036507285.1. NCBI lineage: Eukaryota > Viridiplantae > Streptophyta > Magnoliopsida > Cucurbitales > Cucurbitaceae > Trichosanthes > Trichosanthes cucumerina. The sequence continues at coordinate 94,314,523 of CM071835.1, read as the reverse complement.
GGCGTTTATGAAAAGTTAATAAATTGAACTCATAGACCTAGGTTTATTAAAAGGTTAATAGACTTAGGTAATTCAAGTATAATTGTTATATTGGTAGACTTAGGTCATATTGTTTTCGCCAGAATATGCCTAAGTAAAAGTATACCCAAACTATTCAAAATACTTAGTGGGAGTGAAAAGGTATATATGATATATCAATTTCCTCTTATGCTCTCCGAGAAGTTCACACCGTGAGATTTATGCTCGGCCTCGTGATGTCAATAGGGCATCCCCATTCGGATGGTGTTTGCATAAATCAAGAGCAAGGTGAATGGAGAAAGTATTTATAGTAAGTGAGAGAAGGAAGTGTGTCAACACATCCTACGGTTTCTTCCATTAGGTTGGATCGTGAGATTCTAATGTTGCGCCTGCAGGTTGCCCAAAGTAGCACCATCCATTCGGAGGGATATAACATGGGATTCGAAACAACTCAAACTCTAGAAATGGATATGGTCTCTTAGGTCGATTCCCAGCTTTGTCTCTCCAAATCGGTAGCATTGTTGGGGCCGACCTTTGAGGTCTGAAAATGGCAGGTCACACTTACAAGAATCGCTAAGTGTTAGTAAATTCTTGACCAAAGTAACGATAACTAGAATGTTATAGGAATAAGAGTTATTCTGGTGTTAGCATTTAGTCAGGAATGTCTAGGTTCAGTGAAGGGGTGATTGGCTGCCCCTCGGTAGCGGTTGCTCTAACTCACTGAAGTATCGTTGCAAAAACAATAATGAGTTTCTGGGTACATTATTACTTTTGGTAAATTCTCAATTTGATAGGTTACAAGCAATTCACTAATAGAATTCATTGTTTTTTTACAGCATGTCGAGCTCTTTTATTCAGTTACTAACCTTCGACAAACTTAACGGCGATAACTACGGAACCTAGAAATCAAACTTGAATACGATTCTTGTTGTTGATGATCTGAGGTTCGTCTTAACGGAGGAATTGTTGGGTTTTATGTCCTAAAACTCGTGAGTTTGTACACTGAATGTTTATTCTATTTTGCAATAAAGATATTGTTGAGATTTATTCAAATAAAGGTGTTATTGAATAAAGTGAATTGTATATTTTGAAACCCTAATCCAATATAGAACCCATGGCTATAGTATGTATACTTGAACTTTATGTGTGACATAAAAGTGGATCAGGTTGAAGTTATAGCCAGAACAGTCTATAGTATAGGGATAGACTGGGTACCTTATCTTGGGGACACTATGGACGCGACCCACTTTGTAAAGTACAAACGATGTGATCCTGAATCGTTCATGTGGAGACATGCGAGTGGGGGCGTCCTATGCAATGAGTTTGCATAAGACTAGACTGAGAAATAGTCACTTAGACTTTATAACTCCGTTTACTGTCTTAGCTGACTATATTCATACGATAACCTAGGTAACTTGATCTTAATCCTGAGCATGCTATGAACTCCTGTTTATTCGGATTATCCTTAGATTTACATGGGTGAGAGTGGCCTGAGACTGCCGACTCAATAAGCCTCCCATGTCAGGGATAAGACTGAGTAGATAGCTGGGAACATAGTTCTGCAAGATGGAATTCACTCCTACCCGCTTTAGGGATTAGTAGAGAGGTTGTTCCCTTAAGTGCTGACTCCGAGTCTTGAACAAAGGGTCCACCCCTCTCATTGACCCGAGAGGGATTCGGTTTGTTGGTTGGACCACAAACCAATTGTTCATTAGAGGATCAGTGGGACTTAAGGAACAAGAAGTAATTACAGGGGTAAAACAGTATTTTTGACCCAGCTGTAATTACGAACGACCTGTGGAGGATTGACTTACTAATCATGGTTATATCGAGTGGACAGAAATATATCTATAGTGAGGAGAGTGCAGCCACTGGGCTTTAGTGGAGTGTCCCGGTGGTTAACGAATGTTGATTAGCTAGGCTAAAGAGTTTGATCGGTTAATCTCGTATCATTGGAGCTCATGATTTGTAGGTCCATTCGGTCCCCTTACTAGCTCGGACTAAGCCTTGTAACTTTTTGAGAGAAAAGAATTTAAATTGTTCAAATTCGGATTTGGGAGAAAACGTTAATTATATGTGATATACTTAACGTGTCACAGTTTAATTATGAATTAAACTACAATAAAGAAGAGGTGAAAATGTTTAAATATGATTTAAATATTTGTTCGGTTTATAACATGAATAGAGATTCATGTTCGAACGGTCGATTTAAGAAATCGAGATTGGTCCAATTATTTAATTTGATATTTGATATTAAATTAAATAAATTATTTAACATTAATTAAATAAATTATTTAATTAATTTAATTAATAAATTGATTTTAATTTAAAATTAATTTTATATTAATTTTGAATTAAAATTAAATGGAAATTCAAAATTGAATTTGGAATTTCAATTGGACCAAAGGAAAAAACATGAGCAAGCTTACTACTTTTTCAAATTCACACAAATTGAGCACCTCTTTCTTGTTTAATCCTTCTCATCTTCTTGTTGTCATCTTCTCCTTGAAGAAGCTTTTGGTTTCTTTAATTGAAGAAGAAACCATTAGATTAAGAGGAATTAATCAGAATTTTTAGAATTCAAGTTTTTTAGACCTTTCTCCCATCTCTTTTCAAATTCTCTATATCAAAGATCCCACAATCTGTTCCAAGGGTTGAGGATAGTAGGGAAGACACTAAGGTTGTCCAAAAAGTGTTTGTGACAAGAAATTGCCCACAGATCAGGAGAATTTTGAACAACAAAGGTATGTGTTCATACTCTCTGTTTTTCCAGTTTTGAGCATGCTTTTTATTTCGTAAAATTGATCAATTTAGAGTGTTCAAGATCCAAAATTGCTTCCGCTTTCTTAATCTACACTCTTTCAATTGGTATCAGAGCAGTTTTGGCCACTCAATTTGATCAATTGTGTTCTGTGGTGGGTGTTTTTTGAAATACAATTTTTCTGGGCGTCTAAAGTGTTCGTCTGACTTTGGCATTTAAATTGAGCACCTATTTTTGCTTTATTTTCAAATTTCTCAATTGTGTTTGAGCATTAATGTGTGTAGAATAAGCTGTAAAAATTTTAAGTCGATTAGAGTTCGGGAAGGTCTTCAATTTGAAGAGAAAAAAATGAAAGGTCAGAAAATAAGATAACAGAGGCAGATGCTGTTTTTTTTTTTTAAATTTATGCTACAGTAACATATTACATTCAGGCCCGTGCATTTAGTTGAGGAAGAAGAAGATGTTGACCTTGACTGTTGACCATTGACCGGTTCAGTTGACCTTGACCAGTTCAATGGTTTTTAGACGATTCGACTCGATTATGGTCCGATTCGATTGGTTTTAGACCAGTTTCGACTAATTCGAGGCCGGTTTTTTCATTTTGGAGGTCTGTTTTACCATTTGGAGGCTCGATTCAGCCTTTTACAGCCTGGTTCAACCCTTTGAAGGTCCGGTTCACACATATGCAAGCTGGTTAGAAGTGGTTCGATTTTTATTCTCGATTATTATTGTAATAATTTAGTTGTTTGCTTGCATTAGATGCCAAAACCAATCCACTTTAGTGTGTTTAATTAATTATGCATTGTGAATGTATGTTTTAATTAAATTCTTTGATTAAATGTGCATAAAGTATGCCATATAGATTTTAAAATCCCACCATAGGAAGCATGCTCCATGCATTGAAAGTATGTTATAAGTGTTATAATATATAGTATGTATGAATTGAGGTTTCATAGGAATTAATATAAGTGTTATATTAATTTATGAAACAAATATTATATGTTTTAAATTATAATTAATATAAGGGTTATATTAATTAAAAATTAAACATATAACTGCAATGCATTTATTCATGTGATGGATTGGTTATAAATGTATGTATATTCATGTGATGAATGATCAAGCAATTTATAACATAGAAATGCATGTAACTTAAGGTTAATTAATTAGTTTTTAAATTGTTTTAGAACTGGAAATTAATTAGACCTTAGGTTATCTAGTTCTAATAAGATTAGAATTAGGCAACCAATAATTTATAAACTGTGATTAAAGAGGGACTCGGTCTAAGGAAGGTTCTGGCAAGGTTGGGGTACTTAAGCTGACGGAAACGGAACACCTCTACCTGGGAACCAACCTGGGAGTGAATTTAATCCAGAGGTTTATAAATTATTTTCGTGAGTGGCGTTTATTAAATATTGATAAATTAAACTCATACACCTAGGTTTATTAAAAGGTTAATAGACTTAGGTAATTCCAGTATAATAGTTATATTGGTAGACTTAGGTCATATTATTTTAGCCGAAATATGCCTAAGTAAAAGTATACCCAAACTATTTAAAATACTTAGTGGGAGTGAAAAGGTATATATGATATATCAATTTCCTCTTACGCTCTTCGCGAAGTTCACACTGTGAGTGTAAACCCGAGATCTTTCTTTCGAATTTTCTTATAAAAAAAACGAAATAAAAGAAGAAATGAATGTTTAAGACTTGGTTTCCCTTGCTTTAAAAAGAAAAGAAATGAAGTGAAAGACAAAAGGAAAACAAGGAAGGAAAAGTCTAAATCATTTTGGTTTGGTTTGCTTTAAAGATAAAGAAAAAAGAAAATGAAAGAAATGTTTATTACATTAAGTTTAGTTTTGTTTTGTAAAGAAAAGAAAAGAAAAGAAAAGAAAGAAAAAGATAAAGGAAAAGGAAAGGATGAAGAAGAGAAAGTGGGAGGTGGGACCCCACCTTTGTTTTCTTTTTAAAAACTATTTTTCCATCGATCTTCTTCTTCATTAATCAAAAGGAAGGTAAGGGTTTTGTGAGAGATGGAGAAAGGAAGAAGAAGAAGGGGTTTTTCGTGAGTTGAAGTTGCAGAAGAAAGGAGAAGAACTCAAAGTTTGTTTGTGTAGCAGCAAGGTGAACAACTCAGACAAGTTCTGATATTTTGTTCATCTTGAGCTCCACAGGAAGAGGTAAGAGTTGCGGTTTGATTTTCTTGAAAGCTAATTCATTTTTTAACAAAGTTCATGAAGGATGCTTGAGTCAATTCTGACCTTAAGTTGCTGTTTTATGAAGAGGAAGACAGAAGACAGAATTTGCTGTCAAATCTGAGAAAACTCTGATGTTTTGGTTGTACTGATCTGTATACTTGGAGTTAGAAGCTCTAATTGGTATGGTTCGAAAGCTTATTGAATTTACTTCAACTTTAGTGAAGAAATCGTGAGTAGAAAATGTCTAGAGGATGTTTTAAATAACAGGTTAAATTTGTTGTGCAGCAGGAAATCCGAATCTGGAAACAACAGAAGTCTGTTTTTAGGAAAGTAGCTTTCAAGATATTTCTGAACCAATCTGTTATGAATTTCAATTTCATGTCTTCATATGATTTTTATAGGGTTAAAAAAGGAAGAGTTTGGTATAAATTAAATTATTTTTGGATAAGTAATGAAGAAGTTATGGCTGTCGGAAAACAGGGCAGAAAATCTGAAAATGTTGAAAAATTTGAAAGTGTGTTTTCTTGTAATTTTAAGGTTAAAAAGCATGAGCTCGAGGTTCTAATGGTTGAATTTGGTTTGTTTGACAGGCCAAGAGCAAATAGGTCAAGTGTACGGGCCAAGGTTCTAGTTTTAATACTGTAAGTGACAAACGAACTTCGAAAATGAACTATATGCTTGAAAAATGCTTTAAGAAATGCAAGTTTTGCTTGAATGAAAGAGTTTAGATGTTTATTGTCTTCCTTGAACACTTGCTTATGAGCATTCATGATTTCTTAGAAATGTTTTAAAGTGTTCATGATGAGCCTATATGTCTTGATGAAATTTATATACGAGAATATGTTTATTGAATTTCCGAAGGTTATGGAAATGTTATGATTTCGAACAAGTATGTTTTAGCAAGTATGTTTTTAAAGATTTCCAGTTTTATGAACAAACTAAGTAAGCTTGAGTTTTATGAAAGAAAAGATAAGCAGGCATGTTTAAATGTTTTCATGTGATCGTCTGAGATATTGAGCCCGAGGCTTTATGGTACCGTGTGCACACAGGTCATATTCTGTTGTCGACGTTATTGAGTGTACTCCGTGACAACAATGCTGTCGTGAGTGCTGGGCGGACCCCACTACGACAAAGACGATGGGAGTGTTGGGCGGGCCCCACTACATCGTAGAGTAAACGTTGGTTGTACTAGGCGTGTCCTACACAACGTGGATTGTGACATGTTTTAAAAGGATTTCTATCATTTACTTGTCTTACGAGATTTTAACGATATACTTGCTAATTTTCCTAAAAAGCTATTATGATTACACAGTTACTTTTAACGTTTGATTACAGATGCATATGCTCATAGATGGCCAGGTGATATGATTTACGAGTTAATAGCTTTCTTTTAAACTCAAGTCACTCACTGAGCTTCATAGCTCATTCTTTCAGTGTATTTCCCACTTTTCAGGTAGAGATCGAGCTCCCAGTGCCTGATAACCTGCCATAGTCTGCTGGAAGCTCCACAAGTTTGATATGTTGTACGTGGGTGGAGTTGTATAGAAAGTCTCTATGTATAGAAGAAGGACTATGAAGTTATGTTTATGTGTACATTTTAGGTTGTGGTTGTGTAAACCATGGTTGGGTATGTTTTTGGTTGTGATGTTCATATCTCTTTCAGTTTTCCAGAGAGTCTTAAGTAGGGTTACTCCTTACGTAGGTTACGTAATTGTCAATAATCCGCTGTGTTATGTTTAAATTGTTTCTTATACAAGTATAGTATGCTTATCAGGTAAGGCAGGGTCAACAGGTATCGTTAGAGAGATGAACGATGACTTTTGGCTTCACGCCGTCTGTCGGGCTAAGTTAGCAAGTAGTTCGGGAGGGGGTGTGACAACTTGGTATCAGAGAAGTTAGCTCCATGGGAATGAGACAGAGCAAGTTAGCTCTAGAAGAAACTGAAAAGTAAATAACAAGTTATTGAGTTAGTCCAATAGAACTAGCAGAGCATGATCCAAGTAAGGATAATAGTAAGTCCAGTCAGGACAAGAATGTGAACACAAGTCTAGAATTGTGCATTTGAGAGTATTCATTACATGTCTAGTATGTTGATATGTTAGAGAAGTCGTGCCACCACGTACTAGCAGATGGTGCAGGCAGGATCAGGACGGGACGCAGGATCCTACCCAAGATCAATCCCAATGGGGATCTAGTGCCCCGAGAGTCCAAATAGGGGCAAGAATTAAGCAGCATGCTAATTCCTCACAGGAAGTAGGTAAGCCATAGGGAGCAGGGCTAAGTAATCCAGACAAGACATTTAGAATAGATCACCTAAAAGAATTAGGAGCCACAGTGTTTGAGGGTTCCAAAGATCCAGCTGAAGCTGAGGTTTGGCTGAATAAGCTCGATAAATGTTTTGATGTGATGAGTTGCTCTGAGGAGCAAAATGTTAAGTTGACCACATTCTTGTTGCTTAAGAAGGCAGAAGGATGATGGAAATCAATGTTAGCCAGTTGTAGTAATGCACGTACCGAGAGGCAAAGAGGGATGAATTTTTAGAACTGAAGCAAGGTACACTTTCAGTGGCTGAGTATGAGAGATGGTATACCGAGTTGTTGCGGTATGTTGATGTGATTGTGGCATCTGAGAGTGACAGGTGTCGAAGGTTTGAACGAGGATTACATCCTGAGATACGTACCCAGTCACAACTATTTCTAAGTGGGCTGACTTTTTCTCAGCTAGTAGAGACTGCCTTACATGTTGAGCAGACTATAGTAGAGGAGAAGTCAGTAGTGAAGCCTAGTTGTGGGGTTTCGACAACAAGTAGTTTCCAAGGTCGTGAGTAGCGGAAGTTCACACCTGGACTAAATGTTTCCAAGTCAATAAGATTTTAAGAATCGAGCTAGTAGTCGGGCATCGAGGCAGATGAATGTGGGTAGTGCCTATCAGAGGCAGAGTTAAAAAGAACCTAGTTAGTTTGTTTGAATAGCAGCAAGACTGCAAAGAGGGCAAGAGTCTATTGCCAGTATAGCAAGGAAAACTCCATGTGTGATTTGTTGCAAGAATCATCAAGGTCATTGTCTTGTGAGTGTTGGTACGTGCTACCAGTGCGGACAACCAGGACATGTCAAGAGGGATTGTCCACAGCTGTGGACAGCCGCAAAGAGGGACTAGGGAGTTGAGTCCAAGACGGTTGAGAAAATGAGAGTTTGATGTAGAGTCGCAAGAGAGGCACCGGTGGTGTTAGACTAAATAGAGTTGTAGGGAGACCTTGGCAACACGGAAAGGTCACGTTATGACTCAAAGAAGAAGCCGAGGATGCACGGATGTGATTCATCGGTACGATTACTATTTGTAATGTACCACACTGCTTTTAATAGATCCAGGTGCTACACATTTCTTTGTTTTTAGTATGTTCTTAACTAAGTTGAATGGGAAGCTAGAACCTTTATGTAAAAGGTTAGTTATATATACTCTAGTTGGTAATGTGTTACTAGTCAATGCAAGTGTTATGGGGATTGTGAGGTCTTAGTAGAAGGTCTCAATATGTTAGTGGATTTTCTTCCACTAGAGTTGCAGGTGTGAGATGCAATCTTAGGGATGGATTTCTTATTTACTCATTATGCTTCCATGGATTGCCATAGAAAGGAGGTTTTTTTCAGAAACCAGATTAGTCAAGTGGTTTTATGGGATGAAAGAAAGATTATCCCTACGAGTTTGATTTGTGATTAAAAGTCGAGAAGTTATTGAGGAAAGGTTGCACGACGTTTCTTGCACATGTAGTAGAGGTGTAGGAGGAAAAGCTAAAACCAGACAATGTTCTTGTTGCAAATGAGTTTCTTGATGTTTTTCCCAACAGATCTATCAGGGGTTGCCACCTGATAGGGAAGTAGAGTTCACTATTGAATTGCTACCAGAAACAACACCTATTTCGCAAGCGCCGTATAGAATTGCTCCAAGTGAACTCAAGGAGCTAAAGATGCAGTTACAAGAACTAGTTGATAAGGGATACATCAGACCTAGTGTATCGCCTTGGGGAGTTCCAGTGTTATTTGTAAAAAAAGAAAGATGGTACTTTTAGATTATGCATTGATTATGGACAGTTAAACGAAGTCACGATACGTAATAAGTATCCTTTACCCCGTATAGATGACTTGTTTGACTAGTTAAGAGGAGCATCAGTGTTTTCTAAGAATGATTTAAGATCAGGATACCATCAGTTAAAGATAAGGGAATCAGATATTCCTAAGACGACATTCAGAACGAGGTACGAGCATTATGAGTTTTTAGTAATGTCATTCGGTTGAACTAATGCACCAGCAGTTTTCATGGACCTCATGAACAGGATTTTCCATCAGTATTTGGATCAGTTTGTGATAGTATTCATTGATGATATACTAGTTTATTCGGTTGACAGGAAAGCCCATGAGGAACATCTGAGGATTATTCTACAAACACTACGAGATAAAGAGTTGTACGCTAAATTCACCAAATGTGAGTTTTGGTTTAATCAGGTAGTGTTTAAGGTAAGTTGTTTCAACAAAAGGAGTTAGTGTGGATCCGAATAAAGTGAAAGCTATGGTCAACCTAGAGAGACCAGCTAAGGCGACAGAGGTATGTAGTTTCCTAGGCTTGGCGGGATACTACAGATGATTTGTTGAGAATTTCTCACGTTTAGCATTACATTTAACAACTTTAACAAGGAAGAATGCTAAGTTTGAATGGTCAGATAAATGTGAACAGAGTTTTTCAGGAGCTGAAAAGAGATTAGTTACAGCGCCTATACTAGCACTTCCTGTAACAGGAAAAGAGTATGTGTTTTACTGTGACGCTTCGAGGCAAGGTTTAGGGTGTGTGCTCATTCAAGAAAGAAAAGTAATAGCTTATGCGTCGAGGCAATTGAAAAAGTACGAGTACAATTACCCTACCCACGATCTTGAGTTAGCAGCAGTTGTTCTAGTAGTGAAGATCTGGAGACATTACTCGTTTGGTGAGAGGTGTCATACTCTTTTACAAATCATAAGAGTCTGAAGTATATCTTTGATTAAAGAAAGTTTATTATGAGAACAGATGGAACCATAGTTCAGCAGAAAAGATTATGTGTCCCGAGTATTAGTGAGCTTAAAGATGCTATTCTAGAGGAAGCCCACAATTCAGCTACGCTATGCATCCAGGAAGCACCAAGATGTGTAAAACTGTGAAGGGGACTTATTGGTGGCTTGGGATGAAGCGGGAGATAGCTGACTATGTTGATAGATGTTTGATCTGCCAACAGGTTAAACCAGTTAGACAGAAGAAAGAAGGACTCCTTAATCCACAACTCGTGTCGGAGTGGAAATGAGAGCATATCACTATGGATTTCCTGTTGTTTGTACATCATACTCCAAATGGACATGATGGTATATGGTAATGGTCGATAGACTCACTAAGAAAGCAAGGTTTATACCGATTAAAATCGATGTCTATCCTTGATCAGCTTGTTAAGCTATACGTCGATAGGATTGTGAGTTAATACGGAGTGCCAGTGTCCATAGTTTCAGATAGGGACTCGAGGTTTATTTCTATGTTTTGGCCTAGCTTACAAGAAACTATGGGGACAAAGCTGAGTTTTAGTACAACGTTTCATTCTCAGATAAATGGTCAGTCAGAAAGGACTATCCAGACCCTAGAAGACATGTTGAGAGCATGTGTCCTTCAAGTTAAAGGAAGTTGGGACACACACTTATCACTTATGGAATTCGCTTACAATAACAGCTTTCAGTCGAGTATTGGCATGGCACCATTTGAGGCTTTGTATGGAAAGCCATGTAGAACGCCCATATGTTGGAACGAAGTTGGAGAGCGGAAGCTTATCGGTCCTGAGTTGGTGCAGGTTACGATAGATAATATTAAGGTAATCAGGGAGAATCTGAAGGTAGCTCAAGATCGTCAGAAGAATTATGCAGATAAGCAATGAAAGGACTTAGAACTCAGGTCGGAGATCAAGTTTTCTTGAAGTTATCTCCGTGGAGAGGTGTTTTTCGTTTTGGAAAGAAAGGTAAGCTAAGACCCAGATATATTGATCCTTATCAAGTAACGGGACGAGTTGGGCCAGCAACCTACAGACTAGAGTTGCCAACGGAACTATCTCGAGTACATGATGTTTTCCATGTGTCCATGTTGAGAAAGTATATTCCAGATCCGACACATGTGATGCAAGCACAACCTGTGAAACTGGAAGAAGACGTGAGTTACATAGAGGATGCAGTTCAGATCCTCGACAGGAAAGAACAAGTTTTAAGAAACAAGACGATCCCACTCGTGAAGGTTTGTTGGAGACATCACAGATTGGAGGAGGCAACCTGGGAGTTAAAGGACCAAATGAGGAGGAAGTACCCGACGATTTTCACTTTAAGACTGCTAAATTTCGAGGACGAAATTTCTTAAGGGGGAAGTAAATTGTAAACCCGAGATCTTTCTTTGGAATTTCCGTATAAAAAAAAACAAAAGAAATGAAGAAATGAATGTTTAAGACTTGGTTTCCCTTGCTTTAAAAAGAAAAGAAATGAAGTGAAAGACAAAAGGAAAACAAGGAAGGAAAAGTCTAAACCATTTTTGTTTGGTTTGCTTTAAAGATAAAGAAGAAAAGAAAATGAAAGAAATGTTTATTACATTAAGTTTAGTTTTGTTTTGTAAGGAAAAGAAAAGAAAAGAAAAGAAAAGAAAGAAAAAGATAAAGGAAAAGGAAAGAATGAAGAAGAGAAAGTGGGAGGTGGGACCCCCACCTTTGTTTTCTTTTTAAAAACTATTTTTCCATCGATCTTCTTCTTCATTAATCAAAAGGAAGGTAAGGGTTTCGTGAGAGAAGGAGAAAGGAAGAAGAAGAAGGGGTTTTTCGTTAGTTGAAGTTGCAGAAGAAAGGAGAAGAACTCAAAGTTTGTTTGTGTAGCAGCAAGGTGAATAACTCAGACCCGTTCTGATATTTTGTTCATCTCGAGCTCCACAGGAAGAGGTAATAGTTGAGGTTTAGTTTTCTTGAAAGCTAATTCATTTTTGAACAAAGTTCGTGCAGGATGCTTGAGCCAATTCTGACCTTAAGTTGCTGTTTTGTGAAGAGAAAGACAGAAGCAGAATTTGCTGTCAAATCTGAGAAGTCTCTGATATTTTGGTTGTACTGATCTGTATACTTGGAGTTAGAAGCTCTAATTGGTATGGTTCGAAAGCTTATTGAATATAATTCAACTTTCGTGAAGACATCGGGAGTAGAAAATGTCTAGAAGATGTTTTAAATAACAGGTTAAATTTGTTGTGCAGCAGGAAATCTGAATCTGGAAACAGCAGAAGTTCGTTTTTAGGAAAGTAGCTTTCGAGGTATTTCTGAACCAATCTGTTGGGAATTTCAATTTCATGTCTTTATATGATTTTTAGAGGGTTCAAAAAGAAAGAGTTTGGTATAAATTACATTATTTTTAGATAAGTAATGAAGAAGTTATGGTTGTCTGAAAAAAGGGCAGAAAATCTGAAAATGCTGGAAAATTTGAAAATGTGTTTTCTTGTAATTTTAAGGTTAAAAAGCATGAGCTCGAGGTTCTAATGGTTGAATTTGGTTTGTTTGACAAGCCAAGAGCAAATAGGTCGAGTGTACGGGCCAAGGTTCTAGATTTAATACTGTGAGTGACAAACGAACTTCAAAAATGAACTATATGCTTGAAAAATGCTTTAAGGAATGCAAGTTTTGCTTGAATGAAAGAGTTTAGATGTTTATTGTTTTCCTTGAACACTTGCTTATGAGCATTCAAGATTTCATAGAAATGTTTTAAAGTGTTCATGATGAGCCTAAATGTCTTGATGAAATTTATTTACGAGCATATGTTTATTGAATTTCCGAAGGTTATGGAAATGTTATGATTTCGAGCAAATATGTTTTAGCAAGTATGTTTTTAAACATTTCTAGTTTTATGAACAAGCTAAGTAAGCTTGAGTTTTATGAAAGAAAAAATAAGCAGGCATGTTTAAATGTTTTCATGTGATCGTCTGAGATATTGAGCCCGAGGCTTTATGGTACCGTGTGCACACAGATCATATTCTCTTGTCGACGTTGAGTGTACTCCGTGACAACAATGTTGTCGTGAGTGCTGGGCGGGCCCCGCTACGACAAAGACGATGGGAGTGCTGGGCGGGCCCCACTTGGGCGTGCCCTACACAACGTGGATTGTGACATGTTTTAAAAGGATTTCTATCATTTACATGCCTTACGAGATTTTAACGATATACTTGCTAGTTTTCCTGAAAAGCTATTATGATTACACAGTTACTTTTAACGTTTGATTACAGATGCATATGCTCATAGATGGCCAGGTGATATGATTTACGAGTTAATAGCTTTCTTTTAAACTCAAGTCACTCACTGAGCTTCATAGCTCATTCTTTCAGTGTTTTTCCCACTTTTCAGGTAGAGATCGAGCTCCCAGTGCCTGATAACCTGCCATAGTCTGCTGGAAACTCCACAAGTTTTATATGTTGTACGTGGGTGGAGTTGTATAGAAAGTCTGTATGTATAGAAGAAGGACTATGAAGTTATGTTTATGTGTACATTTTAGGTTGTGGTTGTGTAAACCATGGTTGGATATGTTTTTGGTTGTGATGTTCATATCTCTTTCAGTTTTTCAGAGAGTCTTAAGTAGGGTTACTCCTTACGTAGGTTATGTAATTGTCAATAATCCGCTCTGTTATGTTTAAAGTGTTTCTTATACAAGTATAGTATGCTTATCAGGTAAGGCAGGGTCAACAGATATTGTTAGAGAGGTGAACGATGACTTTTGGCTTCACACCGTCTGCCGGGCTAAGTTAGCAAGTAGTTCGAGAGGGGGTGTGACAGTGAGATTTATGCTCGGCCTCGTGATGTCAATAGGGCATCCCCATTCGGATGGTGTTTGCATAAATCAAGAGCAAGGTGAATGGAGAAAGTATTTATAGTAAGTTGGAGAAGGAAGTGTGTCAACGCATCCTATGGTCTCCTCCATTAGGTTGGACCGTGAGATTCCCATGTTGCGCCTACAGGTTGCCCATAGTAGCACCATCCATTCGGAGGGATGTAACATGGGATTCAGAACAACTCAAACTCCAGAAATGGATATGGTCTCTTAGGTCCATTCCCAACTTTGACTGTCCAATTCGGTAGCATTGTTGGGGCCGACCTCTGAGGTCTAAAAAAGACGGGTCACACTTACGAGAATTACTAAGTGTTAGTGAATTCTTGACCAAAGTAGCGATAACTAGAATGCTATAGGAATAAGAGTTATTCTGGTATTAGCATTTAGTCAAGAATGTCTCGGTTCAGTGGAGGAGTGATTGACTGCCCTTCGGTAGTGGTTGCTCTGACTCACTGAAGTATCGTTGCAAAAACAAATAATGAGATTATGGGTACATTATTACTTTTGCTAAATTCTTAATTGGATGCATGTTATGGGTTAAAAGCAATTCACTAATAGAATATGTTCTATTTTCAGCATGTCGAGCTCTTTTATTCAATTACTCGCCTCCGACAAACTTAATGGCGATAACTTTGAATCTTGGAAATCAAACTTGAATACGATTCTTGTAATTGATGATCTAAGGTTCGTCTTAACGGAAGAATGTCATTCCCCTCCCAGATCGTCTGCAACCCGAACAGTTCGGGATGCATTTGACAAATAGACTAGGGCTAATGATAAAGCTCGGGTCTACATCTTAGCCAACATATATGATGTGGTTTCTAAGAAACATGAAGGCATGATCACCGCAAATGAGATCATGGGATCATTGCAGGCCATGTTTGGACAACCGTCCTCATCGATCCGTTATGATGCTCTCAAGTACGTTTACAACTCCCGAATGAAGGAGGGAACATCTGTTAGGGAGCATGTCCTTAATATGACGGTCCACTTCAACGTGGCAGAGGTAAACGGGGCTGTCATTGATGAGAACAGTCAGGTCAGCTTTATAATGGAATCTTTTCCGAAGAGTTTCCTGCAGTTCCGCACCAACTCGATGATGAACAAGATAGAGTATAACCCAACTACTCTACTTAACGAGCTCCAGACATTCGAGTCCCTGATGAAATCAAAGAAAAAAGAGAAGGTGGCAAACGTTGTCACTTCAAAGAAGTTCCTGAGAGGATCATCCTCAGGGACTAAGTCTGGTCCTTCTTTTTCTAAGAATAAAGGTATTCAAAAGAAGAAGAAGGAAAAAGCTCCTATACGCAAGGTTAAAGCCACAGGAAAATGTTTCTATTGTTGTGAAGACGGGCACTGGAAGAGAAACTGCCCGAAGTACCTTGCAGAAAAGAAAGCTGAGAAAGAAAAACAAGGTAAATATGATTTACTCGTTGTTGAAACATGTTTAGTGGAACATGATGATTCCGCCTGGATACTAGATTCAGGAGCCACTAACCATGTGTGTTCTTCTTTTCATGAAACTGGTTCTTGGAGGCAGCTTGCTGATAGTGAGATAACTCTCTGGGTTGGAACAGGAGAGCTTGTCTCAACTCAAGCAGTGGGAGCAATGAAGTTGTTATTTAGAGATAGATTCATTTTATTAGAAAATGTACTTTTGGTTTATGGAATCAAAAAAAATCTTGTGTCTATCTCTTGTTTGCTTGAACATATGTATAAAGTGTCTTTTGATTATAATGAAGCGTTCATTTACAAAAGAGTTGCACGAATATGTTCTGCTAAACTCGAAAACAACTTATATGTGTTAAGACCAACAGAGGTAAAAGCTATTTTGAACACCGAGATGTTTAAAACAACTGATACTCAAAATAAAAGGCAGAAGCTTTCTCCAAGTACCTATCTTTGGCACTTGAGACTAGGCCACATTAATGTCAATAGGATTGAGAGATTGGTTAAGAGTGGTCTCCTAAGTCAGTTAGAGGACAACTCCTTATCACCATGTGAGTCCTGTCTTGAGGGAAAAATGATTAAACGACCTTTTTCTGAAAAAGGTTATAGAGCCAAAGAACCCTTGGAACTCGTACATTCGGATCTCTGTGGTCCAATGAATGTTAAGGCACGAGGAGGGTATGAATATTTCATCAGTTTCATTGATGATTATTCTAGGTATGGTTATCTTTACCTAATGCATCATAAGTCTGAAACCCTTGAAAAGTTCAAGGAGTATAAGCCAGAGGTTGAGAACACGTTAGGTAAAATGATTAAAACACTTCGATAAGATCGAGGTGGAGAGTATATGGATTTAAGATTCCAAGACTATATGATAGAACATGGAATCATATCCCTGTTGGGATTTATGCCCTAAACTTGTGTAATTTTGATCAATTAAATAAAGTGTTATTTGTTTTGATAAGATTATAGTCTTGCTTTTATAAATCCAATAAACTAAGCTCCAAGGTTATAACATTTATCTTGAAATCGTTGAAGTGGACACTATTTAGGTTGAATTCAAGATTATAACCTAAATAGTCTATGGTATAAGAATAAGGTTGGAAACCTCATTCTGGGTAACACCATGGATGTGGCCCACTTTGTAATTAGTACAAATGAGGTAATCCAACTCATTCATGTAGTTGACATGCGAGTGGGGGCATCTCGTATGAAGAGTTCATACAAGATGGATCGCAAATTATTAGTCTAACCAAAGATAACAACGCGATTAACGAGGATAAAACTAGTAATTTATAGATGGTCATTAGTGACTTGACGAATCTCGAGCAAATTAAGAACTCCCGCTTATAGGGGTTTGTCCTTAGACTAGTATGGGTGAGAGTGGGCTCAGAGTCGACTCAATACGCCTACCTTCTTAGGGATGTAACCTCGCAGTAGCCGGGAACTTAACTCTGTAAGATGGAATTCACTCATTCTCTCATCGAGGAATTAGATAGGTTGTTCTCTTAAGAACCGACTCGTGTCTTGAACAACTGGGCCCCGCCTCTATATAGGTTATGAGTCTAAGGTAGAACCTTAGACTTGTTGTTCATTAGAGGATCGGTGGTGCTTAAGGAGCAAAGAGGTAATCACAGTGGGTAAAAAAAAGAATTTGACCCAATTGTGATTATGAAAAACCCGTGAAGGGTCGACTCATGGGTAATGACTATATCAATGGACACAATAATATCTACAGTGAGAGAGAGTGCAGCTACAAGTCTATAGTGGAGTGACTTGTAGTTAATGAATATTGATTAAGCTGGATCAAAGAATTTGATCGCTTAATCTCACATCATTGGAGCTCATGATCCAGTAGGTCCATTAGATCCTCCGTTGGCTCAACATTGTAATATTGAGGGTATAAAGTTAGGAGTGAAATTGAAGTGTTCAATTTCATACATGAGGAGTTATATCAATTATATATGATATAATTGATATAATATATAGTTTTAATGTGAATTAGATTCATATATAAACTATATACTAAAGAGAGATTAAAGGAGGGGTAGAATGGTCATTTCCATCCCATTCCCCTATATATATAGTTGCATGAGATGCAACTAGGTTAAGTCTTCAAAAGTATTCCTAGCCTCCTTGTTGTGTTGTTGGAAGAGTTCCAAAACACAAATCTCTCTCACAAAATACCTCACCACTCCTAAAAGGAACCCACCTTCCTCCCTCACCTAGAGAACAACGGAGAAGATCCGGTGGTGGTGTCGGTGTTCGTACGAGTTCTTGTTGCTGAGATCGTGACCGTGGAGAGAGGAGCACTTGAAGAAAGGTTCTTCAAAGGTAAATTCTTGTTGTCCAAACTATTTTTTTTATGCTTATTTTTTGTTTACGTTCTTGAATTTTCTATTGTAACTAAATCAAGAGCGCGCGATTCGCAATCGCTTCCACTGCGGGGACTTCGATTCCCTTCAATTGGTATCAGAGCCCAATTGCGTTCTTGATTTATGTTCTGGATTTTTCAAGAACAAGGTGGGATTTACTGTTTTGTGCATGAGATGTATGAACGGTTTTTGTGAAATTAGATGTTTTTAATTTTGGCACTTAGATTTACAATTTCATTGAAATGTTCAATGTAAGGGCCCGGTGTTTTGGGCAAACTTAATTGTAAATCGAGTCTGTAGGTCCGTGTCGATCGAGGCAAAGCGGTTGTTGAGAAGATCGGAGCAAAAACGAGGAAGAAATGGAGATTCCTATGGTTGTTCTATGAATGGCGTTGCAACGCCGCCTCGGCAAGGTAACGCCATCGCTGCAGTAGCGCGCATTGGATAAGACGACAGCATTGCAACGCTGCCCTCAGTGTTGCAACGCTCGGCAGAAAATGACAAAAGCAGCGTTGCAACACTGCCATCAGCGTTGCAACGCCGAAGACGTTTCACGCGAGGAGCAACAGGCGAAAAACGAAATTTTTAATATATTTAATTATAAAAATGTTTTATATTTAATATATTTAATTTTAATTAATATAATTAGATTATATTAATTAAAATTATTTCTAGGGTGCCAAAATTGGTCTAATTTTTGCTATTTTAATTATGCAATTGTTGTGTAATTATTGCCATGCATAGTGTATGCTTGTATTTTAGAAATCCCACTTTAGGTTAAGCATTTTCATGCATCATTTATAATATAAGGAGTTATATTATATAGTTTGCATGATTCATTAATATAAGGTTGTTATATTAATTTTTGGACAGCATTGACATGCATTATTTTTCATGAGATGAATATGCTATGAATGTCTTATTATTCATGTGATGAATGATCAAGCACTATGACATAGTATGCATGTCACCTAAGGTTAATTATTAGTTTTAAAATGTTTAGAACTTGGAAATTATAGACCTTAGGTTATCTAGTTCTAATTAGATTAGAATTAGGAACCAAGTAATTTATAAGCTATGATTAAAAGAGGAACTCTGTCTAAGGAAAGTTCTGTCTAGGTTGGGGTATTTAAGCTGACGGAAACGGAACACCCCTACCTGGGAACTGACCTGGGAGTGAAAATTAATCAGAGAGTCTTATAAATTAAGGTAGCGTCAGCGGGTTTATTAAGGGGTTAATAAACTAGAAATCTTAGGTTTAATATAAGGAGCTATATTAATAAACTTAGGATAAAATCAATATAAGAGTTATATTGATTATCAATATAAGAGTTATGTTGATAGAGTTAGGTAAAACCATTAGCCGGGTTTTAGCCTAAGAAAGATTCCTACAGACTTAAAGTATTCAGTGGGAGGAAAAAGTGTATGAGATACATATTTTTTCACCTACGCTATCTCTGGGAAGTTCACACCGTGAGACTCATACTTGGCCTCGTGGCGTAAATGGGAGCGTCTCCCTTCGGATGGTGTTTGTATGAGTCAATACCAAGGTGAATGGAGAGGGTACTTATAGTGAGTGGGAGCAGGTTTAGTGAAAACAAAACCTACGGTCTCTTTTGTCGGTTTACACCGTTAGACCACTATGGTCAGCCTGCTAGTTTGGCCTGGACCAGACAATCCCTTCGGAGGGCTTGATCATAGGGGATCTAACATAGTAGACACCCGAAAGGGATAAAGATTTCCTTAGACTATTTTCCAATCTAGTCCTCCCTTCGGCGGATTTTATTGGATCGAGACTTTGGGATCTAAAGACAAAGGGCTACACTCACGGGGTACATAAGTTGTGTATGTATTCAGACCGAAAAATGGTAACTAAAACCTATAGAAATAAGAGTTATTCTGGTGTTAGGTTTTGGTCAAGGGTGTCTTGATCCAGAGGAGGAGTGTTTTTTATTACCCTTCGGTGTCATACATTCTAAACCTTTGGAGTATCATTGCAAATTATAAATGGCCTAGGAATCATTTGATAATTAGTTATAACATGATTGGATTAGAGTTATAGCAAGAAACTCATACAAGTTTGTTTGTAAATCTTCAGCAAAAATGTCTAGCTCTATGATTTCCTTATTGGGTGCAAAAAAGTTAACCGGAGAGAACATAGTGACATGGACGGATGGACTCAACATAATTTTGGTTACACATGATCTTAAGTTCGTTCTCAATGAGGAGTGTCCTCAATGTCCTGCTCAAAATGCATCTCAAGCTGTTGAGGATGCGTATGACCGCTGGATTAATGCCAACGAAAAGGCAAAAGCCTATATCCTGGCTAGCATACCTGATGTTTTAGCCAGGAGGCTGGAGGGCAAGGTCTCAGCTCGAGAGATCATGGATTTTGTGCTAAATTTGTCTAGACAACCGTCCAAACAAATTCGGCATGAAGCCCTAAAATTCGTTTATAACGCACGTATGAAGGAAGGAACATCGGTGAGAGAAGATGTTCTCAATCTGATTGCCCACTTCAATATAATGGAATTAAACGGAGCGGTCATAGATGAGAAATGTCAGATTTCGTTCATCCTAGAATCTCTTCCGAAGAGTTTTCAGCGATTCCGTAGCAATGCAGCGATGAACAACATAGAATATGATCTCGACTTTCTCCGCTACATGATGAGTGAGAATTATCAATTTCTTATGGATGATAAGAGACAACAAAATGGAGAGGCAAATTTGTTTGCTCATTCCAAAAGTTCTCAGGAGGATTCATCCTCTGGGACAAAGAACTGCAGCCATACTTCTGGACTTAAGAAGATACATAAGAAGAGGAAAATGAGCAGATAAAGAGCAATCGTCTGGCAAAGAAAAGTTGTTATTTGATAACATGTAGCTTAAGGGTTTATTAGAAACCTCATTTCTTGCCTTAGCGAACATTGTACTTCTCTGTCTTTTCAATTGAATAAAGAGTTTATTTCATTGGAAAAGTATTGTACTATGTGTTGCTCTTCTTAAGAATTATTTGCAAATGGTTTAATTCAGTTAAAATAGTTTTAACAAGTGAATTTTTCAGAATTGCAAGTACACGAACTAATTTCTCCTAAAGAAAATGCTCATCTTTGGCATCTAAGATTAGGTCACATTAATCTCAATAGGATTGAGAGATTGGTAAAGAACGGACTTCTAAACGAGTTAGAAGAAAATTCCTTACCAGTATGTGAATCCTGCTTAGAAGGCAAAATGACTAAAAGACCTTTTAGTGGAAAAGGTTATAGAGCCAAAGATACTCTAGAGCTTATACATTCAGATCTATGTGGTCCGATGAATGTTAAAGCCAGGGAAGGATATGAATATTTCATCTCTTTTATAGATGATTATTCCAGATATTTGCATATTTACCTAATGCACCACAAGTCTGAAGCACTTGAAAAGTTCAAGGAATTCAAGACTGAGGTTGAAAATCAATTAGGTAAAAGAGTTAAAAAACTTCGATCGGATCGAGGTGGAGAGTACATGGATTTAAAATTCCAGAACTATATGATAGAACATGGAATTACATCCCAACTCTCACTCCCAGGCACACCACAAAGAAAAAGCAAAGTGTATCGGAAAGGAGAAATAGAACCTTGTTGGACATGGTTCGATCAATGATGAGTTATGCTCATCTCCCTAGTTCCTTTTGGGGTTATGCAGTGGAGACTGCAGTATACATATTGAATAGTGTGCCCTCCGAGAGTGTTTCTGAAACACCTTTTGGACTCTGGAAAGGACGTAAAGGTAGTTTATGTCACTTCAGAATATGGAGTTGTTCAGCACATGTGCTTGTGACAAATCCAAAGAAGTTGGATTCACGTTCAAAGTTGTGCCTATTCGTAGGATACCCAAAAGAAACAAGAGGTGGTTTATTCTATGATCCTAAGGAAGATAAGGTCTATGTGTCGACAAATGCCATTTTCTTGGAGGAGGACCACATAAGGGACCACAAACCAAAAAGTAAGGTAGTGTTGAGTCAGTTAGACGGAACAATAGCAAAGGTTGCTAATAAGAACACTAGTACGTCAACAAGAGTTGTTGATACTAGTTTGTCTAGTCAAAAGGGTCCATCTCAGGAGTTGAGTATGCCTCGACGTAGTGGGAGGGTTGTGATACAGCCTAACCGTTACATGGGTTTAGCTGAAACCCAAGTTGTTATATCAGATGACAACTGCGAGGATCCATTGACTTATAATCAAGCAATAGTAGACATTGACAAAGACAAATGGGTCATAGTCATGGACCAAGAAATGGAGTCTATGCACTTCAATTCTTTTTGAGATCTTGTAGATAAGCCTGATAGGGTAAAACCTATAGGTTGTAAGTGGATCTACAAGAGAAAACGTGGTGTAGATGGGAAGGTGCAAACCTTTAAAGCTAGACTAGTAGCAAAGGGGTATACCCAGGTTGAAGGGGTTGACTTTGAGGAAACCTTTTCACCTGTTGCTATCGTAAAGTCTATCCGTATCCTTCTTGCCATTACAGCATATTATGACTATGAGGTATGGTAAATGGATGTCAAGACAACTTTTTTGAATGGCAATCTTGAAGAAACCATCTACATGGACCAACCCAAAGGGTTCATTGAACCAGGACAAGGGCAAAAGGTTTGCAGGCTTAAAAGGTCGATTTATGGACTGAAACAAGCCTCTAGGTCCTGGAATATAAGATTTGATGAGGTTATCAGGTCTTATGGTTTTGACCAGAATGATGATGAACCTTGTGTCTACAAGAAAATCATCAATAGTTCTATCGTTTTCCTAATTCTCTATATGGATGATATCTTACTCATTGGGAATGATGTAGGTTATCTTACTGGCATCAAGGAATGGCTAGCAACGCAATTCCAAATGAAAGATTTAGGTGATGCGCAGTTTGTTCTTGGGATCCAGATTGTAAGGAACCGCAAGAATAGAACACTAGCCTTGTCTCAAGCATCATAAGACACCTTAAGGAGTTGAGGATATGAGACAGATTCCTAAGGAACAGTGTCCTAAGACACCTCAAGGAGTTGAGGATATGAGACAGATTCCTTACGCATCAGCTGTTGGGAGCCTGATGTACGCCATGTTGTGTACTAGGCCTGACATCTGTTTTGCAGTTGGGATGGTCAGTAGGTATCAATCCAATCCATGACTTGAACACATGAAAGCGGTTAAAACAATCCTTAAGTATCTTCGGAGAACAAGGAACTACATGCTTGTGTATGGGGCTAAGGATTTGATCCTTACAGGATACACGAATTCTAACTTTCAGACTGATAAAGATTCTCGGAAATCTACATCAAGGTCAGTTTTCACTCTTAACGGAGGAGCTGTAGTATGGCGAAGCGTCAAGCAAGGATGCATCGCTGATTCCACCATGGAGGTCGAATATGTAGCAGCTTGTGAAGCAGTTAAGGAGGTTGTTTGGTTAAGGAAATTTATGCTAAATTTGGAAGTTGTTCCAAATATGACTTTGCCCATCACGATGTATTTCGATAACAGTGGTGCGGTGGCAAATTCGAGGGAACCCCGAAGTCACAAGAGGGAAAAGCATATAGAGCGGAAGTATCATCTCATCCGGGAAATCGTGCATAGAGGAGACGTGATTGTCACGAAGATAGCCTCAGAGCACAACATTGTTGATCCTTTTACAAAGGCTCTCACGGCTAAAGTATTTGAGAGTCACCTAGAAGGTCTAGGTTTACAAGTCTTCCGAAACTAGGGCAAGTGGGAGTATTTTGTACAAAGGGGTTTAAATTCCCTAGTTTATTGTATTTACATTATTGTAATGTTTCGTACTCCACAAGCTTTAGGTCAAGTGGGAGATTGTTGGGATTTATGCCCTAAACTTGTGTAATTTTGATCAATTAAATAAAGTGTTATTTGTTTTCATAAGATTACAGTATTGCTTTTATAAATCCAATAAACTAAGCTCCAAGGTTATAACATTTATCTTGAAATCAGTGTAGTGGACACTATTTGGGTTGAATTCAAGATTATAACCTAAATAGTCTATGGTATAAGAATAAGGTTGGAAACCTCATTTCAGTAGTAACACCATGGATGCGCCCACTTTGTAATTAGTACAAATTAGGTAATCCAACTCATTCATGTAGTTGACATGCGAGTGGGGGCATCATGTATGAAGAGTTCATACAAGACTGGATCGCAAATTATTAGTCTAACCAGTATAACACCGTTAACAGGATAAGACTAGTAATTTATAGATGGTCATTAGTGACTTGGCCTGAATCCTGAGCAAATTAAGAACTTCTGCTTATAGGGGTTTGTCCTTAGACTAGTATGGGTGAGAGTGGCCTGTAGTCGACTCAATAAGCCTACCTTCTTAGGGACAGAACCTCGTAGGTAGCTGGGAACTTAACTGTGCAATATGGAATTCACTCATTCCTCTACTAAGGAATTAGATAGGTTGTTCCCAAGAATCGACTCTGTGTCTTGAACAACGGGGCCCCGCCCTCTATGAGGGTATGAGTCTAAGGTAGGACCTTAGACTTGTTGTTCATTAGAGGATCAATGGTGCTTAAGGAGCAAAGAGGTAATCACAGGGGTAAAATGGTAATTTGACCCAGCTGTGATTACGAACAACCTGTGAAGGGTCGACTCATGGGTAATGACTATATCAGTGGACACAATAATATCTTCAGTGAGGAGAGTGCAGCTACAAGTCTATAGTGGAGTGACTTGTAGTTAATGAATATTGATTAACTGGATCAAAGAGTTTGATTAGTTAATCTCACATCATTGGAGCTCATGATCTGTAGGTCCATTAGATCCCTCCGTTGGCTCAACATGGTAATATTGAGGGTATAAAGTTAGGAGTGAAATTGAAGTGTTCAATTTCATACAAGAGGAGTTATATCAATTATATATGATATAATTGATATAATATATAGTTTTAATGTGAATTAGATTCATATATAAACTATATACTAAAGAGAGATTAAAAGAGGGGTAGAATGGTCATTTCCATCCCATTCCCCTATATATATAGTTGCATGAGATGCAACTAGGTTAAGTCTTCAAAAGTATTCCTAGCCTCCTTGTTGTGTTGTTGAAAGAGTTCCAAAACACAAATCTCTCTCACAAAATACCTCACCACTCCTAAAGGGAACCCACCTTCCTCCCTCACCTAGGGAACAACTAAGAAGATCTGGTGGTGGTGTCGGTGTTCGTACGAGTTCTTGTTGCTGAGATCGTGACCGCGGAGAGAGGAGCACTTGAAGAAAGGTTCTTCAAAGGTAAATTCTTGTTGTCCAAACTATTATTTTTATGCTTAATTTTTGTTTACGTTCTTGAATTTTCTGTTGTAACTAAATCAAGAACTGCGAGGACTTCGATTCCCTTCAATCCCAACTCTCAGCGCCTGGTACACCTCAGCAGAACGGTGTATCTGAAAGGAGAAATAGAACCTTGTAGACATGGTTCGATCTATGATGAGCTACGCTCAGCTGCCTAGTTCGTTTTGGGGATATGCAGTAGAAGCTGCTGCATGAACATGGTTCCCTCTAAGAGTGTTTCAGAAACACCCTATGAGTTATGGAAAGGGCGTAAAGGTAGTTTACGTCACTTCAGGATTTTGGGATGTCCGACACATGTGCTAGTGTCCAATCCAAAGAAACTAGAACATCGTTCAAAATTATGCCTATTCGTAGGATACTCCAAGGAAACGAAAGGTGGTCTGTTTTATGATCCTCAAGAGGACAAGGTGCTTGTGTCGACAAATGTCACGTTCTTAGAGGAAGACCACATGAGAGATCATCAGTGTCGTAGCAGAATAGTCTTGAGTGAAATTTCCAAGGAAGCTACAGATAAATCAACAAAAGTTGTTGATCAAGTTGGTCCTTCTTAAGAGTTGAGAATGCCTCGACGTAGTGGGAGGGATGTTAGACAACCCGACCGTTACATGGGTTTGACTGAAACCCAGATCGTCATACCTGATGATGGCATAGAGGATCCATTGACCTACAAACAGGCAATGTATGATATTGACAGAGACCAGTGAATTAAAGCCATGGACCTCGAAATGGAGTCAATGTACTTCAATTCAGTATGGGAACTTGTAGATCAACCAGATGGTGAAAGACCTATCGGTTGCTAGTGGATCTACAAGAGGAAACGTGATCAAGTCGGTAAGGTGCAAACCTCTAAGGCTCGACTTGTGGCAAAGGGTTATACCCAGCAGGAAGGGGTGGACTATGAAGAAACCTTCTCTCCTGTTGCCATGCTTAAGTCGATTAGAATACTCTTGTCCATTGCCACGTTTTATGATTATGAAATTTGGCAAATGGATGTCAAGACAGCCTTTCTGAATGGCAATCTTGAAGAGAGTATCTATATGGATCAACCAGAGGTTCAAAGTTCAGGGTCAAGAGCAAAAGGTTTGCAAGCTTAAACGGTTCATTTATGGATTGAAACAAGCATTTAGATCCTGGAATATAAGATTTGATACTGCGATCAAATCTTATGGCTTTTAACAGAATATTGACGAGCCTTGTGTCTACAAGAAGATAGTCAATACTACTGTAGTTTTCTTAGTCTTATACGTAGACGATATCCTGCTCATTGGGAATGATGCAGGATTCCTGACTGGCGTTAAGCAATGGCTAGCGACCCAATTTCAAATGAAATATTTGGGAGAGGCTCAGTTTGTTCTTGGAATCCAAATTGTTCGGAATCACAAGAATAAATCGCTAGCGTTATCTCAGGCATCTTATATTGACAAGATGTTGATTAGATATAAGATGCAGAATTCCAAAAAGGGTTTATTACCTTTTAGGCATGGAGTTCATCTGTCTAAGGAACAGTGTCCTAAGACACCTCAAGAAGTTGAGGATATGAGACGCATTCCCTATGCATCAGCTGTCGGTAGTCTGATGTATGCCATGCTATGTACTCGACCCGACATATGCTATGTAGTGGGAATTGTCAGCAGGTATCAGTCCAATCCTGGATATGATCATTGGACTACCGTTAAGAATATCCTCAAGTATCTTAGGAGAACGAGGGACTATATGCTTGTGTATGGCGTAAAGGATTTGATCCTTGCTGGATACACTGACTCTAATTTTTAGACTGATGTAGATTCGAGAAAATCCACATCAGGATCAGTCTTCACTATTAACGGAGGAGCTATAGTATGGAGGAGTATAAAGCAAGGTTGTATTGCTAACTCCACCATGGAGGTTGAGTATGTCGCGACTCATAAGCAAATGAAGAGGTTGTATGGCTTAGAAAGTTCTTGGCTGATTTGGAAGTTGTTCCAAATATGAATTTGTCTATCACCCTTTATTGTGATAATAGTGGTGCAGTAGCAAATTCTAAAGAACCTAGAAGCCATAAGCGCGGAAAGCATATAGAGCGTAAATATCATCTCATCAGGGAGATTGTGACCTAAGGAGACGTGATCGTCACGAAGATCGCTTCGGAGCACAACATTGTTGATCCGTTTACAAAGCCCCTCACGGCTAAAGTGTTTGAGAGACACCTAGAGAGTCTAGGACTACGGGTTGTACAGTAGGACAATTTTCTTGCTCAGCATGTTTGACTCCACCGACATTTTAGTCCAAATGGGAGTTTGTTGGGTTTTATGTCCTAAAACTCGTGAGTTTGTACACTGAATGTATATTCTATTTTGCAATAAAAATATTGTTGAGATTTATTCAAATAAAGGTGTTATTGAATAAAGTGAATTGTATATTTTGAAACCCTAATACAATATAGAACCCATGGCTATAGTATGTATACTTGAACTTTATGTGTGACATAAAAGTGGATCAGGTTCAAGTTATAGCCAGAACGGTCTATAGTATAGTGATAGGACTAGGTACCTGTTAGCTCTCAGAATGAGAGCTAAGCTTGAGCTTTTATTGTAATTATTCCTTAGTATTTCGAGATTCTTGACTGTTTTAACCCTGGATTAAGTACTTTGTGCGTTAGTCCTAAAGATTACTTTTGAAATATAACAAGATCATTGTAGTACTTCTGATTGTTGGAATGCTATTCTTTTTACCATATTTTCAGGAATTTTGGCAGATGATGCTATTAAGTGTGGAAGGTCTGCTTCGAGCTGCTGTAGCGGTGAAATGGCTGAAGGATGAGGATTGCTGGAGCTCAATGCTGATATCAGATGCAAATGCACACGTGGACAAAATTCATTAATTGAGCTGGACAAAAGCTGCCATATCAGATGTCGTGGACCAATAAGAGGTCGTCTTGTCATCACCCTTTTGTCTATTCAGCCCTTAATTCGAGGTGGATAGGATATAAAGTGTCTCTTTTCGGCTATGTAAGGGGGGGAGAAAGAGAGGAAGTAGAACCCGATTGGGAAGAAGACAAGGAACGAATTGACAGCAAGCCATTTTTGGAAAGCTTCCTTTTTCTGGAAAGAGGCCGGTGTGGATCGAGGAAGGCTTGGGAAATTTCACCATCTGTTCATTCTTCATTCTCCTTTACTTTTACTTTGCTATTTTGTAACTAGGACTAAATTTCCAGTATGCTTAGCTCTAGTTTTACTGTTTCATTACTGCTCTTCCTTTTTAGTATGAACTAATCACCTTTGGGGTGAGGATTAGGAGATTTTATGTGGATGTATCTTTAATGAAGAGTAATTTGCTGCAACCTCTCTCTTGTGCCTTGTGATTTCACTGTTTAACTAAGGTTTGTTTGGCCATCTCATCTTAGTAGTGTTTATTCCAACTTGGAAAAGGGAAGAATAAACCGATTTCAAGGCATGACACTAGTTCTGATTAAGAGATTCACTTCTCTCAGGTGATTGAGGAGTCTAGGAATAGTCACTCACCTAGTGTTAACAGTAGGAGCTAAAATTAAGGGTATTTAATGGAAATTAAGTGCCTAAGTCGCGAGGAAATCTGGAAAGATTCCGTGAGATATACTGTTTTGAGCTCTGGTGCAGTTTTGAGCTCTAACATAAAGATTGTTGAAGCATAATTTCGTCCCTAATCCTATCACCTTTTTACTATTTGGTTAAACTTGTGTTGCTGCTGCCTTACAGTTTCTAACTTCCTTTTGCATTACTTTAACATTTCAATTGTTACTTTTAATTTCTAATTTCAATACTCATTTCATTTATGTTGGTCCCCTTTTACTCATTAAAAACAAACTCAATCTTGTAATTTTCTACAACTAATCCCTGAGGAGACGATTAATTACTTATCACTTGCTACTTAGGTTGTGTATGCTTGCACAGTTTAGGAGTGTTTCCTTGATAATTTCACGCACCCCTTTTAAGCAAACAAATTTTTGGCGTCGTTGCCGGGGATTAGTTTGATTTTTACTTTGTTTGAGTTGTTTTTGGTGATTTTTGAGCTGAAAGAAAGGTCTAACTAAGGCGTTTCCTTGTTTTCAGGTGCTATAATTGTGCATGAATGATTTCCCAGGTTTAGAATTTTTTCTAGATCCTGAACCTGAGAGAACATTTCATAGAAGAAGGAGGATTCAAAATGAAAGAATGGCAGATTTCCGTGGAGGTCATGTAGATCCTAATAATCCTCAGAATAACCCTGGAAACCAACCACACGGCCAAGAAGGTTTTGGACCACCTTTAGTTGAACCCCAAGCTATGGTCCCTGCCAATGTTATTGTTTTAGCAGATGACAGGGAGAGGGCCATTAGGACCTATGCCAATCCCTTGGTTGAAGAGCTGAATCCTGGGATCATTAGGCCAGAAATCCAAGCCCCAACATTTGAGCTTAAACCTGTCATGTTCCAAATGCTCCAAACCATAGGACAGTTTCATGGACTATCATCTGAAGATCCTCACTTGCATTTAAAATCCTTCCTAGGGGTTAGTGGTTCTTTTAAACTGCCAGGAGTGCCTAAGGATGCCCTAAGGTTGAGTTTGTTCCCTTACTCCCTTAGAGATGCAGCTAAGACATGGTTGAATACACTTCCTCCTTGGGCAGTTGACTCTTGGAATACCCTTGCTGAAAAATTCCTCATTAAGTATTTCCCACCAACTAGGAATGCTAAGTTTAGAAATGAAATTGTGGCTTTTCAGTAGTTTGATGATGAATCCTTAAGTGAGGCGTGGGAGAGATTTAAAGACTTGCTTAGGAAGTGTCCTCATCATGGTCTCCCTCATTGTATTCAAATGGAGATATTTTACAATGGGTTGAATACATCCACTAAACAAGTTGTTGATGCTTCGGCAAATGGGACTCTTTTATCAAGAACCTATAATGAAGCATTTGAGATACTGGAGAGAATATCCTCAAACAACTGTCAATGGGCTGATTCAAGGAGCTCCCAAGGTAAAAAGGTCAGAGGCATGTTGGAGTTAGATGCTTTAACCGCTATAAATGCACAAATGGCATCAATGGCTGATATGTTGAAAAACCTAACTGTTGGAAATGCAACTCAAGCTTCCCCTAATGTTCAGAATGCAGTTGTGGTAAACCAAGTAGTAAGTGTTGAGTCATGTGTTTATTGTGGCGAAGGACATACATTTGAATGTTGTCCTAGTAACCCAGCCTCAGTCTACTATGTTGGGAACCAAGGTACTCAAAGGAGCAATCCTTATTCTAATACCTATAACCCAGGCTGGCGAAATCACCCTAACTTTGCTTGGGGAGGTCAAGGAAGCAATTCTCAAGCCCCTCAAGTACAACAAAAGGTGAATTATCCACTATTGGGCATCAGAATCAGCAGGCCTATGGAAATCAGCAGCCGATGCTCTAGCATCAGAGGGTTGTAGCAGCACCACAGCATATTCCAGGTACTTCTCTTGAAAGTTTGCTGAAGGAATATATGGCTAAGAATGATGCTGTCATTCAAGGACAACAAGCCGTTAACCAAAGGCAGCAAGCTTCGATGAGAAACTTTGAAGTGCAATTGGGGCAACTTGCTAATGAGATAAGATCTAGGCCTCAAGGTAAGGTTCCTGCAGATACTGAACTCCCAAAAAGGGAAGGGAAGGAACAAGTGCAAGCTATAGAGTTAAGGAGTGGAAAACCTTTAGCTGTTTCTAAGAGAACAACAAGAAAAACCATAAGGGAAGGAATTAGCAGTGCAATTCGAAGAAGAAAGAAAGGGAACACTGAAGGAACCTAATGAAGTAGAGGTTGAGGAAGTTGAGGAATTACCAAGAGTACAACCTGCAAATTCATCTGGTTGTATACTTCCTGTCACCCCTGAGTTCATACCACCTCCTCCACCCTTTCCGCAGAGGTTGAAGAAAAAGAAAAAAAATGAAGTCCATTTTGAGAAATTCATGGATATTCTTAAGGAAATTCATATCAACATCCCTTTGGTTGATGCTCTAAAACAAATGCCCAACTATATGAAGATTCTTAAGGACGTCCTATCTGAAATGGAGAGATTTGAGGAGTTCAAGGTAGTGTCTCTGAATGAAGAATGTAGCGCTATGCTAAGAAGAAGGATTCCTAGTAAGGAGAAGGACCCAGGTGCCTCCACTATACCAGTGTCCGTAGGAGGAAAACAGCTAGGAATGGCCCTTTGAGACTTAGGTGCAAGCATAAACCTAATGTCATTATCGATTTACAAGAAATTTGGCATAGGCGAAGCTCGACCCATTACTGTCACATTGCAGCTTGCAGATAGATCCATTACTCACCCTGAAGGTAAGATTGAGGATATTTTGGTTCAAGTGGGTAAATTCATATTCCCTGTTGATTTCATTATTCTAGACTACGAGGCAGATAGTGAGGTGCCTATCATTCTAGGAAGACCTTTTCTCAAGACTGGAAGGACAGTTGTGGATGTCTATGAAGGAACAATCACTCTGAAAATGAATGACCAAAAGATTGAGTTCAGCATCTATGATACAATGAAACATCCTACAGACGTGGAAAACTGCTTTGTTCTTAACATGCTGGAGGAGATTGTTGATAAATCCATTGAACAGGAATTGTTGGAGCATCACATCTGTGGTTGGGGCGAGTTTCTGGTGAGGAAATCGAATGCTTGTGAGCTAAGTGAGGTTGTTGTTGAATTAAATAATTGCACAAGGTTTTTGAGTCCCTAGAATCGAGTGAGCGAAAAACACCACCTATGCCACCGTCCATTGATATACCACCTACTTTGGATTTAAAGTCGTTGCCAATGCACTTAAAATATGCCTTCCTTGGAGAATGTCAAACTCTTCCCATAATTGTTTCAGCTGGTTTAACGCCTAAGGATGAGGAACTGTTGCTTAAACTGTTAAGACAGCATAAGAAGGCTATTGGGTGGACGTTAGCTGATATTAAAGGTATAAGTCCCTCCTTCTGCATGCACAAAATAAATTTGGAGGATGGAAACTTCAAATCCATTGAGCAGCAGAGAAGGCTTAATCCGACCATGAAGGAAGTCACAAGAAAGAAGTGATTAAGTGGTTAGATGCAAGAATCATATACCCTATAGCCGATAGTAGTTGGGTCAGCCCTGTGCAATGTGTGCCGAAAAAAGGTGGGATGACAGTTGTGACTAATGAGGCAAATGAACTGATCCCTACTCGGACAGTGACTAGATGGAGAGTCTGCATGGACTACAAGAGACTTAATAAGGCCACCCGTAAGGATCATTTCCCTCTACCCTTCTTGACCAATTGTTAGATAGGTTAGCTGGCAAGGCTTACTACTGTTTTTTGGATGGTTACAGTGGTTACAATCAAATCACAATAGCTCCTCAAGATCAAGAAAAAACCACATTTACCTGTCCTTATGGAACCTTTGCCTTCAGGAGAATGCCCTTTGGCCTTTGCAATGCCCCTGCAACCTTTCAGAGGTGTATGATGGCTATTTTTGCTGATTTAGTGGAGAATGTCATGGAGGTGTTCATGGATGATTTTTTAGTTTTTGGTAAATCATTCGAGAGTTGTTTGGACAATCTAGGGAAGGTGTTGACAAGGTGTGAAGAGGCCAATTTGGTTTTGAATTGAGAAAAGTGTCAATTCATGGTGAAGGAAGGCATCGTTTTAGGCCACAAGATTTCAAGAAAAGGTATTGAAATGGATAGAGCGAAAGTGGAGATCATTGAAAAGCTGGAGCCTCCAACATCAGTGAAGGGAATTAAGAGTTTTTTAGGACATGCTGGTTTTTATAGGAGGTTTATCAAGGATTTTTCCAAGATATCCAAGCCTCTGTGTGCTCTCTTGGAAGCCAATAGACCTTTTGAGTTTAACTCTACATGTTTGGCTGCGTTTATAACTTTGAAAGAGCTTTGGTTACAACCCCTATTATGAAAGGACCCAATTGGGACTTACCTTTTGCAGTGATGACTGATGCAAGTGACTATGCAGTAGGAGCCATGCTAGGGCAAAAGTACGAGAATCTTCTTCACCCTGTGTTTTATGCTAGCAGAACTCTCAACGAAGCCCAACTAAACTACACCACTACAGAGAAAGAATTGTTGGTTGTAGTCTTTGCATTGGAAAAATTTCGAGCTTATTTGGTGGGTTCTAGTGTCACTGTTTTTACAGATCATGCAACCATAAAATATTTATTGGCAAAGAAAGAGGCCAAGCCTAGGTTGGTGCGATGGGTGTTGCTGCTTCAAGAATTTGATATTGCTATAATTGACAGGAAGGGCTCCGAAAACCAGGTAGCAGATCATCTCTCTAGATTGACACCAGCACCATCACTGCCATTACAATCTGCA
Source organism: Trichosanthes cucumerina (assembly GCA_036507285.1). Classification (NCBI taxonomy): domain Eukaryota; kingdom Viridiplantae; phylum Streptophyta; class Magnoliopsida; order Cucurbitales; family Cucurbitaceae; genus Trichosanthes; species Trichosanthes cucumerina. The sequence continues at coordinate 94,281,185 of CM071835.1, read as the reverse complement.
ATTAGGGATGAGTTTCCTGATGAACAACTGCTGACAGTAGCTCAAGTGCACGAATGTGGAACCCCTTGGTTTGCAGATTTTTCCAATTATGCAGCCAGTGGCATCCTACCTTTAGACATATCGGGGCAATCATTGAAACGGTTCATTCATGATGCTAGGACTTATTTTTTGGATGAGCCTTACCTTTATAAACAATGTGTTGATGGATTGTTGAGAATATGTGTCACTGAAGCTGAATTTACTTCCATTTTACAGCATTGCCACACTTCACCCTATGGAGGACACTTTGGTGGCCAATGGACAGCTGCCAAGGTTTTTCAATCTGGTTACTATTGGCCTTCTATTTTTAAGGATGCACATTTGTTTAGTAAGGCTTGTGATAGGTGTCAATGAAGAGGTAACATAGGAAAGAGGGATGAATTACCCCTCTCCTATATTTTGGAAGTTGAGTTATTCGGTGTTTGGGGCATTGATTTCATGGGCCCTTTTCCCCCTTCTAATGGAAATTTATATATTTTGGTGGTTGTGGACTATGTCTCCAAATGGATTGAAGCAATAGCCTGCCCCGTGAACGATGCCAAGACAGTTATGCGGTTCTTACATAAGCATATCTTCACCAGGTTTGGAACTCCTCGAGCCTTAATTAGTGATGAAGGCTCTCACTTTGTGAATAAAGCCATGACTGTACTCTTAGGTAAATATAATGTCAAACACAAGATCTCAACTCCATATCACCCGCAGACCAATGGACAAGCTGAAATCTCTAATAGGGAAATCAAGAAGATTCTGGAAAAAGTAGTAAATCCCAGCAGGAAGGATTGGTCCTTTCGGCTCGAGGACTTTTTGTGGGCCTATAGGACAGCTTTTAAAACTCCTTTGGGCATGTCTCCTTATAGGTTAGTTTATGGAAAGGCCTGCCACTTACCTCTTGAGCTTGAGCACAAGGCATTTTGGGCCCTGAAGGAGCTTAATCTGGATCAATCCGCAGCTGGAGCTTTCAGGATGCTTCAGCTTAATGAATTGGAAGAGCTCAGGTTATTCTCCTATGAAAATGCTAAATTCTACAAGGAGAAAGTTAAGCTGTGGCACGATAGAAAAATTGTGCGCAAACATTTTGAAAAAGGACAGAAGGTGTTGTTGCTTAACTCCCAGTTGAAATTGTTTCCTGGTAAATTGAAATCCAAGTGGTCCGGTCCCTTTACCATCATGGAAGTGTTCCCCCATGGGGCTGTTATGCTTAGGGATGAGAGGAACGGACGAGACTTCAAGGTTAATGGTCAGAGATTGAAACATTATTGGGGGGAAGAATTCCAAAGGAGTATAACCTCCCAGAGGCTAATTCATACTTAATCATGTGTTTCAGCAAGTGTTAATAATTGAGAGTGCAATTCCAAGCTCTGCCTTCCTCCCATTTCATTAATTTTCGAATAGTTTTCCTTTGTTACGTTTAATTCATGCATTACTTTCTTAGTTGATTTATCTTTCCTTTTTCAGCTCTCTTTTAGCAGATTATTTAGGTGTTATTTCATACCACCTCGTGTCAGTCTCAATGCGCGATGTGGTGTGAGGCGATTGTTGGAATGTATCCTCTTTGCTGGAGCTTTTACTGTAACATTAACAGCACTGACAAAAAGGGAAAGGAATCTGAAATGTATCAAACCTGTCTCCTCTGTAATAAATGAAGCCTACCGGCAGTTGGCTACAATCCAAATTACGAGATTTGGGCTGATTTGGTTGAACTCTCTACGATTGCGACACGTAGAGCCTTGTTCGAGGGATGGAGTCTTTAAATTGCCCAACTCATTAAGCATTCTTCATCTGCCCAAGAAGCACCTTGCATGTTTTAGCTTCAGACGAAGTTCTTTGCAAGCATTTCATTCCCATGGCTCAGAAGAAGGCTAGGATTACGAAGGCTAAAAGGTAGCCCTGCAAAGATCTCGATGACCACGACCAGGAAGAGCCTACTCCAGTTCTGCTACCTCTCCCTCCTCCACCTAAGGCATCTAAGCAAACCAAAGCAAAGGGTAAAAAGAAGAGTGCCAAAGCTCCAGAGTCTGTCGCCGAACCATCTGAGGAGCCTATCCCTCAATTGGCAGAAGGGGACATTGCTGAGGAACCACCCGTCGAATCGCCCGAACACTCCACCCCTCGCAGGAAGTCCTCAAAGAGGAAGGAGCAACCTTCCCATGTCAGCTCCACTCGGACTCCACCACGTTTCATCACCGAGCAAGCTCGCGAGCGGTTTGCCATATTACAATCCAAGGAGCTCTTTTTGGAACGAGGTTTTGTTGCTCCTTTTGCCTATCTCCCTCATTTCATTAAGGCAAACATCATTAATCATGGGTGGTCTTTTTTCTGTCAACCACCGGAACCAGTCGTTGGCTCTTTAGTACGAGAGTTCTATGCCAACTTTGAAGATACGGGTGAGTTTCGTGTCCTTGTTCGTGGGAAATCGGTAGATTGGTCTCCTGAAGCCATCAACAAGATGTATGAGCTACCCGACATCCCTCGGGCCAACTACAATAGGATGGTGTTGAATCCTTCCACCACTCATCTAAATGCAGCCCTGCGGCTAATAGGATTGAAAGGTGCTCGATGGATGGTCTCCGCCACTGGTTCGAGGTCTTTTCAAGCAGCTTACCTGACGGATGAGGCGAATGTGTGGCATTCCTTCCTCAAGAACAGACTACTTCCAACAACCCATGATTCTACTGTCTCCAGTGAGCGAATGTTGCTGACTTATGCAATCTTGAAGGTTCTGAGCATTTATGTGGGACGCATTATTGCGGAGGAAATTCAAACTCATGCCAAGAAAACTGCTGGCAAACTCTTTTTCCCTAACACTATCACTAAGCTTTGTCTGATTGCAGGTGTAGATGTTGATCCTTCGGAGAAACGGCTGACTGATTCCTCTATGTTTGACAATGTTGCTATTGAGAGACTGCATCGACGAGATCACAAGGGAAAGGGTGGTTTAGCTGTGGGGCTCACGAAACTTCTTGAACAATAAGAGACCATGCTGCAGCAATTGGAATACTCCAGTGCACACCAATTAGCCTATTGGCATTATGCTAAGGCTCGAGACATTGCTTTCAGGAACGCACTGACAGCTAACTTCCCTACACACCACACTGATTTCCCTACCTTCTCTGAGACTGTCTTAAATCCTTGGGCACCCTCATCGTCTGTGGCAGATGAGGAAGTAGACAATCAAGATCACATACCTGTAGATGAAGACTGGTCCAATAGGGAAGTTCTGCCCCTTTTGTTCAGATGGTAGTGGTCTCGTTGATAGTTGGTGTGTTGTGCTTTTCATGTTCTATCTGCCCTATTTGTACTTGTTGTTGTTGCTTTGTCAATTTTTAGTCTAGACTGTGTGCTTTGTCTGGTTCTTTCCATTTTATGCCTTCTGTTGTGCTAGTTTAGGTGGCTAGCCGTTGCGATGTCTGCTAGGTTATCCACCGACAAAAGGAAGAAAACATTTTTGTAACTACTAGTTGTTGGTGCACTCGCCACTATAGTAAAATGCAATTTATGGTTTGACTAACGTGTCCCTCTTCTTTTTCTTGCTTCTGATGCATTTAACGATGTTTAAGCTGTTTGCCATAATCCCTTTACTTTTATGAAACAACTGTAGCAACTTTATGGTGCCCCTAGCTTGATAGCTATCAATTCTTGAGAATTTGCTCCTTTAAAGCGTTTGGATGCTCATTGCCTTTCGTTTTTTTTTTTTTTTTACAGAAAAATAACTAAGTTTGGTGGTACCTTCCCTTGATTCTTTACTCATTGGGGACAATGAGCAATTTAAGTTTGGGGGTAAGGCACCCTAGTAATAACAAGTTATCACTCCTAGGAGCATTCCTCTTCTCTGTAGGACTCATGCCTCTTCTCTAAAAAAAAATAAAAAAAAAAAAGAAAAGTGAAGTTTGAGAGTTATTCCTCTACCCAAGTTACCTATTAAACCAGAGTTGGACATGACACCCATGCTCACCTTTGAGTTGAACAGTAATAAAGGGATATGAATATGCCTAGGCAACCCAATTAGTAGCAGGGCTCGTTGTTAGGTAGCCTTCATCACAAATGTTGGTGCTTAAATCGAAGGTTTTTACAAGAAGGGTTCTCTCTAACTTCTTTAGTGAAATAAGTTCTTATCTAAAAAAAAAACAAATAAAAGAAGAGAAAAGTTAAAGCCTAGTATAAAGTTCTCGTTGCTTAGGTGAGTTGCATCATCAATGTGGCCATTCTAAGAACTAAGGAGAAGTTTATGCAAGGGTGAGTGGCTAGGAGAACCTAAGGGAATGAATGTTTGCCTACTTAAGCATAAGGTTAGCTTTGTAGGATTCTTAGGAGTGATAACTCTTGTTGCTGGAAAAAAAAATGTTTTGCTGAAAGAAAGACTAAAGGCAGTAGAACTCACTCTTCTTTTTGTGAGTTTATGAGGTGCATAGTGAGTTCAAAGATGGGTTAGGTGCTAGTTGAGTTGTGGGGTTGTTTTGTGAAGCTTGCTACTTTTGATTTGAAAGAAAAACAAATCGATTATGGCAAATTTTGTGAACGCTAAGTTTTGATGCACTTTGGAAAGAAAAAGAGATGGGACTGTTATATCAGTAACCATTTGTATCATTTAACTGCTGAATCATTCTCTTTTGAGCTAGTGGTGATTGTTGTTTTTTGGTGGGATTAGAATGTTTAAGCATTACTTAGGGACGAGTAATGATTTAAGTTTGGGGGTTTGTTAGCTCTCAGAATGAGAGCTAAGCTTGAGCTTTTATTGTAATTATTCCTTAGTATTTCGAGATTCTTGACTGTTTTAACCCTGGATTAAGTATTTTGTGCGTTAGTCCTACAGATTACTTTTGAAATATTACAAGATCATTGTAGTACTTCTGATTGTTGGAATGCTATTCTTTTTACCATATTTTCAGGAATTTTGGCAGATGATGCTATGAAGTGTGGAAGGTCTGCTTCGAGCTGCTGTAGCGGTGAAATGGCTGAAGGATAAGGATTGCTGGAGCTCAATGCTGATATCAGATGCAAATGCACACGTGGACAGAATTCATTAATTGAGCAAGACAGAAGCTGCCATATCAGATGTCGTGGACCAATAAGAGGCCGTCTTGTCATTACCCTTTTGTCTATTCAGCCCTTAATTCGAGGTGGATAGGATATAAAGTGTCTTTTTTTGGCTGTGTAAGGGGGGGAGAAAGAGAGGAAGTATAACCCGATTGGGAAGAAGACAAGGGACGAATTGACAGTAAGCCGTTTTTGGAAAGCTTCCTTTTTCTGGAAAGAGGCCGGTGTAGACCGAGGAAGGCTTGGGAAATTTCACCATCTGTTCATTCTTCATTCTCCTTTACTTTTACTTTGCTATTTTGTAACTAGGACTAATTTTCCAGCATGCTTAGCTCTAGTTTTACTGTTTCATTACTGCTCTTCCTTTTTAGTATGAACTAATCACCTTTGGGGTGAGGATTAGGAGATTTTATGTGGATGTATCTTTAATGAAGAGTAATTTGCTGCAACCTCTCTCTTGTGCCTTGTGATTTCACTGTTTAACTAAGGTTTGTTTGGCCATCTCATCTTAGTAGTGTTTATTCCAACTTGGAAAAGGGAAGAGTAAATCGATTTCAAGGCATGACACTAGTTCTGATTAAGAGATTCACTTCTCTCAGGTGATTGAGGAGTCTAGGAATAGTCACTCACCTAGTTTTAACAGTAGGAGCTAAAATTAAGGGTGTTTAATGGAAATTAAGTGCCTAAGTCGCGAGGAAATCTGGAAAGATTTCGTGAGATATACTGTTTTGAGCTCTGGTGCAGTTTTGAGCTCTAGCAGTACCTTATCTTGGGGATACTATGGACACGGCCCACTTTGTAAAGTACAAACGATGCGATCCTGAATCGTTCATGTGGAGACATGCGAGTGGGGGCGTCCTATGCAATGAGTTTGCATAAGACTGGACAGAGAAATAGTCACTTAGACTTTATAACTCTGTTTACTGTCTTAACTGACAATATTCATACGATGACCTAGGTAACTTGATCTTAATCCTGAGCATGCTATGAACTCCTGTTTATTCAGATTATCCTTAGATTTGCGTGGATGAGAGTGGCCTGAGACTGCCGACTCAATAAGCCTCCCATTTCAGGGATAAGACCGGGTAGATAGCTGGGAACATAGTTCTGCAAGATGGAATTCACTCCTACCCGCTTTAGGGATTAGTAGAGAGGTTGTTCCCTTAAGTGCTGACTCCGGGTCTTTAACAAAGAGCCCACCCCTCTCATTGGCCCGAGAGGGATTCGGTTTGTTGGTTGGACCACAAACCAATTGTTCATTAGAGGATCAGTGAGACTTAAGGAACAAGAAGTAATTACAGGGGTAAAATGGTATTTTTGACCCAGCTGTAATTACGAACGACCTGTGAAGGATTGACTTCCTAATCATGGTTATATCGAGTGGACAGAAATATATCTACAGTGAGGAGAGTGCAGCCACTGGGCTTTAGTGGAGTGTCTCGGTGGTTAACGAATGTTGATTAACTAGGCTAAAGAGTTTGGTCGGTTAATCTCGTATCGTTGGAGCTCATGATTTGTAGGTCCATTAGGTCCCCTTACTAGCTCGGACTAAGCCTTGTAACTTTTGAGAGAAAAGAATTTGAATTGTTCAAATTCGGATTTGGGAGAAAACGTTAATTATATGTGATATACTTAACGTGTCACAGTTTAATTATGAATTAAACTACAATAAAGAAGAGGTGAAAATGTTTAAATATGATTTAAATATTTGTTCAGTTTTATAACATGAATAGGATTCATGTTCGAACGGTCGATTTAAGAAATCGGGATTGGTCCAATTATTTAATTTGATATTTGATATTAAATTAAATAAATTATTTAAAATTAATTAATTAAATTAATAAATTAGTTTTAATTTAAAATTAATTTTATATTAATTTTGAATTAAAATTAAATAGTAATTCAAAATTGAATTTGGAATTTCAATTGGACCAAAGGAAAAAGCATGAGCAAGCTTACTACGTTTTCAAATTCACACAAATTGAGCACCTCCTTCTTGTTTAGTCCTTCTCATCTTCTTGCTGTCATCTTCTCCTAGCTTGAAGAAGCTTTTGGTTTCTTTAATTGAAGAAGAAACTATTAGATTAAGAGGCATTAATCAGAATTTTTAGAATTCAAGTTTTTTAGACCTTTCTCCCATCTCTTTTCAAATTCTCTCTATCAAAGATCCCACAATCTGTTCCAAGGGCTGAGGATAGTAGGGAAGACATTAGAAGTTGTCCACAAAGTGTTTGTGACAAGAAATTGCCCACGGATTAGGAGAATTTTGAACAACAAAGGTATGTGTTCATACTCTCTGTTTTTCCAATTTCGAGCATGCTTTTTATTTCGTAAAATTGATCAATTTAGAGTGATCAAGATCCAAAATTTCTTCCGCTTTCTTAATCTACACTCTTTCAGGAATGTCCTCCCCCTCCCAGCTCGACTGCAAACCGAATTGTTCAGGATGCATATGACATATGGATTAGGGCTAATGAGAAGGCTCGAGTCTACATCTTAGCCAACATATCTTATGTGTTGTCTAAGAAGCATGAGAGCATGGTCACCGCGAAGGAGATCATGGGATCATTGCAGGCGATGTTTGGACAATCGTCCTCATCGGTCGCCATGATGTTCTCAAGTACGTTTACAACTCCAGTATGAAGGAGGGAGCTTCTGTTACGGAACATGTCCTTAACATGATGGTCCACTTCAACGTGGCAGAAGTAAATGAGGTTGTCATAGATGAGAAAAGTCAGGTTAGTTTCATTATGGAATCTCTTCCGAAGAATTTCCTACAGTTCCGCACCAATGCAGTGATGAACAAGATAGAGTATAACCTGACTACTCTCCTCAATGAGCTTCAGACTTTTGAATCCTTGATGAAATCAAAGGGAAAAGAGAATGAGGTAAATGTTGTCACTTCAAAAAAATTCCTAAAGAGGATCGTCCTCAGGGACCAAGTCTGGTTTTTTTTTCCAAGAATAAAAGTATTCAGAAGAACAAGAAGGACAAAGGGAAGGGACAAGCTCTCACAAGCAAGGCTAAGGCCACATGAAAATGTTTCCATTGTGGTGGAGACGAGCACTAGAAGAGGGACTGCCCGAAGTATCTTGCAGAAAAGAAAGTTGAGAAGGCAAAACAAGGTAAATGTGATTTACTTGTTGTTGAAACATGTTTAGTGGAACATGATGATTCTGCCTGGATATTAGATTCATGAGCCACTAACCATGTTTGTTCTTTTTTTTAGGAAACTAGTTCCTGGCAGCAGCTTGCTAATGGGGAGATAACTCTCAGAGTTGGAGCGGGAGAGGTTGTCTTAGCCAAAGCAGTGGGAGCAGTGAAGTTGTTGTTTAGAGATAGATTCATTTTATTAGAAAATGTACTTTTTGTTCCTGGAATCAAAAGAAATCTTGTATATATCTCTTGTTTGCTTGAACATATGTATAAAGTATCTTTTGATCATAATGAAGCGTTCATTTGCAAAAGAGGTGTACGAATATGTTCTGCTAAACTTGAAATTAACTTATACGTGTTAAGACCAATAGAAGAACAAGCTATTTTGAACACCGAGATGTTTAAAGCAGTTGATACTCAAAATAAAAGGCAGAAGCATTCTCCTAGTACCTATATTTGGCACTTGAGACTAGGCCACATCAATCTCAATAGGATTGGGAGATTAGTCAAGAATGGTCTCCTAAGTCAGTTAGAGGACAACTGTTTACCACCATGTGAGTCATGTCTTGAGGAAAAAATGACTAAAAGACTTTTTTCTGAAAAAGGTTATAGAGCCAAAGAGCCCTTGGAACTCGTTCATTTGGATCTCTGTGGTCCTATGAATGTCAAGGCACGAGGAGGGTATGAATATTTCATCAGTTTCATTGATGATTATTCAAGGTATAGTTATCTTTACCTAATGCATCATAAGTGTGAAACCCTTGAAAAGTTCAAAGAGTATAAGGTAGAAGTTGAGAACACATTAGCTAAAACGATTAAAATACTTCAATCAGATCGGGGTGGAGAGTATATGGATTTGAGATTCCAAGACTATATGATAGAACATGGAATTGTATCCCAACTCATTTGCTACCGTACACCCTCAAGCAAAATGGTGTATCTGAAATGAGAAATAGAACCCTGTTAGACATGGTTCGATCCATGATGAGTTATGCTCAGCTTCCTAGTTCGTTTTGGGGATATGCAATAGAAGTTGAATATATTTTGAACATGGTTCTCTCTAAGAGTGTTTTAGAAACACCCTATGAGTTATGTAAAGGGTGTAAAGGTAGTTTATGTCACTTCAGGATTTAGGAATGTTTAGCACATGTGTTGGTGTCCAATCCAAATAAATTGGAACATTGTTCAAAATTATGCCTATTCGTAGGATACTCCAAAGAAACGAAAGGTGGTATGTTTTATGATCCTCAAGGGGAAAAGGTGTTTATGTCGACAAACGCAATGTTCTTAGAGGAAGACCACATGAGAGATCATCAGTCTTGTAGCAGAAATGTCTTAAGCGAAATTTCCAGGGAAGCTATAGATAAATCAACAAAAGTTATTGATCAAGCTGGTCCTTCTCAAGAGTTGAGAATGCCTCGACGTAGTGGGAGGGATGTTAGACAACCCGGTCGTTACATGGGTTTGACTAAAACCCAGGTCGTCATACCTGATGATCGCATTGAGGATCCATTTACCTATAAACAAGTAATGAATGATATAGATAAGGACCAGTGGATTAAAGTCATAGACCTCGAAATGGAGTTTATGTACTTCAATTCAGTCTGGGAACTTGTAGATCAACCAGATGGTGAAAGACCTATCGGTTGCAAGTGGATCTACAAGAGGAAACGAGATCAAGTCGGTAAGGTGCAAACCTTTAAGGATCGACTTGTGGCAAAGGGTTATACTCAAATGGAAGGGGTGAACTATGAAGCAACCTTCTCCCCTGTTGCCATGCTTAAGTCCATTAGAATACTCTTGTTCATTATCACGTTTTATGATTATGAAATTTTACAAATGCATGTCAAGACAGCCTTTCTGAATGGCAATCTTGAGCAGAGTATCTATTGATGGAGATCGGATCTCCTTGAGCAGCGAAAACGTGTTTTGGAATAATAATTGCTTGTTTATTTTTGTTAAACACAAATACCAGTAAATTGGAAAAAATATAGAGAATAAGCATACATTCCCTAATCTAATTAGGCATGGATATAATCATTCAAACACATGTTGTTTGGTAATTAAACTAAAAAGACATAGACGGTTACCTTTGTAGTTTCAATTCAGCAACTCCTTGCCAATCGTACAACAATTCAGCAACATAAAGAAACTCCTCTGTACTTTCTGAAGGGAATGAAAATCCCTGCGCAGCAGAAAATGATCGAATCGTCAAAGGTATCGTTACGCTACTAGAGTTTCGTTAAAACGATCTAACGCTTAGATCTAAGTTAAACATGCAAAGTAAGGAAGAAAAACAGTGAGAATAACGTACTTACTTGTTGTAGACTGTTCTTCAAGTTCCTTCCTTGGTCACGAACTCTTCGTGCCTCTCGATCTCAACGAAAACTCGAACTCACGAACAAGATCCGGTCACAACCAATTGAAAACTCGGTTGTTCTTCTTTTGGAAAGAAGGAAGATGGTGTGATCTTAGTTTTGGAGAGGGAGGAGAGTTGAGAGAATTGCTTGAGAGAATGAATCTCTTCTCTTTGGTGAAATCCAAAAATGAGAGATTGGCTTCTCATCCTTCTTGCAAGAAGGGTTTAAATAGTGGAATAACCATGGAGTTAAAATCTCCACATTATTATCATTTTACCACAAGCATTGGTTATGCAAATCATATTTGCATAACCATATAAGATATCTCATATTTCATATTGCAAATCACATTTGCAATAATTGTGGATTAATTAAATTGAATCACATCCAATTTAATTTCTCTCAATTAATTTCTCCAATTAGCCCTAATTCAACAATTAGGCTAACCTATAGTTTATTATGAATCTCATTCACATTAAACTATATATTATATCATTCATATCTCATATAAATGACATAAATGCCCTTTAAGTGAAATTGAACACTTCAATTTCATACCAAAACTCTAACCCTTCTTTTAATTCAGATTGAGCCAACCGAGGGACCTAATGGACCTACAGTGACAGGCTCCAATGATCTGAGATTAACCTATCAATCTCTTTCACCTGGTCAATCAACATTCATTAGCTACGGTAACACTCCACTATAGCCCATAGCTACACTCCCATCAGTGCAGAATATTACGTGTCGACTGATATAACCAATGCTCATGAGTCGATCCTTCACAGGTTGTTCGTAGACATGGCTGGGTCAAATTACCGTTTTACCCATGTGTCTACCTCTTGTTCCTTAACTCCCCACTGCTCCTCTAATGAACAACATATTGTGATAGTCCAACCATACACAACACTTTTCTCGGGCAAGTGAGAAGGTTGGTGCCCGTTGTCCAAGCCTTGGAGACAGCACTTAAGGGAACAACCCCTCTAGTTTTCCTAAAGGCAGGAACGAGTGAATTCCATCTCGGGTAGTTAAGTTCCCAGCCCCCTACTTGGTCCTGTCCCTAAGAAGATAGGCATATTGGGTGAGTAACTGTGACCACTCTCACCCGTACTAGTCAAAGGACGCACTTCGCAGACAGGAGTCCGTAACACGCTCGAGGATTGTGTCGAGTCACTAATGGTCATCTACGAAGTTATTAGTCCTCATCACAGCGGTGTTACGTCCGTGATGGGTCTAATAATTCACGGTCCGGTCTTGTACAATCTCATTGCATAGGATGCCCCCACTCGCATGTCAACCACATGAATGAGTCAGATCACCTCGTTTGTATCTAATACAAAGCGGGTCGCATTCACAGATGTATCCGAGGATTAGGTCTCCAACCCTATCCATATCATCAGAGACCCGTTCGGGTCATTAACTCGAACGTGATCCTCCCTGTGTGTCCACTACACACCGTTCAAGTTCTAGTTCTCTCATAAATTCAATGACCATGGAGCTTAGTTTATTGGAAAAGTTTGTAAATATTGCGAGACACAAAGTAATGAAATAAATAACTCTTATTAATTTCAAATAGTAATTTACAAACACGAGATTAGGACAAAAATCCCAACACTTTCTTCACCACAGGGACACAACAAGTAGTGTAAACCTCCTATCCTCTGAGTTCTACTTAGATCTATTCCTTTGGTGGGAAGGAATCCAACAATTGGAGTGAAAATGAGGGAAATTTGAGAGAGAATTTCCTTTTTGCAATTCCACAAATTAATCGATCAACCAATTCTTCTCCATTGGAGAAGAATTAAACGAGGGATCACTTCCCTCACTCCCTATCGATAGGGAGTTGGAGGAAAGTGGGGAACGTGTCCCCCTGATACGTTCTCATTTATTTAATATTAAATTAAATTAATTAATCTAATTAATTATATTAATTAAATCATATTTAATTAATCAAATTAAAAATATTATATTTAATTAAGATTAACTCATATTTAATCACATTTATCCCTCTAACCTATAGTTTTAATGTACATCTTATGCACATTAAATTATAACCTATATAGTTTTCAAATATGAATCACATTCACATTTAAATTTAATATTTGAACTCTTTCAAATATATAATTCTCTCATATAATTTATTATGAATCATATTCACATTAAATTTATAATATAAAGTTTCAAAACTTTATACTATATCGTATCTATATACATTAAGTTTATTCCCCAATGAATTTGAACATTTCAAATTCAAAACGATCTAAGAACCCTTTACGAGCTAGAAGGTGGACCTAATGGACCTACAGATAAGAAACTCCAACGATACGAGATTACTCAGTTAATCTCATTAACCTCCTAATCAACATTCGTTAACTGCGGGAATACTCCACCAAAGTCCCGGAGCTGCACTATTCTCACTGCAGATATATTTCTGTGTCCACGGATATTGACCAATAACAGCAAGTCAATCCTTCACACGTGTTCGTAACACCAACTGGGTCAAATTACCATTTTACCCCTGGGTTACATCTTGTACCTTAAGTACCAGTGCTCATCTAATGAACAATTTGTTTGTGGTCTTACCAACAAACAGAAGTCTCTCTCGGGCCAATGAGAGGGTCGGGCCCTTTGTTCAAGTCTCGGAGACACCACTTAAGGGAACATTCATCTACTTACCCTAGTAGGCGAGAAGGAGTGAATGCCATCTTGCTAGGCTAAGTCCCCAACTTCTACTCGGTCTTGTCCCCAAGAAGGTAGGCATATTGAGTCGGCGAATTTGGCCACTCTCACCCATATTAGTCAAAGAAAAATCCTCGCAAACAGGAGTTCGTAACCCACTCAGGATTGTGATCAAGTTGCCTAGGTCATCCTAGTAAAATAGATACATAACTAGTCAACGGAGTTACATCTAGTGGTTACTATTTCGCGGTCCGGTCTTATGTAATCTCATTAGATAGGATATCCCCACTCACATGTCATCTACACGAACACGTTAGGATCACAGTGTTTGTATCATATACAAAGTGGGCCACATCCATAGTTTTACCAGGGTAAGGTACCCAAACCTTATCCCCTTACTATAGACCCTTTAGGTTGTATCTCGAACCGAGATCCTTTATATGTACACTACATTCAGTTCAAGATACATTTTACAGCCTTGGATGTTTAGTTTATTGGATTTAGGGTTAAAATAATGGCAATATCGAACAATAACTCTTTATTGAAATAATAACACTTTATTACAATAATTAGAACATAATTACAAACTACGAGTTTTAGGGCACAAACCCCAACAAACTCTCACTTGAACTAAAACTCTAGTGGGGTACATCATAATCTAAAACAGTGGTTACAGAGATACAAATACAATAAACTAGGGCATCCATATACCCATTACATATCTCACACTTGCCCTAGATTAGCCTATGTATGTACATATCTCGTAGACCTAGACTTTCCAGATGACCCTCAAACACTTTAGCCGTGAGAGTCTTTGTAAACGGATCAGCAATGTTTCACTCCAAAGGGATCTTTGTGACTGTCACATCTCCTCGTTGCACTATTTCTCGTATCGGGTTATACTTCCTCTCGATGTGCTTGCCTCGCTTATGGTTGCGAGGTTCCTTCGAATTGGCTACCGCACCACTGTTGTCACAGCATAAGGTGATGGAAAATTCCATATTTGGAACAACTTCCAAATCAGTAAGGAATTTCCTTAGCCAAACAGCCTCTTTAGCTGCTTCACAAGCAGCAACATACTCAGCCTCCATCGTGGAGTCAGCGATGCATCCCTGCTTGATGCTTCGCCATACTATAGCTCCCCCGTTAAGGGTGAAAATTGATCTCGATGTGGATTTCCTAAAATCCTTATCGGTCTGAAAATCAGAATCAATGTATCCAGTAAGGATCAAATCCTTAGTCCCATACACAATCGTATAGTCACTCATTCTCCTAAGATACTTGAGGATATTTTTAACTGCGGTCCAGTGGTCTAACCCTGGATTGGATTGGTACCTACTAACTATTCCCACTGCATAACAAATGTCTGACCTCGTGCACAACATATCATACATTAAGCTACCTACTGCAGTGGCATAGGGAATACGTCTCATATCCTCAACTTCTTGAGGTGTCTTAGGACACTGTTCCTTAGACAGATGAACTTCATGCCTGAAGGGTAATAAGCCCCTCTTGGAATTCTACATCGAATATTGAGCCAACATTTTGTCGATATAAGATGTTTGAGATAGAGCTAGCTGTTCTTGATATTCATGAAAATCTGAATCCCAAGAACATACTGCGCCTCTCCCAAATCTTTCATTTGGAATTGGGTCGCCAGCCAATTCTTTATGTCAGTAAGGTATCCTACATCATTCCCAATGAGTAGGATATTATCCACATAAAACACTAAGAAAGCTACTTTGTTGTTGATGATCCTCTTGTAAACACAAGGCTCATCAATAATTTGGTCAAAGCCATAAGACTTGATCGCAGTATCAAATCTTATGTTCCAAGATCTGGATGCTTGTTTCAACCCATAAATGGATCGATTGAGCTTGCAAACTTTTTGCTCCTGACCTTGGGTTATGAACCCTTCAGGCTGAGTCATATAGATACTTTTGTCAAGATTACCATTAAAAAAGGAAGTCTTGATGTCCATTTGCCAAAATTCATAATCATAAAATGCGGCTATGGACAACAGTATCCTAATAGACTTAAGTATAGCAACAGGGGAAAAAGTTTCCTCATAGTCAACTCCTTCCCTTTGGGTAAAACCCTTTGCTACAAGTCTAGCCTTAAAGGTCTGTACCTTTCCGGCTGCATCTCTCTTTCTCTTGTAGATTCATTTGCACCCTATGGGTCTTACCTCTTCAGGTTGGTCTACAATTCCCATACTGAATTGAAGTACATTGACTCCATTTCAAGGTCAATGGCTTTGATCCATTGGTCCTTGTCTACCTCATTCATTGCCTGTCTATAAGACAATGGATCTTCCATGTCGTCATCAGGTATGACGACTTGAGTTTCAGGTAAACCCAAGTAGCGGTCAGGTTGGGTAACAACCCTCCCACTACGTCGAGGCATTCCCAACGATTGAGAAGGATGAGACTAACTTGATGTGCTGGCTTCTTCATCAACTCTTGATGAAGGTCCAGGTTGATCAACAACTCTTGTTGGTTCAGTTGTAGCTTCATTTAGTACTAGTTTACTACGTGGTTTATGGTTCCTCATGTGATCTTCCTCCAAGAAAGTGGCATTTGTCGATACAATCACCTTGTTTTCTTGTGGGTCGTAAAAAAGACCATCTCTCGTTTCTTTGGGATAGCCAAAAAATTGGCATAATCTTGAACGAGGTTCCAGTTTCTTTGGGTTTGTCACCAGCACGTGTTGTCCTGACAACCCCAAATCTTGAAGTGTTGTAAACTAGGTTTACGCCCCTTCAACAATTCAAAAGGTGTTTCTGAAACACTTTTTGATGGAGCAGTGTTCAAGATTTGAACTGTAGTCTCTACTGCGTATCCCCAAAACGAGGCAGGCAATTGAGCATAGCTAATCATAGAATGAACCATGTCCAAAAAGGTTCTATTTCTCCTTTCTGACACACCATTTTGTTGTGGTGTATTAGGTGCTGAGAGTTGTGATTTAATTCCATGTTCTATCAAATAGCCATAGAATTTCAAATCCATATACTCTCCACCTCGATCGGATTGAAGTGTCTTAATGGTTTTCCCTAATGCATTCTCTACTTCAGCCTTATACTCTTTGAACTTTTCAAGAGCCTCAGACTTATGATGCATTAAGTATAAATAAACATACCTCGAATAATCATTATGAAACAGATGAAATATTCATACCCTCATCAAGCTTTAACATTGACCGAACCACAAAGATCCAAATGTATAAGTTCTAAGGGTTCTATGGCTCTATAACCTTTCCAGTAAAAGGTCGCTTAGTCATTTTACCTTCCAAGCAGGATTCGCAAGGAGGTAAAGAATCATCTTCTAACTTGTTTAGAAGTCCATTCTTAAAGAGTCTCTCAATCCGGTTGAGATTTATATGACCAAGTCTAATATGCCAAAGATAGGTATTATTATTTGGAGAAATTCTTTGTCTTTTACTTTGAGTGTTTGTAGTTTTAAATAGCTCATGATTTAAAATTGCTTTAGTTTGATTCAGTTTAAGTACATACAAGCCGTTTTCTAACTTAGCAGAACAAATATTGACACCCTTTTTCAAAATGAACGCTTCATTGATAGAAAAAGAAATACAATATCCATGTTTAATTAGACAAGAGATAGAAATTAAGTTTCTTTTAATCTTAGGAACTATATACAGATTTTCTAAAAAGATAAATCTATCTTTAAAAAACAGCTTGGCATCCCCCACTTCACGAGTTGAGACGACGTCTCCCGTTCCAACCCTGAGCGTCATCTCACCCTCTTCGAGCTTCTTGAACGAACTAGTTTCCTGAAAAGAAGAGCAAACGTGATTAGTGGCTCCTGAATCAAGTATCCAGGTAAAATCATTATTTTCCACTAAGCAAGTTTCAAGAACAAGTAAATCGGATTTACATATCTTCTCTTTGAGTTTAGCAATGTACTTTGGGCAGTTTCGCTTCCAGTGCCCGTCCATGTTGCAATGGAAACACTTTCCTATGTCTGCAACCTTGACTTTTCCCTTGTCCTTATCAGCAGCAGGTGCCTTCCCTTTCGCTCCTATCTCCTTCTTTTGGGTATTCTTAAGCCCAGAAGATGAACTACAAGACTTAGTACCTGAGGATGAATCCTTATAGAACCTTCTGGAATGGGCAAACGGGTTTGCCTCTCCATCAGCTTGCTCCTTATTCTTCATAAGAGACTTGAAAGTTTGTAGTTCATTAAGGAGAGTAGTCAGGTTATACTCTATCTTATTCATCACCGCATTGTTGAGAAATTTCAGGAAACTCTTCGGAAAAGATTTCAGGATGAACGAGACCTGACTTTGCTCGTCTATGACCACATCGTTCATTTCAACCACGTTGAAGTGGACCATCAGATCAAGAACGTGTTCTCTCACCGACGACCCCTCCTTCATACGGGAGTTATAAACGTATTGAGGGATTCGTGTCGAAGTTGTCCAGACGGTTGTCCAAACATGTTCTGCAACGAACTCATGATCTCACGAGATGAGACCATGCCTTCGTGCTTTTTGACTAGAACTTCAGAAACACTAGCCAAAATGTAGACCTTGGCCTTATCATTGGCCTTGATCCAGCGGTCGTACGCATCCTTAACAGATTGAGGAGCGTTTCGAGCAGGGACCTTAGGACATTTCATAGTCAATACAAACCGAAGGTCGTCAACAATAAGAATCGTATTCAGGTTGGACTTCCACGTAGTATAGTTTCCACTAGTTAAACGTTCGCTTTTCAATAAGGCTATAATTGAGGACGACATGTTGAAATTTCAAAAGTAGTTCTAATTAGTTATGCCTTTAACCCATTATAACCAATCAAATTTAGCAAAATTATTAAAAACCCCTAGTGTTTAAATAAAACCTTTAATTTTGCAACGATACTTCAAGGGTTTATAACAAAAGCCACCGTTGGGTGGTCAGTCACATCTTCCCTGAGTTGAGACTATCTCAGCCAATTCTCACTACCAGAACATCTCATGTCCGAATGATCCTTAGCTACCGTTTGTTTGGTCAAGGACTTGTTAACTAGCTTAACTTATCCCGTAAATGTGACCCTACCATTTTCAGATCCAATAGGTCCGAGCCAATAGGCTACTATTAAGAAAGACAACTGTTGGCAAATTACCTAAGAGACCCTATCCATTTCTGGAGTTCGCAGTGTTCCGATCCCTATAGTTAGGCCCTCCGTAGGGATTGGCTGTTCCAGGACAACCTAGCAGGCAGACTATAGAAATCTCACGGTGCGACCTAATGGAGGAGACCGTAGGATACGTTGACACGCGTCCTGCTCCCATTTACTATGGATACTTTCCTCATTCACCTTGGTATTGAACCATGCAAACACTTACCGTAGGGGGACGCCCTATTGACGCCACGTAGCCGAGCATGGAACTCACAGTGTGAACTCTTGAGGTCGTGAGAGTAAACATGATGCGAACATCTCGTTTTCTCCCACTGAAGCTCCTAAGGTTAGGGTGTAGGTTTAACTTAGTCGGATTCTGGCTAAAAGAATCTATCTAAGTCTATGTCTATTATAACTATTATAACTAGGTCTTTTAAACTTATGTATAGGTGAATAAACATTTTAATTACCTAGATATAAAACAGGACTAAGGTTAATTCAACTCAAGCTCCTGGTCAGTTCCCAGGTAGGAGGTGTTCTGTTAACCGTCAGTTTAAGTACCCTCAACCTTAGACAGAACTTCACCGGTAGAGTTCCCTTATGATCAAAGTTCTATTGTCCTACTATATTTTAAACTATTTAAAATACTATGTAAGACAAACTTCTAATCCTATTAGAAATTAAAACTTAGGTCTAAATTAATTTTAAACAATTTAAAACTAATTTAATTTAACCCAAGTTCCTATGTTTGCATGCAATTCTTTGTTATAGGTTATGATTTCTAAAACTCATTTAATATATAACTCTTATAAAATTTTAATAATTAACCTATGATAAGGAACTATGTTATCAAACCAAAATGGAATTATAAAAAATATTCAACTAATTGAATAATTAAATTACTTAAAAAAATAACATTTATTTTAAGCTAAGTAATTTCATGCTCCATGCAATTTATTTTTCATATCATCTAATTATAACAATTATAAATAAATACTTATGAAAAATAAAATAGATCATGCATTTCTACCATATTTCTATAACAATTATACAAATAAAATGCATGAACATGCTTATCCTAAGGTGGAAAAAATTCTAAATGATGTTCATAAAGAAAAATAGTTGTAAAATCGGAATTAATTTGGCCCCTAAAGTGGAAAAAAATAATAAAATTACACTAATCTTATTACAAAATCGGTCCAAAACTCCTTGAATCGGGCTCAAACCGCTCGAACCGGACCAAAAACTAACTGAACCGCCCAGACCGGTCTGCAGCTTCAGGTTTGGCATCACGGCGTTGCAACGCTGAAGGAAACGTTGCAACGCCAGCTTCATCTGCGCGTGCACCTGGTATCGGAGTAGCGTTGCAACGCTGAGGAACAGTGTTGCAACGCTGCTAACCCCTGGAGCTTCTGCATCGATAGGGAGCCTCGGCGTTGCGACGACGTTCCTCAGCGTTGTAACGCTGATGAACGGCGTTGCAACGTTGTTGCTTCGGCAACAACATTTTCCTTCGAACATAGCAGCTTCAATCGATAAATTCTCCCTCGATACTGTTGGAATTTTTGTCCTAATCTCATGTTTGTAAATACTGTTTGAAATTAATAAGAGTTATTTATTTCATCACTTTGTGTCTCGCAATATTTATAAACTTTTCCAATAAACTAAACTCAAGGGTCATTGAATTTATGAAAGAACTAGAACTTGAACGGTATGTAGTGGACACACAGGGAGGATCACGTTCGAGTTAATGACCCGAACGGTCTATAGTATATGGATAGGGTTGGAGCGTAATCCTGGATACACTGTGGATGCGGCCCGCTTTGTATTAGATACAAACGAGGTGATCTGACTCGTTCATGTGGTTGACATGCGAGTGGGGGCATCCTGTGCAATGAGATTATACAAGACTGGACCGTGAATTATTAGACCTACTAATGTAACACCGTTGTGATTAGGACTAATAACTTCGTAGATGACCATTAGTGACTCGACACAACCACGAGCGTGTTACGGAGTCTCATCTGCGGGTGCGTCCTTTGACTAAATGCTGGTGAGGGTGGTCACGATTACTCGCCCAATATGCCTATCTTCTCGGGGACGAGGACCAAATAGGGAGCTAGGAACTTAACTACGCGTGATGCAATTCACTCGTTCCCGCCTTTAGGGAAACTAGAGGGGTTGTTCCCTTAAGTGCTGTCTCCAAGGCTTGGACAACGGGCGCCCACCTTCTCCCTGGCCCGAGAAGGGTGTTATGTATGGTTGGACCATCACAATATGTTGTTCATTAGAGGAGCAGTGGGGACTTAAGGAACAAGAGGTAGACATAGGGGTAAAACGGTAATTTGACCCAGCTGTGTCTACGAACAACCTGTGAAAGGTCGACTCATGGGCATTGGTTATATCAGTCGACACGTAATATTCTCGTGACCGACGGAGTGCGGCTGCTATGGGCTATAGTGGAGTGTTACCGTAGCTAATGTATGTTGATTAACAGGGTCAAAGAGTTTGGCGAGTTAATCTTGCATCGTGAGCAAATCCTTTGTAGGTCCATTAGGTCCCTCGGTTGGCTCAATCTCACAGGTTAAAAGAAGGGTTAATGTTTTGGTATGAAATTGAAGTGTTCAATTTCACTTTAAGGGCATTTATGTCATTTATATGAGATATGAATGATATAATATATAGTTTAATGTGAATGAGATTCATAATAAACTATAGGTTAGCCTAATTGTTGAATTAGGGCTAATTGGAGAAATTAATTGAGAGAAATTAAATTGGATATGATTCAATTTAATTAAACCACAATTATTGCAAATGTGATTTGCAATATGAGATATGAGATATCTTATATTATGTGGTTATGCAAATGAGATTTGCATAACCTATGGTTGGTGGTAAAGTGGTAATAATGTGAGATTTTAACTCCATGATTATTCTACTATATAATCCCTTCTTGCAAGAAGGAATTGAAGCCAATCTCTCATTTTTTGGATTCTCACCCAAAAAGAAGAGAATTCTCTCTCATTTTCTCTCAACTCTCCTCCCTCTCCAAAACACCAAAAGTCCCACCACTTTCCTTCTTCCAAAGGAAGAACAACCGAGAAGGCCGTTGGTGGTGTTCGGGTTTTGTTCGATAAAGTTTTCGTTGAGATCGAGAAGCACGAAGTGTTCGTGACCGAGGAAGAAACCTTGAAGAGAGTCTTCAACAAGTAAGTAGTTTTATCTTGCTGTAATTTCTTCCTTCTTAGTATGTTTAGCCTAGATCTAATAGTTAGATCATTTTAACAAAATCAAGTAGCGTAATGATACCATGACGATTCGATCGTCTTCCGCTGCGCGGGGATTTTCCTTCCCTTCAGATACTCATCCAAAATGCACGAAACTGGTCCCGAACGACTCACAACTCGATTACATACTCGATTATGCACTTAAATGCCCAAAACGCAGGGGCCTTTACATATAATTTGATCAAATCAAAAGAAACTAAGGCCAAAAATGTTCCTAAACAGTTTTACAGCAAACCAAAATGCAATTCCCACCTATCCAATACAAATTTGTTTCATCCAAAACAAAACAAGCATTGCTCTAATACAAATTGATGGAGATCGGATCTCCTTGAGCAGCGAAAACGTGTTTTGGAATCGTAATTGCTTGTTTATTTTGGTTAAACACAAATACCAGTACATTGGAAAAAATACAGAGAATAAGCATACATTCCCAAATCTAATTAGGCATGGATATAATCATGCAAACACATGTTGTTTGGTAATTAAACTAAAAAGACACAGACGGTTACCTTTGTAGTTTCAATTCAGCAACTCCTTTCAAATCGTACGGCAATTCAGCAACGTAGAGAAACTCCTCTGTTCTTTCTTCAGAACAGGGACACAACCAGCAGTGTAAACCTCCTATCCTCTGAGTTCTACTTAGATCTATTCCTTTGGTGGGAAGGAATCGAACAATTGGAGAGAAAATGAGGGAAATTTGAGAGAGAATTTCCTTTTTGCAATTTCACAAATTGATCGATCAACAAATTCTTCTCCATTGGAGAAGAATTAAAAGAGGGATCACTTTCCCCACTCCCTATCGATAGGGAGTTGGAGGGAAGTGGGGAACGTGTCCTCCTAACATGTTCCCATTTATTTAATATTAAATTAAATTAATTAATCTAATTAATTATAATTAATGAAATCATATTTAATTAATCAAATTAAATATCTTATATTTAATTAAGATTAAATCATATTTAATCATATTTATCCCTCTAACCTATAGTTTTAATGTACATCTTATGCACATTAAATTATAACCTATAGTTTTCAAATATGAATCACATTCACATTTAAATTTAATATTTGAACTCTTTCAAATATATAATTCTCTCATATAATTTAATATGAATCATATTCACATTAAATTTATAATATAAAGTTCAAAAACTTTATATTATATCGTATCTATATACATTAAGTTTATTCCCCAAAGAATTTGAACATTTCAAATTCAAAACGATCTAAGAACCCTTTACGAGCTAGAAGGTGGACCTAATGGACCTACAGATCAGAAGCTCCAACGATACGAGATTACCCGGTTAATCTCATTAACCTCCTAATCAACATTTGTTAGCTGCGAGAACACTCCACTAAGGTCCCGCAGTTGCACTCTTCTCACTGCAGATATATTTCTGTGTCCATGGATATTAACCAATAACAGCAAGTCAATCCTTCACGAATTTTCGTAACACCAGCTGGGTCAAATTATCGTTTTACCCCTGGGTTACATCATGTACCTTAAGTACCAGTGCTTCTCTAATGAACAATTTGTTTGTGGTCCTAGCAACAAACAAAAGTCTCTCTCGAGCCAATGAGAGGGTCGGGCCCTTTGTTCAAGTCTCGGAGACACCACTTAAAGGAACATTCATCTACTTACCTTAGTAGGCGGGAAGGAGTGAATTTCATCTTGCTAGGCTAAGTCCCCAATTGCTCACTCGTTCTTGTCCCCAAGAAGGTAGGCATATTGAGTCGGCGAATCTGGTCACTCTCACCCATACTAGTCAAAGGGCAATCCCTCGCAAACAGGAGTTCGTAACCCGCTTAGGATTGAGATCAAGTTGCCTAGGTCATGCTAGTGAAATAGAAACCTAACTAGTCAACGGAGTTATAAACAAGTAATTTATAAACAAAGATTAAAAGAGGAACTCTGTCTAAGGAAAGTTCTATCTAGGCTGAGGTATTTAAACTGATGGAAACGGAACACCCCTACCTGGGAACTGGCCTGGGAGTGAATTTTAATCAGAAAGTTTATAAATTATAGTAGCGTCAGCGGGTTTATTAAGGGGTTAATAAACTAGAAATCCTAGGCTTAATATAAAGAGTTATATTAGCAAACTTAGGATAAAATCAATATAAGAGTTATATTAATTATCAATATAAGAGTTATATTGATAAGTTTAGGTAAAACCATTAGCTGGGTTTTTTGCTTAAGTAAAATTCCTATAGACTTAAAAGTATCCAGTGGGAGGAAAAGTGTATATGATACATATTTTTCCACCTACGTATCTCCGAGAAGTTCACACCGTGAGACTCATACTTGGCCTCCTGGCGCAAACGGGAGTGTTCTCCTTCGGATGGTGTTTGTATGAGTCAATATCAAGGTGAATAGAGAGGGTACTTATAGTGAGTGGGAGCAGGTTTAGTGAAAACAAAATCTATGGTCTCTTCAGTCGATTTACACCGTAAGATCACTATGGTCAGCCTGCTAGTTTGGCCTAGACCAGACAATCCATTCAGAGGGCTTGATCATAAGGGATCGAACATAGTAGACACCCAAAAGAGATAAAGATTTTCTTAGTCTATTTTTCAATCTAGTCCTCCCTTCGGCGGATTTTATTGGATGGGGACTCTAGGGTCTAAAGACAGAGGGTTACACTCCCAAGGTACATAAGAAGTGTATGTATCCTGACCGAATAATGGTAACTAAAGCTTATAGGAATAAGAGTTATTCTGGCATTAGGTTTTGGTCAAGAGTGTCTTGATCCAGAGGAGGAGTGTTTTTTATTACCCTTCGGTGTCATACATTCTAAGCCTTTAGAGTATCATTAAAAATTATAAATGACCTAGGAATCATTTGATAATTGGCTAAAACATGATTGGATTAGAAAATCGTAGCAAGAAGCTTATACAAGTTTTATTTGTAAATTTTCAGCAAAATGTCTAGCTCAATTCTTTCCTTTCTGGGTGTGGAAAAATTAACCGGAGAAAACATAATGACTTGGAGGAATAGACTCAACATAACCTTGGTTGCACATGATCTTAAGTTCGTTCTCAATGAGGAGTGTCCTCAATTTCCTGCTCAAAACACATCTCAATCTGTTGAGAATGCGTATGATCGTTGGATCAATGCCACTGAAAAGGCAAAAACCTATATCCTGGCTAGCATACCTGATGCCCACCACTGGATGGCAAGGTCTCAGCTCGTGAGATTGTGGATTTTGTGCTAAGCATGAAGCCCTAAAATTCAGCATGAAGCACTAAAATACGTTTACAACGCGCACATGGAAGAGGAAACGTCAGTAAGAGAACATGTTCTCAATCTGATAGCTCACTTCAACATAGCGAAATTAAACGGAGCGGTCATAGATGAGAAAAGTCAGGTTTTGTTCATCCTAGAATCTCTTCCGAAGAGTTTTCTGCAATTCCACTGCAATGCAGCAATGAACAACATAGAGTATGATCTGACTTCTCTGCTAAATGAGCTGTAAAATTATCAGTCTCTTATGGATGATGAGAGAAAACAGAATGGAGAGGCAAATCTGTTTGACCATTCCAAAGGTTCTCAGAAGAGTTCATCCTATGGAACTAAATACTGCAGTCATACTTCTAAACTTAAGAAGATACAGAAAAAAAAAAAGCAAATAAAGAGCAATTTTTTGGCAAGAAAAAGTTGTTATTTGATAACATGAATGTATTTTCATGGTTTGTTAGAAACCTTATTTGTATTTCTTGCCTTAGCGAACATTGTACTTCAATTTCTTTTCAATTAAATAAAGTGTTTATTTCTTTGAAAAAGTATTGAACTATGTGTTGCTCTTCTTGAGAATTATTTGCAAAGTTTTAATTCAATTAAAATAGTTTTAAACACTGAATTATAGCAAATACACGAACTAATTTCTCCTAAAGAAAATGCTCATCTTTGGCATCTTAGATTGGGTCACATTAATCTCAATAGGATTCAGAGATTGGTAAATAATCGACTTCTAAATGAGTTATAAGAAAATACTTTACCTGTATGTGAATTCTGCCTAGAAGGCAAAATGACTAAAAGACCTTTTAGTGGAAAAGGTTATAGAGCCAAAGAACTTCTTGAGCTTATACATTCAGACCTTTGTGGTCCGATGAGTGTTAAAGCCAAAGGAGGTTATGAATATTTCATCTCTTTTGTAGATGATTATTCTATATTTGGGCATATTTACCTAATACAACATAAGTCTAAAGCACTTGAAATGTTCAAGTAATTCAAGACTGAAGTTGAAAATCAATTAGGTAAAACAATTAAAACCCTTCAATCAGATCGAGGTGGAGAGTACATGGATTTAAAATTCTAGAACATTGAATTACATCCCAACTCTCGGCTCCCGGTACGCCACAACAAAATGGTGTATCGGAAAGGAGAAATAGAAACTTGTTGGACATGGGATCAATGATGAGTTATGTTCATCTCCCTAGTTCCTTTTGGAGTTACGCAGTAGAAACTGCGGTATACATTTTGAACAATGTGCCATCCAAAAGTGTTTCTGAAACACCTTTTGAACTCTGGAAATGACGTAAAGGTAGTTTATGTCATTTCAGAATTTGGGGTTGTCCAGCACATGTGCTTGTGACAAATCCAAAGAAGTTGGATTCACGTTCAAAATTATGCCTGTTCGTAGGCTACCCAAAAGAAGAGGTGGTTTATTCTATGATCCTAAGGAAGATAAGTTTTTGTGTCGACAAATGTCGTTTTCTTACAGGAGGACCACATAAGGGACCACAAACCAAGAAGTAATATTGTGTTGAGTGAGTTAGACGGAACAATAGCAAAGGTTGCTAATAAAACTAGTATGTCAACAAAAGTTGTTGATACTAGCTTGTCTAGTCAAGAGAGTCCATCTCAAGAGTTGAGTATGCCTCGACGTAGTGAGAGGGTTATAACACAACCTGACCGTTATATGGGTTTATCTGAAACCCAAGTTGTTATACCAGATGACGACTGTGAGGATCCATCGACTTATAATCAACCGATGGTTGACAAAGACAAAAACAAATGGGTCATAGCCATGGACCAAGAAATGGAGTCTATGCACTTCAATTCTATTTGGGATCTTGTAGATAAACCTAATCGGGTAAAACCTATAGGTTGTAAGTGGATCTACAAGAGAAAGTGCGGTGTAGATGGGAAGGTGCAAACCTTTAAAGCTAGACTAGTAGCAAAAGGTTATACCCAGGTTGAAGGGGTTGACTATGAGGAAACCTTTTCACCTGTTGCTCTGGTAATGTCTATTCGTATCCTACTTACCATTGCCGCATATTATGACTATGAGGTATGGAAAATGAATGTCAGGACGGCCTTTTTGAATGGCAATCTTGACGAGAACATCTACACAGGACCAACCCAAAGGGTTCATTGAACCAGGACAAGAGCAAAAAGTTTGCATGCTTAAAAGGTCCATCTATGGACTGAAACAAGCCTCTAGGTCCTGGAATATAAGATTTGAAGAGGCAATCAAATCTTTTGGTTTTGACCAGAATAATGATGAACCTTGTGTCTACAAGAAAATCATCAATAATTCTGTCGCATTCCTAGTTCTGTATGTGGATGATATCCTACTCATTGGGAATGATGTAGGATATCTTACTGACATTATGAATTGGCTAGCTATGCAATTCCAAATGAAAGATTTGGGTGAAGCGCAGTTTGTTCTTAGGATCCGGATTGTCCGGAACCGCAAGAATAAAACACTAGCCTTATCTCAAACATCTTACATAGATAAAGTGTTGTCAAGGTTTAAGATGCAAGATTCCAAAAAGGGCTTATTGTCTTTCAGATATAGAGTTCATTTGTCTAAGGAACAATGTCCTAAGACACCTCAAGGAGTTGAGGATATGAGACGGATTCCTTATGCATCAGCTGTTGGGAGCCTGATGTACGTCATGTTGTGTACTAGGCCAGACATCTGTTTTGTAATTGGAATGGTCAGTAGGTATCAATCCAATCAAGGACCTGAACACTGGACAGCGGTTAAAATAATCCTTAAGTATCTACAGAGAACAAGAAACTACATGCTTGTGTATGGGGCTAAAAATTTGATCCTTACATGATACACGGATTCTGACTTTCAGACTGATAGAGATTCTCAGAAATTTACATCAGGTTCAGTATTTACTCTTAAAGGAGGAGTTGTAGTATGGGGAAGCATCAAGCAAGGATGCATCGTTGATTCCACCATGGAGGTCGAATATGTAGCAGTTTGTGAAGCAGCTAAAAAGGTCGTTTGGTTAAGGAAATTCATGCTAAATTTGGAAGTTGTTCCAAATATAACTTTGCCCATCACGCTGTATTGCGATAATAGTGGTGCAGTGGCAAATTCAAGTGACCCCGAAGTCACAAGAGGGGAAAGCACATTGAGCGGAAATATCATCTCATCCGGGAGATCGTGCATCGAGGAGACGTGATTGTCACGAAGATAGCCTCAGAGCACAACATTGCTGATCCTTTTACAAAGGCTCCCACGGCTAAAATATTTTAGAGTCACCTAGAAGGTCTAGGTTTACAAGTCTTCCCTAACTAGGGCAAGTGGGAGTATATTGTACAAAGGGTTTAAATGCCCTAGTTTATTGTATTTACATTATTGTAATATTTTAATACTCCACAAGCTTTAAGTCAAGTGGGAGATTGTTGGGATTTGTGCCCTAAATTTATGTAATTTTGATCAAATAAATAAAGAGTTATTTGTTTTGATAAAATTATATTCTTGCTTTATAAATCCAATAAACTAAGCTCCAAGGTTATAATGTATCTTGAACATCAGTGTAGTAGACACTATTTGGATTATGTTCAAGAGTATAACTTAAATGGTCTATGGTATAAGAATAAGGTTGGAAACCTTATTCTGGTAACACCATGGATGCGGCCCACTTTGTAATTAGTACAAATGTGGTAATCCAACTCATTCATGTGGTTGACATGCGAGTGGGGGCATCCTGTATGAAGAGTTCATACAAGACTAGACTACAAATTATTAGTCTAACCAGTATAACACCGTTAACAGGATAAAACTGATAATTTATAGATGGTCATTAGTGACTCGACCTGAATCCTAAGCAAGTTAAGAACTCCTTCTTATAGGAGTTTTTCCTTAGACTAGTATGGGTGAGAGTGGCCTGTAGCCGACTCAATAAGCCTACCTTCTCAGGGACAGAACCTCGTAGGTAGCTGGGGACTTAACTATGCAAGATGGAATTCACTCATTCCTACACTTAAGAATTAGATAGGTTGTTCCCTTAAGAACTGAATCCAGGTCTTGATCAACGGGGACCCACCCTCTATGAGGGTATGAATCTATGGTAGGACCTTAGACTTGTTGTTCATTAGAGAATCAGTGGTGCTTAAGGAACAAAAAGGTAATCACAGGGGTAAAACGGTAATTTGACCCATCCGTGATTACAAACAACCTGTGAAGGGTCGACTCATGGGTAATGATTATATCAATGGACACAATATAGTCTACAGTGAGGAGAGTGCAGCTACAAGTCTATAGTGGAGTGACTTGTAGTTAATGAATATTGATTAACTGGATCAAAGAGTTTGATCAGTTAATCTCACATCATTGGAGCTCATGAACTGTTGGTCCATTAGGTCCCTCCGTTGGCTCAACATGGTAAAATTGAGGGTATAAAGTTAGGAATGAAATTGAAGTGTTCAATTTCATATATGAGATGTTATT
This sequence comes from Trichosanthes cucumerina, assembly GCA_036507285.1. Classification (NCBI taxonomy): domain Eukaryota; kingdom Viridiplantae; phylum Streptophyta; class Magnoliopsida; order Cucurbitales; family Cucurbitaceae; genus Trichosanthes; species Trichosanthes cucumerina. Next base: position 94,251,817 of record CM071835.1, on the reverse strand, counting down.
TCGGTTATATGTGATATAATTGATATAATATATGGTTTTAATGTGAATTAGATTCACATATAAACTATATAATAATGAGAGAATGAAGGAGGGACAGGATGGTAATTTTCATCCTATTTCCCTATATATAGTTGCATGAGATGCAATTTTAAGAAATCCTAGAGTATCACATAGTTGTGTTGGAAGAGTTCCACACACAATCTCTCTCACAACTTCATATCTTATCCTAAAAGAACCTACCATCCTCCCTCACCTAGAGAACAACTGATAAGATCCGGTGGTGGTGTCTTCATCCGTTCGAGTTCGAGTTGCTGAGATCGTGATCGTGGGAGTAGGAGCACTTGAAGAAAGAGTGATCCGGTGGTGGTGTCTTCATTCGTTCGAGTTCGAGTTGCTGAGATCGTGATCGTGGGAGTAGGAGCACTTGAATAAAGAGTTCTTCAAAGGTAATGTCTTGTTGTCCAAATTCTTAAAGCATGCTTAATCTTAGCTTTATTAGATCTTGATTGAAATCGATGAGACTAAATAAGAACACGCGATTTACAATCGCTTCCGCTGCAGGATTCGATCCCTTCACACATCAATATGGATAGGCTTCAGTGATAAGCTCTTGCATACCAAGGCATTCTAGAGTAGTCGAGCACTTTCGTCTATGTCATCATCTGCCACCAAAATGGGTCATTCCTCCTCCTCAATCAGTTTCAATTATTCTACCAACATACCCAGTTGAGTGGACTATGTAACGCCTAGTGAAGCAACTAAGGATGAAATTTGGTTAAGGAAATTCATGATCGATTTGGAAGTTGTTATTAATATGAATTTGTCATCTGCCCTTTATTGTGATAATAGTGGTGTTGTAGAGAATTCGAGAGAACCTCGAACTCATAAGAGGGGAAAGCACATCGAGCAAAAGTATCTTCTGATATAGGAAGTTGTGCATCGAGGGGGTGTGGTTGTCACGAAGATAGTTTCAGAGCACAATGTTGTTGATTCAACAAAGGCTTTTACGAGTAAGGTGTTTGAAAGTCACCTAGAAAGTCTAGGTCTACGAGTTATACCCTAACTAGAGCAGGTGGGAGTATTTTGTTCAAAGGGTATTCAATGCCCTAGTTTATTGTATTTACATTATCTGCAATGTTGTACTCCACTAGCTTTAGGTCAAGTGGGAGTTTGTTGGGGTTTTTTGCCCTAAAAACGTGTTGGTTGCAAATGCTCTATGAATTTAATAAAGAGTTATTTTTCATCATTTCATGTGTACTCACATTTAAAACTTAAATCCAATCAAGTAAAGCTCCAGGTATTGGGATTTGTGCCCTAAACTTATGTAATTTTGATCAAATAAATAAAAAGTTATTTGTTTTGATAAAATTATATTCTTTTTTTATAAATCCAATAAACTAAGCTCCAAGGTTATAATGTATCTTGAACATCGGTGTAGTAGACACTATTTTGGATTGTGTTCAAGAGTATAACTCACTACAGGAAAAAAGGTCTACGATAGCTTCGAAAAAATGTTGTAATATTATAGCTTTTTCTGCAGAGCCATGACAGCCCAAGGTATGAAAAGTCTGGGACTTTTTACAGCATTTTATAAAAGCTGTAAAAGATTAGACTTTTTACAGCATTTTATAAAAGGTATAAAAAATAGACTTTTTATAGCATTTTATAAAAGTTATAAAAAATGTTATATCAAAAGTCTTTTAATAGCATAATTTCCTCTTTTTAAAATTAATGATAGCGTTTTATAAATGTTATAATATTATAGTAATCTACGATAGCATTTTAGTAATTATAGCATTTATTTGTAGCTATTTTTTTTTTAACTTAAATTAAAGCTATAATATAAATTTTTTTTGCTATTGTTGTAACTTTGATGGCTTTTGAAATTATTCATAATGATATTATTCATACTTCCTACCTTAGTTCAAATTAGAATAGACATAAATGAAAATGTGTCTTAATCCAAACAAACATTCATTCAATGTTTACATTATCCCACACTTAATATTGATACAAAACATATCAATCTATTGTTCAGAAAATAAATATAGTATTGAATATCAACTTTGGTATGTCACTAAATATGACTTTGTCAATTACTATTCATTAAATTACAAAATGTTTCATTCATCAAAATCAAAATATACAACTCTCGAGCTAGTCGTTTTGGTGGCCAAGAAGTACTTCCAATGATATTCTTTCATCAACCTACAAAAAGTCATCAAGAAAGAAATGAAAAGAAATATTTACTTAAAGAAAATAATTATTAAACAAATCAATAATTTTAAATAATAATACATAAATGTACATACTAATTAAAACTTTGTCAGAAGGCCATACAACTGTACTACCAATAGCATCTTCAATGTATGTCATTTATGAGTTGGGTCTCCATAAAAATGCATCTGATTTGACTGGCAAGTCTACCCAAACTCTGACAGCTTTTGGACCAAGGGGTGCATGATGAACTAGAACTTTTGGATCATTTGATGACCATCGACCTTCAGCAACTACCTCCCCTGTACCACACCAATCTAGCAACTTGCACTTCCGAAGAGCATTAGTATCGTTAATGCTCTTTATCGACCAAGTAATATAAAATGCAACATAAAACATAATGAGAAACTTATGAATATTTTCGTCCAAAATAATTGAATGAACTAATATAATAAAATTAAAATATAAGAATAGAGTAATAAGTACTTTACCGTAGGTGAAGACACAGTTGTATTAGTTGCATTGTTGTCAACCATGTGTTCATTTATATCATTAGAATGTTGTTCGCTAGTACTATTACCCTAAAATTAGAAGAATTAAAAAAAGTGTTAAATAATAAGTAAATATGAATATAAAGTTACATTAGTAGTACGTATTTCATACTTGGCATTTAGTCACGTGAGCCAACAAAGATCTCATTTAGGACATTTGCCCTTCCATCTTTTTTATACTTTTCATCAAGCTTGGCATAGTTGTCATCTCTTTGAGTCAATCTGAGATAACTTTGAAGAGGTCACTCCAAATCCAAGTCCTCTAATATGACCACGATCAGAACCAAGAACTTTACTTATTGCATCATTGGACACATTATTTGAACAAGTGTTTGTCTCTTGTTTTTCAATTTGTTGAATACGTTCCTAGAATGCATTACATCAATTAGCAAAACAAAAGTAGTTAAGGATCTTAAAAATTTTAACCACTTCCCCCACTCCCTCCCCTCCCTACCCCCACCCTCAAGTATTTTCTATAACTTTCCCAAATTTTAACCTAATCTAGGGAAAGCCACTAAGTTCAACCTATATGCTCCAGAAAATTCGACAGCATAACGACGTAACTACAACAATACCAAAAATTTTACTTAGCACCTGTTCGTAAAAAAAGATAACACTTCTATATCCAGAGTAGCCAAACACGACTTTCAACTCTAACTCACGAAATTATAGAAGATTCACAAATGAACCAACATTATAAATACGCAAAGTATTAGACTAATTCATTAATTTCCAACAAACACAATCCACAAGGTAAAGTCTCTCTGAGTCCAAGATATTAATTACTTGAAGGTTTAATTAAGTTTATAGGTTATGTAACCATACCAATGTTTTACGCAACTTGTGAGTTAATGAGATTCCCATCCTTTTTCCTATGTGCTTTTGCCCATAACGCAACTCTTGTCACCGAAGATAAATCGAACAACTCTTTTTCTTAAAAATAATACATCCACATTGATTAGTAATAATTAAAATAATGTATGTAATTTGGAGAAATTCACAATATCCAATACCATTTCTCTTGACCAATCGAGCATAACCCTTACGGCTACATGTATGTGGAAGTTGCTTATTCTTCATGGATTTGAATTTTTCACTTTTGCCTAATCAAGCATACATGTGAAACAAAATTTGGATAATAGACACTTTAGTTATAATAGTATGCGATTAAAGTGAATAACATGAGATTACCTTGAACCTTGCACTCTTTCTTTACTTTCACAAAGTCCATCCAATCATGCATAGATTGTATATTGGTTGGCTTCAATTTAACAAGCTCCTCATCATTGGAGACTTTTTAATTTGTGACACAATTCGAGATTTACCTGCCCTCCATAATCTACCCATCTTTTGAAAAATATACTTTCTTTTCCAATCTTTCTTCATCTTATATCTTGACTACAATAATATTTCAAACAAATGAAAGTTTATACGAGAAGATATAAGGGTAAAAAAAATATTACAATCAATCAAAATATGAAATACATACTTGAATTGAAGTCCATAAAATTTCCTTCAATCGTGTAGACAATTTCCTCCAATCTTGTAAAGTCACAGAAGATTACCTCTCTCACGAGTGAACCCAAAAATGAAGACATCCCAAGCTGAATCCTCTCCAATCGGTTGTCCATATTCATTGAATGTTATATCTACTTTTCTATGTTCCTCAACTGCAATAGCTTTCATTTTTGTAGGTCCTCTACATTTCTTGGAGGGATGTTTTAAAATTTGTTCAGATGCATCAATATTGACTTCTACATCCGAAGATCTTTCTACGTTTAGGGGAGCTTGACCGATAAAATCTAACCTTTGAGTCATGTGTGTAGTATCAAAATTATCTACATCATTCAATGACTCTTCCCCAGCTGGTGAGTAATCTTGAGATTGGTCAACACACAACTTATCAGTAACGTGATCCCCTTCCTTATCACACATTGTTCCATCACCAACATCTTCTTTACTTGCTAGGCCCACTGGTAAGTTTTTCAATCGCTTAGACCGTCGTTTTCGTGGAGCATTTGAATCGAAGCTAAGACATTTGCTGGTATTAGTATCTTTCAGTTTCTTCTTCATTTCCTGTGAAACAAATTACCAACTAACTTTCTTTTAAGTCATCGTGAATATAAATGGATAAACTATATAATGTAAGAGACATAAAAATGAAAGAAAGCCTATATTAATCTTACCAATGGAAGCAACATGTACCAAAATTCTTAGACATTACATGTAGATATAAAAATAAGCTAAATTGATGGTTTTCACCAAATTACTTACAAAATACAGTGACCGCCAACAAATGCATCCAAAACATGGTTCTAATTCAAAGTTATAACTTCTACATCCGACATATAAATTTCAAATCAAGAGGCCTTCACAATCCTCTCTTGCATAGCTACATTTTTCGTGATCTTCATCTATGCTCTTGAATGGAGTAGAATCTAGTTCACCAACAAATGCATCATATTCTCCATCATAAATCTCCAAATCATGAAATCTTCTGGGTGGTGCTTTTAGTACAATGTACCAATTGGATGTATCATTCTCCCTTGAATAAAATACTTGTTTCGCTTGTGATGCAAGAATAAATGGCTCCTTGATAAATTGATGTTGGCTTTGATGTAAATTCACAAGTGTAAAACCATCATCAACTTTTACTCCATTTGGAATACTCGCCCAATCACATCTAAATATAGGAATTTGATGGACATAGTAGTCTAACATAATAATTTGAGTTAACACACCATAATAAGTAACCATGTCAACAACTTGAGCTTCATCTCTAGAACTTGATCTACATAGTGTATTTGCTTGCATAGAGACACCACTATTTTGAGTCGATCTTTCAATACTCTTTACATGGAAACTTTGACCATTAATAATAAAACCAGTGTGAGCCACTACATGTTTTCTAGGTCCATTTGCAAGCCATTTTACTAACTTTGAATCACTAGTAATAGATGAATCAAGTTCAATCTGTCAAATTGAAATAAATGAATTAGTTTCTTTATAGTCTTACCAATACTTTTTAGTTTAACGCTAATCAAGATATAAAACTAATAACATACCTTTGATTTTAACCATGATGGAAATTGTTTAGAGTGTATTTTCCACAATAAGCTACTATCATTGGCAAGCCTTCTATTTGAAACAATTAACTCATTCATATGCATCCTATATATAGTAAATTAGTTCAAAGTTTATTCAAGAATTATAAAAAAATTACACTTCAATTTGAAAGCCTTACTCTACAAATGGTTGAATTTGATCGTGTTAAATAACACATATCGATGTGCATTAGCTAAATCATCATCATCGATCATAAGCGGCATCCTCATTGATATTGGACGACCTTCAAGAATGGCGTCACTATCCAATTCTTCGTTGCGATGTTCTTTATGAAAACAATCTAATGGCTCTTTAAAAATCTCACAGGAAAAGTCGACACATTCATCCGCTAAATAACATTGACAATACACCCTTACAGTCGTGCTCGATTCCTAACGTATGATTTGAGTACCTTCATGTATCTAAATCAATGAATTTATTATAATTAGATCATGAAGATATTTTGAAGTTGTGTAGAGGTATAAATGAAATACCTTTCAAATGGATACATCCAACGAAATTGGGTGGTCCACATAATCGAGCTTCACGTCCCAAATGAACAACCAAATGTATCATGATGTCAAAAAATGAAGGAGGAAAATACCTCTCAAGAAGGCATAAGGTTTCAACAACTTCATTCTCGATCTCTACTAATTGCTCTCTATCAATCACTCGTTGACAAAGTCTATTGAACATAAAGCACAATCTCATTATTGTATTCCTTGGACCTTTTGGTAGTAATTCTCTCGATTACCACGCAGGTAAAAGTTGTTGTATTAACACGTGATGGTCGTGAGACTTCAACCCCATGATTTTTGAGTCATCAAGAGATATGCACTTTGAAATATTGGAACTATAACCATCAGGTAACTTTAAGTTGTACAATCTTTTACAAAAAACCTTTTTCTCTGATCTAGATAGTGTATACGGGGCTGCAGGAAGGTATATTTGATTCCCTCTCTGTTCTGGATGTAACGCGGCTCTTATACCCATTAACTCTAAATATTTTCGTGCATTAACTCCATCTTTAGATTTCTTTTCAATGCTCAATAAAGTTCCCACAATGCTCTCACAGACGTTCTTTTCAACATGCATGGCATCAATATTGTGGTGTAACACTAGATCCTAGGTCAAGATAAAAAAAAAAAGGATAAATAGTTAGTCAAATAAAAGTTTATTTGCTCCATAACCCTAAAGACAAAAATAGAGCACAAAGAAGTTACCTTCCAATATGGCAAGTCAAAGAAGATTGATCGCTTCTTCCACATCTCTTTCACTTTTACTTGCCTTTTCCTTTTATTACATTTTCCCCAACGATTTTCAAACTTTGTAAGATGAAGATAAAGCTTATGTCCACTCATCAACTTAGGTTGTAATCCTTCTTCTACTTTTCCATCAAACCATGTCTTCTTTCGTCTAAGTGAATGAGAAGATGGTAGAAATCGTCGATGACCCATGTATGAAAATTTTCTACTATTTTTCAACCAAATTGCATGGGTTTCATCTCCACATATAGGACATGCGATCTTTCCTTTTCGTGGTGCACCCAAACAAAGGTTTCCATATCTTTGGAAAATCATTTATAGTCCACATGAGAATTGCTCTTAAATTAAAAGACGTTCTGGAAACTATATCATAACATGATACTCCTTTCCACAATTCTTGAAAATCTTCAATAAGAGGTTGCAAAAAAATATCAATATCATTACCAGGTTGCTTGGGACCTGGAATTAGCAACGTCAACATTATGTTTTCCTTTTTCATACATAACCACGGAGGTAAATTATATGTAACAAGCATTACTGGTCAACAGCTGTAACTACTACTTAAGTTAGAAAATGGGTTAAAACCATCTGTAGCAAGCCCAAACCTTAAATTACGCGGGTCCATAGAAAAATCAGGCCATTTCATGTTGATTAATTCTCATGCTACTGAATCAACAGGATGATGCATTTTGTCATCGTTGCTCTTATGGTTTGAATGCCATACTAAGTTTTCAGCAACATCGTATGTATTAAACATTCGTTTCAACCTTGATATGATAGGAAAGTATCTTAAGACTTTAGCAGGAACACCTTGTCTAATTCGTTTAGTGCGAGCATCAATCAACCATCTAGACGAATCACAGTGTGGGCATATTTCTAACTTCTCATTTTCCTTTCGAAATAAACAACAGTCATTCACACATGCATGAATCTTTTGATATCCTAAATCAAATGTTTTGAAAATTTTCCTAACATCATAAAGGGATCTTGGGATAACATTGTTTACCGGGAGCATATCATGCAATAATTCCAATAAAGCACTGAAACTTTTATCTGACCAACAATTTATCGCTTTAAGTTTATATAACGCTACAATGGCTGACATCTTTGTGAATTTTGTACACGCTGGGTATAAAGCAATCTTCGCATTTTCCACTTTTTGATTACACTCATCATCAATACTTGATGAGCAAGGATCACCATTTACTTCTTCTCTTTCATAAGTAGACCTATACATGTTCAATGCATCAAACATATATACGTCTTCAAATTCTTCCCTTACAAAAACCTCCTCCCCATGATGATACCAAGTCTTATATGTTGGATCCATTCCTTTGATAACTAAATGCTCATAAACAATATCAAATCTTTGATGACTCATGTTCCTACAATCTTTGCAAGGGCACATAATTGTTTCGACATCTCCGACATCTTTTTTCACTTTCTCCACAAAATCCCATGCCCCTTTCATATGCTCATCCGTTGCTCTAAATTTTAAGGTGAAAAAGTCAGTATGTAAACATGATAAATTATAACTAATTCATTGATACTTCAATTAAATAATAAATTTTGAACCACGGTAGATGTATCCACTCCTTGTCAAACATTCTTCAAAATCGAGAACCTAAAAGTGTCAATTCCGCCCGTGAAACCTACAAAGTAGCAAAAAAGTACCTAAACTGAAGAATAACAAAACTACAAACCCTCGATGCTATGAAAGTGTCTTAAATGTGCTTATGCATATACATTGAGGACAAAAATAACTTAAAAGGACCTAAAAGTGTCAACTACGCCCTTGAAACCTACAAAGAAGCAAAAAAGTGGCTAAAAGGAGCTTAAGTGTCATTTTGAATCTAAGAGAAGCTTAGAAAGTACCTAAACTGAAGAATAACAAAACTACAAACCCTCGATGCAATGAAAGTGTCTTAAATGTGCTTATGCATATACTTTGAGGACAAAAATACCTAAAAAGTACGTAAAAGTGTCAACTACGACCTTGAAACCTAGAAAGTAGCAAAAAAGTGGCTAAAAGGAGCTAAAGTGTCATTTTCACTATAAACAAAACTTAGAAAGTACCTAAACTAAAGAATAAGAGAACTACGAACTCCCGATGCTATGAAAGTGTCTTAAATGTGCTTATACATATACTTTGAAGAAAAAAATAACTTAAAAGGACTTAAAAGTGTCGACTACGCCCTTGAAACCTACAAAGAAGTCAAAAAGTGGATAAAAGGAGCTTAAGGGTCATTTTGAATCTAAGAGATGCTTAGAAAGTACCTAAACTAAAGATTAACAAAACTACAAACCCTCGATGCTGTGAAAGTGTCTTAAATGTGCTTATGCATATACTTTGAGGACAAAAATAACTCAAAAGGACCTAAAAATGTCAACTACGACCTTGAAGCCTATAGAGTAGCAAAAAAGTGGCTAAAAGGAGCTTAAGTGTCATTTTCACTATAAACAAGACTTAGAAAGTACCTAAACTGAAGAATAAGAGAACTACGAACTCCCGATGCTATGAAAGTGTCTTAAATGTGCTTATACATATACTTTGAGGACAAAAATAACTCAAAAGAACCTAAAAATGTCAACTACGACCTTGAAACCTATAGAGTAGCAAAAAAGTGGCTAAAAGGAGCTTAAGTGTCATTTTCACTCTAAACAAAACTTAGAAAGTACCTAAACTGAAAAATAAGAAAACTACGAACCCCCGATGTTATGAAAGTGTCTTAAATGTGCTTATGCATATACTTTGAGGACAAAAACAACTCAAAAGGACCTAAAAGTGTCAACTACGACCTTGAAACCTACAAAGTAGCAAAGAAGTGGCTAAAAGGAGCTTAAGTGTCATTTTCACTCTAAACAAAACATAGAAAGTACCTACACTGAAGAAAAAGAAAACTACGAACCCCGATGCTATGAAAGTGTCTTAAATGTCCTTATGCATATTCTTTGAGGACAAAAATAACTCAAAAGGACCTAAAAATGTCAACTACGACCTTGAAACCTACAGAGTAGCAAAAAAGTGGTTAAAAGGAGCTTAAGTGTCATTTTCACTCTAAACAAAACTTACAAAGTACCTAAACTGAAGAACAAGAAAACTACGAACCCCGATGCTATGAAAGTGTCTTAAATGTCCTTATGCATATTCTTTGAGGACAAAAATAACTCAAAAGGACCTAAAAATGTCAACTACGACCTTGAAACCTACAGAGTAGCAAAAAATTGGTTAAAAGGAGTTAAGTGTCATTTTCACTCTAAACAAAACTTAGAAAGTACCTAAAGCTGAAAAATAAGAAAACTACAAACCCCAGATGTTATGAAAGTGTCTTAAATGTGCTTATGCATATACTTTGAGGACAAAACAACTCAAAAGGACCTAAAAGTGTCAACTACGACCTTGAAACCTACAAAGTAGCAAAGAAGTGGCTAAAAGGAGCTTAAGTGTCATTTTCAATCTAAACAAAACTTAGAAAGTACCTAAACTGAAGAACAAGAAAACTACAAACCCCGATGCTATGAAAGTGTCTTAAATGTCCTTATGCATATTCTTTGAGGACAAAAATAACTCAAAAGGACCTAAAAATGCCAACTACGACCTTGAAACCTAAAGAGTAGCAAAAAAGTGGTTAAAAGGAGCTTAAATGTCATTTTCACTCTAAACAAAACTTAGAAAGTACCTAAACTGAAGAATAAGAAAACTACGAATACCCGATGCTATGAAAGTGTCTTAAACATGCTTATACATATACTTTGAGGACAAAAATAACTCAAAAGGACCTAAAAGTGTCAACTACGTCCTTGAAACCAACAAAGTAGCAAAAAAGTGGCTAAAAGGAGCTTAAGTGTCATTTTCACTATAAACAAGACTTAGAAAGTACCTAAACTGAAGAATAAGAGAACTACAAACTCCCGATGCTATGAAAGTGTCTTAAATGTGCTTATACATATACTTTGAGGACAAAAATAACTCAAAAGGACCTAAAAATGTCAACTACGACCTTGAAACCTATAGAGTAGCAAAAAAGTGACTAAAAGGAGCTTAAGTCTCATTTTCACTCTAAACAAAACTTAGAAAGTACCTAAACTAAAAAATAAGAAAACTACGAACCCCCGATGTTATGAAAGTGTCTTAAATGTGCTTATGCATATACTTTGAGGACAAAAACAACTCAAAAGGACCTAAAAGTGTCAACTACGACCTTGAAACCTACAAAGTAGCAAAGAAGTGGCTAAAAGAAGCTTAAGTGTCATTTTCACTCTAAATAAAACATAAAAAGTACCTAAACTGAAGAACAAGAAAACTACGAACCCCGATCCTATGAAAGTGTCATAAATGTCCTTATGCATATTCTTTGAGGACAAAAATAACTCAAAAGGACCTATAAATGTCAACTACGACCTTGAAACCTACAGAGTAGCAAAAAAGTGGTTAAAAGGAGATTAAGAGTCATTTTCACTCTAAACAAAACTTAGAAAGTACCTAAACTGAAAAATAAGAAAACTACAAACCCCCAATGTTATGAAAGTGTCTTAAATGTACTTATGCATATACTTTGAGGACAAAAACAACTCAAAAGGACCTAAAAGTGTCAACTACGACCTTGAAACCTACAAAGTAGCAAAGAAGTGGCTAAAACGAGCTTAAGTGTCATTTTCACTCTAAACAAAACTTAGAAAGTACCTAAACTGAAGAACAAGAAAACTACGAACCCCGATACTATGAAAGTGTCTTAAATGTCCTTATGCATATTCTTTGAAGACAAAAATAACTCAAAAGGACCAAAAAATGTCAACTACGACCTTGAAACCTACAGAGTAGCAAAAAAGCGGTTAAAAGGAGCTTAAGTGTCATTTTCACTCTAAACAAAACTTAGAAAGTACCTAAACTGAAGAATAAGAAAACTACAAACCCCCGATGTTATGAAAGTGTCTTAAATGTGCGTATGCATATAGTTTGAGGACAAAAACAACTCAAAATGACCTAAAAGTGTCAACTACGACCTTGAAACCTACAAAGTAGCAAAGAAGTGGCTAAAAGGAGCTTAAGTGTCATTTTCACTCTAAACAAAACATAGAAAGTACCTAAACTTAAGAACAAGAAAACTACGAACCCCGATGCTATGAAAGTGTCTTAAATGTCCTTATGCATATTCTTTGAGGACAAAAATAACTCAAAAGGACCTAAAAATGTCAACTACGACCTTGAAACCTACAGAGTAGCAAAACAGTGGTTAAAAGGAGCTTAAGTGTGATTTTCACTCTAAACAAAACTTAGAAAGTACCTAAACTGAAGAATAAGAAAACTACGAATCCCCGATGCGATGAAAGTGTCTTAAACATGCTTATGCATATACTTTGAGGACAAAAATAACTCAAAAGGACCTAAAAGTGTCAACTACGACCTTGAAACCTACAAAGTAGCAAAGAAGTGGCTAAAAGGAGCTTAAGTGTCATTTTCACTCTAAACAAAACTTAGAAAGTACCTAAACTGAAGAACAAGAAAACTACGAACCCCGATGCTATGAAAGTGTCTTAAATGTCCTTATGCATATTCTTTGAGGACAAAAATAACTCAAAAGGACCTAAAAATGTCAAATACGACCTTGAAACCTATAGAGTAGCAAAAAAGTGGCTAAAAGGAGCTTAAGTGTCATTTTCACTCTAAACAAAACTTAGAAAGTACCTAAACCGATAAATAAGAAAACTACGAACCCCCGATGTTATGAAAGTGTCTTAAATGTGCTTATGCATATACTTTGAGGACAGAAACAACTCAAAAGGACCTAAAAGTGTCAACTACGACCTTGAAACCTACAAAGTAGCAAAGAAGTGGCTAAAAGGAGCTTAAGTGTCATTTTCACTCTAAACAAAACATAGAAAGTACCTAAACTTAAGAACAAGAAAACTACGAACCCCGATGCTATGAAAGTGTCTTAAATGTCCTTATGCATATTCTTTGAGGACAAAAATAACTCAAAAGGACCTAAAAATGTCAACTACGACCTTGAAACCTATAGAGTAGCAAAAAAGTGGCTAAAAGGAGCTTAAGTGTCATTTTCACTCTAAACAAAACTTAGAAAGTACCTAAACTGAAAAATAAGAAAACTACGAACCCCCGATGTTATGAAAGTGTCTTAAATGTGCTTATGCATATACTTTGAGGACAAAAACAACTCAAAAGGACCTAAAAGTGTCAACTACGACCTTGAAACCTACAAAGTAGCAAAGAAGTGGCTAAAAGGAGCTTAAGTGTCATTTTCACTCTAAACAAAACATAGAAAGTACCTAAAGCGAAGAACAAGAAACCTACGAACCCCGATGCTATGAAAGTGTCTTAAATGTCCTTATGCATATACTTTGAGGATAAAAATAACTCAAAAGGACCTAAAAATGTCAACTACGACCTTGAAACCTACAGAGTAGCCAAAAAGTGGTTAAAAGGAGCTTAAGTGTCATTTTCACTCTAATCAAAACTTAGAAAGTACCTAAACTGAAAAATAAGAAAACTACAAACCTCCGATGTTATGAAAGTGTCTTAAATGTGCTTATGCATATACTTTGAGGACAAAAACAACTCAAAAGGACCTAAAAGTGTCAACTACGACCTTGAAACCTACAAAGTAGCAAAGAAGTGGCTAAAAGGAGCTTAAGTGTCATTTTCACTCTAAACAAAACATAGAAAGTACCTAAACTTAAGAACAAGAAAACTACGAACCCCAATGCTATGAAAGTGTCTTAAATGTCCTTATGCATATTCTTTGAGGACAAAAATAACTCAAAAGGACCTAAAAATGTCTACTACAACCTTGAAACCTACAGAGTAGCAAAAAAGTGGTTAAAAGAAGCTTAAGAGTCATTTTCACTCTAAACAAAACTTAGAAAGTACCTAAACTGAAAAATAAGAAAACTACAAACCCCCGATGTTATGAAAGTGTCTTAAATGTACTTATGCATATACTTTGAGGACAAAAACAACTCAAAAGGACCTAAAAGTGTCAACTACGACCTTGAAACCTACAAAGTAGCAAAGAAGTGGCTAAAACGAGCTTAAGTGTCATTTTCACTCTAAACAAAACTTAGAAAGTACCTAAACTGAAGAACAAGAAAACTACGAACCCCGATGCTATGAAAGTGTCTTAAATGTCCTTATGCATATTCTTTGAGGACAAAAATAACTCAAAAGGACCTAAAAATGTGAACTACGACCTTGAAACCTACAGAGTAGCAAAAAAGTGGTAAAAATGAGCTTAAGAGTCATTTTCACTCTAAACAAAACTTAGAAAGTACCTAAACTGAAAAATAAGAAAACTACAAACCCCCGATGTTATGAAAGTGTCTTAAATGTGCTTATGCATATACTTTGAGGACAAAAACAACTCAAAATGACCTAAAAGTGTCAACTACGACCTTGAAACCTACAAAGTAGCAAAGAAGTGGCTAAAAGGAGCTTAAGTGTCATTTTCACTCTAAACAAAACTTAGAAAGTACCTAAATCAAGAACAAGAAAACTACGAACCCCGATGCTATGAAAGTGTCTTAAATGTCCTTATGCATATTTTTGAGGACAAAAATAACTCAAAATGACCTAAAAATGTCAACTACGACCTTGAAACCTACAGAGTAGCAAAAACGTGGTTAAAAGGAGCTTAAGTGTCATTTTCACTCTAAACAAAACTTAGAAAGTACCTAAAGCTGAAGAATAAGAAAACTACGAATCCCGATGCGATGAAAGTGTCTTAAACATGCTTATACATATACTTTGAGGACAAAAATAACTCAAAAGGACCTAAAAGTGTCAACTACGTCCTTGAAACCGACAAAGTAGCAAAAAAGTGGCTAAAAGGAGCTTAAGTGTCATTTTCACTATAAACACGACTTAGAAAGTACCTAAACTGAAGAATAAGAGAACTACGAACTCCCGATGCTATGAAAGTGTCTTAAATGTGCTTATATATATACTTTGAGGACAAAAATAACTCAAAAGAACCTAAAAATGTCAACTACGACCTTGAAACCTATAGAGTAGCAAAAAAGTGGCTAAAAGGAGCTTAAGTGTCATTTTCACTCTAAACAAAACTTAGAAAGTACCTAAACCGATAAATAAGAAAACTACGAACCCCCGATGTTATGAAAGTGTCTTAAATGTGCTTATGCATATACTTTGAGGACAGAAACAACTCAAAAGGACCTAAAAGTGTCAACTACGACCTTGAAACCTACAAAGTAGCAAAGAAGTGGCTAAAAGGAGCTTAAGTGTCATTTTCACTCTAAACAAAACATAGAAAGTACCTAAACTTAAGAACAAGAAAACTACGAACCCCGATGCTATGAAAGTGTCTTAAATGTCCTTATGCATATTCTTTGAGGACAAAAATAACTCAAACGGACCTAAAAATGTGAACTACGACCTTGAAACCTACAGAGTAGCAAAAAAGTGGTTAAAATGAGCTTAAGTGTCATTTTCACTCTAAACAAAACTTAGAAAGTACCTAAACTGAAAAATAAGAAAACTACAAACCCCCGATGTTATGAAAGTGTCTTAAATGTGCTTATGCATATACTTTGAGGACAAAAACAACTCAAAAGGACCTAAAAGTGTCAACTACGACCTTGAAACCTACAAAGTAGCAAAGAAGTGGATAAAAGGAGCTTAAGTGTCATTTTCACTCTAAACAAAACTTAGAAAGTACCTAAACTGAAGAACAAGAAAACTACGAACCTCGATGCTATGAAAGTGTCTTAAATGTCCTTATGCATATTCTTTGAGGACAAAAATAAAACAAAAGGACCTAAAAATGTCAACTACGACCTTGAAACCTACAGAGTAGCAAAAAAGTGGTTAAAAGGAGCTGAAGTGTCATTTTCACTCTAAACAAAACTTAGAAAGTATCTATACTGAAAAATAAGAAAACTACGAACCCCTGATGTTATGAAAGTGTCTTAAATGTCCTTATGCATATACTTTGAGGACAAAAACAACTCAAAAGGACCTAAAAGTGTCAACTACGACCTTGAAACCTACAAAGTAGCAAAGAAGTGGCTAAAAGGAGCTTAAGTGTCATTTTCACTCTAAACAAAACTTAGAAAGTACCTAAAATGAAGAACAAGAAAACTACGAACCCCGATGCTATATGAAAGTGTCTTAAATGTCCTTATGCATATTCTTTGAGGACAAAAATAACTCAAAAGGACCTAAAAATGTCAAATCGACCTTGAAACCTATAGAGTAGCAAAAAAGTGGCTAAAAGGAGCTTAAGTGTCATTTTCACTCTAAACAAAACTTAGAAAGTACCTAAACCGATAAATAAGAAAACTACGAACCCCCGATGTTATGAAAGTGTCTTAAATGTGCTTATGCATATACTTTGAGGACAGAAACAACTCAAAAGGACCTAAAAGTGTCAACTACGACCTTGAAACCTACAAAGTAGCAAAGAAGTGGCTAAAAGGAGCTTAAGTGTCATTTTCACTCTAAACAAAACATAGAAAGTACCTAAACTTAAGAACAAGAAAACTACGAACCCCGATGCTATGAAAGTGTCTTAAATGTCCTTATGCATATTCTTTGAGGACAAAAATAACTCAAAAGGACCTAAAAATGTCAACTACGACCTTGAAACCTATAGAGTAGCAAAAAAGTGGCTAAAAGGAGCTTAAGTGTCATTTTCACTCTAAACAAAACTTAGAAAGTACCTAAACTGAAAAATAAGAAAACTACGAACCCCCGATGTTATGAAAGTGTCTTAAATGTGCTTATGCATATACTTTGAGGACAAAAACAACTCAAAAGGACCTAAAAGTGTCAACTACGACCTTGAAACCTACAAAGTAGCAAAGAAGTGGCTAAAAGGAGCTTAAGTGTCATTTTCACTCTAAACAAAACATAGAAAGTACCTAAACTGAAGAACAAGAAACCTACGAACCCCGATGCTATGAAAGTGTCTTAAATGTCCTTATGCATATACTTTGAGGATAAAAATAACTCAAAAGAACCTAAAAATGTCAACTACGACCTTGAAACCTACAGAGTAGCCAAAAAGTGGTTAAAAGGAGCTTAAGTGTCATTTTCACTCTAATCAAAACTTAGAAAGTACCTAAACTGAAAAATAAGAAAACTACAAACCCCCGATGTTATGAAAGTGTCTTAAATGTGCTTATGCATATACTTTGAGGACAAAAACAACTCAAAAGGACCTAAAAGTGTCAACTACGACCTTGAAACCTACAAAGTAGCAAAGAAGTGGCTAAAAGGAGCTTAAGTGTCATTTTCACTCTAAACAAAACATAGAAAGTACCTAAACTTAAGAACAAGAAAACTACGAACCCCAATGCTATGAAAGTGTCTTAAATGTCCTTATGCATATTCTTTGAGGACAAAAATAACTCAAAAGGACCTAAAAATGTCTACTACAACCTTGAAACCTACAGAGTAGCAAAAAAGTGGTTAAAAGAAGCTTAAGAGTCATTTTCACTCTAAACAAAACTTAGAAAGTACCTAAACTGAAAAATAAGAAAACTACAAACCCCCGATGTTATGAAAGTGTCTTAAATGTACTTATGCATATACTTTGAGGACAAAAACAACTCAAAAGGACCTAAAAGTGTCAACTACGACCTTGAAACCTACAAAGTAGCAAAGAAGTGGCTAAAACGAGCTTAAGTGCCATTTTCACTCTAAACAAAACTTAGAAAGTACCTAAACTGAAGAACAAGAAAACTACGAACCCCGATGCTATGAAAGTGTCTTAAATGTCCTTATGCATATTCTTTGAGGACAAAAATAACTCAAAAGGACCTAAAAATGTGAACTACGACCTTGAAACCTCTGAGAGTAAAAAAGTGGTAAAAATGAGCTTAAGAGTCATTTTCACTCTAAACAAAACTTAGAAAGTACCTAAACTGAAAAATAAGAAAACTACAAACCCCCGATGTTATGAAAGTGTCTTAAATGTGCTTATGCATATACTTTGAGGACAAAAACAACTCAAAATGACCTAAAAGTGTCAACTACGACCTTGAAACCTACAAAGTAGCAAAGAAGTGGCTAAAAGGAGCTTAAGTGTCATTTTCACTCTAAACAAAACTTAGAAAGTACCTAAACTGAAGAACAAGAAAACTACGAACCCCGATGCTATGAAAGTGTCTTAAATGTCCTTATGCATATTCTTTGAGGACAAAAATAACTCAAAATGACCTAAAAATGTCAACTACGACCTTGAAACCTACAGAGTAGCAAAAACGTGGTTAAAAGGAGCTTAAGTGTCATTTTCACTCTAAACAAAACTTAGAAAGTACCTAAACTGAAGAATAAGAAAACTACGAATCCCCGATGCGATGAAAGTGTCTTAAACATGCTTATACATATACTTTGAGGACAAAAATAACTCAAAAGGACCTAAAAGTGTCAACTACGTCCTTGAAACCAAACAAAGTAGCAAAAAGTGGCTAAAAGGAGCTTAAGTGTCATTTTCACTATAAACACGACTTAGAAAGTACCTAAACCTGAAGAATAAGAGAACTACGAACTCCGATGCTATGAAAGTGTCTTAAATGTGCTTATACATATACTTTGAGGACAAAAATAACTCAAAAGAACCTAAAAATGTCAACTACGACCTTGAAACCTATAGAGTAGCAAAAAAGTGGCTAAAAGGAGCTTAAGTGTCATTTTCACTCTAAACAAAACTTAGAAAGTACCTAAACCGATAAATAAGAAAACTACGAACCCCCGATGTTATGAAAGTGTCTTAAATGTGCTTATGCATATACTTTGAGGACAGAAACAACTCAAAAGGACCTAAAAGTGTCAACTACGACCTTGAAACCTACAAAGTAGCAAAGAAGTGGCTAAAAGGAGCTTAAGTGTCATTTTCACTCTAAACAAAACATAGAAAGTACCTAAACTTAAGAACAAGAAAACTACGAACCCCGATGCTATGAAAGTGTCTTAAATGTCCTTATGCATATTCTTTGAGGACAAAAATAACTCAAAAGGACCTAAAAATGTGAACTACGACCTTGAAACCTACAGAGTAGCAAAAAAGTGGTTAAAATGAGCTTAAGTGTCATTTTCACTCTAAACAAAACTTAGAAAGTACCTAAACTGAAAAATAAGAAAACTACAAACCCCCGATGTTATGAAAGTGTCTTAAATGTGCTTATGCATATACTTTGAGGACAAAAACAACTCAAAAGGACCTAAAAGTGTCAACTACGACCTTGAAACCTACAAAGTAGCAAAGAAGTGGATAAAAGGAGCTTAAGTGTCATTTTCACTCTAAACAAAACTTAGAAAGTACCTAAACTGAAGAACAAGAAAACTAAGAACCTCGATGCTATGAAAGTGTCTTAAATGTCCTTATGCATATTCTTTGAGGACAAAAATAAAACAAAAGGACCTAAAAATGTCAACTACGACTTTGAAACCTACAGAGTAGCAAAAAAGTGGTTAAAAGGAGCTGAAGTGTCATTTTCACTCTAAACAAAACTTAGAAAGTATCTATACTGAAAAATAAGAAAACTACGAACCCCCGATGTTATGAAAGTGTCTTAAATGTCCTTATGCATATACTTTGAGGACAAAAACAACTCAAAAGGACCTAAAAGTGTCAACTACGACCTTGAAACCTACAAAGTAGCAAAGAAGTGGCTAAAAGGAGCTTAAGTGTCATTTTCACTCTAAACAAAACTTAGAAAGTACCTAAACTGAAGAACAAGAAAACTACGAACCCCGATGCTATGAAAGTGTCTTAAATGTCCTTATGCATATTCTTTGAGGACAAAAATAACTCAAAAGGACCTAAAAATGTCAAATACGACCTTGAAACCTATAGAGTAGCAAAAAAGTGGCTAAAAGGAGCTTAAGTGTCATTTTCACTCTAAACAAAACTTAGAAAGTACCTAAACCGATAAATAAGAAAACTACGAACCCCCGATGTTATGAAAGTGTCTTAAATGTGCTTATGCATATACTTTGAGGACAGAAACAACTCAAAAGGACCTAAAAGTGTCAACTACGACCTTGAAACCTACAAAGTAGCAAGAAGTGGCTAAAAGGAGCTTAAGTGTCATTTTCACTCTAAACAAAACATAGAAAGTACCTAAACTTAAGAACAAGAAAACTACGAACCCCGATGCTATGAAAGTGTCTTAAATGTCCTTATGCATATTCTTTGAGGACAAAAATAACTCAAAAGGACCTAAAAATGTCAACTACGACCTTGAAACCTATAGAGTAGCAAAAAGTGGCTAAAAGGAGCTTAAGTGTCATTTTCACTCTAAACAAAACTTAGAAAGTACCTAAAGCTGAAAAATAAGAAAACTACGAACCCCGATGTTATGAAAGTGTCTTAAATGTGCTTATGCATATACTTTGAGGACAAAAACAACTCAAAAGGACCTAAAAGTGTCAACTACGACCTTGAAACCTACAAAGTAGCAAAGAAGTGGCTAAAAGGAGCTTAAGTGTCATTTTCACTCTAAACAAAACATAGAAAGTACCTAAATGAAGAACAAGAAACCTACGAACCCCGATGCTATGAAAGTGTCTTAAATGTCCTTATGCATATACTTTGAGGATAAAAATAACTCAAAAGGACCTAAAAATGTCAACTACGACCTTGAAACCTCTCAGAGTAGCCAAAAAGTGGTTAAAAGGAGCTTAAGTGTCATTTTCACTCTAATCAAAACTTAGAAAGTACCTAAACCTGAAAAATAAGAAAACTACAAACCCCGATGTTATGAAAGTGTCTTAAATGTGCTTATGCATATACTTTGAGGACAAAAACAACTCAAAAGGACCTAAAAGTGTCAACTACGACCTTGAAACCTACAAAGTAGCAAAGAAGTGGCTAAAAGGAGCTTAAGTGTCATTTTCACTCTAAACAAAACTTAGAAAGTACCTAAAATCAAGAACAATAAAACTACGAACCCCGATGCTATGAAAGTGTCTTAAATGTCCTTATGCATATTCTTTGAGGACAAAAATAACTCAAAAGGACCTAAAAATGTGAACTACGACCTTGAAACCTACAGAGTAGCAAAAAAGTGGTAAAAATGAGCTTAAGAGTCATTTTCACTCTAAACAAAACTTAGAAAGTACCTAAACTGAAAAATAAGAAAACTACAAACCCCCGATGTTATGAAAGTGTCTTAAATGTGCTTATGCATATACTTTGAGGACAAAAACAACTCAAAATGACCTAAAAGTGTCAACTACGACCTTGAAACCTACAAAGTAGCAAAGAAGTGGCTAAAAGGAGCTTAAGTGTCATTTTCACTCTAAACAAAACTTAGAAAGTACCTAAACTGAAGAACAAGAAAACTACGAACCCCGATGCTATGAAAGTGTCTTAAATGTCCTTATGCATATTCTTTGAGGACAAAAATAACTCAAAATGACCTAAAAATGTCAACTACGACCTTGAAACCTACAGAGTAGCAAAAACGTGGTTAAAAGGAGCTTAAGTGTCATTTTCACTCTAAACAAAACTTAGAAAGTACCTAAACTGAAGAATAAGAAAACTACGAATCCCCGATGCGATGAAAGTGTCTTAAACATGCTTATACATATACTTTGAGGACAAAAATAACTCAAAAGGACCTAAAAGTGTCAACTACGTCCTTGAAACCGACAAAGTAGCAAAAAAGTGGCTAAAAGGAGCTTAAGTGTCATTTTCACTATAAACAAGACTTAGAAAGTACCTAAACTGAAGAATAAGAGAACTACGAACTCCCGATGCTATGAAAGTGTCTTAAATGTGCTTATACATATACTTTGAGGACAAAAATAACTCAAAAGAACCTAAAAATGTCAACTACGACCTTGAAACCTATAGAGTAGCAAAAAAGTGGCTAAAAGGAGCTTAAGTGTCATTTTCACTCTAAACAAAACTTAGAAAGTACCTAAACCGATAAATAAGAAAACTACGAACCCCGATGTTATGAAAGTGTCTTAAATGTGCTTATGCATATACTTTGAGGATGAGAAACAACTCAAAAGGACCTAAAAGTGTCAACTACGACCTTGAAACCTACAAAGTAGCAAAGAAGTGGCTAAAAGGAGCTTAAGTGTCATTTTCACTCTAAACAAAACATAGAAAGTACCTAAACTTAAGAACAAGAAAACTACGAACCCGATGCTATGAAAGTGTCTTAAATGTCCTTATGCATATTCTTTGAGGACAAAAATAACTCAAAAGGACCTAAAAATGTGAACTACGACCTTGAAACCTACAGAGTAGCAAAAAAGTGGTTAAAATGAGCTTAAGTGTCATTTTCACTCTAAACAAAACTTAGAAAGTACCTAAACTGAAAAATAAGAAAACTACAAACCCCCGATGTTATGAAAGTGTCTTAAATGTGCTTATGCATATACTTTGAGGACAAAAACAACTCAAAAGGACCTAAAAGTGTCAACTACGACCTTGAAACCTACAAAGTAGCAAAGAAGTGGATAAAAGGAGCTTAAGTGTCATTTTCACTCTAAACAAAACTTAGAAAGTACCTAAACTGAAGAACAAGAAAACTACGAACCTCGATGCTATGAAAGTGTCTTAAATGTCCTTATTCTTATTCTTTGAGGACAAAAATAAAACAAAAGGACCTAAAAATGTCAACTACGACCTTGAAACCTACAGAGTAGCAAAAAAGTGGTTAAAAGGAGTCAAGTGTCATTTTCACTCTAAACAAAACTTAGAAAGTATCTATCTTTGAAAAATAAGAAAACTACGAACCCCGATGTTATGAAAGTGTCTTAAATGTCCTTATGCATATACTTTGAGGACAAAAACAACTCAAAAGGACCTAAAAGTGTCAACTACGACCTTGAAACCTACAAAGTAGCAAAGAAGTGGCTAAAAGGAGCTTAAGTGTCATTTTCACTCTAAACAAAACTTAGAAAGTACCTAAACTGAAGAACAAGAAAACTACGAACCCCGATGCTATGAAAGTGTCTTAAATGTCCTTATGCATATTCTTTGAGGACAAAAATAACTCAAAAGGACCTAAAAATGTCAAATACGACCTTGAAACCTACAGAGTAGCAAAAAAGTGGTTAAAAGGAGCTTAAGTGTCATTTTCACTCTAAACAAAACTTAGAAAGTACCTAAACTGAAAAATAAGAAAACTACAAACCCCCGATGATATGAAAGTGTCTTAAATGTGCTTATGCATATACTTTGAGGACAAAAAAAACTCAAAAGGACTTAAAAGTGTCAACTACGACCTTGAAACCTACAAAGTAGCAAAGAAGTGGCTAAAAGGAGCTTAAGTGTCATTTTCAATCCAAAGAAAACTTACAAAGTACCTAAACTGAAGAACAAGAAAACTACGAACCCCGATGCTATGAAAGTGTCTTAAATGTCCTTATGCATATTCTTTGAGGACAAAAATAACTCAAAAGGACCTAAAAATGTCAACTACGACCTTGAAACCTACAGAGTAGCAAAAAAGTGGTTAAAAGGAGCTTAAGTGTCATTTTCACTCTAAACAAAACTTAGAAAGTACCTAAACTGAAGAATAAGAAAACTACGAATTCCCGATGCTATGAAAGTGTCTTAAACATGCTTATACATATACTTTGAGGACAAAAATAACTCAAAAGGACCTAAAAGTGTCAACTACGTCCTTGAAACCGACAAAGTAGCAAAAAAGTGGCTAAAAGGAGCTTAAGTGTCATTTTCACTATAAACAAGACTTAGAAAGTACCTAAACTGAAGAATAAGAGAACTACAAACTCCCGATGCTATGAAAGTGTCTTAAATGTGCTTATACATATACTTTGAGGACAAAAACAACTCAAAAGGACCTAAAAGTGTCAACTACGACCTTGAAACCTACAAAGTAGCAAAGAAGTGGCTAAAAGGAGCTCAAGTGTCATTTTCACTCTAAACAAAACTTAGAAAGTACCTAAACTGAAAAATAAGAAAACTACGAACCCCCGATGTTATGAAAGTGTCTTAAATGTGCTTATGCATATACTTTGAGGACAAAAACAACTCAAAAGGACCTAAAAGTGTCAACTACGACCTTGAAACCTACAAAGTAGCAAAGAAGTGGCTAAAAGGAACTTAAGTGTCATTTTCACTCTAAACAAAACTTAGAAAGTACCTAAGCTGAAGAACAAGAAAACTACGAACCCCGATGCTATGAAAGTGTCTTAAATGTCCTTATGCATATACTTTGAGGACAAACATAACTCAAAAGGACCTAAAAATATCAACTACGACCTTAAAACCTACAGAGTAGCAAAAAAGTGGCTAAAATGAGCTTAAGTGTCAGTTTGAATCTTAAAGAAACTTACAAAGTTGTTAAAGTTCCTAAACTGAAGATTTTGAAAACTAAGAACCCCTGTTGCTATGAAAGTGTCTTAAACGTGCTTAAGCATATACTTTGAGGACAAAAATAACTAAAATAACCTAAAAGTGTGAACTTCACCCTTGAAACCTACAGAGTAACAAAAAAGTTACTAAAAAGAGCCTAATTGTCATTTTGACTACTAAAGAAACTTAGAAAATACCTAAAGTGAAGATTAAGAAAACAAACGAATCCTCGATGATACAAAAGTGTTATAAAGGTTCTTAAGCATATACTTTGAGGATCAGAGTAACTCAAAATGACCTAAAAGTTTCAACTTCACCCTTGAATCCTAAAAAGTGATTAAAATGATCTAAAAGTGTCAAGTTTTCCAAGATTATTTTCATGGCGGAATCGATTTTATTAACCATTTCTCAAATTCAACCACAACAAGCACTTACACTAAAAGCAGCATCAAAACATCAGAAACATTCTCAACAAAACACTATCTAAGAGTGGATCCTATAAGTCTTGCACCAATTTTATCAAGCTTCTTTAAAGATGCCACAACTTTCAAATTCCCCGAATGCCTTTTTTCAACTTTCACAAGGTAAATTTTATTGTTTTTTTAACAAGCAATTAGCACATTCCAATTTCACAAAATAAATTTCAACGGATAAAAACCATGTTTCTGCAATAAAAAAGCACAAGATAATTTCGCATAAACAACAAGTTTTCAGAGATTCATTCCCATGGAGGAATCGATTTTATTAACTAATTCTCGGATGCAACGCAAGAAAACACTTACACTATGCAAGCATCAAAACACGTAAACCTTCTCAACAAAAGAGAGATACCTCAGATAGACGGATGGAAGGATTGAGAAACTTAGGTGTATGCGCGTGAGTGAAGTCGAGATCGATTGGGAGAGTCGATTGAAGTTTGAGATCTAGGCGTCTGCAGAGAGCAAATGGATTTGGGGGATTTCAGAAGCGAGAGAGAGTGCGCTTGAGTGAAGACTGCAGCGGAGACGAGTGTGGAGGAATCGGGAAAGAGAGTGTCGGAGTTGATTGAAAATGAACTGTACTCAATCGATGGGAAGAAGAACGGCGGTGAAACGCGAGCAGGTGAAGACGAATCTTGTGTACTCGATCGATGAGAGGAAGATGAAGCGCTCACGAGCTGCTGTGTATTCGATTGAAGACGACCGGTGAAACGATTGGGTGAAAACGCAAACCGGGAGGAAGGCGAACTAGTGAAACGATTGTACACGAACTAGTACTCGATTGTACACGAATCGGGCGGAAAACGAAGCGGATGAAAGCAGCGTCTGAGTGAAGATGAACGGATGAAAAACGCGATTGAAGACGAATCGAGAAGGATGACAATCGCGGATTTTTGCTGTGTGTACTCGATCGATGGAAGGAAGATGATTTGGGTGGAGCGAAGGTGAATCAATCGTTTTGTTTTATTTTTCGCAAATATAATTGCGATGGCGCTCAATTTCCTGCCGAAATTTTTAGTGTTTTTTATAGCTTTTTGTAAAAAGGTTATTATTAAAAGCTATATTTGATATAATTTGTTGTAGTGACTTAAATGATCTATGGTATTGGTAACACCATGGATGCAGCCCACTTTGTAATTAGTACAAATGAGATAATCTAACTCATTCATGTGGTTTACATGCGAGTGGGGGCATCTTCTATGAAGAGTTCATACAAGACCGAACTACAAATTATTAGTCTAACTAGTATAACGTCGTTAACAGGATAAGACTGATAATTTATAGATGGTCATTAGTGGCTCGACCTGAATCCTGAGCAAGTTAGGAACTCCTACTTATAGGAGTTTGTCCTTAGACTAGTATGAGTGAGAGTGGCCTGTAGCCGACTCAATAAGCCTACCTTCTCAGGGACAGAACCTCGTAGGTAGCTAGGGACTTAACTATGCAAGATGGAATTCACTCATTCCTACACTAAGGAATTAGATAGGTTGTTCCCTTAAGAACTAAGTCCAGGTCTTGAACAACGGGGCCCCACCCTCTAAACTGACTTAAGAGGGTATGAGTCTATGGTAGGACCATAGACTTGTTGTTCATTAGAGGATCAGTGGTGCTTAAGGAACAAAGAGGTAATCACAGGGGTAAAACGGTAATCTAGTGGTGGTATCTTCACACGTTCGGGTTCGAGTTGCTGAGATCGTGACCGTGGGAGAAGGAGTTCGAGAAGAAAGCATTCTTCAAAAGTAATTTTCTTGTTGTCCTTGTTGTAAAGCATGCTTAATCTTATATATATTGTTCTTGATTGAAATCTATGTAATAAAATAAAGAACACGCGATTCACAATCGCTTCCGCTGCGGGATTCGATCCCTTCACCAGGGTTATGACTATGAGATCTTAAACAGTGTGTAGTGCACACACACAGGTAGGATCATGTTCAAGTATATAACCCAAATAGTCTAGTACATGGATGGGGTTAGGAACCCCCATCTTGGTAACACTATGGATGTGACCCACTTTTTATTTGATACAAATAAGGTGATCTAACTCATTCATGTAGCTGACATGCGAGTGGGGACATCTTGTGCGATGGGATCGTACAAAACCGGACCGCGAATTATTAGCCTACTAATGTAACGCCGCTAATAGATTAGGTATAATAGTTTATAGATGACCATTTTAGTGACTCGACCTGAATCCTGAGTAGGTTATGAACTCCTGTGTGCGAGGGTTTGTCCTTTGACTAGTATGGGTGAGAGTGGCTAGAGTTTCTGACTCAATATGCCTACCTTCTTAGGGACAAAACCTCGTGGGGAGAACTTTGAGAGATGGAATTCACTCGTTCCCGAGCTAGAAAATTTAGATAGGTTGTTCTCTTAAAGGTTGAATCTAGGTCTTGAACAAGTGACCCCACCCTCTCACTGGCTAGAGAGGGACTTTGTTTATGGTAGGACCATAAACTAGTTGTTCATTAGAGGATTAGTGGCACTTAAGGAGTAAGAAGCAAAACACAAGGGTAAAACAGTAATTTGACCCAGTTGCGATTACGAACAACTAGTGAAGGGTCGACTCGCCGGTATTGATTTAATCAATGGACACAACTTGTGCTACAGTGAGGAGTGTGCAACTACGAGTCAATAGCAGAGTGACTTGTAATTAATGAATGTTGGTTAACTGGATCAAAGAGTTTGATCGGTTAACCTCGTATCATTGGAGCCCATGATCCATTAGGTCCCTCTGTTGGCTCAACATGGATATATCGAGGGTATAAATTTTAGAGTGAATTTGAAATGTTCGAATTCGTAAATGAGAGTTATATCGATTATATGTGATATAATTAATATAATATATAGTTTAAAGTGAATATGATTCATATTGAACTATATGCTATATTTGAATTATTATCCAAGTGTCTAATTTATTGTGAAATTATTTCATATTAAATAAGGAATATGAGAGTTAAATGCAAAATTGAATATGATTCAATTTATAAAGTATATGGTACTTTAGAATGTGCATTATGCAAATATGATTTGCATAATGCATAAATTGAGCACTTAGTGGATAAATGGGTGGACGAAGTTACCTCCACCCTTACACCATATATAAGAGTGCATTGGGATGCACTTTGATACTTGATTGCACATTTTTTGAATTTTCGATTTCCAAAGGCAAATCTCTCTCTCAAAATCTCTCCCTACTCAATTTTTTCCCAATTCTACAAAAAGAGAACTTCCATTGTTCTCCCTCTCCTAGAGAACAATGGATTAGCCTTAGTGGAGGTGTTCGAGATCAATACTTGTTCGTGATCAATGTGAAACAGAGAGGCTCGTTGAAGGATTACTAGAAGAAGAAATGTTCTTCAAAAGTAATGTATATTTTCCCTAAATGCTTAATCTTAGTTTCTGTTTTTGTGTAAATTCGAATAAAGTAATTGTGAAAAAAAAGCGATTTAAATGCTTCCGTATCGAGATTCGCTACCTTCAAAAAGTACACCCAGAAATAGAAGACGAACTACTGTATATAAAACCCAAAAACAATCGCCCATGCTAGCTCCCCAAAATCTTCAAGATTTTATCTTAAATCTTCAATGGACATTGAATTTACCAATCGACAAAGAATCCTCCGAAATTTCCCAAAAATCATTGAAAATGTTTGCCCTGATGGAGCTAGTTTCATTATCCTTCAAAAATCCACACGGATATGTGTGCACAATCGCATACTGACAACATTGGAAACCCTAAAACCCTTGAGAGAACAACAGGTAGTAGCTCATGGTTTTAGCCCATGGTTTAAAAAAATTTGTTTTCTCGTATCCGGTAGTTATTACCTATTAAATAGGTAAAGGTTACCTATTTTAGAAAAAATATTTTTAATTTTACTTAGTTTTTTTCATTTCTCTCTTCCCTCCACTCTTCTTCCTCTTCTCTATTCACTCTCTTTCTTTTGCTATCTCTCTTAAGCATTTTTTGTTTGTAGCCTGCCAAAGCCCATTGTTGCCCGCTGGAGTCCATCGTCGTCAAACATCGCCGACGGACTACTTTTTTTCTTTTTCCTCCTTCTTCCTTCTCTCTTTTTTCGTATTTTCCTTTTTCTTTCTCTCTTATCTAATAATTTTTTTTATAGAAGCTTTCTCTGCCACCTACCGAAGCTCACTATAGCCATAAACAACAACCATTTTTTCAGCAGCTCCAAACGAACTCCAAAACTAAACGATTTTTTTTGGTCAGTTGGTTCCATAACTACTTTCGAAACTAACCATCACGGATCGATCAAAACTGACTTATCACAACCATATTTTCTTCTTTTTTTTTTCTTCTTCTTTCTGTTCTTTCTTCTTCCTTTCGGTTTACAACCTCACAAAATTTTCTCCAATTTTTTCACAGCTTCTTCTCATTCCTTTGTGTTCTACCTTTTATTTTCTTTTATTATTTTCTCACCCACACTTTCAAAAATCAAACCATTTCATCTCAAATTTTCTCCACTGCATTGTCAACATATTTAGTCTAATTGTCACTCAAAAAGTAAGTTATCTAATTTTTTAATTTATTTAGTATACATTTATTTTTTTATGATTAATGATTGGTTGTTCTTATTGTTTATAGGAAAAAAAATGGTGGAATTATTGCTTAATTCAAACCTCCACTGAAAAAAAAGTAAGTTATTTAATTTCATTGTTTGCAATTTTTTAAAAACATAGGTATGAAAAAAGTAAAAAAAAAAAAAATCTCTGTTATAATATAAAATATAAAATGCATGCATAATATTAAGATATAAGTTACTATTTGAAAATGTGTGTAATTATTAAAATATAAAATTAATGTAGGTTATTATTAATAAAAAAAAGTCAAATGAATATTTCATGAATTATCTTTAATTTATTTTATATATATATATATTTTACCGTGATCATGATGTCAAACTCTAAGCAAAAGAAGTTGCATGAAAATAAGAAAAAAAAAAGTTGTAGCATGAAAATAGGAAAAATTCTAAAAAAAAACATAAGCAAAGTTGTTGCATGAAAATAGGGGAAAAAGTTGTTGCATGAAAATAGTAAAAAAAAAAAACCCTAAAATAACTTAAACTCTAAAAATCTAAGTAAATTGTTGCATGAAATAGGGAGAAAAAAGTTCTACTACATGTGTGGAAAACTGAAATTTATAGCCGGTAAAACTTATGAGATTCCATATCCTTTGGAAATTGGAATAGAATAAAACTTATCATATTATTTTAAAAATTATTTTTAATAGGTAAAGTTATATAATGTGATGTTTTGTAAATTGAATGATAGTTAGTTATATTGTTAAAATTTGAATTTTTTTTCTGTTTATGTTATTTGAAATTATTAATGATTCTATAATTATTTGAAAATGTTCTAAAATAGGAACCCTAAAATAACTTAAACCAAAACCCTAAAATAACCATAACCCTTAAACCTAAAGTAATAACTCTAATCCCCAAAATAACTTAAACTCTAAAAACCAACACCCCAAAATCATAAACAATAAAATAACCCAAAAACCTTATTCTTAAAATATGAACCCTAAATCCTAAAATAACCTATGGACCGTAAACCCTAAAATAACATATAGACCCTAAACCTAATTAAACCCTAAAATAACCTATAAACCCTAAAATAACCATAACCCTTAAATCTAAAGTAATAACTCTAATCCCCAAAATAACTTAAACTCTAAAAACCAACACCCCAAAATCATAAACACTAAAATAACCCAAAAACCTTATTCTTAAAATATGAACCTTAAATCCTAAAATAACCTATGGACCGTAAACCCTAAAATAACATATAGACCCTAAACCTAATTAAACCCTAAAATAACCTATAAACCCTAAAATAACCATAACCCTTAAACCTAAAGTAATAACTCTAATCCCTAAAATAACTTAAACTCTAAAAACCAACACCCCAAAATCATAAACACTAAAATAACCTAAAACCCTTATTCCTAAAATATGAACTCTAAATCCTAAAATAACCCATAGACCTAAACCCTAAAATAACATATAGACCATAAACCTAATTAAACCCTAAAATAACCTATAAACCCTAAAATAACCATAACCAAAACCCTAAAATAACCATAACCCTTAAACCTAAAGTAATAACTCTAATCCCCAAAATAACTTAAACCCTAAAATAACCTATAACCCCTAAACCTAAACCCTAAAACATAAGATAACCCTAACCCTAAACTCTAAAATAACTCTAAACCTAAACCCTAATGGTATAACATCGACTTGACATATTTTTTTGGAATAACAGACTCTTTCAGACTACAATAGATGTTGTCGGATTTACTTGTTATATGAACGGAAATATTGTCTACGGACCAAACGGTGTAGAATATAGTATAGGTCCATGTACACAATTGAGTGTCAATCGTGATATTGAATTCAATCAATTCATTGAAGGGTTATGTAGTAGACTGGTGATAGATAGAAATGATGGGATAGAGGTAATCTTTAGTATGTCAGTATTGGGGTAGGGGGGTCAACTTTCTATTCGCCTATCTCCTTACGGAGTGAGATTGATATTAGGTTCATGATGAACATTGCCCCGCCCTTGCCCAATACAATATAGTTATATATTTCACAACCAAATCTCCAAAGTACTACTGAACTGCCAGAAATTGAAAATAGCATAGAGCTTGAAATTTTGGACAACGATGAATTGGATGATTCAGAGGAGGAGGGCATCGAGCCACCGGTTGCCACAAATGACGATGAGGTAGAAACCGACATTGAGGGTGATAGTGACAGAGAAGTAATTGAATATTACGGGGAGCATGATATTCCTCTGTTCTTTACTCAATTAGATATGAATGCAATTGACTCAATGCCTGACACCGGTATCGAAAAAGAAGTTAGAGGGGTTGACTCATTGTTGAAAGGTATGATTTTTGAGACAAAGGTTGATTTAAAGAATGTTGTAAAGAGCTACTCTATACTTCAACACCAACATTTTGAGGTAATTGAGTCCAATAAGAAGGTCTGGTATGTAAGGTGTACAAATTACGGCAACGGTTGTACATGGCGACTTCGTGCTTCCTGTCTCAAACGTCATGGCAGATTTGAGATCACGCAATATAATGCCCCTCACACTTGCGTATATGCAAGGTTGGGTCAAGATCACGATCAACTTGATTCCAACCTTATAGCAGCAGAGGTGTACAGTATCGTCAAAACATAACTGTCCGTATATTGCAGGCCATGATACTAAAAAAAATATGGATACAATGTAAGTTATGCGAAAGTATGGAATGGAAAAAGGAAATCCATCATTAACATTTATGGAGATTGGGAAGAGTCTTACAATATGCTACCAAAATGGACGAACATTCTTCAAATGTCCAATCCTGGGTCAAAAGTATTGTGGAGATTGCAAGAAACGACAGGGATAACAACAGATGTTATATTTCATAGTGTCTTTTGGTCTTTTGCACCTACTATCGAGGGATTCAAGCATTGTCGACCCCTGCTTCAGATAGATGGTACTCACTTGTACGAAAAATATAAGGAAAAATTGTTGATCGCTACATCCGTAGATGCGAATGGTCACATTTACCCCATTGCTTTTGCAATTGTTCCAGAGGAAAGCAATGATACATGGAGTTGGTTTTTGAGAACCTTATGAACGGAGGTGGTGAATAAGAGAAAGGGGATGTGTCTAATTTCAGATAGACATAAGGGGATAATAGCCGTTGTTCGTGACATGGAAAATAATGGCTGGGGTGATGCGACCCATCGATTTTGCTTGCGACATGTTGCAAGCAATTTTAACCAAAAATACAAAGATAAATTCTTGAAAAAAATGGTGTACCGTGCAGGTAAGCAATTTCGAGTTGGAAAATATGAAGTGGCCATGCGTGAGATCGAGATAGCTAACAAAGAATGCATGAGATTTTTTTAATTATTTGGATCCCACACAATGGACAAAGTCTCATGATGGTGGTCATCGGTATGGGTGGTTAACCACGAACGTGGCTGAGAGTATTAACGGGGTATTGAAGGGCACGAGAAGGTTACCCATAGCTGCGTTGGTCCAATCAACCTTCTACCGATGTATTGTTGATAATAATATATGGACAGCTAGTTCCACTCATCTGTTTCTATGTCGCTGAGTGGATATTCCCAGAACGGTTTATGCGACAATTTGGGTGTGTGCAACATGTACCTGTTCCGTGTAACACAGACCCACGATTGCACTCATATGACCTGAGAGGTCGACAAGAGAGAGACTGGATTGCATTTTTACATGATATTATTGTGATATGAGAAAATAGGGCAAATCTTATTATTCGGGGACAAGTCATCAATATGGGCATTGACGTTGGGCAAGGCTACGTTGATTGGTACGATGCAATCAGTAGAAAGTATATAACACAACCAGGGGCATCATATCATTATTTGGTAAGATTATCACAATTATATGATGTATATAGTAGTAAATTTTATTTATTTGTATCTGATTTTTTTTAATTTTTTTCAGCATAACTTACCTCATATGACTGCACTTGGTAGAAGGTGTCTTGATAATCTGACTTTCATTTATCGACTCCTAGATATAAATGGAGATGACCATCCAGATGAAGATGGGGATTGAGGATTTGATGCAATTTTTAGACTATGAACTTTCTAGTCATATTAAAGTGATAATTATGTACAATTATATATACATTTTTAAACGATATTGTATTATTGTTCCATGTACTTATAATATATTTGAACTACATTATAATTATGACCCAAAACGATCAATTATTTGATAGCACAAGCTATAGTTGAATTATTTTTGTATTTAAGAAAACTCATATGCTTTTACAATGAATAAGTTCAAATTTATATTTCTTCTCTACGTTTGTGTATTGAACTTTCTAAATTTACATTCATAAATAACATCTTCTCCACATAAATATAAACAAAGTAATCATTATGATTATATATTATATTAAAATATTTTTGTATAAAACTCTATAATTATACCTAAATGATTAAATATTATATTAAAATTTTGCTATATTTAAAAAAGAAGGTAAAGAAAAACCTAAATGATTAAATGTTATATTTAAAATAAATATGAGAAACTCAAATAATTAAGGTATAATTATATGTTTTAATGAATTTTTAAAGAACGATTGTTAAATGATTTAGGAATGATTATATAAAGTAAATAGATAATAAATATGAATTGATATTTTGTTAGGATTTACTTAGTGGTTAATGTTGGGAAATAATGATGATTTGATAGGTATTAATTAAATTTTGTAATTAATGATTTTTTTTTTGTTAGGATTTGTAAATAAGGATGATTTGTTAGGATTTTTTTTTTAGGATTTATTAATGGGGGTTGTTAATGGGGTTCTAGCCAATCGAATGGTCTGTCGGGTGGCGGTATAGTGCGTCTATTGAAAAGACGCATTCTTACCAAAACTCAATCACAACTTGAATGCGTCTCTTCAGATTACGGCTTCTTATTAAGCCACGTCCCCTAAGAGACGCATCACAATAAAGAAAAAAAAACCACCCTATTTATATAAATAGTTTTAAGGGAAACATGTTTTTTAAAAATTGTTTTAAAAAACACTTTATCCTAGCAATTTGCCCATCCTTCTCTATTAAAAGATTTTTTAAAAAAATTACAGCCATTTAATCTTTCTTTCATTAAAAACATAGAGTTATATTATCTTAATCTAAATAAAATAAGTTATATTATTTAAATCTAAATAATTTTTCTTCTCCTTCTCCTACCCTCGAATCCGACACCCACATCGCAACCACACATATTAGTTGCCGTTCAACCCACCGCATGACCCTATCATAGATCGTTGCACATAGTCGCGCAACTGCTGCCACGCTCCATGACCTCTCGCTAGATTTACCACTGACCCCTTTCTTCCCACCATTCGAGCAACCACGACACAAGCTCTCGATTGCCAGTGACTGATCTCGGTTGCATCAGCGACATGGGTGTGTGCTTTCCGCCAAGGTCGGGTTTCACGAGTGCTACTTTGTAGAACTTGTTCATGTTTAACTGTGTGGTTGTCGTCGAGCCATCTGAGGTTGTTTGAAGGAATTCTCCAGTTCAGCGACATAAATTTGTGCAAATTGGGAACTCGAATTGTTTCAATTTCGAGATTTACACTTCAATTGAGTTTAGATCCAATTACCCATTGCTTACCAAATTTGAATCTACAATGTAAGTTCGTTTTAAGTCTAGGATTCACGTTGTTCTTTTGTTTTGACTTAGATTCGGAGTACCAATATCTTTGGGTCTTAATTCTGCAGAATCGAGCTTATTCATAGTCAAATAAGCATGGATTAAAAGTTGCATGTGGTGTGAATGATTTTGACTAGTAGGCCAAGGTGTGAAGGCGACTTCGGTTGAAGAATCGATTGGGTGATGCTTCTGAATACTCTATAATAAAGTTTCTAACTTGGAAGCACTTAAATCTTCAGTTTGGGTGTTTCAATTGTTGAACGATATGTGAAACTTTTTCAGGTGGGCAAGAGCTTATGTAGATAGGATTAGGGTTGCCTTGTAATCGTTCTTTTTGTTATTATTCATTTGGATTTAACCCTCTTTTAAGTTATTTTTTTAATTTTGTTTATGTGTGAACATTTGTGAATTGTAAAAGCATGCCTGAAATTTTTTTTTATGATGCATGTGATGATTAGTGGATTTTTGTGGAAGATGTTTAGAGCTAAAATGGCCTAAGCATATAACTATAATGAAATAGGGACTTAAAGTTTTGAGTTTATTATAGTACCTTAACAGTTGTTCTATGTTTGAGATTGGATGAGTTTTGTTTAATGCTTCTGGTGATTTGTGAATAAACATCTGTGCCTAAAAGTGGGAGTGTGAGATATGGTATAATTAGTTGAATTAATCTCAGAATTCCCGTGATGGGCATAAGGTTACTTGATCTTGTAAATATTCTTGTTAAAGAATTTAGAGTTCTAACTATTGGTGGGATCATGTGGTTGGTAAGTAATAACTTGAAAGAGTTTTGTTTGGGCTTTGTGTTTGATGTTCGTGAATCATGAATAGAACTTTGGTTGAGTATAAGCCCAATGTTTATAAATTACTTTGATTGAAGTACCCCTATAAGACTAAATGTATTAATAGTTGTTTTAAACTAAATGAACATAGATGTTTGGGTTGTCTGAGATACTTTGTTAGTTGTAGAATGCATAATACTTGAGTTATTATGACGAATGGTTAAGTAAGATTTATTTGAGGTGTTGGGGTGTTTAACTGGGCATAGAATGTTTGAAACACTTGAATGGTTCGGTGAGGTTTAGTTCTCTTGAGTTGTAGGATGACCTAACTATGAGCAAGACGTCAAAGTCGCTAGGGTTAGTGGTCGATTTAGAACACCTTGCAGGTATGTAGTACTCAAGGACATTATCTGTGTTTCGTGGATTCAGAATAGTATTGATGAATGGCCATGTTTAACGTTTGTTTAGTTATGTTTGTGAACCTCTGACTAGATAGTGGATGTGAATCTGATATGATAGGATGAACTTGGCAAGGTGGATCACCCTCGCGGTTCCAAAGTGTTACAAACGAACAAAACCCTACTAGACTAGTACCCTTTATCCCATGTTACCCCTAAAGCGAGTTTGAACCTCTAGGATGATGAGACGAGTGTTGGCATTAGGGTTGTGATTCTCCCACTGCCTCCCAATTAAGGGTTTCTTTCCTTCCTTGGCACGCTAGCTTAGGGGGAAATTCCCCCATCGAGTATAGGATGATGGTTGCTTTCCTTCATCTGATGTGCGAGCCTAAGGGCAATTCTCCCATTGAGTGTAGGATGATGGTTACTATCCTTCATCAGGAATGTTAACCTAGGGGTGATTCTCCACTATTTAGAGAATGAGAGGGTTTTTCCTACATTGCTTCATGCTAGCTAAAGAGGGTGATTCCCTCAGGTGGATGGGTGTGCGAGTTTCTTTCTTTCACTACCATCGTCAACTTAAGTTCTTGGACTCATGAGTAGAATGTGACATTATCAGAGAAGATAGACTCGGGGTGAGGTGTGTGAATCTTTAGTTATTTGAACATTATATTGAGATATTTAGGAGTTCGTGCATTACTAGAGCATCTGAAGTTTCTTTTGTGATTTTGAGCTTTGGACTCTTAGGTGGGCTACTTACTGAGAGTACGTTTATACTCACTCGTGCTACTTTTCTTGTGATTTTGCATATGGTTCACAACCACAACGCGAGTGACCGAGTGAGGACTTGACGAGGCTATAGAGACACCACCGAAGTTCTATTCCTATATCTAGTGTCTAGTTTTTTGTACCCTTGTCTTTTATAGTCGGTAAATAATAAAGGTATAGAAGTGTATTTTTATTCTAAGGTCTTTGTAAATTTTTGGTTTTTTTTTTTTGTAGTTACGTCATTATGCTGTCAAAATTTCGAGCATGAACGGGGTAATTCTGTTGTGTTTCCTTCTTTATGTTGTCCAGTTTTAGGGTCTTACAACTAATGACACCTACCCATATTAATGAAAATCTAGAAATGAACTTTCTCTTTCTATCATACTACTGTGTAAAATATACTTTCAAAATCCTAAAACTTTAATTACAATACTCACTCTCATTTTGAACTTGTTTATTATATGTTTTTGATAATGCCATTTAAATTGGTATCACAATGAACGAAGTAGATGACATAAATAAGAGTTACACATATTGCACATGGTATAATTCCAATTTAAATATGTTTGGAACAAAATCTTTTAAATATTGATATGTAGATGATATGGGTAAGTCTGCATAAATGCTAATGAGTTTGGATTGTTGAAAATTATTTTTGAAATTTATGAAAAGGTATCGAGCCAATCAATCAATATTGGTAAGTCTGCAATGTTGTTTTCTTCAAATGTGGTGTCTAAATGCAAGCAATTATTTAGTCAAATTCTACCAATCAATATTGTGGACAGTTAAGAGACCTATTTGGGCTCCTTTCTTCCTTTTCTAGAAGCAAGTAGGCTAATTAGAGGGTTCTAAAGGACAGGTTTTGGAGAATACTACAAGGGTGGAAAGGAACAATGTTTTCAGTTGGAGGTAAGAAGGTGTTGATACAAAGTGTTGTGCAGGCAATACTTACGTACTCAATGTGTTGCTTAAGACTACCAAAGAAATTGTGCCAATTGTTTACAGGGCAACTAGCACATTTTATGGTGGGGTTCTACTGAGGAAAAAAGAAAAATATATTGGATGAGTTTGGATCGGTTGTGGAAGCCAAAAAAATTAGGAGGACTAAACTTCAGAGACGTTATATGCTTTAATCAGGCTCTACTAGCCGAACAGGTATGGAGGATTTTTTTTACCCTAATTTTGACAGTTTCGAAGGTGTTGAAAGGTAAA
Organism: Trichosanthes cucumerina; assembly: GCA_036507285.1. NCBI lineage: Eukaryota > Viridiplantae > Streptophyta > Magnoliopsida > Cucurbitales > Cucurbitaceae > Trichosanthes > Trichosanthes cucumerina. Next base: position 94,213,484 of record CM071835.1, on the reverse strand, counting down.
TATTTTTTAACTTTTGATCTTTTGAATTTGGGCTCTATTCCTTCTTCTGCCTCATATTTTTGGAAGAGTTTTGTTTGAGGATTAAACCTTCTTCGAAAAGGTTTACATATTCTGGTGGGGAATGGAGAATCCATTAGGATATGTAAGGATCTATGGTTGTCAAGGTTGTGGTCTTTTAAATTATTGTCGATTCCTCCAAGATCTTATGATTTGCGTGTATCTAAGTTTATAACGCCTCTAAAACAATGGGATGTTCAGAAGCTTCAACACTATTTTTGTATGACAGATGTGCAGGAAATTAGGAAACAACCAATTTCTTTGTCAGGAAGTCCAGACAGATGGATATTGCATTTTGACAAAGTGGGTTGTTATCAGATTAAGAATTGATATAAATTGAATATGATGGGATGGCATAGACCGTCGTCTTCAAATGAGTTGTGTGATAAGAAGTGGTGGAACTTTCTATGGAAGTTAAATTTACCTACGAAAATAAAACTTTTTATTTGGTGAGCTCTCCATGATTGTCTTCCTACTCGAGATAATTTGCATCAGAAGGGGATGAATATTCCTTGCGTATGTCTAGTGTGTGGTGTTAAACCAAAGACTATTGGCCATATACTTTTCGATTGTTTGAGGGCTAAAAAGACGTGTTGACTTCTGTTGCCAGGAATGGAGTTAGGAGTGGACGCTTAAATGTCTATTCAGTTTTCTTGTTCAATAATCATTCTTCTAGTGTTTTTGAATTGTTGTGTTTAAGCTCTTGGGGAAGATGGAATGATCGAAATAGTTTCTGTTTTGACTGCCCGCTACAGGTTGCTATATTAAAGTGTGGATGGCTCATGCATTATTTACAGGAATTCCAATCTACAAATGTATCACCTAAAATTTTTCTAAGGCCAAATTTAGACCATAATTTGTTGTGTGGATAATACATGGGTCAATATTTTTATTGATGCGACTTGTAATGTACGAGAGCTTAGAACAGGTGTGAGGGTGGCAATTCGAATTGTTGATGGTAGTTTACTAGCTACAATGGTCAACATTCATGACACCTTTGTGAACCCGGCATGCTCGAAAGCAATGGCGATCATTGATGGATTACGAATGGTTGCACGATTGGGATTTTCATGAATTTATATTTTCTCTGATTCATTATCCGTAGTTGCCATGGTTAATGGTCTTTTAAAACAGACATCAAAGGTTCACAATTATGTTCGCGACATATTTTCTCTTCGATAGGAGTTTGCACCGTTGCGGTTTAGTCATACCAACGGTTTAGTCATACCACATAATAAGAATTTCCAAATTTTTTATTACAAAACAAGATTCCTAGAACGTCTAATTCTAGAACTTTCTAATTACAAAACAACGCACCAAAAAAAATTCTAATTACAGAACAAAGCACTAAATAGCTTCAAAATGTATCCATGCTTCATAGAACTAAAGTTGCATTAAATAGGAGGCATGTCGCATCAAGGTTGAAATCAAGTTGTATTGAATATTCAAATACCTCCAGCTTCATTTAATGGAACTTTTACAAATTGTACAATTCACTAAAAATTATGGTGAGATCACTAACATTAAGAAATTATTCACAGACACCAATTCCTTGATTTTTTGCAAACTAGTCTAGCAACACCAATTATGGAACTACACTGGAAAGAGAGTTTCATTTTGGATAGTCAAAAACTCCTCAAAGGTTGATTACATTCTAATCACTATATATGGCTTCAATGATGTAATTTTCAATTTTTCAACGTTTTCTATGGTTTAGGCTACTTTTGTTAGTAGTTCTTTATGATATTTAAATTCATACGGCAATACACTTCTAAATGACTTATGCACGAATTAAGATTATAATTTGAAGGATATATATATCTGGGTTGTAACATATATTGGATTTGGTATTTGAAGGAAAGTTTCATATGTTGCTTTTAAAGCCATGTACTTGTTTTTCTTGCATTTCTTATTAATAGATTTACATGACAAAATATTTCAAGTGATTTAAATCTTGAGTCTAAGAACAATTTTTTTTTATCGAGATAAATTTATTTCTATCATTTTTCTTTGGAATCATTCGACATAAATTTAGCGTTATCTGAGTTTTCATAGGTAAAAAAGAGAGATTCTATATACATGCACTAAGGTTCATTCTAATCATCATCTACATATTTGATGTTTCATGTTCTATCATTTGCACCACAGCACAGCAAGCCCAGCAAAGCAGATGGGCTTTACTTAGGTTTCACCATCTCTGGACTTACCCCTCACTTACTCGGCCCAATAAATCTTTGATTATCAACTCAAGGCTGCCCGTTGTAATCAAAATTGAGAAAAAAATTGGCGTCGCCCGGACTCGAACCGGAGACCTTCAGTGTGTTAGACTGACGTGATAACCAACTACACCACGACACCATTTACATTTTTGTGACTCAGATTTTAAATAATATCAATGTCTCTCTACAATCTGCTTTTATATCCTCCTTTTTTGTGTTTCTTTTTTAATACTGCAACTGCTTTTTGTATATATTTTAAATAAGTTTTTTTTTCCTTTTAATTTAGTTCTTTTTAAATAAAGTTAATTTGAGTATACTTAAAAAATGATTCAAACATCATTTTAGTTACTATACAAGTTTATTCTACTTTCTTCTTTGTGCTTTCAAAAACATCCAAATCTAGTCTATATGTTTCGAATGAATCTTTAAAATAGTCATTATCATTCAGTTTTTTTTGTTAACTTTTTTGTCATCTCATATAAAGGTCAATCACAAACTAACAAAGAATTCATTCAAATTACAAGAACTAGATTCACATGATTTGATATTTTAAAATTCTATCATATATTATATTTTAATTTTATTGAAATATATGATAGACTAAATATGTCAAATGATCTTTAATCTTTTATGGAATTCTAAATTTCAATGTCAACCATTTATCGCCACACCCCATCCCTTGCTAATTTGGAGTATGTTTGTCGCGTGATCATTATTAAAATTAATTTAAAATAATAAATGTCATATTTTAATTATTTTAAATTAACATTAAGTTTATCAAGGCTTAAAATGTGAGTTACAGTAAACTTCAAGCGAAAAATTGTAACATTTTGAAACTTAAGAACCAGATAAAAACTAAACTCGAAACTCAAAGGTAAAAGTATAAAACTAGAGCAAATGAAGATTAATTAAACTTAAAGCTCAGAGACCAAAAACGTATATTTTCTCGTGAAATATTACGTAAAAATAGTTTGATATTCTTGTTATATACACACACATACATATAACTAAAAAGAAGTGTCAAACCATTAATCTATTTTTTATTTTAATTTTTAAAAAACAAAAAAACTGAAAACATGCTTGGTTTTCTATTTTTAGAAATTGAAAACTAAAAACAATTACAAATATGTATAGTTGTCTTTTTAAAAAAAAAAGCCAAAAACCTAAATTCTCATACCAACCACACTTGTAACTCTTCTTTTTAGTAAGAATTATAGAGCATGGAGAGATCAACAAAAACTAAGAAAGAAGAAAGGACAATTGACTTGAAAATAGACATACATTGTCTACCACCATTCAACACAATTGAGGCTGTACAAGATAGGGAAACGAGAGTGATTAACCCTAGATATGATTATTTTCTCTTGAACCCAACAATCAAATGAACAAATCGGTTCCTTATAATATCAACCGAACCCAAATGAGAGCTTGTGCAACCCAACCTTGAAAGGAAAAATTCAATTGATTAAACTATAAAACCAATGGTTACAACAATCTCTAAACCAAAAGGTTTAACTATACATATTCATTGAGATACAATATAATCTCATGTTAAAATCCATATTCAAGCTATAAGGATAAGGGTAAGAAGACGAATCTGGCTCGGTGTGGCGATAATCTTTAGTCCAACCACTATCTCGAGCATAAAGTATTCCTCTCTAAGCTCCAAAATCCCAAAGTGATTCCCCCTCCCCGCAAAATATAATACATATATATTTTATAAGACAACTTTAGGTACCATTAAGTTGCAAGTGCATGGTTAATAAGGAAAAGTGAGTATAGTGTCGATACGCAATCTATAGCATCTCGATGCTACAAATAAAAGTATGTGATAAACGAACTATCTTAATTATGCTTGAGAACTCCCCTTATTCAAGGTGAACCCCCACAACAATAATAAGAATAACTCTAATAACGAAATAATAAAGCAACCCCAAGAAAGTTAAACAGGTTTTTACTTGGAAAACTTGATCGATGATTAAGAAGAAATGAGTACTTGTTCATAACTTCAAAATTTCAAACTCTCCACAATCTAATTGATCAAACTAGATTGAAAGTTATAAAACATGCATTCTAAACACAAGAATACAAAAAAAGCATAAAGCTTGAGAGACTTAACTCAATATGAGATACTATTCAAATTCAACTTGGGTTCAAATGACAAAATGACAACCTTTTTACTAAATGAAATGACATATTGAAAGGACATATCCCTTCACCTATATAGTCTAAATTCAACCCTCAACCCTTGAAATTCATACATGAATCATATTAATTATAAATAAATGAATTAAATAAGTACATAATGTATTAAATGAGTGAATGAATATAGATTTTTAGATTTATTATGACTTTTAGATGAAAATGTGTCTTATCAAGCTTGAAACACATGCAACTCTTCACTTTGTGTAGATACTTTAGCTTGGAAGTAAGAATTGGTCTTGTTGTAGTATTTAGCTCTAATGATTGACTCCATTGACTTTTAATATAAACTTCATTTGAGCTTAATTGTGCTCTCTTTGTAGACTTCTCTCATGGTCTCTTTGATCATTTATTATCTTATAGTAGGAGTATGTGCACACATATTTTTTAGCCAAAGATAGCATTATGTGGTGATATGTAGTGTTAAAAATCATTTTTGACATGCTATAAAACCAACATTGATCAACCATGTTAAAATAATGTTAAAAAATCATTTTTAGCATCACACATTATTTATAGCATCACACCATATTATTACATTGTTGTAGCTTCACACGGAATAAACAAGCTATAGCAATGCCATAACATAGTTGTGTTGCCTTTTATAACCCCCAAGCTTGCTTCACAATTTCTCTCTTTTAAATCCTTTCTACTATTTTACCCAATTGCTTATATAATTTGCTCTATAAAATTTTAAACTCTCTTTTTCACTTCAAATGTTTGATTCCCACAAAATAAATAATTATATACACATAAAATTGAGAGAGATATTCGATAGCTACCACAGTATAAAATATTCTTCAAACTAATCTTAATAAAATAAAAATTGTGTAACCCTCAAACATTAAAGAAGTATTTATAAACTCAAAATTCGAAACCAATGGGTCAATCAATAAATAACTAGCCAAAACCTTAGAAGTAGTTCAAATCAAAATGTACAAAACCCACCCATGTAAACACACAATCAACATTTGTCTAATGTGTTAAGTGATCTTCTATTCATAAGATATGATATTTTTTTTATAATGAAACTTCATAAAATGGAGTTCAAGGACTTTATTATATCATTCATTATATGCCACAAGAATTTCAAGATGGATTAGGTTCCAATACTCGAACCCATATTTAATTTGACTACTGATTTGGATTAGGTTTGTTGTTCAAACCCTAAGAATAAATAATGAGAAAATCTTTATCAACGATTCTACAATAGGCAACTACTACCTGAGTTAGCAAATCACTCCAGCTACCTGAGTTAGCAAATCACTTCCAGGCTGGCATTAAATCGACAAATTTCTTTTGTGTTCCTCATTTATGAGGAAAAATTTTTAGCCCTACGGAAGGAAAATCTCAATTCCCCTTCCACTAAGAGAATGTCATGTGTGGTAGTTCTTTTATGAATACCATCAACTTAAATGATTTCATCTCATTCCTAGCTAAAAATTCTGTTTTGTATTTATTTTGTGATTTGATAAAAAGATTTTATACTCTGAAACAATGCCTTAACTACCATATCCATAATTGTGTTTTCTAGCCTAAAAAAAAAATCCATTAGCACCAAATTTGAACAAATTAGATATATAAAATTTGGGTTTAAACCATATTTGTTATTCTATTTCTCAATGCAACTCAATGGGTCTAAATTTGAAATTGAGTCAACTGAGTTAAGCCCATCGTGTGCGCACATGCCATGCCAACAGCGACCAGGCCGCGCGCATGTCATACCCCATTACCCCATGCACGCTCGTCCATGCCCAATGCCCTCGTGCGCCCGCACCCATGCCCAGAACATAATAAAATGACCAACAAATCTGAAGAGAAAAAATAAGGAAATAGAGCTAAAGACAGAATAAAGAAATATAAATAAAGTGATATTGTATATTAGGAAAAAATTGATAGAGAAATACATAGAAAAGGTATAATGCTGAACAATCACCATTACTCTACTTCATAATTATTATAGACCCCACTATTTTTCTGTCTCTATCTTTCTCTCTAAAAGAATATATTTATATATTACAAATATATAGTTTCCATTATAAAGCAAGAGTTTTAATATCTCAAATTAAATAATATTATTCATTTAGTTAATTCAATTGATTAAAACTCATGATCAACAAAAATTACTACATCAAATGTAATTGTAAAATAGGCATTTTGGTGAACGTAATTCATATTACATATCAATAATTTAGAAATTTCGTAAAAATAAATCAGTTTTATCAGAGCAGGCCACTGTTAACGATATTTGTTTCCATTTCCAACCAATTTTACCTACATATATTTGTTATCCAATTTTATTTGGGAAAAATATTCTTCAGATATAATTTTGTTAATATTTAGTTCAGCTTTGTTATTATTTTTTTAATAATATTCCATATTTCTTAATCAAAATGCCAATTATTTCTTAATCAAAATGCTAATTCTTTCCTCTTCAATTTCTCACAAACAAAATTTCCAAACAAACATACATAAACGATTTGAGATCTGACTATTCTTATAAAGACGGAAAGGATAATCTCCTTTGAAAATCGTTTTAATTTATCAAAAACAAATCAATCAAATTCATTTTTCAAGGTAGATTCAAAAGCCCATTGTAAATATAACAAAATAACATGGTAAGTTATAGTACAGAGATGAAGACTACAATTTTAGGGAGGAATGATGAACAAGGAACCATCAGAGTGACCAACTTCAGCTAAGTCGAGTGCGGCATATCTATTCAAAAGGTCGAGGATTCAAATCCCACAAAATAATAATAATAATAATAATAACAGTAAATAAATAAATAAAAGAAGGAACCATCAGAGACCAAAATTAATCCCCAGTAGCTAAAAGCTGTACGGTCCGCATCGTGGTTGCGTCTTCCGAAGAAGACGCCCATCATTTGGTTCCTTAATTTCATCTCCAACCCATTCAAATTCAAATTCAAATCTAAATCTCATTCATCAAATGCTTGATTCAATTTAGCAGAAAACGTTGAAGAACAAACAGAAGAATGCAATATTTGAAGAGAAAAAAGAGCATCGGAGAGAAATCGGAAAAGAAGAAGCTCAGATTCAATGGGTTTAGAGAAACTTATCAGCACAGATTGATGCGAACATCATCATCAGAGTGGTGCATGACAATCTCAAATCCTCATCACTGCCGCAACTTTTCTCCTTAATCTAATTGATAAATCAAAAACAGAATCTAAGGTAAAAAAACGACGGATTACTCTCTCAACGAAGAAGAAAATGGTTCTAAACGATGAAATTGATGATGGTCACGGCTCCCATGCTTTATTTATATAGGCAGCCGACGCAGAAACCCTAATTTGCTTTGCTTGTTTTACTATCTTACCCCTATCATTATTTGGAATTTACATTGCGTTAAATCAAGGGCAGGGTAAGCCGAAAGGGCTCGGGGTAGCCTGGGCCTGGTTTCGGCTTAAATGCTTATTAATGGGAAAATTAAAATGAAATTTGAATTTTCTTTTTTTTTAAGTATATTTTTTTTAATTGCGTGTTTTAAAAAATCAAGGCAAAATTATATAAAATATCAATAAACAAAGTACTTGTTTAAAAAATATTTCTACTTTTACTGTTAGTTTTGAATGAAAACTATTAACACTTTGTTTTAAAAAGTACCTATAAACTTTCAAAACTTTTATTAATACCCTTAAACTTTAAAAAAAATAAAAAATAAATAAGTTTTAAATGATAATTGAAATTGAATTGAGCTACATCGAGTATATCCACGTAATTCTTCTGTCTTGCATCTAGAAATGTTGTAGGTACTCCTCCAACATTTATTGAAGCGTTCGATTTGTCCATCGTACTAAGGGTCATAACTAAAGAGATGTTCAGGTTTGAGCCTAACAATCTGAACAACTCTGTCCAGAAGGTTCCTGTGAATCGACCGTCTCGGTCGCTGACAATGCTTTCTGGAACACCTCATAACTTTACAACACTCTTAAAGAATAGTTGGGTTTTCATCTCGGCTAAACACATCTTCGGGGTCGGAATAAATGTTGCATATTTAGAAAAACTGTCGACAATGACTAGGATCATTTCTAACTCGCCAACCTTGGGGAGATGAGTGATGAAGTCGAGTGAGACATTCTCTCATGGTCGAGTAGGTACTGGCAAGGGTTCCAACAACCCTGCAATTTTTGTTCTCACAACTTTGTCTTGTTGGTAGATCAGATAGGTCTTAGTGAACTGCATAACATCATCGCGAAGGTTTGGCCAATAATACCTCTGTTTCAATAGGGCGTAAGTTCTCTGCCACCCAGTGTGGTCGACCCATAACATATTATGACACTCTTCTAACAGTAACTTTTTTAGGTTCTCTGAACGGGGGTATATATAGTCAGTTGCCTCTAGTGAGTAAGAGGTCACCTTCCACCTAGAACTGTTGAGTCTTTCCTTCTTTGGGCAATTTGATGATGGTCTGGGCGGCGAGATCTTTACCCAAGTGATCCCTTATGGCCTACTACTTTTCAAATGAGCTAGCATGCATAGGGTCGCATGCTCGCTCTTATGACTGAGGGTGTCTGTAGCTTTGTTTGCCCAATCGGGCTTGTGTTCAAATTGGAAATTGAATCCGACAAGGTATTCTTGCTAGTGGGCTTGCTTAAATGAAAGTCTAGGTTGGTTGAAAAAGTGACAGATTGAGTTGTTGTTTGTTTTCGCCATAAACTTGGCACCCAAGAGATATTGCCTCCAGGCTCTCAAACAATGGACAGCTACCAACATCTCTTTCTCGGAAGCGACATACTTTCTTTCTGCTTTGTTCAACTTTCAACTCTCGTATGCAATGAGGTGTCCATCTTGGGGGAGGACTCCACCTAAAGCGAATTCGGATGCATCGATCTCGATTTCGAAGGGTTTAGTTACGTCGACAATACTAAGCACCAACCCTTCCATCATTGCTTCTTTCAAGTCTTCAAAGGCAGATTGACACTTTATCGTCCAGTTTCCAGCTGATGTTCTTCTTTAGCAGGTCAGTCAGAGGACCTGTTCGTTTTGAGAATCCTTCAACGAATCGCCTGTAGTAATTGACTAACCCGAGGAAGGAACGTAACTCAGTGATTGAAGTCGGTACCTTCCAATCTCGCATGGCTTCAACCTTTCCGTCTTCCATCCCAATTGTTCCACATTCGATGACATGCCCCAAAAAGCTTATACGTTCCTAGGCGAAAGAACACTTCTCTTTCTTCACATATAACTGATTTTTCCTTCTAAAAAACAAGTTGAAGGTGGACCTGGTGTTCCTCTAGAGTTGGACTATAGACCACAATATCGTCCAGGTAAACCACCACGAACTTGTCGAGGTATTCATGGAACACTTGATTTATTAGAGTGCAGAAGGTAGTTGGAGCATTGGTAAGACCAAAGGGCATTACAAGAAATTCAAAGGCCTTATATCTAGTGACACATGTCTTTTTAGGCTCGTCTCCTTCTGCGATGCGAACTTGATAGTATCCTGATCTCAAATCTAGTTTTGAGAAGTATTTTGCCCCATGGAGATGATCAAACAGATCAGTTATAATAGGTAGAAGGTATTTATTACGAACAATGAGCTTATTCAAAGCTCTATAACCAATGCACAAGCGAAGACTACCATTTTTTTTCTTCTGAAAAAGGACTGGGGCTCTATAAGGGGCTTTTGTTAGCCTAATGTGTTGGGTTTTATGCCCTAAAACTCGTAGTTTGTATTTTTTGTTCAATTTTATTCAATAAAATGTTATTGACATTATTCATTCAATTGTTAGTGAATTTCATAAATATTGCTTTAAATTAACCCTAAATCCAATAAACTAACATCTCCTAGGTTGTATTGTGTCTCTTGAACTGTATGTGTAGACATACGGGGATCAAGGTTCAAGAAATATTCTAAAGGGTCTATAGTATAGGGATGAGGTTGTGTACCTTATCCTGGTGACACTATGGATACGACCTGCTTTGAATTTGATACAAACACAATGATCCAACGTGTTCATGTAGGTGACATGTAGTGGGAGTATCCTATGTGATGGGTTCACATAAGACCAGCCCGCAAAATAGTAACCAATAGATGTAACTCTGTTAACTACTTAGGTTTTCTATTTCAATAGGATGACCTAGGCAACTTGATCTTAATCCTGAGCAGGTTATGAACTCTTGTTCACAAGGGATTGGGTGAGGGTGGCCTAAGACGTCGACTCAATATGTCTATCTTCTTGGGGATAAAACCGCGTGGGCAGTTGGGGACTTAACCTAACAAGATGGAATTCACTCCTTCCTTATCTAAAGGTAAGTAGATGAGTGTTCCATTAAGTAGTGCCTCCGGGACTTAAACAAAGGGTCCTACCCTCTCACTTGCCCGAGAGGGATTCCTGTTTATTGGTTGGACAATAAACAGATTGTTCATTAGAGGAGCATTGGTACTTGAGGCCATAAATGTAACCTAAGAATAAAACAATAATTTGACCCAGCTGGTGTTACGAACACTCGTGAAGGATTGACTAGCTGTTATTGGTCTTTTATCCATGGATACAGAAAAGTATTTACAGTGAAAAGAGTGCAGTTGCGGGTCTTTAGTGGAGTGTACCCGCAGTTAACAAATGTTGATTAAGCGATTAATGAGATTAGCCAATTAATCTTGTATCGTTGGAGCTTCTGATCTGTAGGTCCATTAGGTCCACTTCTTAGTTCGTAAAGGATTTTAAGATTGCTAGATCTTGATTAGAATTTGAAATTTTCAAATTTACTTTGGGAATTAATTTAATGTATGGAGATACATTATAATATAAAGTTTTTATGTACATTAAAACTTTATTATATAAATTTAATTTTGGACATGATTCAAAGTTAATTACGAGAGAATTAAATATTTGAAAGAGTTCGAATATTATTATAATGTGAATGAGATTCGTATTGAACTAATAATTTTTAATAGACATTAGATGTACATTAAAACTATAGATTAAAAGGAGGTTGATTAAATATGATTTAATTACTATAACCAAAATTCAATATGTGATATTTAATTTATGAATTAATTAATTAAAGAATTAATTAATTTGTGACTTTAATTAAATTAATTAAGTTTAGTTAATTTAATTAAAGTTGGTTTAATCGAATTAATTAAAACTATAGGTTATGTGAGATATGCATTTAAATACGATTTAAATGTAAATGCATTTTAATTTAATTAAATGTTAATTAAATTAAATTAAATAAGGAACATGTGATAGACACGTTCTCCATATCTCTCCCATTCTTCCTCAATCCACTTCTTCCTCTATCGATAAAACAGAGGAAGTTGAGGGGAGAAGGGGTTGATTGATTCTGATCAATTCTCCTCACTCTCTCTATGTGTAATTTTCCAAAGAAAATAAGGGTAGAATCAAGAGAGGTTTTCCCACAAAACTTCAATCTTAGAAACTCAGAGAATACAAGATTTTCCTTATTGGTTGTGTTCTGTTGCTTTTTTCCAAAAAGGAAGTTTTGGAAATTTGGAGTTCTATATGTGGTTCACAGTAAGGTGTATACTGCATCACGATTTATCAAAAGCCAAAAAGTAAAACTCACATGCCATTTTAGTTTAGAAAATGTTTCAACATGCTTCTGTATTTATATATCCATGCTTGTATACTTATCGATAAATTTTACCAATGTACCAGGTATTTTAGTTTGCCAAATGAAAAACGAGTATTCGATTCAATTGGGCTTCCGTTGTGCAATTGGAATTTCGATTCCATCATAATGAATCCAACATCTAGGAGTTCGTCGAGTTATTTCGAAGTTCAACTAGCTCGGGAGGTGCCATACGATAGGCGTTCTTGGCAGGCGGTTTCACCCCAGGCAACAGTTCAATCTCGTGGTCAATTTCCCTTTGCAAGGGTAGGGTCTTTGGCAAACTATCAGGCATGACATCGATATACTTCTTTAAAACACACTAAATTAACCTGGGCATTGACTCTTCTTTACTTTCCTCTTCCAGTATGGGAATGCCCATAAATGTTGGTTCATCATGAGAGAGACTCATTTTTAGTTGAAGGGTCGATATCATCCTTGTTCCATGCGACTGCTTGATGGTGGTTTGTACGACTGTGGGGCAGGACCCCGTAATCACCAAGTAATGTGCAAGGGGCATTGGTACGACTTTGTGTTCGAGGAGAAATTCCATCCCCAACACCATATCAAAATCATCCATCTTGACTATCACAAAATCAGGTTGTCCTTTCCAATTCCCCAATTCCACTGTCACTATCTTCGCTATCCCCAAGATGGATAAGGCTACAGAGTTGACGACTTTCATCTTTCCTGTGTCTCGGTGCCAAACTAAGTTCAGTCGCCGGGCTTCATGATGGAGATCTGATCCCCGTGAGCAGCGGAAACGTGTTTTATGGATCAAATTGCTTGATTGTTTTGGTTTATTCCAAATACCAATACATTGGAAAAATAACAGAGAACAAGCAATTCTTTAATCTAATCTAATTAGGCATGGAACTAAGCATACAAACATACATATGTTATGATTAAACTAATAGGGAGTTCGAAATTACATTTGTAGTTTCTCAACAGCAATTCCTTGCACCAATTGCACAACAACAACAAATAAGAACTTCCTCTGTTCTTCCAAGAAGGACACTACTAAAATGGAAAACCTCCTATATCTCTGAGTATCTACTTAGATCAACCTTGGTGGGAAGGTGTTCCAACAGTTGGAAAGAAGAAGAAGGGAATTTTGTTGAGAGAGAGTTTTTTAGAGCAATTCCACAATTGCACAAAAATGAACAATCGATTAGATCCTCACTGATCCCCTCTCCTTGTTTATCTATGGATAGGGAGAGGAAGAGGGGTAGTGGAAACGGGTCATCCTGACACGTTCCCTTAATTAATTTAATAAATAAATAAATTAATTTTAATTAATAATTAAATCAGATTTAATTATAAATTAATATTAATTTTAATTAAATCACATTTAACCAAAAATAAATTAAATATCATATATTTAATTATGATTAAATCATATTTAATTAATATTCCCTCTAACCTATAGTTTTAATGCACATCTCATGCACATTAAATCTTAATTTATAATTTTCAAATATGAATCACATTGACATTTAAATTAATATTTGAACTCTTTCAAATATTTAATTCTCTCATATAATTTAATATGAATCATATTCACATTAAATTTATAATATAAAGTTCCAAAACTTTATATTATAACGTATCTATATACATTAAATTTGTTCCCTAATGAATTTGAACATTTCAAATTCAAACGATCTAAGAACCTTTTACGAGCTAGAAGGTGGACCTAATGGACCTACAGATCAGAACCTCTAACGATACGAGATTATTCGGTTAATCTCATTAACCTCCTAATCAACATTCGTTAACTGCGGGAACACTCCACTAAAGTCCCACAACTGCACTCTTCTCACTGCAGATATATTTCTGTATCTATGGATATTGACCAATAACAACAAGTCAATCCTTCACGAATGTTCGTGACACCAGTTGGGTCAAATTACCGTTTTACCCCTGGGTTACATCCTGTACCTTAAGTACCAGTGTTTCTCTAATGAACAATTTGTTTGTGGTCCTACCAACAAATAGAAGTCCCTATCGGGCCAATGAGAGGGTCAGGCCCTTTGTTCAAGTCCCGGAGACACCACTTAAGGGAACATTCATCTACTTACCCTAGTAGGCGAGAAGAAGTGAATTCCATCTTGCTAAGTTAAGTCCCCAGCCGCTCACTCGGTCTTGTCCCCAAGAAGGTAGGCATATTGAGTCGACGAATATGGCCATTCTCACCCATACTAGTCAAAGGACAATCCCTCGCAAACAGGAGTTCGTAACCTGGCTTAGGATTGAGATCAAGTTACCTAGATCATCCTAGTGAAATAGAAACCTAACTAGTCAACGGAGTTACATCTAACGGTTACTATTTCACGGTCCGGTCTTATGTAATCTCATTACATAGGATATCCCCACTCACATATCATCTACACGATCACGTTAGGATCACAGTGTTTGTATCATATACAAAGTGAGCCATATCCATAGTATTACAAGGGTAAGGTACCCAAACCTTATCCCTTTACTATAGACCCTTTAAGCTGTATCTCAAACCGAGATCCTTTATATGTACACTACATTCAATTCAAAAGACATTTTATAGCCTTAGATGTTAGTTTATTGGATTTAGGGTTAAAACAAGGGCAATATCGTAAATAACGAACAATAACTCTTTATTGGAAATAATAACTCTGTATTACATTAATTAGAACAAAAATACAAACTACGAGTTTTAGGGCACAAACCCCAACATTTCAATCATAAAGTTGTGAGTAGCCCCAGAGTCGACCATGGTGTTCTTGGTTGCTCTGTGGTTAATTTATGCATTTATGTACATCAAGCTTTGTTCTAGTGGTTCTTTCATCTCACCTGCTTTCTTTTGGAGGGTTGACAGAAATTTCAAAGCCCCCATGCGAGGGTTGTCTTTGCTCTCGTTTTGAACCGCTTCGCCCTCATGTTCCTTTGTTTTGATCTCTTAAGTTGTTGCAAGGGTAGTTGTGAAGGCTTGGAGAGCTGCTCGATTCAGGCAATCTCACTCGGTGATTTCCCTTACAAATGAGGCAGGAGAAAGGGCCTTATAAGGGGCCCTTGGGACGTATTTGGCCCTCGCCAATTATTGTCATTCCTCTGTTGGGAGAATATGTGATCTCCCCCTCCTTGTCTGTCTTCTCCCCCCACTTTTGGGGCCCTTGCTGAGTGTTCCTTTGTCTCCCATTTGAGGATGTTTGATTTCATCTCACATCCTAAGATGACTCTTGGCTCAGGTCAAACAACCATTCTACAGTGGCATATGCGACACAAGATCTTTTACTCTTTGTTCATATAGCTTGGTTTTCGCCCAAGGCTTAAGTCTCTCGACAAGACAAAAGACTTTGTCTTTTTCAGATATATCGCGTATGTCTAACATCAACCCAACAAATTGCTTTACATAGTCCCTAATGTTGCCTGTATGTTTTAACTCATGCAACTTCCTTCTTGCCAGGATTTCGACATTTTCTGGGAACAACTGAGAACGAAGTTCTTGTTTCAGTCTCTCCTACGTATCAATTGTGCAACGACCGTCTTGGATGTCTACATATCTGGACCTCCACCATAACTTGGCATCTTCAGAAAGATGCACCGTGGCCAATGCCACTTTTGCCTCCTCTGTCACAGTATCTATAGCTTGAAAATATTGTTCGAGGTCAAAAATGAAGTTTTCTATCGCTTTGGCATCTCGACTCCCATAGAAGGGTTTTGGTTCAAGGACTCTGACTTTCTTTGACTAGATTCCGCCCCCAGGTGGGGCTTGATTTCCCACCACTTTCATGGTGACGTTTAGCTTGACAGTTATTTCTGTCATCTCGACCCTACAAACATCAAGGGCAACTTTAACATCAAGGACAACTTTAACATCTTCAGAGAGGTCTGCAACCATCCGACCCAATATTTTTTTGGGAACTGTCTAAGCCATCGACACGCTCCTCAATCTTGGCAGCAGAGCCGGACGAGTTGTCCCATCGCTCGAAGCTACCATGTCGAATAACTTTTTCTTCTAGGGTTTCAACCCGTATCATTAGTTCTTTGATGGGCATTGATAGCACACACAATGTGCTATCCTTAGGCTTAATTATTGCTAGTTTTATGATGATTTCAGGACTTTTACGTGCTTAATTTATTCAATTTCAGGATAAGAGCGTAAACAGAACTATTGGAGACAAATTGGATCACTCGAGATTGAAACGAGGCTATTTGGAGCTAAAAATAATACCAATTGGAAGAAAAAGGATCAATCCAAGCATGATGACCCGAAGTGATGGCGTTGCAACGCTGTCCATAGCATTGCAACGCCGAGCGTGCTGATTAAAGACGTTGAAGACCACTGCCGATAGCGTTGCAACGCTGCCTTGCAGCGTCGCAACGCTATCTCGATAAGAAAGCACGCATGAGAGACCGAGATTGCGAAGCGTAACGCGCGCTTGCAAAGCGCCGCAACGCCACATCGATAGGAAGGCACGCACGTTAGGGTAGCGGCGTTGCAACGCTGAGCCATCAATAAATTCCATATTTGATACGTGTCTACAAGTGCAGCGTTGCTGTAACGCTGCGTCCCTAGCGTTACTTATTGCATCGATTAAACCTATAAATACAACCTTAATTCTTCTTGAAATGGGAGCCAAATTTGATAGATTTTCTACCCTAATTTCGAAATACACTTTGTAAGAAGAGAGAAAAGAGTGTTTTTGGGAGCCAAAGCATCCGTGGAGGTTCGAGATCGAAGACGGGAGCTCGGAGACAAAAGACCAACATCGACACATAAGGTTAATTTCCTTTTCTTTCAGATTGTAATAGCATTCTAAGACGTTTTCTACATGTTTAGTTTCATTTTCATGTGATTTAGAGTAGCTAAACATTGTAGTTAGGATTTGATTCACTTGTTAAGACTTTCTTACCATGAATTGAAGCATGTTTTGTTTTTATTTTTGGCAATTCGTTCTTTACTTCTTAATTTGTTGGTTTAAGTGGACTCGAGAGATAAAACTTGAATTAGAGCAAAATTGTCAAAACCTTTAGAAATCTGGCATGAGAATGACCTAGAAATCTTAGGGAAACACATAAAGAAGTTGCTTAAGGTTCATATGGAGACTATGGAGTTTATTGCATGTGTGAGACTCACTATGAATCGAGAGGTTTTCTTGAGTATTTTACTTCTTGTTTATAATTTCATCTCTTTGGTTCATTGCATGTGTTAATTGGGTCATTAACTTGTATAATCACTTCTCTTAATTCTATCAATTCGTGTCTCCACATGTTTGTTTGTTGCTTGTCTTTATTTTCAACCAACTATCCATGTTATGTTTCTTAGCTAAAATTGAGAATTAGTACCTTAGTAATTAATTAATCTAGAAACCCATTCCCGAGGACGATACTTGGACTCATAAATCACTATACTAAAACTTGACCCGTACACTGCGGTATTGCATATCTATAATTATACGCAACATGCATCTTATCTAGACGGCCAGCTACCACATTGATCTTATCGGCTTTGGACGCAATCTCTTCTAGGCGAGATTCTAAAAATCGTATATTATCAAGGACTTCCACTAGATAGAGCAATTGCTTTTCAATCTTCATCGATCATTCTTCACCCGACTTGTTCAACTGCTTAGAGGCAGACATGATTATTGAGTCTCGTTTTCAAGGAGCCGATTCGGTTCTAATACCAACCATGTAATGCCCTAGAACTCCAAGTGTCTTTTAGTTTGTATTTTGGATTAGTTTAATGGAAATTTTCTAGTGGGACCTTCAATTTTGCATAATTTAAACTAAGTTTTGTGCAAATTAAAGAAAATTAAGTAAAGAGGGATAATTAATTGAATTTAAAGGGAAATTTGTAGTTTTATAGAAGGAAGAAGGGCATTTTGGTAAAAATTAAGGATTAGGGGTTTCAATAGGTCTCCTAGTCTTTTAGGGGCCGTTTGGCCCCCTGTTTTGGATTTGGATGGTTTTGGATTCCAAATCCAAAATCATGTTTGGCCCAATGTGTTCAAAACCCTTGGTTTTGAAATACAACCACATGGGTTATAACAGTGCAACCACATGGATTTGTTCCATGTTTTCTTATTTTATTTGTCATTTCCATTTTCGACGATTACTTCAACAAAAATTTCAGTGACAACTTCAACAACTAGACCGGTGACCCGACTACAACTAATGGCTACCTCTGGAAACAACTCCGGCGACCCGACCACTACTGACAATTACCTCCGACGACAACTCCACGACCACATCGATGACCCCGCTACTACTGACGACTACCTCCGACGGCAATTCCAACCACTACACCGGCTGGCCCCACCACGGCGACTACCTTCGATGGCAACTCGACGACACACCCGTGACCCACCGCCACCGCCGTTGACGACTACCTCCGACGACCATACCGATGACCCCGACTACTGCTCACGACTACCTCCGACAACTCCGACGACCCCTGCCACTGCTGACGGCTATCTTCAGCAACAACTTCGACGACCATACCGATGACCCCGAACACCGTTGACGACTACATTCGACGATAATTCTGACGCCGACGACCCCAACCATCGCTAACGACTACCTCCGACGATCACACCGTTGACCTCAACCACCCCTGATGAATACCTTCACGACAACTCTAATGACTACATTGACCACCTAACCACTACTACGACTACTTTTGACAACCACTCAAGAGACTTGTATACGCCTACCCCAACAACCCGATCACTCGAGCAATCAACTACCCTAACAACCTAATTTGTGTGTAATCACTACTTTTCTTATTAGAGTTCCAAAAATAGGTTTTTGGATACTTTGTGGAATAAAATTTTGAATTTTCTAATCACTTAAATAGACTTCCAATTTTTAAATTTTTTAAAATAGAATTCCAAGAACATGGTTTTGAATACTCTATAAAATATAATTTCAAATTACATAATTTATTAAATAGACTTCCAATTTTTTTAATTTTAAAGTAAAATTTTAAAAAATTGTTTTCAGAATACTATGTGACGTGAAATAGAGTTTTAAATTCCCTAATTTCTTAAATAAACTTTTATTTTTTTAATTTCTAAAATAGAGTTCCAAAAATACTTTTCTAAATATTTTTTTGAAATAGAGCTTTAAATCCCTAATTTCTTAAATGAACTTTCAATTTTTTTATTTATAAAATAGAGTTCCAAAAATACTTTTCTAAATATTTTGTGAAATAGAGTTTTAAATTCCCTAATTTCTTACATAGACTTCCAATTTCTTAATTTCTAAATTAGAGTTTCAATTTTATAACTAATTTATGTTGTACAAGAGTTTCTACAACTGACAAAACATCTACTAAAAAATAAGAGAAAATATGAGAACAAAACAACTAAATAAAAAAGGAAAAAACAGCATAAACCCAGGATTCAAAATACTGCACCCCAAACGCTGTTTTCTTATTCCCAGGCTTCAGAACACTGCACCCCAAACACAGTTTTCTAATTTTCAGGCTTCAGAACTCCCCAGAACAAACTCCCCCAGAGTTTTGATTCCCAGGGTTTTGATTCCAAGACAGAGGGCCAAACAATCCCTTAGTGTGCACGCAAATCGAGAAGCTTCATCTTCCTCATCCTTCTCCATCTCCCTTTCACGAGAGCTTCAACCGATTTCCTTGCCAGCGTTAACTCCTCGTCGACTTCGAGTTCCTCCGGCCAATGAACGCCAAAGCTCGCAGTCAAACGAGCTCTGACTGTCGTTGATCGCCATCCAAAGCAAAAGTCGTTGCGCACTTGCCGGTCTCCCTTGTCGTAAGTTCCAGTCGACCGTAGCCATCGACTTCACAGGCAGAGCTGCAACCGTCATCGAGCTGTTCCCCCATCGTAGATCTATCTGAGCTCGTCGTTGCGAATCGTCGACCAATCAAAGTCGAACCGCCGCCGTGAGAGCCACTGCAAGTTCCGTCCGCACAACCACACATAACCGCGACGGCGATCGGCCGCCGGGATCTGACTGCGCGTGAGTTCTTTGCCGTCGAGCGCTGAAGCCAGCTTTGCACTTCTTAAGTGCGCCACGACGCAGATCTGAAGCTCACTGGAGTAGCTTCACCGACAACAAGCTTTCAGCCCGAACTGCCATTTTGGTTCGAGTTTTTGGTGAGGATTTTCACCGATTTTTGTCAATTAGGAATAGGTTTTGGATAGATCGGCCAATAAGCTTCCCAGATCTGACCTCCACTCGTTGTTGTCGTCGTCGACCACCATGCACCGCCGTTCGCAGGAAGGTGCATTTTTTGTAATTTTTGACCCCCGAGCGTATTTTCGACTCCGTTATGGTGGTTTCATTGTTTACTATCAAGTACTTTGAGTACTTTAATGAATGGGCCCTCAATCTTAATAAGTTATCTCATTGTTAGGATTAGGTGGCTCGAGGACGTCGAGATCGAGTTAAGGAGATTTCTGATCAAGATTCGATTAAGAATCTATTACAAGATTTGGGAAGGACTTTGAATTAGAGATCAATTTGTTGGAGTTTGTAAGTGAAGGCCAAGGTAAGGGATCTCACGCCGAACTTTTCAGATGAGATTAAGAGTTTCTAAAAGTACATTTTGAGCAATGAGCTTTTAATGTTATTTTACGTATTTAGTGATTTTTCTTATGTCTTACTATCCTTGATAATTGTTATGCATTGAATTATTTGAGTTAAATGTTATGAAAAGTATTTCATGATGTATGATTTACTGTTATTCCATGACATGTGCATCATAGTTTATGAAAGAATGATGGGACATCATGCATGTTTGTATGTACACGACGAAGTTTATGAATGATTGTGGCAATTAAGCTCCATAAGATTTTAGGGGTTTGAGAGCACTCCATAGTACTTAGTAGTCCTCATATCCGACATGCTCCCAGAGTTTTGAGAGGACTCCATATGACATAGGAGTCTTCGAAATCAACATGACTTAAGAGTCTTCGGACTCAACATGCTCTCGGAGTTTGGGAGGACTCCATACGATAGGAGTCTTCGGGCTCGACATGCTCTCAGGAGAGCTTAATTGACCATTCTAGCCAAATGGAGTCATGTTTAGTTATGAATGTTTATAAAGAAGTTTTAGGTCCTGCATATAGAAGTTTTATGTGAAGTCCAAAGTCATGATTGTATGTGTATGCATATCCCAAACCTCGGTAGTGAGGTTACTTACTAGGTATTATTTTATAAAACTCACCATTTTTCAAAATATTTTCAGGTAAAGGCAAAGACATACAAGGTGATTGACGGGACAAGTTACCAAAGTCATGGAAAGTTTATAAGTCATGTTTTTGCATTTATTCAAATTTAGTTATTTTTCTTCATTACATGTTTTATTCCGCTTATATAATACTTTTATGTTTTAAACTGAGGCCAGACATTTACCATGATTAGTTAATGGTTTCGATTTTCTCTTTTGAGATCCCTAAAAGTAAATTTTAAATTTTTATTTGAATTAATTTATTTTTACTATATTTTTAATGGCCTAAAAGTGCATGCATGATTAGTAATGTCCCTAGGATGTGAGTCCCAAAAGTTAGGGGCGTTACAAACTGTCACAATCACACTTTCAAAAGGGTCTTGAAGTGATCGTGTGACACTTTCCATCGCTCTCGAACAAGTAAGCCAACTTAGAAAAAAAGATGTCAGTGGCACAACGACCATATCTCGCAACCTCCACCCTCGTTTCAAGAGAGAACAATTTTCGAAAATGGGGCCAGAGAAAGTTTGGAAAACATTTGAAAAATCATTTGAGAATAAAATTGTTATAGGGTAGCAAGCAAATACGGGACAACCACGCTCACGATAGAATATAACTCTAGGTAAGAAGAATTGACAACTAGTCGCACCCCCTATAGTATATTATTGATAATTTTAGCTATTACAGGCTTGAACATCAAAAGTGGTGAGGAGTCATACACTCACAAAATTACGATGAAAAGTAAACAACAAACTCTAAGGAAAGTAAATACATGAAAGCATAGTAAAAATGATTGGAACGGGCATGCGGTCACGGGCAACACGCCCAGGACAAACATGACCATGACACTAAGGATACTTTAGAAGCTAACAAACATTCTAAACTCATTGAAACTCTTACTTAAAATATCACAAACTCGGTTAAACATACTTCACACACATCCCACTAACTCACCCAAACTAACCATAAAAAAATGTGTCTAACATATCTATTCTTAAAATCTTACTAACTTATCAAATATCTAACCCTAAAAAAAAGTGTCTACTTCATCGAAACTAACCATCTATTTGAATGGCTACCATAACTGTAGGATAGTCATACATCTAAGTAGAAACTTTTACACTAAATGAAGTACCTTAATTCACCCAAACTGATTTCTAAACTCAATTATGGGTACAATAACTTCTAAATAGCCATATAAGCTCTAATAATTAAATGTAAAATATAATATAACATACAACCAAACATATAAAAGACAATAAGTTTCATAATGATTTTATAACATTAAAGAAATCATCCATACCTAGTTAGAAAAAGCCCTCTTTGTAGGATCGTATGACAATACTAGAGGGAGGTGAATAGGTTTGCTTAAAAAATTATAAACCTTTTTTTTTTAAGAATTAAACTAGATTAATTTAATCTTAAAAGATCAAAATAAGCACCCTAAGAAATTCTAAAAATATAGAACAAATTTTCTAAGCATGGAATCTACTCAAATAAATGATTGAACAAAGCAAAGTAAAAGAGCAGAGAGGAAGCGATGAAACTAAAGATTTTTATTATGGTTCGAAAATCCCTACTCCACTCTCCAAGACGCCTTCTTGGGTATTTGTTTCTCTTATGGGTGAGAACCAAACCGATTTCCCACTCTTTTTAAAGGTTCAAGAGTAAACCCCCAATCAATCCTTTTGCAGGTTCAGGATCCAACCTATATCGATCTTTTTAAATGGGTTCAAGATCAAACCACTACGATCCTCTTGAATGGGTTCAAGATCTAACCACTACGATCCTTTTGAACTGGTTCAGGATCAAATCACTACAAATTCTTTTTCGGGTTCAAGATTAAACTACTACAAATCATTTTTTGGGTTTATGATTAAACCACTACAAATCCTTTTTCGGGTTCAGGATTAAACCACTCACTCAAAATGTCAAAGTGTACCCACACCTTAATACAAAACTCAATTGAAATGTGAAAGTAAAAACTCCACAAAAAAGCTCTTACAAGAGTAGATTTACAATTTTAGCTCTAAAGAAACAATTTAATCTCTCATATAAAATTCTCTCACAAGAAGCATAGAAAATGATGCGACTTTGAAGAATGATCAACAATGAAGAATGTTGGAGAAAAAATTTCAGCAACTTGGAGATGAGAGTTGTTTTGAAATGAGAGAGAAAATGATGTTTAAATAAGGTTTAAATTTAGGGTAAACTTTGGGTCATTGGATCTAGGTTAAGATGGATCAAGGGTGGAGGTTGGGATAAACATGGCAAAAGAATGATTTAAAATGATTCCCAATGGTCTTTAAAAATAGTCATGTGTCATCATGTAATTTGTTCGCGTCATTGCAAAATAATTATTTTCACAATTTTCTTTTAGCCATAACTTTCTCGTTTGAAGTCTGATTTGAGTGATTCAAAATGCATTGGAATCTTCTCTTCGAGCTCTACATTGTGGACACTTTAAAACACTAAAATCATTAGTAATTTAAATGTTTGTTATCATCAAAACATATGGTCGTATGATTGGAGCTCGTAAAGCTAACAATCTCCCCCCTTTTTGATGATGACAATACTCAAGAAAAATATTCTCAAAGTGGAATGTGAACAATAATATTGAAAGAATTTAATTTGTAAACATTACATTCAATCACTGAACATCCATATATTTTTCTAAGCAAATTCTCCCCCTTTGTTATCATCAAAAGATAACAATTGAAGACATAAACTCCCTCTCAAAATAATAATTAATAGATGAATTTTTTTTCTTCAAAAGAGTAATCAAGAAATTAGGAATAATAAGTTAATTTAAACTCCTCAAATAAATGAAGTCCATCAATTTGAGTAAAAATGATCCAGAAATATAATCAACTCATCAAAACATATAAAACTCATTATCAAAAAGTAAGCAATCAATCCATCAATATCACCTTATAAAAATAATCAACATAATTTTGTTTTTATAAGGATATGACTCCCCTAAACATGTGGGTCATGTAATAAATGAACAAATAAATAAGTACTCCAAAAACAATAACTGCCTTTCAAAAATAAATAATAAGCACAAGAGGGTTACGTTTCAATAAAGCAATTTGGAGAATCAATATCATCAAATTAATTTACATATAAAGGGTATTACTCCCAAAAAAAAATGATTCTTCTTTTTATAAGCAATGATCAATAAATACCAAAGAGATAAATCATTCAAAGTGAATTCATCCAAGAATATTACTTTGCTTTGCACGATTTAATTTCAGAAAGATCACGGTAGTTCTATCTTATCTCAAACAAATCATCAATATTTTTCAATTAAATACTCATTGAAGAAGAATATGACATAAGACATATTAATAAGATTCTATGAGAGCAATTTAATACTCATGAACATGTACTAAATTACCATATCTATAAAAGGTACATTAAGCAAATTAATCTCAAAGCAATCAACTTATCAAATCCAAATAAAATTCAAATATGAGATACTAAAATATTAAATGTTAGAAAATAAACATCAATTCAAATCTTGATATCAAATAATAACAAAATAATATCAACAAATATAAATATGATAGCATTTCAAGAATGAATTTTTATACCAAATTTGAGCAAAATGCTAAAGGAAATTTAATAGAATAAATTATTTCTATAAATACTCTCTCTTATGAAATAGAATTCAAAAAATCTTCTCAAGTATAAATTGAGCACAACCTTCTTAAAATAACAACTAATATACACAAAATAATTACATTCAACAACATATTTCATATAAATAAATATATTAAATATATACAATATTCAAATATCAAATATTAAAACAATTATCACAAATCACAACCTATGAAATCAATTATTAATAAGAATATTCCAAACTTTAATCCACCAATTCAAACATCCATAACATAACAAGAAATTTAAGATATTTATTAACTCACAAAGAATTTTACACCACATACCAATTAATGAGGATCAAATCAATATATATATCAATTAAAACAATCAATCCTATGGAATTTAGCCATAATATCAAATTTATTTCATACAAAGATATATTATACAAAAAAATTAACAAGATATCAATATGAGAGATAAAATGAGATATTAATGTAAATCATAATCAAAGTAATTTTGTTCATTAAAAAAATCAATAAATGAAATATGTCAATAACTAATGCAATCAAAACAAATTTCATTTATGGGCAAAATAAATTAGAATTCACAACCAATGGGTATTCATGAAAAATAAATAATTTCAAGCACTCCTCCTACTAAAAGGAATTTAACAACTCTTTTTCATGTCTCATGATACTATTAAAGAAATCATCAAAACATAATGCTTTAAATGAGGAGTAAACTTTCAAGCTCATAAAGCATTTAAATAATTCAAAATATTTTCAAACTCAAAGACTTAATACTAATTGTAAGAGTGAAACTCAAACAAAAAAGTACCAAGTTAAGATAGTTAAAATAACTTTGAAACAATTTTTTTTTCCACAATTTAATAACTATAAACAATTCAAATCAATTTCAATAATCATGCAATACGTAAATCAAACAAGTTTCCAAAAAAATTTAAACATCAACAATTGAATTATGAAAATCAACATGCAAACTATAAAGAAATCAAATATCTCAAACACTCAAAATAAATCAATTATTTGAGACAAATTTCAAATTAAAAAACAGTAATGCATGATATGCCAAAGATAGATTTTGAATCAGTTTCATGCATCTAATTCTAAAAAATTAAACATCAATAGAAAATATGAAACATTTGAAATTAATCATTTTAAATTTTCCCAAGAGCTAGCACATGTGTGTATTACATTAATAAACAAACAATAGAGATAAAAGTAGAAAACAATAATCAAAATTTTCTCATGGACAATTTATCTAATAAACAATAAAATTCAATAATCAATCAAAGAGAATTGATACCAATATAGCAAGTAAATAACAATTTAATAATGACAAAATTTTAAAAACAATCAAATGTCAATCATTTAACAATAATAAAAATCTATTTTACCAATAAATCAAGAAGGTAAAATTCAAACTTAATATGCAAACAAAAATGTATTCAATTGTCTAAAAAGAATATTAATAAGAAAATCATAAATCAATTTTAATTCCACAAATATCATAATAGAGAAAATGATAACCTTCCATTCAAACACTTAAAAAAAATCATTCAAATTCAAAATATAAAATTTTCCAATAAATAAATTCAAGAGTAAATTCAAATTCAAATTAATTTCCTTTTGAAGCACCCAGAGATTATGGAATTTCATTTGAATTTTGAGTTGTTTCCTTTTGAAATTGATTTAACTTTCAAATTTTGAGTTTTTAAGCACACCTACAAAATAAATTAGCAAGCAATCTTTGGTACCCATACTTGTTGGGGTCCATGTAGGTTAGTTTCAATCTTTGGAACCCATATCATTTTAGTTCCAATATTCATAACATTTATACCATTTGATTTAGGCAGATTATAACATGAATTTGATTTATGACCGAATTTGCCACAAGAGAAACAATAGACATTTTGCATAAAATGTTCATTCATATAATATCTATGCATGTTCCTTTTCGCATAAATATTCCTTTTATAACTATTTTGAAAATTTTCTTTATAAGGAACATTTTTCTTTCCATAACTATTAAAAACATTTTTCAATTTGTAGCAATTTGGTCTAATATGACCTTTACTTCCACAATAATGACATGTAGGTACAAATTGTTAGGATTTTTGTCCTAATCTCGTGTTTGTAATATATTGATTGAAATTAATAAGAGTTATTTATTTCATCACTTTGAGTCTTGCAATATTTATAAATTTTTTCCAATAAACTAAGCTCCAGGGTCATTGAATTTATGAGAGAACTAGAACTTGAACGGTGTGTAGTGGACACACAGGGAAGATCACGTTCGAGTTAATGACCCGAACGATCTCTGATATATGGATAGGGTTGGAGACCTAATCACGGATACATTGTGGATGCGACCCGCTTTGTATTAGATCTGACGAGGTGATCTGACTCGTTCATGTGGTTGACATGCGAGTGGGGGCATCCTGTGCAATGAGATTGTACAAGACCGGACCGTGAATTAATAGACCTACTGATGTAACACCGTTGACAGTGAGAACTAATAATTTCGTAGATGACCATTAGTGACTCGACCTGAATCCTGAGCGTGTTACGGACTCCTGTCTGCGAGAGTGCATTCTTTGACTAGTACGGGTAAGGGTGGTCACGATTACTCGCCCAATATGCCTATCTTCTCGAGGAATGAGAACCAAGTAGGAGCTGGAAACTTAACTACGCGAGATGGAATTCATTCGTTCCCGCCTTTAGGGAAACTAGAGGGGTTGTTCCCTTAAGTGCTGTCTCCGGCGCTTGGACAACGGGCGCCCACCTTCTCCCTGGCCCGAGAAGGGTGTTGTGTATGGTTGGACCATCACAATATGTTGTTCATTAGAGGAGCAGTGGGGACTTAAGGAACAAGAGGTAGACACGGGGTAAAATGGTAATTTGACCCAGTAGGTGTCTCTGAACAACCTGTGAAGGGTCGACTCATGGGTATTGGTTATATCAGTGGACACGTAATATTCTGCACTAACGGGAGTACAACTCCGGGCTATAGTGGAGTGTTACCGTACCTAATGAATATTGGTTAACCTGGTCAAAGAGTTTGGCAGGTTAATCTCAGATCATTGGAGCCCGTCACTGTAGGTCCATTAGGTCCCTCGGTTGGCTCCATCTGGATTTAAGAAGGGATAAAGTTTTGGTATGAAATTGAAGTGTTCAATTTCACCTTAAGGGCATTTATGTCATTTATATGAGATATGAATGATATAATATATAGTTTAATGTGAATGAGATTCATAATAAACTATAGGTTAGCCTAATTGTTGAATTAGGGCTAATTGGAGAATTTGATTGAGAGAAATTAAATTGGGTGTGATTCAATTTAATAAATCCACAACTATTGCAAATGAGATTTGCAATATGAGATATGAGATATCTTATATTATGTGGTTATGCAAATGAGATTTGCATAACCTATGATTGTGGTAAAGTGGTAAATATGTGGACATTTTAACTCCACTAATCCACTATATAAACCCTTATTTCAAGAAGGATGGTACGTCACTCTCTCATTTTTTAGTTTTACACAAAAAAAAAAGAGAAAAGAAACTCTCTCTATTCTCTCTCAAATTCTCCTCCCTCTCCAAAACCAAAAAGGTTCCCACAAGCCACCTTTCTCCAAAAGAGAACAACCGAGAAAGCTTCTTGGTAGTGTTTGACTCACAATCGTTGGAGGAAATCGTTGTGTACGAGGAGCACGAAGAGTTCGTGGATTTGAAGAAGATATTGTGAAGAAAGTCTTCAACAAGTAAGTAAAATCCTTTCTTACTGTTTTTCTTCTTCTTAATTGCATGTTTAGCCTAGATCTATGTATTAGATCAATTTTAACAAAGACGGTTTGCGTAATTGATACATCGACGATTCAATCGTCTTCCGCTGCACGGGATTTTCATTCCCTTCACAAATTTATCATTATTTACAAAATTAACATTATGCACAAAATTAGACTTAGCATGCGAACGTTTTTTTTACAAATTTTGATACACCATGGTTATACATAAATTTTGGTACCTCATGCTTATATGCACATCACATTTTGGTAAAACATTAGGCAAAATATTATTAGGCATAAAAGATGCCCTGACAAAAGTAGTTTTAGAACTAGATGGAGTAACAGTCTCATCAATATAACCAATACCTCTTGTCATTTAAAGGTTTGTCCATTTCAATAATTTTATCTAATTTTTGTGCACCTATTGTCAATTTCTTAATAGACTTTTTGGCACAACTAAGCTCATTCATAAGATTTGACTCTTTTTCTCTTAGAGTTTTAACAAGTTCATGTATTTCAAAGATATCATGCTCAAGAAATTTAATCTTATCTAGCATAGCACATTTTTCTTCATCACATGAATTCTCAACATCATCATGTTTTACAACATTATTCACATTTAATTTCAAGCATGCATTTTCCTCAACTAATGACTTATTTTCAACCATTAAAGCATTCAAGTCATTTTTCATTTCTAAGAATGAGGAATTAGTTTTCTCATGTTCTTCCTTCACACTACTAAGCTCATGTAATACCTCATTATTTTCATAAGCTAATTTAGAGTTCTTCGTTTTTAGAGAAAAAAATTTAGTCCCTACTTTTTCAAATTCATGCTTAATTTCAATATAGGCATCCATAAGCTCATCATAAGAGGGATTTTCATTACTTACCTCTTCGGCATCACATTCGTCGTCGGTGTGAGACATCAAACATCGATGTGATTCCTGCAAATCTTTTTTCTTTGATATGTGATAATTTTCTTGATTTCTAATTTTAGAAATTTCTTTCACATCAAGAAAATCATTAGAAATATAAGATGGAGATTCAATCAAATCATAATTAATTCTAATATTTGCCATAAGCTCAAACAACTAAGTTTTCGACAAAGGTAGTTTTGAAAAATAATTTAAGGAAAATAATTTTTGAAAAAAATTCTTTCCAAACGACACTTTTTCAAAATTTGAATTTCAAGTAAAAAGTAATTTTTAAAAAGTTTCTTCTACACAAAATATTAAGAATTAAAAATTTAAGAAAAAAAAGTTTTTAAGAAGCAATTTTCAAGAAAAATAATTTAATAGGGAAAATGGATTTTAAAACTCAAATTTTCAAGTTTTTCTTCCAAAAATGAAAAAAAAATCAGATTTAAAAAAATAAAAATAGTTTTTCAAATATTGAAAACAAGATTTTAAACACTTTTTTTTAACAAAAAATTGAGCTACCCGCTCTGATACCAATTGTAGGATCGTATGACAACACTAGAGAGGGGTGAATAGGGTTGCTTAAAAAATTATAAACTTTTTTTTTTTAGGAATTAAACTATATTAATTTAATATTAAATAGATCAAAATAAGCACCTTAAAAAATTCTAGAAATATAGAACAAATTTTCTAAGCATGCAATCTACTCAAATAAATAATTTAACAAAGCAAAGTAAAAGAACAGAGAGGAAGAGATGAAACCAAATATTTTTATAGTGATTCAGAAATCCCTACTCCACTCTCCAAGACGCGTTCTTGGGTATTTTTTTCTCTTATGGGTGAGAACCAAACCGATTTTCCACTCTTTTTAAAGGTTCAAGAGTAAACTCTCAATCAATCCTTTTGCAGGTTCAGGATCCAACCTATATCGATCTTTTTAAATGGGTTCAAGATCAAATCACTACGATCATTTTGAACTGGTTCATGATCAAACCACTATAAATCCTTTTCCGGGTTCAGGATTAAACCACTACAAATTCTTTTTTGGGTTCAGGATTAAACCACTACAAATCCTTTTTCGGGTTCAGGATTAAATCGCTCACTCAAAATCCCAAGGCGTACCCACACCTTAATACAAAACCCAATGGAAAGGTGAAAGTAAAAACTCCACAAAAAAAGCTCTTACAAGAGTAGATTTACAATTTTAGCTCTAAAGAAACAATCTAATCTCTCATTTAAAATTCTCTCACAAGAAGAATAGAAAATGATGCGACTTTGAAGAATGATCAACAATGGAGAATGTTGGAGAGAAAAGTTCAGCAACTTGGAAATGAGAGTTGTTTTGAAATGAGAGGGGAACAAGGGTGGAGGTAATTTGAGATAAACATGGCAAAAGAATGATTTAAACTGATTCTCAACCGTCTTTAAAAATAGCCACGTGTCATCATGTAATTTGTTCGTGTCACTAACAAAGTAACCATTTTAACAATTTTCTTTTAGCCATAACTTTATCGTTTGAAGTCCGATTTGAGTGATTCAAAATGCGTTGGAATCGTCTCTTCTAGCTCTACACAGTGGACACTTTAAAACACTAAAATCGTTATAATTTAAATGTTTGTTATCATCAAAATATATGGTCGTATGATTGAAGCTCGCAAAGCTAACACTCTTGTGTGCTTGTCATTATACGATCAAAATACATCTACTTAAAAAAATAGACAAACCATCACTGATTATAAATATAAAATTATAAAGAAAGATTTTATCAATGAAGTTAAAAATAAAAAGTCGAAACTATTTTTAATTATAAATCGAATTTAATGCACTACTACAATTTTGACATTCTATGACACAATAGCTAAGCCAAATAAGAGGGAGGGAGGAAAAAAAACTGTCATAAATTGTTGGAGGCGCGTTTTTTGGGAGAGAAAATGGAGATTTTTGTATTTTTGAAAATTTATGACAGTTTTTCAATATCATAACTTTATGACAGTTTTTCAACATCATAAATTTATGACTTGGATAAAAAGTTGTCATAGATGGTCGGAGGTGCGTTTTTTGCGGGAAAACCTAGAGATTTTCGTGTTTTTAAAAATATATGACAGTTTTTCAACATCACAAATTTAGGACAGTTTTCCAACATCATAAAAACTCCATTTGTCCCACACCGAAAAAATTGTATTTTGGACAATCAATCTTCTCCTATAAAATGCCTCTCCCTCCTTCATTTTTAGCATCAACTTAACATGGACTTCTTACTAGGTTTATTTAGCTTAAGTAAACTGGGTCTTGAGTAAATTATTTTGTTGGCAACTACAAACTATCATAGAAAGCAAATATTTGGGGAAATTGCAATTTTTGGCCCCTTTTAATTTTGTAATTAAATTTTTGGCCCCAATTTTAAATTCTGAATTTTTTGGACCCCTTAACACATGACATTACCATTGCCCTTATACAAAATAAAAAAAACAATGAAGTAAGACTTTGATTCTTCTCTTCTCGTTCGTTTCCCTGTGTTGATTATTTGATGTTTTTGTGCTAATTTCTTGTAGATTTCGACAGAACAAGTACGTATTTTGAAGTTTATTATTGATTTAAGTGGTTTTGACTGTTAGGTTTTAGGTTTCTTTTCTTTAACACATGAATTCGTTAGTTTAGTCGCTTTTCAAGTTATTTTTTGCCCAGAAATACTGCATTCGTGTTTTCGTCTCGTTCTGTGTGTGTAGAATTAGTAAATTTTGAGTTTTTCGCGATTTCTAGAATCTTAGGTATCAATTTCGAAGAAGAATCCCGACCGAGATTCATGAATTCAGGTCGAGATTCATCTCCGCGTTGAATTCCTGGGAGTCGATACTCACCAGGACACTGAGAAATCAACTACCAGGAATAAAAATTGAGAAATCGGACGACCAAGAAGCTTGGCCAACCGGGAAATGATTCCTCACCAGGAAATTTATCATATTTGAAA
Source organism: Trichosanthes cucumerina (assembly GCA_036507285.1). NCBI lineage: Eukaryota > Viridiplantae > Streptophyta > Magnoliopsida > Cucurbitales > Cucurbitaceae > Trichosanthes > Trichosanthes cucumerina. Next base: position 94,180,911 of record CM071835.1, on the reverse strand, counting down.
TATTTGCTCAACTTTTTTGATTTTTTTTTTCATATATATAGGTGCTTTGCAATGGAAGTAGTTGAGAAAATTCCTCTTGCTGATCACTTTCCTGCAGCTCTAACATGTTGTGCGCACTTAGGTAGAACAAATAAAAATATTAAGAACAAGCTCACTCCAAACCAATTAGACATGTTTAGGCAAACTATTTTTGGCCCATTATTGGATTCAAATGTCATGTTTAATGGGCAACTTGTGCATTATATACTTTTAAGGGAGGTGAATGAGACTAGGGTCAATGTAATGAGCTTCAACTTAATGGGTCAGAAGGTGTCATTTGGTAAGCGTGAGTTTGACCTAATAACTGGGCTTAGGCATGAGAATAGACCTTTTCGGAGGACAATGTTTACCAATAGATTGAGGGAGTTGTATTTAGGGGGTAGAGAAGGTTTGAAGGGGGATGATTTAGATAAATTGTTCCCCACGCTTGACTTCCAAGATGACGAGGATACTGTTAAGGTGACCCTATTTTATTTCATCGAGCTGTCGATGATGGGGAGGGAGAGAAAACAACAAATAGATACTACCCTCCTGGATGTTATTGATGATTGAGAGACCTTCTGCAATGAGGATTGGAGTAAAATAATATTCGAGAAGACAATAAAAAGTTTGCAAAAAGCACTGGAGGGTAAAGCTGAGGCATATAAGGGGAAACAAACTGCAATGAAGAAGCAAGAGTCGTATAGTTTTTGTGGTTTCCCACATGCATTTCAGGTTAGTATAATTTCCTTTACTGAATTTAATTCTCGTGCGTATAATGTTAATTACATTTTTTTAATAATCTTATATCCTTCTTTTAGGTCTGGGCGTATGAGGTTTGTTTCGTCCCTAACGAGATGTGTTGCGAACCGATTGAACGAGACATCCATCCCACGCATTCTCAGATGGTCTTGTTCCCACTCACCGTCATACACACGACTGTGCGACGAGATATTCGTGGATGGATTGGTTAGTCAGCTACCTTAAATCTTAATTTCATTCTTAAATCTTTAGGTTATTTTGTTGTTGTAGTTTAATTTCGACAATGTCTATTTTTGTTTTGTCACAAGTTACAATCAAAGCGAATCTTGGTCCTTCTGATGAGGAGGTCCGATTTAGGAATCGCAAGGTTGAACGCCTGCGTGTATCACCACTTGCTCCTAGCTCTGAGAGTACTAAAATGCTAGAGGGAACTGAAATGCAAGAGGGCACTCAGTTGGAAGAGGTCCCTGAGACGGTGGGTCGTGAAGCAGACCGGGAACCCTGCCCTACATCAACCTCACAGCAAACGCTTAATAAGGGTAAAGGTAAAGAGATACTTCACGAGGAGGGTCAGAAAGTGGTTTGTGAAGCAGACCAGGAGCATGATGGCGTGATGAGGGATGTAAGAGAAGAAAATGAGGATGTTGTGCAAGAAGTGGCTGGAACTTCTGAGGAGAAGAGGAAGAAGAAAAGGAGACGTTGCAAGTGCTCCAAGTGGTTGAAGAAACTGGATAGACAAGTTGAAGGTATGGAGTCAGACTTGAAGGCAATCAAGAGGTTTCTTAAAAGGCTTACCAAGGTACATGTTGATCGTATGTTCACAATTGTTCGAATAACCATGATATTAACTAATGTATTTTTGTGTAGATGAATTTGGTGGGCCCACCCAAGTTTGGGTCAGATGAAGATTCATCTGACCGAGGTGGCCCATCCAAGGGATGAGATGTAGTTGGACCTCCCGATGGAATTCAAGACGGGGTCGTCCAACCTGAGAAGAAAAATGAGGAACATGCGGAGGCCGACGATCCTGGTGGTCGGGATATTGGTGTTCCCTCAGCATGTCATGGAGTCCACGATCATTCAGAGGGAGAGTCGGATCCAGTAAACAAATAACCTAGCTTGTCTTTGTATTAGACAACCTTAACCAAATAACCTTCCTGACAATGTAGGTTGAAGTTCATGTTGTCTGCTCACAATCAACGATGGACACCACTGCTGAATCAAATGTAGTACTGAAATCGAAGAGCGAGGTAACCACCTAACAATTTCTAGGTTCCCAATTTTTTGCAATTTTGTTCTCACATGGTTTTATAAATGTTTTCATTAAGCGTCTAGAGGTTGACTCGGACTCAGTCCAGGAGGTCATAGCACCTGGTGAAGATTTACCTCGCCGAGGTAAGCGTAAGCAACGTCCAACTTATAAGCTGCGCTCACCATGGACAGACACGAGGTCAGGTGGGAAAAAGAGGAGGGTTAAAGTGTACGACCCACTATGCCCTATACCTGAACGTATGGATACCAAATTCCAGAAGTGGATGGATGATTGATAGCATGCAAATATGCTATCTTATTTCTTATATTTTAGCTAGTTTTTATAATTAAAACATGGGCTTTTATGGCATTTTATGGTTAATTTCAGGAAACTGAGCTTGAGAAGCAAGAATAGAGTGTTTTGAGACTATTTTGGTGCAATTTGGAACATGTGTCTGCTTAATTGAAGACACAAAAACAATCTAGATGTATTTTGGGTATAAGAAATATACTGAGAGATCTACATCGAATCACAATTCCAACGCATCAAACCGGAGGTCATTCGGATATCTAAGCGAAAAGATATGACAAAAATGGTCGCAGTGGGTTGGTTGGGAGCAAGCACGACGTTGGAACGTCGACCCTAGCGTTGCAACGCCATGCCAAAAATCCCTATAAAAATAGCATGTTGTTTTCATTGTAAAGGGAACCGAATTTGATAGTTTTTAGCCCTAATTTTGAAATATACATCTAAGAAGAGAAAGAAGAGCATTCCTTGGGAGCCAAAGCGTTTGTGGAGGCTCGAGATCGTGACGGGAGCTCGAGAACGAGGGACCCACATCGACACATAAGTTTATTTCTCTTTCTTTTAGTTTATAATTGAGTTTAAAGACTTTTCCTATGACTTTAGCTTGTTTTTATGGTGATTTTAAGTAGCTAAACGTTGTAGTTGGAATTTGATTAACATGTTTTAGATTTATTTGATTATGTATTGAACTTTGTTATGTTATTTATTTTTGGAAATTCGTTCTTAATTTCATAAATCTTGTTGGTTTAAGTGGACTCGAGAGAAAGAAACTTAGATTAGAGCAAAGTTGTCAAAATCCTTAGAAATATGACACGAGAATGACCTAGAGTTATTTGGGAAACACATAAAGAAGTTGCTTAATGTCATGCATGCTTTTAAAATTCATAAGGAAACTTTAGAATTTATCGTGTGTGTGAGGCTCACTACGGATCGAGAGATTCTCTTGAGTATTTGCACTTCTTGTTTATAAATTCATAATATTAGTTCATTACATGTGTTAAATAAGGAATTAACTAGTGAAATCATCTTCCTTCAATTCTATCATATTCGTGTCTCCAATTGTACATTTATTTTCTATCTTCCTTTTCACTATCCATCAAAATTTTGTTGCTTTAGCTAAAATTAAGAAAAAGTATCTTGGTAATTAATTAATCTAGAAAACTCATTCCTGAGGACGATATTCTGTACTCAAATCACTATATTAAAACTTGACCCGTACACTTGCGGTATTGCAATATAATTTTACGCAACAATGATCCGAGCACAGATAATGAGGAACACATCAACGTGTACGCTACTCGCAACAAAAGGTGGTTCCAAACCCTTTTGACGTCATCCCAGTGGATGAGTGACGAGGTATATGGAACCAACCTCTATATTCTATGTTTATGGTTCAGGTTATGATCGTTAATTAACACTATCCTCTATATTCTATCCAGGTAATTGACGCTTTATTCCTTTTCATCCGAATGGAGGTGAGCATTCATCCAAACCTATGTCGTCAGAAGTTCGTCATTGCAGATATAGTCATTACGGTATAGAAGTTCGTCATTTGATTTTAATATTGATTGTGGTTAAACAACTAAACCAATTCTACTGCACAAGTCTTTTTTAGACGACCTGATGTCTACGAACACTTTAATAGTAGTGATCGACTGAAGGAAGCGTTCAACTGGAATCGGTTCAATAACGTCACAGACTATGTTAGGGGCAGTCATTCGGACCATACCATTCCATGGAAATCGGTAGATGTTGTGTATATGCCATACAATGTTTTTAGAACGCATTGGGTATTAATATGTGTCGATCTGCATGTGGGTAAGCTCGTCGTCTTCGATTCTCTTATCATGTTATGTACGGACGCCGAGTTAGAGGACGAGTTGAGGACGATATGCACCACACTACCACATCTACTGGCCATGGGTGATGTCATGGAAGTACGACCTATTGGAATTTTTGTCCTAATCTCGTGTTTGTAATATATTGTTTGAAATTAATAAGAGTTATTCATTTCATCACTTTGTGTCTCACAATATTTATAAACTTTTCCAATAAACTAAGCTCTAGGGTCATTGAATTCATGAGAGAACTAGAACTTGAACGGTGTGTAGTGGACACACGGGGGAGGATCACGTTCGAGTTAATGACCCGAACGGTCTCTGATGATATGGATAGGGTTGGAGACCTAATCCTCGGATACTGCTGTGGATGCGCCCGCTTTGTATTAGATACAAGCGAGGTGATCGACTTCGTTCATGTGGTTGACATGCGAGTGGGGGCATCTGTGCAATGAGATTGTACATAAGGCCCGGATTGTGAATTATTAGACTCACCGATGTAACAATGTTGTGATGAGGACTAATAAGTTCGTGAGACGACCATTAGTGACTCGACACGAATCACGAGTGTGTTACGGACTCCTCGTCTGCGAGAGTGCATTCTTTAACTAAATACGGGTGAGGGTGGTCACGATTACTCGCCCAATATGCCTATCTTCTGGGGGACGAGAACCAAGTAGGGAGCTGGAAACTTAACTACGCGAGATGGAATTCACTCGTTCCCGCCTTTAGGAAACTAGAGGGTTGTTCCCTTAAGTCTTTGTCTCGGGGCTTGGACAACGGGCACCCACCTTCTCACCGGCCCGAGAAGGGTGTTGTGTATGGTTGGACCATCACAATATGTTGTTCATTAGAGGAGCGGTGGGGACTTAAGGAACAAGAGGTAGACACGAGGGGTAAAGCGGTTATTTGACCCGGTAGTGTCTCACGAACAACTGTGAAGGGTCGACTCATGGGTATTGGTTATATCGGTGGACACGTAATATTCTGCAGCGGCGGGAGTGCGACTCACGGGCTATAGTGGAGTGTTACCGTAGCTAATGAATGTTGGTTAATCGGGTCAAAGAGTTTGATAGGTTAATCTCGGATCATTGGAGCCCGTCACTGTAGGTCCATTAGGTCCCTCGGTTGGCTCCACCTGGGTTAGAAGAAGGGTTAATGTTTTGGTAAGAAATTGAAATGTTCAATTTCACATTAAGGGCATTTATGTCATTTATATGAGATATGAATGATATAATATATAGTTTAATGTGAATGAGATTCATAATAAACTATAGGTTAGCCTAATTGTTGAATTAGGGCTAATTGGAGAATTTAATTGAGAGAAATTAAATTGGATGTGATTCAATTTAATTAATCCACAATTATTGCAAATGAGATTTGCAATATGAGATATGAGATATCTTATATTATGTGGTTATGCAAATGAGATTTGCATAACCTATAATTGTGGTAAAGTGGTAATAATGAGGAGATATTAACTCCCTCATTCCACTATTTAAACCCTTTGCAAGAAGGGAATTGTAAGCTAACTTCTCATTTTTTGATTTTGATCAAAGAGAAGAAACTAAAAATTCTCTCTACTCTCTCATTTCTCCTCCCTCTCCAAAACACAAACAAGTTCCCACTAACTTCCCTTCTCCGAAAGAGAACAACCGAGAAGACCATTTGGTGGTGTTCGGGATTCATTTGTGGGAAGAATTTGTAGAGATTGAGTAGCACGAAGAGTTCGTGATCTGAGGAAGAAATTGCTGAGTTTGTCTACAACAAGTAAGTAAAACTTCTACTTGCTGTAAATTTCTTCTTCTTTAAGCATGTTTAGCCTAGGTCTAAGTGTTAGATCAATTTTAATAAACACAAGTTGCATAATGATACTTCGACGATTCAATCGTCTTCCGCTGCGCGGGGATTCTCATTCCCTTCAAGACCAACACTCCCCCAACATCCTTGGAAGATTCGTAGACGGATTGATGTCCCGCAACATGTTAATAGTGGAGATAGCGGGATGTTTTGTGTTAAATTTTTTGAATATGATGTAACAGACTCGAATTTAGATATACTTAGTCATGCTAGTATAGACTTTTGTAGATGTCAATTCACTATGCAACTTTGGGTTAACCGCGCTTTTTTTTAGTAATTGATTCACTCGATTTATTATTCAATTCAGAAGTTGGTATTCGTGATTTATGAATTTACTTTATACTTTGTTTCTCCAGTTGAACGATACACAAAATGATAGTCATGTTATACTGCACGAACTTTGGGCTAATCGAGCTTTTTTTTAGTTAGAGAATCTACTGATTTAATATTTAATTATTTAGGTCGTCCTCATAATTGATTAATTTACATAATATTGTAAAATAAGTTCAATTAACCCGTAAAAATATGTTAAATAAGGGGAATTGTGATATAATTATAACGACAAACACTTAAAAGAATAAGATGGAAAGTAAAAAGGGAATCTGCCTTTTTTCTTGGTCTCGATATGCCTGACAGGGAAAATGTGGACCGAAATCCCGACCAGTAATCTAACCGGGAAAAAAGGCAGATTGCGGTTTTCCTGTTTTTTTTCCTACTGCAATGTGGAACTATAACATATACAACACTATTTAACCCATAATAAAATTCTAAATCATATAAGGTACACAAATTTATAGTCTACACAGTGTTAAGTGGTTATTGACAAGTTTTCCTATTGTGGCCAATATTACCACATCGGGTGCATTTATGCACTCGTCTGACTTCCCCCACTGATGGAATCTACAATGCTTGACGTCGACCCACTCTAGATACTTGTTTCGCTGGTAACACTTCGTAGTGTTCAAATTCTGATGACCTTTTTCCACTCCGACACATGACCTAGTGGATGTATAGGACTGGCATACTCGTCGACCCATGACTCAACATGATATGTTTCAGAACATAGTGTGATTAGGTCTATACTGCGGACTACACATGCTGTAATTGCATGTGAACAGGAAATTTCAAAGTAGTCAAACTCTCGGCAAGTACAAGTTCTCGTATGGAGATTCACATGCCCACCTAGGTAACTATCATCTACCTCAAATTCGAACTGATCCACTGATCGGACTACATGTCTCCTTGAACTATTTCCTGCGGCTTCAAGAATTTGGCAAGCGTACTTACTTATTCGATGTGGCCATGTGGATGCCTTATTCCGACGCTTGTAGTATTTGGATTGAAGTCAACCTCTAATATGATTCAATAAGCCAGTTATTGGCAACTCCCGTGCATCCTTCAGAACTGAGTTCATACATTCAGCAAGGTTTGTTGTCATCTGATTGTATCTTCGACCATGTCCGAGCCCATCGATGTACTCCTATGCCTTTGGCAGTAGTTGGAAGACGCTCCCAGTAATTATTGAATTCCAACTCTCGGAATGCTTTTGCCGCAAGGATAAAGATACCTCTAAGGTCCTCACTTTTGAACTTCGTCATCAAATTATCCCCCAAGTGTTGGACACATATGCAGTGGAATGCATCAAACATCTCCTTCGCAACTGCCTTGCATATGCTCACATGTCGGTCGAAAATGACAACCAAATTATCAACATTACCGATTGCACTTTTCATTTGTCAGAAAAAATATGACCATGCTACTCGGTCTCTCCGTCGGCGATTGCAAAACCAACCGGGTAGAGCTGACCATTCTCATCCACACATGCTGTAACAAACAACTTGTCGTTGTACTTCTCCCTTAAGTGTGTTGCATCTACAACAAGTACAGGTCTGATGCAACTCAAAAACCCTCTAATAGATGCACATAATGCCATAAACACATGTTTGAAGTATTGACCATCATCAAGTTCAAGGTTGAATACTGTGCCTAGATTTTCAATTTTCAAAGCTTTCCCAAATCTTGGCAACAGATTAAATGACTCTTCTAGCGACCCTCTGGCAAAAACTAAGGCTTGTTCTCTAGCCCTATATGCCTTATCATAGCTTAAATTCACACCAAATTCTTGTCGCATGTCACTAACTATGTCATTCGGCCTATAACTATGACCAACTTGTTCAAATTTGGATTTTAGCAGCGTGCCAATTACCCAACTTCTAGCTTGTCGATGATCGTGAGTAAACATCTGATGTTGGCATGTATGTGTCTTGCAGTATTTCGACACCTTGAATATATTGCTACCCTTTATCCCCATAGCTCGTAGCCTCCACGTGTACTCTTGAACAATACAAACAACTTTGTAAAGTTTAGAATTTGATTTTTTCACCCTAAACTCAAAGTTGGCTCTCATTGCCAACACAGACAATCACATGCATAAATCTTTTTTAGATAGGAATATCTCTCCCACCTCCACATCTTTAACTGAAGCGTACTCACATGGCATGATTGTCTGTTTTCCTGACGATCCATGTACATCGTGGCATCAGTTTGTATAGTTGGGGTTTGTTGGAAGTTCACGATCATTGTTTTCCTCCTCTACCTCACCTTCATTTCCCTCATCTACCTCGTCACCGTCTTCCTGATCAAGATCATCTATTGCATCTTCTAGCTCATCATTTATTGTCTCCTCCGCAAGATTGTATGTTGTCTCCTCCAACTCCTCATTGCTCGTTTCATTTCTTTCAACCCTAACATCATCTTCCTCTAAGCTATAATCATCTCAATCATGAAAATAGTCTACATCATCCCAACATGGATGTGAATGGCACATAGGAGGATGTTGATGGTACATGTGGAAAGGTGGATGGAACAACCACATAATCTGGAAAGGTTGATGGTACCACGTCACCAGTCTTTCGTGTTGAGAGGTTAGTTTGTGGGATTAGGAGGTTGGTTTGCGGAGTTGGAAAGTAGGCTTGCGGAGTTGGGAGCTTGGTTTGGGGAGCATTTTCTTCAACCTTATTGTGTTGGGATGTTGGTTTACCAAATTTTTCACAAATATTATGTGGGAAGTATGTGGATGTAGATGGAATCTCTTGGATGTTATAATTTGTGGATGGATTTGGAAGGAACGAGGAATTAAACACTCCCATATATGGAGACATGTACCCAGAATCATGTCCTATGTTATGAAGGACAGTTGTGGATGTGTTATGAGAGACAACTGTGGATGTGGGCATGGATGGAGCATATGGAAAATTGTGTACTCCCATATACGAATTATCTATTACCTTACAAGAAATTGGATATGGTTGAAATGGATGACTTCTTGAAAAGGTAAGAGTTGTAGATATGTAGAGTGAAATTGAGGACACATCTTCCCAAGTAAGGAAACATTTGAGATCTACATTAGTTTTAATAACAAATGTTGGGGATTTGGATCTTAATGGCAATATACATCTCATTATAAGTTTGAAATCATTTCGGTTGATAGAACTTATCTCATACACTAGACCTAAAAACTCCTCAAATGTAATTTCTATATCCACATCAAGTCCCCTAAGCTCACCACCATCGTAATCTTTTTCTCTATCATTCCATATACCCCCAAAACAAACCCAAACACGCGGCATGATGTTTGTAAAAAACAAAAACTACAAACAAAAAAATTAAATACTGTTCAATTTTTCGGTCAGTATATGGCCAATCGGGAAATTTTCTCGGTGGGGATGTTCAACCGGGAAAATTTTCGGTTCAACATCCACACCGGAAAAATTTTCCAGTTCAACATTCCCATCGAAAAAATTTCTCGATTCATATTCCTCATTTACCGGTCGGGATTCAAGCAAAAAATTAAAAAAATGAACGCTTTTTTTCCTCATATTCCGTGCACCAATACTAAACTAAAGTGAATTCAAAGAGTAAGGAAGATACTTACTTGTGTGTAGAGGTATAAATTGAACTTTGAGATATTTTGAAGTAAGTGAAGAGGTAGAATGTGAGATTAAAGTATTTTGTTAGTGAATAAATTAGATAGGTGATGAAAGTGTTTTAGATAAGTGATTTGTTTTAGATAATTAATGGGTTTGTTGAAGTTCTTGGGTGGTTGAAAGTGTATTAATGGTAATGAATATATTTAATATTATATATGGAGGGCAAATAAGTAATTTTATCTTATGCATTTTCTCTTTCTTACCTCATTTTCATCATCATGGGGTCCAAAAAATTCAGAATTTAAAATTGGGGCAAAAAATCCAATTACAAATTTAAAAGGGGTCAAAATTGTAATTTCTCAAATATTTGACACAAGAATACTTGTCATTAACATTTTTTTTTGTCATAGAAACAACAAGTTTGACACTGAAAGTCATAAAATGTATTTATAACAATTTTCATTGTCATAAAATCTCGAAATTATACTAGTGATGCAAGTTTAGTATCTAATTCACTACAAAGTATCTAAGATGCAAATTTTAGATGATTAACTAATCCCAAACTCACTCTAAATTTTTTTAAAAAGTATCTAACTTCTCTCAAATGTCTTAAACTAAACCTCAAACATGCAAAGATACTAAATTTTAAATAAATATCATTCTAACCCTCTAAGGATATATTAAGGAAATATTCCTTTTAGTCTAGCATTTTGTGCACTAACCTAATTCCAAATACAAAATTACAATATAATCTTTATTAAGCTCAAAATATAAAACTCTAGTTCAATATATAACCTTAAATTAAACTAAAAAGTAACACTTACCTTTTAATGTTCAATAGGCTCAATAGGATAAAAATCACAAAATAGGCTATAAACCAAATTATAGAATATACTTAGAATCAAACTTTAATCACGCATAATAAACTCAAAATCAAATTAATCACATAAATATAGGTTCAAAATCACACTTCTAGTCATACAATAAACTCCAAATAATTAAACACATAAATAGCCTACAAATCACAATTTAATCATATTTTATTCAAACACTAAGCTCCAAATCGAACATTAATCAGATGAATGGCCTCCATGATGGAGATCTGATCTCCTTGAGCAGCGGAAACGTGGTTTGGGATCGTTAATTGCTTGATTGTTTTCATTGACCCAAAAACCAGTACATTGATAAATAAAAAACAGAACAAGCATGAATTTCTAATCCTATTAGACATGGATGTTTGCATGCAAACATACTAAGTTTAACAATTAAACTAAGAAGGAAAAGGAATAAACGTTTACCTTTGTAGACTCGCAGCAACTCCTTGCTCCAAGTAAATTCCAGTAAATCAGCAACACAACAACTCTCTGTTCTTCAAGCAGGAACACTACCACTTGGAAAACCCTCTATATCTCTGAGTGCTTAGACCTCTCCTTTGTGGGAAGGATTCCAACAATTGGGAAAAATTTGGGAATGAGAGTGTGAGAGAGAGAACTCTTTCAGAGACACTTCAACAATCCAATTGATCGATTGGTTTCTTCTTCTAACCAGGAGAAGAAGAAGCTTCAGTGGGCAACTCCCCACTCCCTATCAAGGGGGAGTTGGGGTAGTGGGAACGTGTCCTCCTGACACGTTCCTAATTAATATTATATTAATTAATCTAATATTAATTAATTAAATTAAATCATATTTAATTCAATTATAATATTAATTAAATTGATTAAATCATATTTAATCATTTTACCCTTTAATCTATAGTTTAATGTACATCCAGTGCACATTAAATTTTATCCTATAGTTTGCAAATGTGAATCACATTCACACTTGAATTTAATATTTGAACTTTCAAATATTTAATTCTCTCATGTAATTTAATATGAATCACATTCACGTTAAATTTATAATATATAGTTCCAAAACTATATATTATTTCGTAACAATATACATTAAATATATTCCCTAATGAATTTTAACATTTCAAATTCAAATGATCTAAGAACCCTTTACGAGCTAGAAGGTGGACCTAATGGACCTACTGGATCGTAAGCTCCAACGATCTGAGATTGCTCGGTTAATCTCATTAACCTCCCAATCAACATTCGTTAACTGCAGGAACACTCCACTAAAGTCCCACAGCTGCACTCTTCTCACTGCATATATATTTCTGTGTCCACGGATATTGACCAATAACAGCAAGTCAATCCTTCACGAATGTTCGCAACACCAGCTGGGTCAAATTACCGTTTTACCCCTAGGTTACATCTTGTGCCTTAAGTATCAGTGCTCCTCTAATGAACAATTTGTTTGTGGTACTACCAACAAACAGAGTCCCTCTCGGGCCAATGAGAGGGTCGGGCCCTTTGTTCAAGTCCTGTAGACACCACTTAACGGAACATTCCTCTACTTACCCTAGTAGGCGGGAAGGAGTGAACTTCTTCTTGGTAAGTTAAGTTTCCAGCCGCTCACTCGATCTTGTCCCCAAGAAGGTAGGTTTATTGAGTGGGCGAATCTGGCCACTCTCACCCATACTAGTCAAAGGACAATCCCTCGCGACGGGAGTTAAGTAACTCTTTCGAGATTGAGATCAAGTTGCCTAGGTCATCCTAGTGAAATAGAAACCTAACTAGTCAGCTGAGTTACTGACTAGAGGTTACTATTACGTGGTCCGGTCTTATGTAATCTCATTACATAGGATATCCTCACTCACATGTCATCTACACGAACACGTTAGGATCACAGTATTTATATCAAATACAAAGTGGGCCACATCCATAGTTTAACCAGGGTAAGGTACCCAAACCTTATCCCCAACTATAGACCACTTAGGTTTGTATCTCGAACCGAGATCCTTTTTATGTACATTACATTGGTTAAAGATTCATTTATGACCTTGGATGTTTAGTTTATTGGATTTAGGATTTAAATAAAGGCAAACTCGTAGATAACGAACAATAACACTTTATTGAAATAATAACACTTTATTACATTAATTAGAACATAATTACAAACTACGAGTTTTAGGGCACAAATCCCAACACTCCAAATCGCACAAATATTCTCCAAATTATACTTGAAGACATAATATACTCAAAATAAAATTTTTAACTTCAAAAGGCTCAATAACTGTTCAAATATTCTCCAAATTATAATTTGAACGCATAATATCATACCATGGCTCTAATACCAATTGTTGGTCTTTTTTTTCGTGGAGCCAAAACAACGTGCCTGACAAGGAAAAAGCAAAAATTGAAATTGGGCCACTTTTTTTTTTTTTTTTAAGGTTATGAACGTCATCACACATATATATATTCTTAGCTTGCGTAGTGGAAGAACAAGAAAAATGGTGGTGGTCTTTTGTTTAAACAAAATAAATACAATAGTGTTTTTGTGTAGTAGTAGGCTTTCTTTGAGAGAAAAAAAATATTTTTTTCTTGTAATTTCAAGGGATTTTTCTTTGTTGTTTATCCCAAGCTATCTGATTGTGATACTTGGAAGTCAATAGTCATTGTTGGGCTATTGAGGGTTAGTTTGTGACGCAAAATTTTGACGACTTTTGTAATATCCCATTATAGTAGAACTTACAGTTGCTGAAGACTGGACCTAGTCCCACGTTTGGGGTAAACTAGTATAAATTCAGGTGTTGTTCTCTTTTCCTTATCTCTTTATATTTAATATTTTGTGACTTTGATTTATTGGTTGGCTTATCCTATGGAAGGGGAGATTTAATATTGTAGCAATTAATTGTGATTATTATTACTACTATTTTTCTCCCAACAAGTGGTATAGAGCTTTTGGTTCAGGGTCATGGGATACGTGGAGGCAACAAGTTTTGATGGAGTCATGAAGTTTAATGAAAAAAAATTTAGGTATTGGAAGATGATGGTCAAAGATTACTTGGTTGTTAAAAAGTTGGGTAAGGCTTTGAAAAAGAGATCGAAAGGAATGAAAGATGGAGGCTGGGAGATTTTGGATGAAGAAGTAGTTGTCGCAATCAGAATGTGTCTGTCAATGGACGTGGCTAGTTAGGTAGCCAGTGAGACAACTGCAATTGAGTTAATGAAAGCGCTTACAAACAAGTATGAAAAACCTTGCACAAATAATAAGATCTATATGCTTAGGAAGTTTTTCAATATGCGTATGGCTGAGGATGCTTCTGTGAATTCCTATATAAATGAGGTAACCACTTTGATAAATCAATTGAAATTAGTTAAAATAGAGTTTACTGATGAAGTGAATGCTATTTTGTTATTTACCTCTTTGCCTAATAGTTGGAAAATGATGAAGACATTAGTGTCTAATTCGGTACGAGAAAATACTTTGAAATTTTTCAGGTGCTTGTGATTTAGCCTTAGCTGAGGAAATTCATAGAAAGGATAGTAGTAAGGAGTCTACTATAAGATCAACTCTGGTTATGACTAAAGGTAAAGAGAAAATTAATGAGGAAAATATGTCGAGTAGCAGTAGAAAAAAGTGGAATATGAAGAGATGGAATCCCGCAGCGGAAGCGAACTGAATCACAGGCTCTCGATTATGTTTCATGAATTAACTCAAAACAGTAAACTTAAGCTAAGCAATTAGGGAGAAAGATAATTACCTTTGAAGAACCTTTCTTCTTGTTATCCTCTCCACGATCTCTACGGAATCACGAACCGATAACGAGCTTAGACACTTCCAAGAGTCTTCTCGGTTGTTATCAAGGAAGAGGGAGGCTTGTGGTAACCCTTTTTGGAGAAGGAGATTGTAGAGAGATTTAGAGAGATTGAGAGAGAGCTTTTGCTTTTTGGAGTTGTAAATCCAAAAAATGAGAATACATCCACCAAATGCTTCATAAAACATTTATTTATAGTGGGTGAGGGTGGAGAGAAATTCTCCACCCATTTAGTCCACTACTTCCACAAACCATATATTATGCAAATCATATTTGCATAACATAAGGTATCATATACCTTAATATGCAAATCACATTTGCATAATGTGGAATTAAATTGAATCATATTCAATTTTCATATCTCTCAATATTAATTTCTCTAATTATGCCATAATTCCATAATTAGGCAATAGTATAATTTATTATGAATCATATTCACATCAAACTATATATTATATCAATTATATCACATATAATTGACATAAAATCCATTTATGTGAATTTGAACACTTCAAATTCATTCCAAAACTTTATACTCTTATTAATTCCATACTGAGCCAACTGAGGGACCTAATGGACCTACAGATCATGAGCTCCAATGATTCGAGATTAACTGATTAAACTCTTTGATCTCGTTAATCAACATTCATTAACTACGAATCACTCCACTATAGACTCGTAGCTGCACTCTCCTCACTGTAGGACAAGTTGTTGAAGGGAATTAGAATTTCCCGCAGCGGAAGACATTGTGAAACGTCGTTATCTCATTGTGCAACACATATCTTAAAACTGAATTAAACATTTTAATCCTAGGCTAAACATGTTGTAAAAAGAAGAAAACAGAGAGTTAATGTGCACTAACCTCTTGAAGAACCTTTCTTCACCGTTTTCTCCTTCGGTCACGAACAACTTCGTACCAACGACCTCTACTATCTCGTACCTCGAACCGAATAGCACGGACACCTCTGAAAAGGCTTCTCGGTTGTTCTCGGTAGGTTGAGGGAGAGTGAGTGAGGCTCCCTTTGGTTTTTGGGTGAGAAGAAGAGAAGAGAGGAATGGAGAGAGTTTGAGAGAATGTGTTTTGCTCTTGGAATGGGATTTCCAAAAAATGAACAAGTGCTCTCTAAAGGCTTCTTGCAAAGCCTTTAAATAATGGTGAGAGGTGGAGTTGAAATCTCCACCAATTTACCATTTTACCACAACCTTATAATATGCAAATCATATTTGCATATTACATATAGTAAGGTATCTCATACCTTATTATACAAATCTCATTTGTATACTTGTGGAAATTTTAAATTGAATCACATTCAATTTAATTTCTCTCAATTCAATTTCTTCAATTAGCACTAAATAATCAATTAGGCTAACCTATAGTTTATTATGAATCTCATTCACATCAAACTATATATTATGTCAACTATATCACATATAAATGACATAAATACCAAATTAATGAATTTGAATACTTCAAATTCACACCAAACTGTAAACCCTAAATTTATCCAGTTTGAGCCAACCGAGGGACCTAATGGACCTACATATGACGAGCTCCAATGATTCGAGATTAACCTGTCAAACTCTTTGACCCGGTTACTCAACATTCATTAGCTACGGAAACACTCCACTAAATCCCGTAGCTGCACTCTCATCACTGTAGGACAAGTTGTGTCCATCGATATAACCAATGCCCGTGACGACCCTTCACAGATTGTTCGTAGTCACAGTTTGGTCAAATTATCGTTTTACCCCTGTGTCTACCTCTTGCTCCTTAAGTCCCACTGTTCCTCTAATGAACAACAACGTTGTGTGGTCTAATCATAAACAACATCTCTCTCGGGCCAGTGAGAGGGTGGGCACCAGTTGTCCAAGCCCTAGAGACAACACTTAAGGGAACAAGCCCTCTAGTTTCCCGATTCCATCTCGCATAGTCAAGTTCCCAACTCCCCACGTGGTCCTGTCCCTGAGAAGATAGGCATATTGGGTGAGTAACTGTGACCACCCTCACCCGTACTAGTCAAAGGACAAACCCCTGCAGACAGGAGTGTTGGGATTTGTGCCTTAAACTTATGTAATTTTGATCAAATAAATAAAGAGTTATTTTTTTTGGTAAAATTATATTCTTACTTTATAGATCCAATAAACTAAACTCAAAGGTTATAATGTATCTTGAACATCAGTGTAGTAGACACTATTTGGATTGTTTTCAAGAGTATAACCTAAATGGTCTATGGTATAAGAATAAGGCTGGAAACCTTATTCTGGTAACACCATAGATGCGACACACTTTGTAATTAGTACAAATGAGGTAATCCAACTCATTCATGTGGTTGACATGCGAGTGGGGGCATCATGTCTGAAGAATTCATACAAAATCGGACTCCAAATTATTAGTCTAACCAGTATAACGTCGTTAACAAGATAAGACTGATAATTTATAGATGGTCATTAGTGACTCGACCTGAATCCTGAGCAAGTTAAGAACTCCTACTTATAGGGGTTTGTCCTTAGACTAGTATGAGTGAGAGTGACCTGTAGCCGACTCAATAAGCCTACCTTCTCAGGGACAGAACCTCGTAGGTAGCTGTGGACTTAACTATGCAAGATGGAATTCACTCATTCCTACACTAAGGAATTAGATAGGTTGTTCCCTTAAGAACTGAGTCCAGGTCTTGAACAAAGGGGACCCACCCTCTAAACTGACTTAAGAGGGTATGAGTCTATGGTAGAACCATAGACTTGTTGTTCATTAGAGGATCAGTGGTGCGTAAGGAACAAAGAGGTAATCACAGGGGTAAAACGGTAATTTGACCCAGCTGTGATTACGAACAACATGTGAAGGGTCGAATCATGGGTAATGATTATATCAATGGACACAATATAATCTACAGTGAGGAGAGTGCAACTACGAGTTTATAATGGAGTGACTTGTAGTTAATGAATATTGATTAACTAGATCAAAGAGTTTGATCAGTTAATCTCACATCATTGGAGCTCATGAACTGTAGGTCCATTAGGTCCCTCCGTTGGCTCAACATGGTATTATTGAGGGTATAAAGTTAGGAATGAAATTGAAGTGTTCAATTTCATATGTGAGGTGTTATATCAATTATATATATGATATATATGATATAATATATAGTTTTAATGTGAATTAGATTCACATATTAACTATATACTAATGAGAGAATGTATGAGGGGTATGATGGTAATTTCTATCCTATTTCCCTATAAGTAGTTGCATGAGATGCAACTTTAAGAGTAAGACTTTTTTACAAAACCCTAGTATTCTCTCAAATTGTGTTGGAAAGAGTTCCAAACACAATTCCATAAGATTACCTCACCTCATCCTAAAGGAACCTACCTTCCTTCATCACCTAGAGAACAACGGAGAAGATCTGGTGGTGGAACTTTACAAAGTTCGTGTTGTTGCTGAGATCGTGATCTATCGAGGAGGGATTCGTGAAGAAAGTAATCTTCAAAGGTAAATTACTTGCTGTCCGATGTAGAATTACATGCTTAATCGTATATGTATTGTTCTTAATTGAAATCTGTGTAAGAAAATTAAGAACATGTGATTCACAATCGCTTCCTCTGCGGGATTCAATCTCTTCAATGTGTCCGTAACACGCTCAGGATTAAGGTCAAGTCACTAATGGTCATCTACGAATTTATTAGTCTTATACTGTTAACGATGTTACATCATTGAGTCTAATAATTCACGGTCCAGTCTTGTACAATCTCATTGCACATGATGCCCCCACTCGCATGTCAACCACATGAACGAGCTGGATCACCTCGTTTGTATCTAATACAAAGCGGGTCGCATCCACAACGTATCCAGAATTAGGTGATCTCCAACCCTATCCGTATACTGTAGACCGTTCGGGTCATTAATTCGAACATGATCCTCCCTGTGTGTCCACTACACACCGTTCAAGTTCTAGTACTCTCATAATACAATGACCCTGAACTTGGTTTATTGGATTAAGTTTATAAATATGTGAGACACAAAATATTGAAAAAAATACTCTTATTTATTTCAATATGAAATACTACAAACTTACACGAGATTAGGACATACACCCCAACAGTTGTGTCCATCGATATAACCAATGTCCGTGAGTCAACCCTTCACAGGTCGTTCGTAGTCACACCTAGATCAAATTACTGTTTTACCCCTGTGACTACCTCTTGCACCTTTAGTACTAATGATCCTCTAATGAACAACATGTTTATGGTCCTACCATAAACAACGTCCCTCTTGGGCCAGTGAGAGGGTGGGGCCCCGTTATTCAAGACCTGGATTCATCCCTTAAGTGAACAACCCCTCTAAATTCTCTAGCTCGGGAACGAGTGGATTCCTTCTTGCATAGTTAAGTTTCCAGCTACCTACGAGGTTCTGCCCCTGAGAAGGTAGGCTTATTGAGTCGGCAACTCTGACCACTCTCACCTGTACTAGTCAAAGGACAAACCCCCATACACAAGAGTTCGTAACCCGCTCAGGATTAAGGTCGAGTCACTAATGGTCATCTACGAATTATTAGTCAGAACCTGTCAACGATGTTACTACAGTAGTCTAATAATTCACGGTTCGGTCTTGTACAATCTCATTGCATAGGATGCCCCCACTCCCATGTTAATCTACATGAACGAGCTGGATCGGCTCGTTTGTGTCAAACACAAAATGGGTCGCATCCATAGTGTTACCAGGAAATGGTTCCTAACCGTATCCATGTACTATAGATCATTCAGGTCATTTACTTGAACGTGATCCTACCTGTGTGTCTACTACACATCGTTCAAGATCTCATCTATATGACCCTGGAACTTAGTTTATTGGATAAAGTTTATAAATGCGAGAATACAAGGTTTGATGGAAAAATAACTTTTATTTATTAACATCAAGTGTGTACAAACTACACGAGTTTAGGGTATACACCCCAACAGAATAATAGGAATAAAGAGATAGAATGTTTTTACTGACACAAGAATGGTCACTTTAAGAGTCATTGTAGAAAATTAAAAGAGGATTTAGGAAAGAGAGAAAAGCAAGAGGCAAATATAGTGCAAGATGCATGTGTCTGTGTTTGGAGTGACATAGAGAACATAAGTAATTCATCCGCAACTACTGTTCACATAGCTTCATATAAGAGTTTGTTCACATCCTTCACATGAGGATATCATGGCCTAATGAGAATGGAGAATGGTAGAACATCCGAGACAAATGGGATTGGAAAGGTTAGCTTGAAGACAAAATGTGGGAATAATTTGGTACTCCGAGATGTCAGGTTTGTGTCCAGTGTCAAGATGAATCTCATCTCCACTAACAAGTTAGCAGATCATGACTACAAGTGTGAGTTTGGCGTAAGTCAGTATAAACTCAAGTTAGGATCCCAGGTAGTGGCAATTGGCCACAATAAATCTACACTGTACAAATGTCGGTTGGATATTGCCAAGAAAGGTTTGAAGAGACAATGGATGTCAGTTAAAGTTGCAGATGGTTATAGTAGAGGTATAATTGAGCTAACAACAATTATAGCCACTTTTGATCAGTCAAATTAGAATCCTTTAGTTCAGGAACAATTAGGAAGTCCAAGAGATAAAGTTGATGGTTATCATGAACCCCCAATTGTCAGACGAAAAATTGAATTGAAGAAATCGCCTAGGCGAGAGGAGGCATCGAAGTGGAAGGCCAGAGCAATTGCTAAGGTCAAAGGTAAGGTCTTTAGTTTGGCAACAAGTCTGAACAGAGGTTTCAAGTCATTCTCATAGTGTATCTTCTTTAAGAATAGTGGTTCAGGGTTGGAGAAGATGCCAGTTGGTACCACTCAGCTGAAGTGAGAGTACGCGTCTGTCTTTTTCGTTTGGGAGACAAATCCATATAGCGAGCCCATACCTCGGGGCGAGCACAGATGCACTAAAGTTCTTTTCTGATGGTTGCCTTTTTTGTGAGTTTGTTGTTTTTCAGGTAATTTTTTTAGCCTTGGAATTTGCCAAGAAGACAAGAGATAATAGTTGTAGTGAGAGTTGTGCCTTGAAGTTTACCAAGGTGATTAGAATTTCGTTGCAGTGGGAGACAAAATCGTCATTTTGTCTCCAAGTGGGAGATTATTAGGTTTTTTTTTTTGTGGAGTCAAAACAACGTTCACGACAAAGAAAAAGAAAAAATTGAAATTGGGTCAAGCCCATTTTTTGCTTCCTCTTTTGTTAGGTTATGAACATCATCACACACATATATTCTTAGCTTGCGTAGTGGAAGAACAAGAAAAACGGTGGTGGCTTTTTATTTAAAAAGAAATCAAAATAGTAGTGTTTTTGTGTGGCAGTAGGCTTTCTTTGAGAGAAAAAAAAAAGAGATTTTTTTTCTTGTACTTTTGAGGGGTTTTTGTTTGTTGTTTATTTCAAGCTACCGGGTTGTGATACTTCGAAGTTAATAGTCATTATTGGGATATTTAGGGTTAGTTTATGGCGTAGAATTTTGAGGACTTTTGTAATATCCCATTATAGTAGAATCTGCAGTTGCAGAAGACTGAACGTAGTCCCAAGTTTGGGGTGAGCTAATATAAATTTCGATGTGTTCTCTTTTTCCTATCTCTTTATATTTAGTATTTTGTGACTTTGATTTATTGATTGGCTTATCCTATGGAAGAGGAGATTTAATATTGTAGTAATTAATTGTGATTATTATTATTATTATTTTTCTTCCAACAAGTAACTAAGTTTAAATATTAAATAAGTTAACAAAAATACAATGTAAGAATTCTATGTACCTAAAAATCTTGAAAAAAAGAGAAAACCTAAAAATAACTAGATTAATATAAGTTAAAATTAAATAAATACCTTTGGAAATAAAACCCACAAGCTTAAAATGGAACTAAACGACGAGAAATGGTAAAAGATAGAAAAAACCCCCAAATTTTCTCCCCTCAAAATGTCCAAAACCAGATCACTACCTCACGTCGTCGCAACCTACAAGAAAAATACCGAAAATAGAAGATAAAGGCCATGAGTGAAAGAATAGGGAAGATAATGGAGAAGAAGAAGAAGAGATGAGGCAAGAAAATGAGATTTTATATGGAAACGACGCAGAGAAAAGGAAGAAAACGAAGAGGACAAAAGAAGAGAAGAAGAAGAAGAGAGGGTTAAAGTTTTATTTTTTCGGACTTTTTTTGACACAATTACAGTGGTGGCAAAGGTAAAAAAAGTGTCGGCATAGCCTTTGGTGAGCTACAATACGCAAAAAGATCTCCCAACGTAAGTCGTTTCATCGACATAGCTAGCTTTTCCTGACAAAATTTGCAAGCATCGGGAAAAGTGCGCAAATTTCCCAACGTTGCCTATTTCGTCAGAAAAACACACTTTTCTCGACGAAAAGCATTGCATCAAGAAAACCTTCGTCGGAAAATCTAAAAATTCTTGTAGTGCGCTCTCGTTCTCTCGCTGTAACGCCTCTAACTTTAGGGAAACTCACTTCCTAGGAACGTTACTACTCATGCATGCATTTTTAGGCCATTAAAATAAAATAAAATAAATCAAATCACAGTTGAAAAATCATCTTTAGGGATCTCAAAATAGAAAACCAACACATTTAACATAAATAATGTTTGGCCTTAGTTCCAAAATATTTATACTACTTAAGCGGAAAACAAATCATTTAAAGGACTACTAGTTTAGAAAGTGTGGAAAACATAATTGTGTGGTCTCCATGACCTTCGTAACGCATCCCTGTCATTCGCCCTGTATGCTCTTGCCTTTACCTGAAAACATTTTTAAAAAGAAAGAGTGAGTATTATAAAAATAATACTTAGTAAGTGACCTCGCTACCGAGGTTTGGGATTGCATACACATACAATCATGACTTTATAATTTTCATGTGTGGGACCTAACTTTATCATAAACTATCTTGACTATTTCTTTTGGGTTTTAGTGGTCAATTAAGTTCTCTTGAGAGCATGTTGAGTCCGAAGACTCCTGTCATATGGAGTCCTCCCTAACCCCGAGAGCATGTTAAGTCTGAAGACTCCTGAATCATGTTGAGTCCAAAGACTCTTGTCATATGGGGTCCTCTCAAAACCCCGGGAGCATGTTAGGTCCGAAGACCACTATCATATGTGGAGTATTCTCAAACCCCTATAGTCATATGGAGAATAATTGTCACAACCACTCACAAACTATATCATGGACATACAAGCATGCATGAGATCCCATCATTCCTTCACATATACATATGCATATTCATATTCTTAATGATGCAACAATTGATGGCATCCATATAATAATAATCATAACATAACTTTCATAACATTTAAGCTTAATTCAATCAATCATAAATCAAACATAACGTTCATAACTTTCAATTTAAAACATTTTAAGACATAATACTTTTGAAATATCAAACCATAAAACTTTAATGAAATCTATAACTTTTATCCCATTTTGAAAAGGTTCGACATGAGGTCCCTTTCCTTAGCTTCGCTCTACAATCCCCAAATTCGATCTTTAGTACATTCTCAAACCTGTCCAATAATCAATTCCTTAAATTCAAAGTTATTTATTCCTTAATTCAAAGAGCTTCAAACCTTTAATAACTCCTAATCGATTACCTTGAAACAATTCTCAATTGAATCGTGACTGAAAACTTTTCTAACTCGTGATAACGATGCTCTCAAACCACCTATTCCAAATAACAAGACAATTTAACAAAACTTGGAGGTCTAAATAGAAAATATTTGAAACATCAAGCAATAGCCAAACGAATTTACCACAATAGAGGCTTAAAACGAACTCGGGGGAACGAAACTAGAAGAATCGAACCAAGTCCCGCGAGCGGCGGCGGGTGCGGCGGTCAGTGACGGCACATCTTGGAGCATGAAGTAAACTGTTGGAAAACTTCAAAAATTGACTTAGATGGTGGTGAGCTGATCGAACCAACCTCATTTGTTTTGACGTTGTTGTCGGAGTGTTGCGTCGGCATGGCCTGCAGCGAGAGGGCAGCAACCGATAATCGGCGAGGATCACACGACCGGTCGACAAACCTGTAGGCGAACTGGCTCGTGCGTGTGACGACTTCAAGTGGGGCTGACGGCTTGCTTGAACGACAGCGAGGGTGTTGCGACTCGGACGACAGGTCCGACGGGGCGAAGGCGTGAAACCCATGGTCTAGGTGGCCTTCGTCAGCAACTAATCGGAAGAAGAAGGAGAAGATGGCGACGAGCGACGGCTGGAACTCCGGTGAAGGTGGGGCTTCTTGCCGTGAGGTTGAGGGAAGGAGATAAAGGAAGAAGAAGACCACCTCGATTTTTGTGCGTGAATAAGACAAGGAGGGTTGTTGAAAACCCTAAATCCAATGTATTTACCACTTTGTCGTTCACTTTAATGTAAAACTACAAGAGTGCCACAAACTAAAACTCTAGCCATTTAAAACATTCCAAACAATCAATTTTCCAAATTGATTTTAAAAAATGAAACTCCTTGAGAAATTAAATTCAAACTTGAATTTAATAATACTTGAAAATCGTGGGCGTTACACTCGCTCAAATGAGTGGTCAACAATATGGAGAAAGAAGGACAAAGAAAAAAGTCAGAGAAGAGCTAAAATAACATAAGTAGAGCGAGAGCATGATAGCGAGAGCGAGAGAGCAAAAGCGTGAGAGCGAGAACGAGAACTATAGTGCGATTTTTCTTGTTATTTTTCTTTTCTCCAGAATTTTGACAACCTCATTACTATCATGAGCGAGAGCGAGAGTTGAGCGAGAATGAGTCTTGAGCGAGAGCGAGAGAGCTAGAACCAGAGTACGACACCCTTACAATAATTTGAACGCAATGCACAATATAGAAAGCGTCATATGTCATTATTTTCAAAACAATGGTCAAATCACATCAATGCGCGTGAAAAAGAGTCTTCCATGCAAATTTCTCAATTTTGACATTTGAGAGTATAAGAATTAAAATAAACAAGTCTCATGGTATAAGTTCCAAGATTATATTTTAACCTATTTTTTATATTAATATTAAAAAAATGAAATTTGAAATAATAATTATACTTTCTATATAATTATTATAGTTTCTTATAGAATTAATTTTTAAAATATTTTTATTCATTTTTATTTAGAGTTAATATTAAAAAAAAAAGATCAAACTTGGACAACAACTTAAAAAAGAAAAATCGAATTAAATATTTGTTGTTATTTTTATATTTATAAATTTAAATATTTGTAGATAAAATTTTATAAAAAATGTGACTTATTATTTAAAAAACAAATAAAAGTCTAAATTATTTCTTTGAGAGGAAAACAATAATTTTTTTTATATATTTTAAATCAGTAAAAATAACAATATTTATAAATATATATAAAAAATAAAAAGAAGAAACCACAAACACCCATGTTAAATAAGGAGGAATGAAAAATGGAAAAACTTATAGGGGTTGTTTGGTGCATTTGTGTTGGAATCGAGAAACCCAGGTTTGAAACTCTGAGGTTTCTTTGTTGGAATCGAAAACTTGGACTTGCGTAAAACAGATGTTTGGAGCACAAGGTTGTGTTAGGGTGTGTTGCGAAAACAGATGTTTGGGAGTGCGATGTTGTCTTTGGAATGGGTTGCATTAAACAGTGTTTGGGGTGCAGTGTTGTGTTGGGTTAGGTGTGTGAAATCTGTTTTTTTCTAAAATAAATACTTAATTAAATCTAGTAATTTTGTCTTCTTACCTTATTTTGTTAACTTCATAACTATATAATTACCTATCAACAATTTATCTAATGTATCTAATTTAAGTTTATAATACTTTGTAGGAGTATATATTATATTTATAATGCACTTCACTCATGATGACATAAAGTAAAACAACTAACTATATGTTGTAATGTGTAATGTAAGAACAATGGCGCCAATGATAAAGTAAAACAATCGATGCATAGAAATATGTTCGTTAAAGATAACATGTTACGCTGACTGAAATAAATAATAAAAAAAAGTAGAGATAGTTGTCCAATGAAGTTCAGCTAAACTTAAAATTCTAAAAAAGTCATAGAGAGTGGTAGATGGAAATAGAATTAGGTTCTCGGTGCTTTCCCCAGAACTTCCACACAGTAATCATACTTCCAATTTGGGGTGGTTCATGCAAAGAAAGAGTTCAACATTATACTATTCGAGAGATGCGTTTTTGCAACAACCATGCAGGCCTGCCTTGTTATCCCTGGGATTGCCTTCAATTTTGCATATAGCTCGTTCACTCGAGCTACTAATATTATATTAATAATATTTACAAGCAAAAATATTATCCACCACAATGTACGTAGTGCATATATACAAAATCTAATCAATATATATATATATATATGTTTAATTCAACGATCGTCAATTCCCATTCCAATTCATCCATATATGGTTTGCGAGATTTTCCCTCCATTTAGTCCAGACATCTGTTGTCTCTACAAATCCAACGTTGTTTGTGTTCATCCCAGTTGAATCGGGGTCACTTGTGTGTCGAATGTGGGATTTGGGTCCATCTTTTGTATAATTAAGTTGTGCGACAAACAACATGCAGTTATAGTCCTGCACTAGACTTCTACTGTGTAAAAAGACTTTCCTCTTAGTATCGCCCATCGACCCTTCAACATACCGAATGCTCTCTCAATGGCATTTCGAACGAATGAATGTCTCATGTTGAACAACTCTTTCGGATTGACGGTGGTTGGGGCATCAAAGTATCAAGTTGTTTGGGTGGTCAGATCGCCGGTGTGGTCGTTGAAGTTTTCGTTACCGGTAGTGATCAGGCAGTCATCGGAGTTGCCATTAGAGTTAGTCGGTCGCCGGTGTGGTCGTCAGAATTGTCACCGAAGTTGGTCGGGGTCGCCGGTGTGGTCGTTGGAACTGTCATCGGAGTTGGTCGGGGTTGTCAGTGTGGTTGTCAGAATTGTCACCGGAGAAACGTGGTTATATTAAGAAAATAATGTTAAAACTTGCATTTGGTTAGACTCGAACACAGAAACGTGGGTATATTAAAAATTTGTCCAACCACTATGCCAAAAGTGAATTTTCTTTAAACTTCTGAGATCTGCCAGATTGGACAAGAGACGGCCATTTTTCGTCTTTTTGACCATCTGCCACCTATAAAAAAACAACAATATTAATATAAATAGTTTTAAAATTACAATATTTTTATAATAAGTTTTTAAAAAATACAATATTAATAAAAATCACCCTCTAATAGATGGTTGAACTTTAAAGTATTTTTTATATCACTAAACTTTTCATTTTGTGTATTAATTATTTGTGTTTCGAGGTTGGGCTTAGGTTGAGTTAACTTTCCTAAGCTCAACCCTTTGTTTGAGATAAGGGTTTACCCAAATCCATGCATTCGACCCCATAGATTTTGTTTTTTTTTTTTTTAAAATAATGGTAAATAATAAATTATTTTATTTTTATAAAATATTATTTCTATATATTCCTCTCATTTCTTCAATTTTTAATTATCATAATAATTATTATTTTATCTTTTTCTTTTACCTTTTTTTCTTTCTTCCTCCACTTGTCTCTTACTTTTTTTTTCATCTTCACCAATATTAACAACTCTCTCTTGATAACTTTAAATGTGTTTGTAATTTTTAATTTTTGTTGGTTAGTCAATTTAATTTAAAGTCTTATTAAAATCATTTTTTAAACTTAAAAGAATGAAATATATGTTTTTTTGAAATCTCATATGCCAAATAAAAATTAAAATAAAATTTTAAGATTAAAAGTGTAATTTGGCTAAAAATATATAATTTATAATAATTGAGTTTAAGATAAAAAATATTATTTTATTTTGAACTTGATAATATTAAAATAAAAAATAGTATTTAATTTTAAATTAGTTAATATAAAAAAAAAAGTATATAATATTTTGCTCGAAACTTAGTATTTTTTACATAGTCAATTTAAAAAAAAATTATCCCATGTATTTTTTAGTTTAGTCATTTTTATAGGATTAAATTAGTCAATTTAAAATATAAGAAATATAAGAAATAATTTTAATTTTGAATTGAGTTATATTTGATCCATAAAAAATTAATAAATTTTTAATTGAAATATATTAAAATAAATAATAAATAATTATAATGAAAATTTAAAATAATATAAAATTTATTATTAATTAAATACAACCAAACATTTCATAAATCTAATATTTTAAATCTACATTACGAACCTAGACTTCTTAAACTTGCACTCTAAATACATATTTCCTAAACATCTATCAAACACCACATTGTTAAACCTATAAGTTTTTAATAGGTTATTTTGTCTAATATGCTATTAAATTTTTAATTTTGTATCTAATAGTATTTTTGTTGACTTGTTTGATATATTTTTAAAATTTAAGTTGAAAGTTTCAAATTATTGGAACAAAATTCAATTTAATGACCAAGATTAGAAACTTTCAATGGTTGAGGAGATTGAAAAGGGCAAGCATAATTAGCCACAAGAATGAGTGGTTGTTATTTTTTAGCAAAAAAAGGAAACTCAGAAATCTCTCACTATAAATAATCCATGGATGAGGACATCGAAAAGGGCAAGCAAATGTTGACAGCTTAGAGAAATAAGAAAAAAAAGAAAAATCTCAGGCTTGGTTCACGTTTTGGTATGGCAAGGTCTTGAATTTAGTTTGGTTATTTAAACCTATCTGAGATTCTTTTCTTAGACCTTGACCAGCCCAAAAAACTTGCTTTCAGAAAGAACGGCCTCCAACAAAAAAAAAAAAAAAAGTTCCATTTTTGGTTTGGGTCTCTCTCTCTCGAAGAAAAATGATGATGGTTGGTTGTAAAATGATTAAGGTTGTTATGGTACTGGCTTCAATGGTTGTAATGGTGCCAAGTCTCAAAGCTGGGATTGCTGAGTTTGATGAGTTTTTGGTGCAAAAGGCTGATGAAGCGAAAGAAGCTTCTGTTGAAGCGTTCGAGTCTGAGCCCATGAATGTGACTGAGCATTTGAATTATGAAGTTCATTTAGCTTTAGAGGGAGTGAATAGCAGTAGGAGAATCCTGGGGAAAAACAACGGCCCGTGCATGGCCGCCAACCCAATCGACCGCTGCTGGCGATGCGACCCAAACTGGGCAAAGAACCGTAAGAAGCTTGCCTCTTGCGTGTTGGGTTTTGGTCGAAAAACAAGCGGTGGAGAAAAAGGAGAATTTTACACAGTGACAGACCCATCCGACAACGACGTCGTAAACCCAAAACCCGGAACCCTCCGACATGCGGCAATTCAAAAACAACCGCTATGGATCATATTTGGTCGTAGCATGATCATCAAACTAACAAAAGAGTTATTGGTGGGAAGTCACAAGACAATCGACGCACGCGGTGCGAATGTACACATTGCCGGTGGCGCTGGACTTACCATTCAATTCTCCCAAAACGTGATAATTCACGGCCTTCACATCCACGACATTGTGACAACCACCGGTGGGTTGATCCGAGATGGGTTCGACCATATAGGAATTCGAACGGTGAGTGACGGAGACGGCGTCTCCATCTTCGGATCCTCCAACATTTGGCTGGATCACTTGTCCATGTCCAGATGTCAAGATGGACTCATCGACGCAATCCAAGGTTCGACAGCAATCACAATCTCAAACTCTCATTTCACTCATCATAACGACGTGATGTTATTCGGTGCGAGTGATTCATATCAAGGTGATTCCATAATGCAAGTCACAGTGGCATTCAACCATTTCGGTAAGGGATTGGTGCAGAGAATGCCAAGATGTCGATGGGGTTTCTTTCATGTTGTCAATAATGATTACACTCATTGGCTGATGTACGCCATTGGTGGGAGCATGCATCCCACAATTATTAGTCAAGGGAATCGTTTTATTGCACCACCAAACCCTGCTGCTAGACAGATTACAAACAGAAATTATGCGACAGAGAGTGTGTGGAAAACATGGACATGGAGATCAGAAGGGGATCTCATGATGAATGGAGCTTATTTTGTTCAGTCTGGGAATCCAACCAAACAAAGGCCATACAGCAGGTTTGACATGATTAAGGCTAAGCCTGGCACTTTTGTTACAAGGCTTACACGCTTTTCTGGTGCACTCAATTGTTATGTTGGTCGACCATGCTAATTTTTTTTCTTTTTTTCTTTTTCTTTTTCTTTTCTTTTCTTTCTTTTTCACCACCCATGATCAACCAACCAAAATGTTCATTTTTGTTAATGGAAAATGCTCCATAGGTTAAACATAGATGGTAGCCAACAAAAATGGAATATTTGACAAAAACTAGCACATCAATTGACAATTTCAGAGGCCTGATGATGTTTCATTTTTTATCTATTCAATACAATTCTTCAACTCAAAGTTTTGGAACACTTTGAAAATTTTGAACCTGTGTTACAAACTTTTGACACAAATTCTATAATTTAACCAAATATGAAAGTATATGAAACTCATAATATCACATATCTGAAGCTTAATTTGTTGGTCATTAATGGAGACCATATGATCGAGCACCAAACTCGGAACCGATAGTGAAATTATGAAAATAATGTTGAAACCTCTCATCTGTAAACTGCAACAAAAGGCCAGATTTTCCCACGCCTGTAATGTTACAACGTAACACATACAAATTTCAAACCTTAATTTGATACTGATCCTAAAAACCCAAAAGAAAAAAGAATAATAAAAAGGACTCAAGATTCAATGTGGCTGTCTCATAATAGCCTTTGGATGTAGATCTGATAATTTTCATGTCCCTAATATTTATTGGATATAAATTCAAGTCTTTCGGTTCAATAGTTGTCGGCTACATTATGGTGGTCTCACCAAATATACATAATAATAGCAATACTGAGTTGTTATGAATCAACCGTTCAAAATTCAGCAAAAAACTTTGAATTAAGGCGAGAACTAAGGAGCCGAAGAGCAGAAATTTATAACTTCCCTAATTCTTTAGGTTTATTTGTATAGAAGAGTCTTATTTATAGAGACTAAAAAGGTACTACCACTGTCATCTTAATATTGGAATTGTTAAACTTATATTTTAATGTATCCATATGATATTAATTATATCTTATATAATAAAATGTTAATTTAAGAATTTGCTAACGAGAAAAATCTTATTTAAAGCATAGGCAAATGAGATCAACCCCTTGTAATTTAGAGAAAAATCTCGGTTTACATTTGTTAAATTAAGGTATGCAGAGTGTATAATATATTATAGATTATATAATAATATATTATAAAATAATAATTATACAAAATTTATAAAAAAGAAAAACATGTTCATAAATTAATTAATAATGACATGTATTCAACCTAATATTTGGTTTGCAACTACAATTAATTTCATGATCTATAAATATATTATAGAACACACACTATACAACTGTTTAAAATGAAATCTTCTAAATCAATAGACCACATATTTGAAAACATGAAATACAACTATGTTTTCATTGAATCCCTCATTTACAAATTTTTGTTTTTGGATTACCAACCAAACATGCGTTTATTTTCTCATCTACTTTTTACCTATGTTTTCAAAAATCAAGTTAAGTTTTGAAAATTTAAAGTAGTTTTCAAAAACACGTCTTTTGTTTTTGGAATTTGGCTGAGAATTCTTATGTTTCCCTTAAAAGAAATATGAAAACCATGGTGGCGAAAGTATGAAAAAAAAAAACACGATTTTTAAAATTAAAAAACTAAAATTCAAATGTGTTTGGAGAAATGGAAGAGAAAACTTAGCGAAGGAAAGAAGTTTTTGTGTACGAAACGTGATTTGTATTGGAGAAAATAAAATAGCCCTATGTGGCAACCAGGTCGATAGAGAAAGGAAAAGAACAAAGTCAGCACAAGTCAGCAGTGCCATGCAATTGAAATCTAGAGCCTTCACCCAACAAATTTCTGTTTTGGTACACAGATTGCTCCTATCAAGGACAACCAGTGAAGAAAGGACATGTGTTCCCTTTTATTCATCTTTTCCCTTTCCTTTATTCTTTATTCTTTGTATAAATCTAGAGGCTTTGTACCTCTTTTACTGTACACTGAAATTCAAGAAGAAATACGAAAGGCTTTCCCAAATCCTAGCATTTTATTATTTCAACTTGGTATCAAGACGGTGGAAATGACAAACGCCTCATCAGCGATCTCTGGGGCAACTAACGTGGTGGGTGTTGGGGTGTATGCCCTAATTTCGTATAGTTTGTAATATTTCATTTTTTTTAATAAATAAGAGTTATTTATTCCAGCTTTGTGTCTCACATATTTTATAAACTTAATCCAATAAACTAAGCTTTAGGGTCATTGCATCATGAGAGAACTAAGAACTTGAACGGTGTGTAGTGGACACACGGGGAGGATCACATTCGAGTTAATGACCCGAACGATTTACGGTATACGGATAAGGTTAGAGACCTAATCCTGGATACGTTGTGGATGCAACCCGCTTTGTATTAGATACAAACGAGGTGATCCAGCTTGTTCATGTGGTTGATATGCGAGTAGGGGCATCCTGTGCAATGAGACTGTACAAGACCGGACCGTGAATTATTAGAGTTACCGATGTAACACCGTTGACAGTATAGGACTAATAAATTCGTAGATGACCATTAGTGACTCGACCTTAATTAGACTAGAATTGACCACTTTTAAGCATCATATCTAAAAACTAATACAATATTTAGATACAAATATGAATTAACATGTCAATGATAGCAGAAATTTGAAAAAAAAAATACCAAAATTTTATAAATTATATGAATTATTTCATGAAACTTTAATTATATGGTTTAATCATGCTATGATTAATTTATTTCCAACGTCATATATATAAAAAAATAGGTTCTAGAACTTCTATTTAGATTAAATAATATGTAATAGATTACATTTGTAATATAAAAAAGATGACATTGGAACATCTAACCCAGAATCTTGGTAATTCTGATAGAAATTACAATATTGCTCCCAAGTCATCCTATATTACGATATGACTCGTATGGCCAACATATGGACCCTATGTGTGGATACATCTCTTCAATCGATGGTCCTTAACTTTGAGATGATGAATAACTCTGTGGTTGAAAGGAAGGCTGAAAATTTCTATGTTCAAGACTTGAAGAGTCATCGTAATTTGAGTACGAATAATGACCTTCACCATAGCCTTGTTGTGTATTTATTGATGTTGATGCTCATCGCTTCCATACTTGAAAGTAAGGAATCCTTATCAGAATAAAAGTATTTTGCATCCCTTTGTCGATAAAATGGTTTACTAATAGCAAAAATCCTCTCACCACCCTCTCGAGATCCATGATCCTCGTCTTGGGTGACATGGTCAAAATCAACCTCACATGAAAAAAGACTTAATATTCCTCGTACACTAGATTATCCTTCATCAGCTTGGTAACCAGTTGAGGTCCCAACATTTGTATCACCTCCTCCATCAGATGTATTATCATCATCATTGTCATCGTCCGTACTGTCATCTTCATCATCATTTGTCGACTTACCTTTACGAAGTTTTTTTTCTCACTTTTAGAAGTTCTGCCTCAGAGTAACCAACATTCAAACAAATATTAAATTGATAGTCATTTAACTGATCGTCAGACATCCTAACTTCTTTATTCATGACTTGCTCTATACATTAATTCCAGTCTCTGCAACCATGTTGGCAATCTCGGGGTCTGGATTTCCAGGCTCATCATCCAAATGTACTAGTCAAACCCATTGAAAAAGTGGGTCATCTCCATCATCATTTGGATCTGCCACGACATCTACCAGATCGATATAATTTGTTTCTGCTACCTTCTCATCTCTTGCTCTCATATCTCTAAGATTTAACTTCATGTTGTAGTAGCAAAAAACAAGTTTATGGAGTTTTTCATAAGCTAACCGATTACGTTGTTTTGTATGGACTAACGCAAACGTACTCCAGTTTCGCTCACAAGTAGATGACAAAGCCGTTTGAGATAAAATCCTCATGGCTAGTTTCTGGACTATAGGGGCACTTCTACCATACATGCCCCACCAATGACCTACAAAATAAATAATAATATACAGAAAATTAGTATTTGTGGTTTCAAATTTTCAATTTGGTTGTAGATAATTATATTTTAAATGCTACTTATATAATTGCAATTTATTTCGTGATTTTATCGCACCTCGTTCGCCAAAACTCATTTTGGCATCTCTAAAATATATAAGTTGTATTAAAAGATTATGTATTAGTACAATTCAAATTTATATAATTATCTATTTTTTATATAAATTATAAACTATAAATAATTACCTCAATACCAAAATCTTCAGCATTTGAACAATCTGGAAATAATTTATAATATACTTTATGCACAACCTTAATCAAATTAAAATCCATTTCAATACCAACAGTGTATTGATGTTTAGGATTCAAATAATGAGCTACAAATATAAAATAATTTAGTTTAGTAATACTAAAAGTACACCTCAAATTACATGTTAAATTAAAAAAAAAAAGAATTGATTTGACTTAAATCATGCTTGCACGCAAAAATTGAGAAAAGGGGACCATTTCTTGCACGCCTTAATTTATGAATTATGATGAATTGATGATTTGACAATTTAAAAAAAAATCGAAATTTCGGACGACATGTCGTCGACACCTCGACATTTTCAAGGTGTCGACGACATGTCGTCGAAAGGGGGGAACGACATTCCCCCTAACGACATGTCGAGGTGTTCGACATGTCGAGGT
The DNA here is from genome assembly GCA_036507285.1 of Trichosanthes cucumerina. Classification (NCBI taxonomy): domain Eukaryota; kingdom Viridiplantae; phylum Streptophyta; class Magnoliopsida; order Cucurbitales; family Cucurbitaceae; genus Trichosanthes; species Trichosanthes cucumerina. The sequence continues at coordinate 94,146,594 of CM071835.1, read as the reverse complement.
GTTCGACATGTTGAAATGTCGAGCGACATTTTCTTCCATGATTATACTTAAATATTAATCTAAATCAATCAATCAATCCAATAACAATAAATTTTAGAACACAAGAATCAAAATAAATCAAGATACAAATTTTTTTAATGTAAGAACAAAAATCAATCCAGATACTAAACTCTTGAATGTAATAACAATAAATTTTTGTTCCTCATAAATTTGGTCACTTGATTCATTAAGAAAAAGTCAAACATAGTTATTTGCATCGAAAACATAAATTCATACATTAAAATGTCAATGAAAAATTACATATTCTTCAACTTGGCTCTGATACCACATGTAAAGTTTAGATTACAATAAAACTCTAACATTGTATAATTCAATAAAAGCCAAGATGTTTGAATTAGATAACTTTTACAATAACATAATTTAAATTAACATACCTTGATCCATGAAATTGATCTTGTAAAGAAAGATTGTGTTTTTCTCTCTTGGCATTCCTTTAGAATTTGATTAGGCATCTTGAAGGAGAAAAACTTTTACTTCATTAGGCAAAGATAGGATCAATCCTTAAGGTTTTATCTTCATACATACATCATGATGTTTAATTAGGAAATTATCTTTTACTCCATTGATCCATTTTAGTAGTAGGCCTAAAACATAAAGTATAGATAAATATTAATGTGTCAAATTAATGATTATTTTATATTTAAATAATCTAACAAATACGTGAGAGAAAAGACATGATTAATGAGGTAAAAAAGGTTCGTTGACCGACTAGTGGACAACTAGTTCAAGCTGTTGGGAAAAAAACCTCCCACCACTAGGAATAAGCAGAAATAAACTGAGAAATTAAAAGATACCAACAAAATAAGAGACACAAGAATTTACGTGGAAAAGCTCCAAACCCGGAGAAAAAACCACGAACAGAAAGAAATTCCGCTATGTGAAAAATTGTTACAATCACATAGAATTCTCTCCCCGACCCCAATTACAAAAACACTCCCCCAAAACTCTATACCACTCACACCCTTCTTCCCACTCTCAGACCAGAGAATATAAGGAGGGAATTTAACTAGAGCTAGTACACAAAGTTTAAAGTGTTTCTAACTGGGATGCTTTGAAACCAAAGTCATAGGCTCCTTTTATAGTGCCAGGAGCCCATCACTTCCTTGCATCTTTGACAATTTCACTTCTTGCCAAAAACCCAACAATTTCCACCTTGGCAAGATATTTGAAGAATCCACATCTCTTGTTGCATCATTGTCTTCACCATAAAAGTAGACCACTTGGAATGTCACCTCCCAAGACTTTTCTTTTTCGTCACATGCCGATAAACCCAGCTGAAATTTATGGTGCAACTTCCACCTACTTGGCTCACCCGGAAGTTCTTCAGCCATCGACATAACTTCCACCACACACCTTGCATAGCCGCCAAGTCAATGCCCGTGTGCAAACTTGTGGAACCGCTAACATCACATCCTCTATCATGGCAAAGCGGACATACCATAAGGATGAATTCTGTCTTTCTTCAGAAGATGTCACCATCTCCCCTGACGAAAGAGACCATATTAGCATCCGACCCAGAGCCTTTTGACGAACTTGCTCTGTTAGGACAATTCTTTTTCATGTGTCCATATCGCCTGTCTTCCCAGCAATCTTTCTTTTTTTGCACGAAGTCTTTCTTCTTCTTCTTCCAATTCTGCATTGTCATGCTAGACTTCTCGTAGCGTTTCTTTGGAACCACCACTGGACTCCGTTGGATCACCATCACCGCTTAATTTTTCAGGAACACCACAACTTGGTCTTCCCTTCAAAGCCTTGTATAACTCAGATTGCATCAGCACATTTTTGACTTGCACTTGCCACAAGCCAAAGTTCATCTTTCCAGTCAAATTTCTCCACATCAATCTTTATCGGACTCATAAAAAGCTTGACATATCCGCTTCCCTCCTAGTGAATCGCAAATAGTGAACAACTATAACCCGTTTCAAGAAATCTTTTACGATGTGTGGAAGCTCGGACAATCTGCAACCACAGAGCATACTCGAAACTCAAGAAACTACAAACCTAAATCTCTGATACCACTTGTTGGGAAAAAAAACCTCCCACCACTAGAAATAAGACCCGGAGAAAAAACCACGAACAGAAAGAAATTCCACTATGTGAAAAATTGTTACAATCACATAGAATTCTCTCCCCGACCCCAATTACAAAAACACTCTCCCAAAACTCTATACCACTCACACCCTTCTTCCCACTCTCAGACCAGAGAATATAAGGAGGGAATTTAACTAGAGCTAGTACACAAAATTTAAAGTGTTTCTAACTGGGATGTTTTGAAACCAAAGTCATAGGCTCCTTTTATAGTGCCAGGAGCCCATCACTTCCTTGCATCTTTCAGATGTGGGACAATTTCACTTCTTGCCAAAAACCCAACTACTATTGAGAGTAGGGATGTCCACGGGGTGGGGTGGGGCCAGGGAATGACTCCCCGTCCCCGCGAAATTCCCCATTTAATTTTGCAGGGAACGGGGCGGGGATTCTCCTTGGGGATTTCGCGGGGATCGGGTTCCCCGCGGGGAATAAATCTCCATTTAAAATTTTATTTTTTTAATTTTATTAATTAATTTCTTTTTTTATTTGAAAAGTTGTATTTAAATGGTTAATTATTCTTTAGAGATTTCTAGTTGAGAGGCATTTTTCATTTTTTTTAGAAAAATAAAATGATATTTAATAAAATTTTAGACTTATGGTTTATGAGATCTATACAAATATATATTTAAAATTAAATATATTAATCGGGACGGGGACGAGGTCGGGGAATGTATTCCCTGTCCCCGTCTAGCCAACGAGAAAAATTTCATCCTCACTCCCTCCCCCGCCTAAACGGGGATTCACTGCCCCGTTAGGAGGGCCCCGCCCCCACGGGGAAAATAGACATCTCTAATTGAGAGCACATGAAGGACCACCCACAACTGAGAGCGCATGAAATGAGAATATTAAAAGTTTTAATGAAAGTTGATAGACATATTAGACATAAACTTGGAAGTTCATACATCTATTAGAACAAAATTGAAAGTTTGATTTAAGGGTCAAATTAAACCTTCAGAGACTTATTATATACAAAATTGAAAGTTCAAGAACCCACTTAAATTCAAGACTTATTTGACCTAAAATCTGAGAATTTAGGCTCCTATTTGATAACCATTTGATTTTTAGTTTTTGCAAATTATACTTATTTTTCCACAATTTCTCTTTATATTTTCTACCGTGATTTCCATCCTCTATGGGGTATCCTTTAAGTTTCTAGCCAAATTTCAAAAACAAAAATAAGTTTTTGAAAACCAGCTTGGTTTTTTAAAACATAGGCACAAACTAGATAAGAAAACATAGAAGCCTATTCATAAACATAGTATTTGTAGACTTAATTTTTAAAAATCAAATGATTATCAAACGAAATCTTAGGGACTGAAGTTGCAATTTAACAAATATATATGGAGATAATATAAACATCGAGACTTTGGAGTCTTCTCCTCATTCTTTTACCCATATTGTATCTATTGAAATCACCAAAAAAACATACTCAAAAAAAAAAAAATCACCAAAAAGAAATTGATCAAACAGTGCATCCACCAATACGTATGAACAACGGCAATTTGGAATATTCGAAAGGGTCAATAATATGTCTTTGAAAATATCATGTCCATTGGGTGTTAGGCTACCACCACTCTGTGACAAGTGGTGTAGCTCTCTACCAACTATATCTCATAATAATTACTTTGACTTGGTAACCATATTTATTTTGTTCAATGTTAAAACTAAATTTATTTATACTTTTCATCTTAATAATTGTAAGGGTTATTTTATCTATCCATATAACAAACTTCATTCAAATTTCTACTTCTATGGTTTTATAATTCATTATGATTCTAAAGTTGGATTTGATCTCGTGGATCTTATGCAAGGAGCACAAACACAGAATCTCAATTCATATAATTGTAAAAATATAAATTTAAAAAAAAACATTGTTCCTATAAAAAAAAGCTTTATTGTTAACCAGAAAAAAATAGGAAAATTTTAAAGTAATAATGAAGAAATGAAATTGAACTAGATATTTACATATGTTCGTCCATTAATATTACTTAGACCAAAAATCTTATCTTCACAAAAGACTAATGAAGATTTAACTATGAAAATTTATACAAGTTCTACCATTCTAATCAATTTGAAAGGAAAATAATAGGCCTCCATATCTTTTTTCGATCTAAAACTCCAAAATTCTTACGATTTGAATACTCTCTAAACTACCTCCTTGAATGCCTTCATAATATCTATAGCTGATACAATTTTCTTGGTTGTTGTAAGGACTCTAAGATAAAAGAATCTCCTTATCTATTGTCATAACATTAAATTTTCTTGTTACGGGTCACTCTCACTTGAACCGAAACTGTTTGTAAATGGATGCTTACCATTCCAATTGTAGAATTAATTGCAGAATCACTCTTTTTCTACTTTTCAGGAAAAAAAAAAAAAAAAAAAAGAAAGAAAGAAACTGTTTGCGCAAAATTCGCAAGGAAAGACTAAAGAGCATCCAAGTCCATTAACTAAGACCCTTTTCATTACACTTTGTTGACTGATTTCATCAAATAAGTTTAAAAAAGACACTGTAGAATTGGATAATTTCATCATTTCACAACTTCCAATGCTTCTTCTTACTCTCATCATTCATTATTTCTCCATCTTAAGTTCCGCATGCACATAGCGCCGTAGCTCCTCGCCCCACTTCGGCTTTTAAGTCTCCCACACGCAAACCACATAAAAAAAATTAGAAATGGAAGAAAGAATGAACATCTTGTGACTGAAAAATCTCCCCTTTTCAGAGATTCACGTGCTCATTGAAACAGAATTTGGTTTTTAAAAAGCCAAGAACCGCATTATTATATAAATTGCTTTCTGGGTTGGCCGATTTCTTTTGAATTAAGAGAAGAGTTTGTAACTTTGTTGAGTTTTGTGGGAAAATTTTTGTGGGTTTCTGAGATGGGCCAGTCGGGTTCTGGTGGGGTTTTGTTTGTTTTTGGCTTTTTGTGGTTAATGGGCGGCGGCGGCGGCAGAGGAGGAGGAGGAGTTGAGGGTTTTCCGAGTGAAGATCTGGTGCTCCGGCTGCCGGGTCAGCCGCCGGTCGGATTCAAGCAATACGCTGGGTATGTTGATGTGGATGTGAAAAATGGAAGGAGTTTGTTCTACTACTTCGTTGAAGCAGAGGAGCAGCCAGAGAACAAACCTCTCACTCTGTGGCTCAATGGAGGTTTGTTATGTCCAATTCTGTGTGTGTATTTCTCTAAATTTCAAATCTGAAGTTTGTTTCATTGATTTCAAATTAGTTCATGTTGTTAAATTTCTCCAATAATTCCAATCCTTATGTAAATTTGCTCTTGTTGGGACTGTCTGATTTTGGTTTTTTCTAGGACAATGAGAGCCTATCCATATTTCAATCTATCACATTTTGAGTTCACTATCACAAAATTATTTAACTATCTTTCCTTTGTTCTTCAAATCATGTAATGCTAGTTCTTATTGACTGTTAGTGATTGTTCTGTGGTCAGGACCTGGTTGTTCTTCTATTGGTGGAGGTGCTTTTACAGAGTTGGGCCCTTTTTATCCGAGAGGGGATGGTCGAGGCCTAAGGAAAAATCCCATGTCCTGGAATAAAGGTAAGCGAGGTTGCATTTATATTCACTTTATGTCTGTATCATTTTTTTTGAAGTTTGAACCATTTGAGTTTTGTTTTGCATCTTTTGAAGCTTCGAATCTTCTTTTTGTTGAATCTCCTGTCGGTGTGGGATGGTCATACTCGAACACAAGTTCTGATTATGACTGTGGGGATGCCTCAGCTGGTAAGATAAATCACCCGCAACAATTTTTTTTCCTCGAATTCAACTGAGTTTAGTGATGATTTAGGAGGCGATTGGCTCACAGATTAAGTTTGTATAACCTGACTTTAGATGTTAAGTCTATGTTTGGTGTGTGAGTTTGCTTATCTTAGGCTATGGGTCTCTATGATTACTTTGAACACAGTTTTTGCACTAACTTATTCATTTGTACAATTGGAACATGGATTATATAAACCCAAGTTTTTCAACCTCAAACATAACTGGGAGCCAGAACATTTCCTTATAGAGCAATAGATGAATTAAATTTAGCAAGTTAAACTGGAAAAACTTGCTAGGACCTTCCTATGATTATGAATTAAACTAACCTGAACTGTTTGTGGCAGCCAGGGATATGCATATTTTTCTGATGAATTGGTATGAGAAATTTCCAGCATTCAAAGCTAGGGCGTTGTATCTTACAGGCGAAAGTTATGCAGGTTTGGTAAACATGAACTAGATCAAATTCTCTTTTTTGATGATAAGCAAGTCTAGTAATTGTATAACTTAATTTTCTCGACTCAAGAAGAGTAGCGGAGACTGGATCTTCACTCATTGTCATTTCAAAATATTACAAGAGATCAATAGTTCATTTAAAAGATTAGATGAAATCAAATTCAGATTATGAATCTCTTTCCTAGCTTAGTTTGGAAAAATGTTGTTAATCGATTGGCTTTTATTGCACAGGGCATTACATTCCACAGTTGGCTATTGCTCTGTTGGATCATAATGCAAAGTCCCGTGATTTCAAGTTCAACATCAAAGGAGTTGCTGTAAGAAATAGTAAAATTTGATAATTCAGTTTCCTATCTTCAAATTTTTATTCGCTGTTCATATGGGTTTGTCTTTTTAGATTGGGAACCCGCTTTTGAGACTTGATAGAGATGTTCCTGCAACGTATGAGTATTTTTGGTCGCATGGAATGATTTCGGATGAAATCGGCATGACCATCATGAGTGAGTGTGATTTCGAGGATTATACATTTTCAAGTCCTCACAATGTGTCACATCCATGCAATGAAGCCATATCCGTAGCAAACCACATTGTTGGTAATTACATAAACAATTACGATGTCATCCTCGACGTGTGCTATCCATCTCTAGTAGAGCAAGAGCTACGATTGAGGAAAATGGTATCAACTACATCTTCGTAAACTTCATTTTGCTATCCCGTTCAAGTTGAGTGCTTCAATTGCTGTAATCTAAGTCTTCATCTATCTTTTGCAGGCTTCTAAGGTAAGCTTGGGGGTTGATGTGTGCATGACCATGGAAAGAAGATTCTACTTCAACCTTCCAGAGGTTCAGAAAGCCCTTCATGCTAACCGAACTAAATTGCCTTATGGTTGGTCGATGTGCAGTCCGTAAGTTATACTCGTCATCAACACGACAAAGAATTTCAAATATATGATAACCTCTTTAAGCTTTGTGATTGTGCAAAATAGTAGCTTATACAAAGAAAACCCCAATCATTTTCAAATAAGAAAAAATCTCATTCTTGGTTTAATGCCAAGAGTTTTGCTTATGTTCAAGCACTATACATTGCAAACTCCATTTCAGGAACATGACATTTTGTGAACTTGATTGGCAGAGTAATAAATTACAGCGATACTGATGGTAACATCAACATACTTCCGTTGCTTAAAAGGATAATCAAAAATCGAATTCCAGTTTGGGTTTTCAGGTAATTTTGTTTCATATTTGAAAAGTAGAAGCAAGAAACAGCATAGTTGTCTAGTTGATATATTAGTCATATTCGTTCTAAACATGACATGTCTCGTAACTAGTGGGGATCAAGATTCTGTCGTACCCTTGTTGGGATCTCGAACGCTCATCCGTGAACTTGCTCATGATCTGAAGTTCAAGATTACAGTCCCATATGGAACTTGGTTCCACAAAGGCCAGGTACTTTCTGTATTCTAATCGTTTCATCAGTATGTTTACTTTTGAATTTTGGTTCCATCTTAAACCGTGGCTGCACATCGGCAGGTCGGAGGTTGGGCGATCGAGTATGGAAATCTGTTGACGTTTGCAACGGTAAGAGGTGCTGCTCATATGGTACCTTATGCGCAGCCATCGAGAGCATTACATCTGTTTAGTTCATTTGTTCATGGCCGGAGACTGCCTAATTCGACTCGTCCTTCAATTGGAGATTAGTCTATACAGATTACTCTTACTTCGAATTTATGCATCCAGGAAAATGGAAAAGAAGAAAAATAATTAACATTCAAGCCCCAAGTCTGGGCAGTTTACAGTATTGAATTATCTGGTTTATACCAGTTTCTTCTTATTGAGTTATGTGAAAGTTTGGGTTTGAATTAAAATGAAAAAGATTTGATTCTCTGGATTTCTTGAGTTCAATGCAATATATGTTTTGCGTCTCTCTATCAATATCTAACCGCAATTCAATATTATCCAAAATAGTTAACTCGATCATACTTCAGTTGTAGTAGCCTTTTCTACCGATCGAAGGTTCAAATCTAACTCTCATAAGTATAATTCTAAAAAAAGCAATAGGAAAAGAATCTCCACATGAAACTGAATTTGGGATTATTTTTTAGAGTCTCACTTTTTTAAGTGCAACATTTTTAGAAGAATTATATAGTTGTTTCTAAAATATTTTGGTGTTTCGGAATTTTTAAAATGACTTTTGATTAGGAAATGATTCAATTGATTAAAAACATAGGGTTCGTTAAAGACAAGTGGTTGGGTAGTTAGTTTGTTTTGGTCTTTAGTTTCGTAGTTTATTTCTTCAAGCCTCTAAAAATACGGTTTAAGTGTACTTTGATGGGTTAATATAATAAAGAATTTTTGTGAAAACTTGAGTGCATCGAAAGCACTGTTGATTGTTATGGCAATAAAATAAGACTCGGTTTAATAGCACGGGTGATCCCGAGATAGACTGGTAAAAGCATTCGCAGGTCGTGAGAGGCTAATCTCACGGGATCGACCCCGACTACAGGTGGACCGACCCCATGGGGTCAACCTGGACGACCCTGAGGGGTTCGCCCCGAGCCTAAGTGGGCCGACCCTCGACCGACTTGGATTGGGAGGCCGACCCCCGACCGACTTGGGCTGGGAGGCCGACCCCCCAAGCCCAAGTAGGTCGACCCTCCGACCGACTTGGACCGAGAGGGCGACCCCCTGGCCATAGGTGGGTAGACTCCAGGGGTTAGCCCCGACCGTAAAGAGCTGACCCCTAGGGGTCGACCCGACTAACATGGACCGGGAGGCCGACCCCCCGAGCCCAAGTGGGCGATCCCCTAAGAGTTACTTTCCGTTGTGTCCGTTCAAGAGGTCTGTCGCGTAACGGTTTGGACGAATGGACTGGCGGGAGTCTTTTGGTATGTCACAGGCACCATTATGACAGGTAATGGAAGAGGTGGGAACGTTACAGAACAGTTCCACTCTCGTAACCGTTGTAGTTAAGAGGGTGCAATCATTCATGGTTAATGGGTAATTAAACCCCTAAGGAACCGTTATGATTGTGCGACTATATTATCTCGTTGGAGGAGCCAAGAAAGGTAAGCAATCATTTTTCCCGTGTTCTAGCTTGAGACTCATTTGACGAGAGAGTATTCCCATTTTTAAACTTGAGCGTCGGAGTGTGCGTGGCTCAACACCACACCGGTGTTAGCTGTCTTGTTTTGCAGGAGATTAATGTTCCCAACAATACAAATTCACCATTCATCTGACCATCCAAATTCTGGTATCAACAGTCATTATTCAAGTGTTATCATAAAATAACAAAATTGGATACTTTGAAGGTATAAAAATTTGCTAGAGATTACTATGAAACATGTTCAATTAACTAACATATCGATAACTCATAGTTTTAAATTTTCATTTACATGTCGACATTCTCATGTCGATAAGTGTGACATCGACATGAAGCGTGGATCAATATTTTCATTATGTCATAAAAAATTTATAAAATATAACAAAAATATTAATGAAGTATCATGAGTATGAATTTAATATTAATAATAAAAAATTTAAACTTATTAAATGCGTATTTGTTAATTTAAATATTTATTATAATTTTTCAGAAATATTTATTGATATCAACATTTAATTAATATTTCCCTGACATTTTCATTAACGTCAATATTGGGTGGAATTAAAATTTTGTATTAGGGGGTAAAATTTCAGATTCTGATGTTATAACCTCTCAATTCTAAGAATTCCAAGAGGTATAGATAACTTCGAGGTCTTAATTTATTTTTTTGAATTTAAGACAAACTAAAAACAATTGCTTTTTTTTTTTTTTTCTTGGCCACGAAAATTTCCTAGAGATTAGGGCAGGGAATCCATGGGTGGAAAAAAACCCCAATTATTAGGATGGAAAATTTTCCATAATTATTTTTTGGACGAGGACGGACAGGAAATACATTATCTACCTAGACCCCATCCCTGTCCTTGACCCCCAATTCGATTATAATTGGCTAATTATTTTTGTTTTATTGTAATACATTTATAATAGAAATCTTAAATATTTTTAAACTTTAATTCTTTAAATAAAGAAAATAATAAAAATAATTATTTCAATATACTTGTAGAATTTTAATTATTTTAATTAAAAAAAATAGTCAAAAATAAAAATAAGAAGAGGGAAGTGTTCCTTGTCGGGAACTTGATCCCCGCGCCAATTTCTCAAAATGTAAAGTCGGGTAGGAACGAGATGGGGAGCGCATCACGCCTCTACCCACCTCACTCTGTTGCCATCCGGCCTCAATTAGTAACTTTAGCACCAATTAATAACATCTCTCGAAAGTTGAGAATTAAAATATTTATAATAGACTACATAATTAAAATACTATTTTCAGCTATGTAGTTTGAACATTGTTCCATTTTGGTTCATATATTTTTAAATATAGAATTTTAGTCTATGTACTTTCAATAAAACTTAAAATTGGTCTCTGTGATAAGTTTTGAAGTTATTTATTTATTTATTTTTATCAAAATTAGTTAAATAATAGTAATATTTTTAATACAAGAAAAGACACAAAGTCGACATACGTTCAAAATTTGTAGAGAAAAAACTAATAGACTCATTTTTTAAGAAAATTAACAATAGGGCTCGTTTGATAACGTTCATGTTTCCTGTTTCTGGTTCCCGTTTCTCATTTTTAAGAAACAGACTTGTTTGATAAACATTCATGTTTCTTGTTTCTAATTTTTTTTAAAAACGTTTCTAAAAAAGTGGCAGATTTTGAGAAACTACAAAAAGTAGTTTCTCAAATTCTGTTCATGTTTCTTTTCTGAAGTTTCATGCGTGTATCCCTACTTCTTCTCCTACTCTCTACACCAACTCTCCTCCCTCTTCATTTTCCCTCTTCCACTCTATTTTTTTTCTTTTAATACTTTTTTCTTTTAGTTTTTTCTTTTTATTTTTTTCTCTCTTGCTTCTCTCTCTTCCATCCTAATATTTTTTTTCTTTTAATAGTTCCTTTTTTTATGGGGCACTTGCATGAATAGTAAAAAAAAAATATAAATATTGCACTCATGTCACTCCTTAATTCAATTTACAAAAATAGCAACAAAAAAAGGCCCAACCCAAAAGGATGGCGTGCAAAGTCAAAAATACCCTTACATTTTCGCGCGCGTTTTTCAATCTGAAGTATATTAATAGCCTATCAATAGTCTATCAAAAACATAATGATGATGTACTTATGATATACTGTTGATATATTAATGATATACCTAAAATGAAATATACTATTGATATACTACTGATATACCAAATATAAATTATATGAGATAAACTGTTGATATACTATTGTATCTAAAAAACTATTGCAAGATTTACAAATACCTTCTCCGTGTTGTTCAATATCGAGAAAATCGTGAGTGTATCAACAATAGATCTAATATAGCAAACGATATATCTAATCAAAACTAATTGCACAAGTGATATACTACTAATTCGTTGATTTCAATAATATTAAGTATATATCAATGTGATATACTCTCGATATATACTTTATTTTAGTATATCAACATTATATCACAAATAAGGATTTATGCTTGATAGTGATTTATGGTGACATACTTTATTAAGTAATATTAGGTATATCAATAGGATCTCAAAATCTATTGCTAGATTTACAAATGTCCTCCTTGTGTTTTTCAATATCGAGAAAATACGTAGTTTATCAATAATAGATTTGATATACCAATGATATATCCAACCAAAAAGTAATTACTACATGAATGATATGATATCTGTTGATTTCACTAATATTAAGTATTTATCAGTGTGATATACTAACGATATACTTTATTTAATATATCAACGGTATATCACAAATGGTGATTTATGCTTAACAGTGATTTATGCTGATATATTTTATTCAGTAATATTAAGTATATCAATGGGATCTAAAAAAACTATTGCTAGATTTGGAAATGTCCTCCCGTATTTTTCAATATCGAAAAAATTAGTAGTATATTAACAATAGATCAGATATACCAATGATATATCTAACCAAAAAATAACTAATAACCGTTGATTTCACTAATATTAAGTATATATTGGTGTGATATACTACTAAAATACTTTATTCAGTATATCAACGATATATCACAAATAGTGATTTATGCTTGATAATGATTTATGATGATATACTTTATTCAGTAATATTAAGTATATCAACGGGATCTCAAAAGCTATTTGTAATGACATTACAAGTAGAGTAAAATTCAGGTTATGCTTTTAAATTTTAGGTAAATTCATAATTTAAAACCAAATTGGATTGTTATATCTTATTGTGTGAGATGTGTTATTGTATAGAGTATATCACTAATATACTACTGATATATGTATATGAAGTTAATTAGGGGTATATCAGTAACTCACATATGATATATGTTCATTTTACTGATATACTAATGATATACTAAATGTTAGGTATATTAGTGAAATAAACATATCTAAAATGAAGTACATTAGTGATATACTAATATGAAAAATATCTCTAATTTGCTACGAATATATAGGAAGTATATCATTCTAAATGATATACCTAAAAGAAGGGTATCTGTGGTATATCAATAATATACTATTAACATACTTCGTTTTAGGTATATATTGGTATATAAAAATAAAGTATATCAGATATACTTCTGATATACTTACTTCTGATATACCAATATAAAGTATATCAAACATACTTTTGATATACTAATATAAAGTATATCAGATATACTACTGATATACCAAATGTAAATTATATCAGATATACTACTGATATACATGTTACACTAATGAGGGTAAATCTGGAATAATAAAAAACGAAAAATCAGATTTAAAATTTTTTGCTAGATTTGCAAATCTAAAAATCATAGCTAAGCTTGCAAATATGCTAATATTTTATGTTACCCATTACAATTCCCCTTTTTTTATTTTCTCTTTTATTTTATGTTTTTCTCTTTTCTCTTTTCGTTATTATTTTTTATTTTAATCTCGATTATTTTTTTCTTTTGTTACAATTAAATATATATAAAAAAATATGTATTCTATCTTTTTTTTCTGATTTTACTTTGTGTGTATGACTAATGCATTTTTAAAACAAAAAAAGTTTATTATTAAATTAAAGAAATGTGTGTATGCTCAATTGACTAACCTTAAAATTCATAAATTAGTCTAATTGAACTAACTTCTATAAACTAAAATAGTATAAAGTGAACTGATTTGAGAGATAAATGAAATTACAAATCAAATTTGAACAAGATAAAAATTATTATTATTATTAATTTTGTGTTTGTTTGGAATAAAATACTATAAACTCTTTATGATTATTTTATATTTATTTTAACGCAAGTTATGTATTTTATTATTTTCTATGTACTAAATTTATTTTTACTAAAGAAACAAGAAACATAAATAGTTATCAAACATGTTTCTGTTTTTTATTTTTAAGAAACGAGAACAAGAAACAAGAAAAAGAAATGGGAAACAAGAAACGAGAAACGATAACGTTATCAAACGGGTCCTAAACTAATAGCAAAGATCTAATTTAAGTTTTATTGAAAGTATAAAGACTAAATTTGGACATTTGAAAGTATAGGACTAAAATGGAATAATGCTCAAAGTACATGGACCAAAATGGTACTTTAACATAGGTTTAATCTATAATGTTTGGATTTTTTTTTTAAATTTAGACTTATATTTTAACATTTTTCAAATTAGTTTGTTAACATTGATGAATATTAAAATTGGCTAATGATGGTAAATATTAAAATTAAATTATGATGACATATTATTTAATGAATTGGAAAAGTTTTAGAGAAGAAAAAAGGCCAAGAGAGGGAAGTTTCTAATTTCTCTTCAAATTTCAGAAATTTGAGTTTTCTTCCTCTTAGATAACGTTTTTTATGACCTATGTTTAGTATCAACGGATTTAAAGATCCCCTACCACTAAATTAAAAAAATATTAATATACAAGGGATTAAATAAATACATTTTAGATAACATTAAAAAAAAGGAGTTGTTTAGGCATTGAGTGGGTTATAATATGTGTTATAATAGTCTATAGGGGCCTGTTTGGCCGACTAGTTATTATAACCCGTGTTATAATAACCTGTGAAATACTCTGCACCCTAAACACAAACTATTATAACCCCAGACTATACTACTCTGCATTTTAAATAATATTATATGTTTCACAGACTATAATAACCCACAGACTATTATAACTACTTGTCATTATAACCCACAACCCCTGCCCCAACATGTGTTATAATAACTTGTCGAATACTTTGTACTCAAACACAAACTATTATAACCTAAGAGTAAAAAACTCTACATTTATCCACTCAGTGCCCTAAACAATTCCTAGGTTATTATAATTTGTGGAGTTATATAACTTGCGTTTAAAATGCATAGTTATTTGGTATGAGTTATAATAATTTATGTTTATGATGTAGTCTATTCTATAGACTAATATAATACAAGTTATTATAACATGCACCTAAACAAGTTATTAGCCTTTAAAAAATTCAAGAGTAAAAACCTTTATTTTGAAAACTTCGAGCTCACAAGTGACAGCTATGAGCATTAAAAATCTTCACATCTCCATTTATTGGAATGGTTAAAAAGAAAAGCCGAATAGACTTGTAGATTGTATCACTGCAACTTATTTTACGTACACTTCCATTATTCTTACAATCGCTATAATCGCCTGCCACCATGGCTGGACTCCATTCCATCTAAGCAGTTTACTATTTACAAACCCATAAATAAGGGGCTAATTTAGAGACTAAAAAGTAATTCTCGTTCTCTGTCACAGAAAACACAAATTTCTCCAAAATTCTAAAAAAAAAAAAAACTGCAGATTACGGATTTAAGTATCCTGGAGATGAATCTGTAAAAAATGTTACCTTAAAACAGTCAACTGATCGGCGGCCTAATTCCTCTGGTCCTCCAAACTGGTCTCCGCCATCAATTTCACTTTTCTCAGGTAGTAAGTCACTGGTCAAATGTTTGAGCCAATCGCAATTTATCATCATCTTGCCCGCTTTCAATTGATGTCTGGACTATTAAATAAGTATAGACTTAAGTCCTTGTGTTGGGGCTTAGCTCCCGAACCGTACATGAGCTGCCTTGTATGCCTCTTCCTGCTTCTATCCAACTGTAACCTGGCAACTTTTTCACTCCCTTTGATTTCATTTCCCTCCTTAAAGAGTCAGCTCGTTTCCAATTCTCTGATGCAGCGTATATGCTAGAGAGCAGCACATAGGGTGAAGAACTTTGTGGTTTCAATTCCATAAGTTTCTCAGCTGCACGCCTCCCCCTAACTTCATCGCCATGTTTTCTGCAAGCTCCGAGCAAAGTCGACCAGAGCATCGGATCTGCTTCAAAACCAAGCCTGTTGATGAACTCCTCTGCTTCGTTAAGGAAACCCCATCTCCCAAGAATGTCTACCATACACCCCAAATGATCAACCCTTGGTTGTAACCTGTAATGGCTAACCATCAGGTCAAAGATCTTTCGCCCTTCAGACACTCTCCCGGCATGGCTACAAGCGGAAAGAACTCCAAGGAATGTGACATCATCAGGCATGATGAATTCTTTCTCCATCTGAGTAAATATTTCAAGCGCTTCTTCTGCATAGCCATTCTTAGCAAGTCCAACTATCATGGAGTTCCAAGAAATGACACTGTTTCTACTACCCATTTCACCAAAAACTTGAATAGATCTTTTAACATCACCACATTTTGCATACATGTCTATAAGAGCACTACAGGTTATTTCATCCATGTTAAAGCCAGTATGGAAGATAAGGGAATGAATCTCTTGGCCGTTTTGTATAGAAGACAATCCAGCACACGCTTGAAGAACACTGGCAAATGTTGCTTGGTCTGGTAAGATATTCTTGGATCGCATATGTTGATAGAATCGCAAAGCCTTCTCATAGTGGTTGTTTTGAGCATATCCTGAAATGAGAGCAGTCCATAACACTAAACTTTTTGGATACTGTAACTCAGAGAAGAGAGTTTCTGAGTCTGAGAATCTTTGGGAGTTCATATACATGCACAAGAGACACACACACACCATTTCACTACCAAACAGAAGACCCCACTTCATAACTTGACAGTGAATTTGCCTTCCTACTTTCAGCAGAGATGCTCCATCACATCCATCTAAAAGCCCTGCAAATGTAACTTCTGTGGGTTTAAGTCCAAACATCTGCATCTCTTGAAATAAATATATGGCTTCCTCCAAGTGGTTCATGGTGCAGCCAGCAATCAGAGAGTTTATTGAGACAACACTTCTAGAGGGCATAGAATAAAAGACATCACGGGCTGCCGAAAGAATCCCACACTTGACATACATGTCTATGAGGGAACTTCCAGCACAAATGCTTGAATCTAAACCAACTTTAACTAAGAGACAGTGACATTGTTGCCCTCGTTTTAACTCGAGAACATTTGCACAAGCACTCACTATACTAGCCAAAGACACCTCATCTGGAAGAGCCCCATTCGAAACCATTCTTTGAAACATGAAGAATGCCTCACAATTATATTCTTCCTGCACGTAGCCCACAATGATTGCATTCCATGAAACATTGTCATGAATTTTCATTAACTCAAATTGTTTTCTTGCTTCCTTTAAAGCCCCTGATTTAGCATACATGTCTACCAATGCATTTGCCACAAATAGATTAGATGCAAAATTGTTCTTGATCATAACAGTATGAAGTTGAAGACCGAAATCGAGATACTGCAAGGAGGCACATGCACTGAAAATACTAGTGAAGGTAAACTCATCAGGCTGAGGTCCATGCCGTTTCATACATGAAAAAAATTCAATCACTTCATGGGCAAGCCCGTTCTGTGCAAAACCTCCCAGCATAGCATTCCACAAGACGATATTTCTCTCATCTAAAGAATTGAACACCTCTTTGGCAGCATCCATTTTTTCACATTTGGCATACATGTTCACCAATGCACTTCCTACATACACATTAGCATTTAGCCCTTCCTTCATCACCTGAGCATGAACCGTTGTACCATAATTCAGCATTGATAAACTGGAAATTGCACTTAAAACACTTCCTATGGTAGATCTAGTGGCTTTTAAGCCAGTTCTCTTCAATTTAAGAAAAAAAGAAACAGCTTCCTCTGCAAATCCTCTCTTAGCATGCCCTGAAATCATCAAATTCCAAGCTACAATATTAGGATCGGGCATCTGGGCAAACAACTCACGAGCATCAGCAAGCCTATCTAGAGCCACATAAGCATTTAGAACAGTCACAAGCGCTACCTGATCAGGTACATGTCCAACTCTTTGCATTCTATCAAACACCTCGAGTGCCTCCTCAGGTGAGCCATCTTGAACATACCCAGCAATCAAAGCTGTCCATGAAACAGTATCCAAGTCCATTGCCCCATCAAACACCGAGCGAGCATCTCTTAGATTACGGCATTTGGCGTACATATCAATAAGCCCACCTTGACAAAAATAACGAAACCCAAACCCCATCTTAAAAACACCACAATGGACTTGTCTACCATAGTTAACATCCCCCAACCTAGAACAAGCTGATAAAACCATCGCAAACGTGAACTCATTAGGCCGCACCCCATGATTCCACATAGAAACAAAACATTCAACAACAGTCGCAAATAAACCATGCTTCGAGTACAAAGAAAGCACCGAGTTCCAGGCAAATACATCCTTCTTCTCGAGCCGGGAAAACGCCTTCTGAGCGAAGTCCACATCGCCGCATTTGACATAAAGGTCAACAATGGCATTGCCTAGCAGCCCGTTGAGCCCAACTCCAATCTTCAAACACTTCGAATGAATGAGCTTTGCAGTTCTCAATGCTTGAAGAACTGGCTTAGGCTTTTCGTCGAACAGGTTGTGGGCTTTGATTCTCCTGCACTGTTGCAAGCAAACCTGGAGAAGTTTTGAATGGAGTTCGTGATTTTTTGGTAAAAGTTCGTTCGGAACGAGATCCGGAATCGAATACGAGGTGATTCTGGCAACATTGGGTCGATTAAAGAACGATGGAAGTCCGGAAGAACATGTGAAGGTATTGAGACGCATTGACTTGGTACGGCTTCCACATGACGTGGGGTTAATGAGTCCGCTTCTCTTTCTTTAGGTTATAAAAGCTTTTTTGTTTTTGTTTGCGTCGTGGTTAAAATACCTTTTTCGTCCCCGAGTTTTGAAGTGATAGGTCGCGCGCTATGCAAGTTTTTAAAATAGGCAGCTTTTAAATTCAAATAGGTTTAAAACGTCCATCATGTTATTTTTCTATTTTTTTAATTCTTTTTTAATTAATTATATAAAATCAATATTTTTTTAATTAAAAAAATATATTTTCTCTCTCATCTCCTCTCTCTCCCTCCTCCCTTCATCTTCTTCTCTTAAGTTTAATCTAGAGGTTCAAAACTTAAGTGGGTTTGAAAGCAATGATCATAACTTTGATTATGGATTATGGGTGATTTGAGAAGATTGAGGGAAAAAACTAAATCTTAAAAGAGATTTTTTTGATTCGTTGCAGTTTTGTAAATTGAAGGGTGGGTAGTTGAGATCCACCCTTTTGAAGGAGATACATGAGAGAGAGTGTGTGGAAGATAATGTCGTGGGAGAGGAAAAAGGAAAAGAAGAAAGAGAAGGAAGATGGAGGGATGACAGATGAGAGTGTAATGAGAGAATTAAGAGAGAATTTATTTTTTATTTTTCTAATTAAAAAAAATTCTATATTAAAAAATATTGATTTTATATAATTAATTAAAAAAAGAATTAAAAAAATAAAAAAAATAACATGAGAGACCTTTTAAACCTATTTCTCAAAACTGGGGGACTAAAAGGGTATATTTTAAAAACTCAGGGACCAAAGGCACCTATTGCTCAAAACTCGGGGACCAAAAAGGTATTTTACCCTATATACTATTACCTCTTGAAAGAGAGGGGTGCCTTCGGAAACGCAGACACATGTGATGCATGGCTGTTGTCAGCTCGTGCCGTAAGGTGTTGGGTTAAGTCCCGCAACGAGCGCAACCCTCGTGTTTAGTTGCCAACTGTTGAGGTTGGAACCCTGAGCAGACTGTCGGTGATAAGCCGGAGGAAGGTGAGGATGACGTCAAGTTATCATGCCCCTTATGCCCTGGCGACACACGTGCTATAATGGTTAAATTACAAGTTTAGACTCTCAACTTTGAGATTTGTATCTATTTAGCCCCTGAACTTTAAAAAGTGTTAAATAGGTATCTATACTTTCAATTTTGTATCTAATAAGTCCATGAATTTTAAAAATGTCTAATTAGTAATTGAACTTCTAATTAGTCCCTAACATATTCACAATTTTTAAAAATTAATCGATAAATTATATATAAAATTGATTTTTTTGTCCAATAGAAGTTTAAACTTTCAATTTTGTGTCTCGTAAGTTCATGAATTTTAAAAAACGTCAACTAAGTTAATGACCTATTAGATACAAAATTGAAAATTCAGGGACCTATTGGATACAAAATTGAAAATTTGAGGACTTATTAGACATATTTCAAAATTTAGGGACCAAATAGGTACAAAATTGAAAGTTCAGGGACCTATTTGACACAAACCTTAAAGTTTAGGGACTAAACTTGTAATTTAACCCTATTATAATTTAAACTAAATAATTTTGCATTCTAAATACAAATCATATAACTATTATAACCCATAGAATATTATACTTGAAATTGTTATGACCCACACAATGCCCAAACAGATTTTTAGTCTTTCAAATTTGAGTATGATTACATTTAGGTTCTTGAGTTTTCAAACTCAATAAATATATCCTTAGGTTTTCTTTTAGTTCTATTTTGGCGATTTTGTCAACTTTTCAGCTTTGTATATTATTTATGCGCAAGTATACACATATATTTATAGCAAGTGTACAGTAAATTATCGCATCCACATAGATTAGGACTTTCTATTTTATAGTAATTAATTCTTAGAAAATCAAATGATAACTACTCAAATTCATTTAGAGAACTGAATAACATAAAATAGAAATATTGAAGCAAAAAAAATGCAATAACAAAGTAAAACAGGAGAATCAACCGTAAGCAAATAAAAATCGAATTTAAACTTATGAGCTAAAACAAAGGCTCTAATCAGAGGTGGATCATACTTCGATTAAGCTACAACTTGAGCATGCAACCATTATACTCGGTCCACTACAGATTACACAACGTTATCTTGAATTACCTAAGATTACTGTTTCATTCCCATTATCTCCAACTCAGTTTAACCCACTGTATTTTGTGTACATTAGGTGAGTCTATTGGAATTTATGCCCTAAACTTGTGTAATTTTGATCAAATAAATAAAGGGTTATTTGTTTTGATAAAATTATATTCTTGTTTTATAAATCTAATAAACTAAGCTCCAAGGTTATAATATATCTTGAACATCAGTGTAGTGGACACTATTTGGATTGTGTTCAAGAATATAACCTAAATGGTCTATGGTATAAGAATAAGGTTGGAAACCTTATTCTGGTAACACCATGGATGCGACCCACTTTGTAATTAGTACAAATTAGGTAATCCAACTCATTCATGTGGTTGACATGCGAGTGGGGGCATTCTGTATGAAGAGTTCATACAAGACCGGACTGCAAATTATTAGTCTAACCAGTGTAACACCGTTAACAGGATAAAACTGATAATTTGTAGATGGACATTAGTGACTCGACCTGACTCCTGAGCAAGTTAAGAACTCCTATTTATAGGGGTTTGTCTTTAGACTAGTATGAGTGAGAGTGGCATGTAGCCGACTCAATAAGCCTACCTTCTCAGGGAAAGAATCTCGTAGGTAGTTGGGAACTTAACTGTGCAAGATGAAATTCACTCATTCCTACATTAAGGAATTAGATAGGTTGTTCCCTTAAGAACTGACTCCAGGTCTTGAATAACGGGGCCCCGCCCTCTATGAGGGTATGAGTATATGGTAGGACCTTAGACTTATTGTTCATTAGAGGATCAATGGTGCTTAAGGAACAAAGACGTAATCACAGGGATAAAACGATAATTTGACCCAACCGTGATTACGAACAACTTGTGAAGGGTCGACTCGTGGGTAATGATTATATCAGTGGACACAATATAATCTACAGTGAGGAGAGTGCAGCTACAAATCTATAGTTGAGTGACTTGTAGTTAATGAATATTGATTAACTAGATCAAAGAGTTTGATCAGTTAATCTCACATCATTGGAGCTCATGAACTGTAGGTCCATTATGTCCCTCCGTTGGCTCAACATGGTTATATTGAGGGTATAAAGATAGGAATAAAATTGAAGTGTTTAATTTCATATATGAGATGTTATATCAGTTATATGTGATATAATTAATATAATATATAGTTTTAAGGTGAATTAGATTCACATATTAACTATATACTAAAGAGAGAATGAAAGAGGGATAGGATGGTAATTTCCATCCCTATCTCCTCCTATATATATAGTTGCATAAGATGCAATTAGGTTAAGCCAATCTCAAGATTAACAAACCTAAGCTTTTGTTGTGTTTTTGGAAAAGTTTCAAAACAAAAACTCTCTCACAACATCTCATCACACCTAAAGGGAACCCATATTCCTCACTCACCTAGAGAACAACGGAGAAGATCCGGTGGTAGTGTTGGTGAACATTTGGGTTCGTGTTGCTGAGATCGTGAACGTGAGAGAAGGAACACTTGAAGAAAGAGTTCTACAAAGGTAATATCTCGCTGTCCATATTGTTATTATATGCTTAATCTAGGTAGAATTGTTCTTGAATGTAACTTTTGTAACGAAATCAAGAACGCGCGATTCACTATCGCTTTCGCTGCGGGATTAGATTCCCATCAATTAGTATCAGAGCCCAATTGCGTTCTTGATTTACGTTCTGGATTTTTCAAGAACGAGCTGGGATTTACTGTTTTGTATGAGATGTATGAACGGTTTGCAATTTAGACGTTTTCAATTGTGGCACTTAGATTTACAATTTTCATTGAATTGTTCAATGTAAGGAATCAGTGTTTGGGCAAATTTAATTATAAATCGAGTCTGTAAGTCCATGTCGATCGAGGCAAGGTGGTTGCTGAGAAGATCGGAGCAAAAACGAGCCAAAACAGTGGAGACTGTGTTTTACGTTTACGTGTGCGACATTGCAACATTGTTCATCGGCGTTACCAGCGCCAATGAGGCAGATTTTAGGTTGCAAGGAGACGCGGCGTTGCAACACCCCTCCCAGCGTCTCAACACTTGGACGATGAGTCGATAGTGTTGCAACACCAACACGAGCGTCACAACGCTGAAGGCAAGAGGCGTTCGTGACATGCTGCAGCAAGGCGAGAATCCGAGCAAGGCGCAAGCGTTGTAACGCACTAGAAGGCGTTTCACGCGAAGGAGCAACGGGCGAAAAATGTTTTTTTTTTATATATTAAATATAAAAACGTTTTATATTTAAGTTATATTTAACTTAATTAATTTTAATTGATATAATTAGATTATATTAATTAAAATTGAATTTAGGGTGCCAAAATTGGTCTAATATTGTTATTTAAATTATGCAATTGTTGTGTAATTATTGTCATGCATAATGTATGTTTTTAATTTAGATATCCCACCTTAGGTTAAGCATTTTCATGCATCATTTATAATATAAAGAGTTATATTATATAATTTTCATGAATAATTAATATAAAGTGTTATATTAATTTATGGATAACATTGACATGCATTATATATCATGAGATGACTATGTTATGTATGTCTTATTATTCATGAGATGAATGAACAAACACTATAACATAGTATGCATGTCACCTAAGGTTAATTATTAGTTTTAAAATGTTTAGAACTTGGAAATAATATACCTTAGGTTATCTAGTTCTAATTAGATTAGAATTAGGAACCAAGTGATTTATAAACAATGATTAAAAGAGGAACTATGTCTAAGGAAAGTTACATCAAGGTCAGTATTATTTAAGATTTAAAAAGCGGAATATCCCTACCTGGGAGTGAAATTTAATCAGAGAAGTTTATAAATCACAGTAGCGTCAGCGGGTTTATTAAGGAGTTAATAAACTAGAAATCCTAGGTTAATATAAAAGTTATATTAGCAAACTTAGGATAAAATCAATATAAGAGTTATATTGATTATCGATATAAGAGTTATATTGATACCTTTAGGTAAAACCATTAGCCGGGTTTAGCCTAAGTAAGATTCCTATAGATTTAAAGTATCCAGTGGGAGGAAAAGTGTATATGATACATATTTTTCCACCTACGTATCTCCGGGAAGTTCACACCGTGAGACTCATACTTGGCCTCGTGGCGCAAACGGGAGAGTCCCCCTTCGGTTGGTGTTTGTATGAGTCAATATCAAGGTGAATGGAGAGGGTACTTATAGTGAGTGGGAGCAGGTTTAGTGAAAAAAAAAACCTATGGTCTATTTAGTCGGTTTACACCGTAAGATCACTATGGTCAGCCTGCTAGTTTGGCCTGGACTAGACAATCCATTCAGAGGGCTTGATCATAGGGGATCGAACACAGTAGACACCCGAAAGGGATAAAGATTTCCTTAGTCTGTTTTTCAATCTAGTCTCCCTTCGGCGGATTTTATTGGATGGGGACTTCGGGGTCTAAAGACAGAGGGTTACAAGGTACATAAGATGTGTATGTATCCTGACCGAAAAATGGTAACTAAAGCCTATAGGAATAAGAGTTATTCTGGCATTAGGTTTTGGTCAAGAGTGTCTTGATCCGAGGAGGAGTGTTTTTGATTACCCTTTGGTGTCATACATTCTAAACCTTTAGAGTATCATTGCAAATTATTAATGACCTAGGAATCATTTGATAATTAGCTAAAACATGATTGGATTAGACAATTATAGCAAGAAACTCATACAAGTTAGTTTGTAAATTTTCAACAAAAATGTCTAGCTCTATTATTTCCTTATTGGGTGCGAAAAAGTTAACCGGAGAGAATATGATGACATGGAAAAACAAACTCAATACTATATTGGTAGTGGATGATCTGAAGTTTGTGCTAACTGAGGAGTGTTCTCAGGTGCCAGGCTCGAATGCGTCACGAAATGTTCGTGATGCATATGATCGATAGGCCAATGATAAGGCTAAGGTCTACATGCTGGCAAGTATGTCTGACATAGTAGCCAAAAAGCATGAGGGCATGAAAACCGCCAAGGAAATCATGGATTACATGCGAGGTATGTTTGGACAACGATCCACGAGAGGGCGACACAATGCCCTAAAGTACATATTTAACTCAAGGATGTCAGAGGGTACATCTGTTCAGGATCATGTCCTAGATATGATGGTACATTTTAACATCGCGGAGTCGAATAGTGCTTCCATCGATGAATCGAGCCAAGTCAGCTTCATTCTGGAAACCCTTCCAGATAGTTTCCTACAGTTTTGAAGTAATGTTGTTATGAATAAGCTTACTTTTAATCTTACCTCCTTACGATTAACTCGGACCTTTCATTCTTTGATGAAAATTCGAGGATCGAAAGGTGAGACAAATGTTGCTAGTAGGAGTTATCACGAGAGGTTCGACCTGCGGGACAAAAGCGATGGCTTCATCTTCTTCTAACACGAAAGGAAGAAGAAGAACATGAAAGAAGGTTGGTAAAGGAAAACGAGTGACAAAGCCTGCGCCCGTGAAGGGCAAGAAAGTCAAAAAGTTCTTCGACAAAGGAAAGTGTTTCAACCGCAACGAAAGCGGGCATTGGAAACGTAAAAGCGTCTCAGGAGTACATTGCGAGAAAGAAGAAGCAAGGTAAATATGATTTACTTTGCCTAGAAGCTTGTTTAGTGGATAATGATAAAACCGCTTGGATACTTGATTCAGCGCCACTAATCATGTTTGCTCTTATTTTCGTGGAATTGATTCTGGCAAAGACTCTGAGAAGGAGAGATAACGCTCGGGTTGGAAATGGAGAAAGTGCGTCACCAGTAGCGATGAGGGGCACGATGAAGTTTTACTTTTGCAAGAAATATATGTTGTTGGACAATATATTAGTGATACCAGGGTTTACTAGAAACGTTATTTCAATTTCTTGCCTTATAGAACAATGTATTTCTATTTCTTTCTCAATGAATAAAGTGTTTATTTTAAAGAACAACATGGAAATATGTTCAACTTCATTAGAAAACGGGTTGTATGTTTTAAGGCCTAATTCAGTCAAAATGGTTTCGAACACTGAATTATTTAAAACTGCAAATGCACAAACTAAAAAACGTAAAATTTCTCCTAAAGAAAATGCTCATCTTTGGCATCTTAGATTGGGTCACATTAATCTCAATAGGATTGAGAGATTGATAAAGAATTGACTTCTAAATGAGTTACAAGAAAATACTTTACCTGTATGTGAATCCTGCCTAGAAGGAAAAATGACTAAAAGACCTTTTAGTGGAAAAGGTTATGGAGCCAAAGAACCTCTTGAGCTTATACATTCAGACCTTTGTGGTCCGATAAGTGTTAAAGCCAGAGGAGGTTATGAATATTTCATCTCTTTTGTAGATGATTATTCCAGATTTGGGCATATTTACCTAATACAACATAAGTCTGAAACACTTGAAAAGTTTAAAGAATTCAAGACTGAGGTTGAAAATAAATTGGGTAAAACAATTAAAACGCTTCGATCAGATCAAGGTGGAGAGTACATAGATTTAAAATTTCAGAACTATATGATCGAACAAGGAATTACATCCCAACTCTCGGCTTCCGGTACACCATAACAAAACGGTGTATCGGAAAGGAGAAATAGAACCTTGTTGGACATGGTTCGATCAATAATGAGTTATGCTCATCTCCCTAGTTCATTTTGGGGTTACGCAGTAGAGACTGCGGTATACATTTTGAATAGTGTGCCCTGAAAAAGTGTTTCTGAAACATCTTTTGAACTCTGGAAAGGACGTAAAGGTAGTTTATGTCATTTCAGAATTTGGGGCTATCCAGCACATGTGCTTGTGACAAATCCAAACAAGTTGGATTCACGTTCAAAATTATGCCTATTCGTAGGATACCCAAAAGAAACAAGAGGTGGTTTATTCTATGATCCTAAGAAAGATAAGGTTTTTGTGTCGACAAATGCCACTTTCTTAGAGGAGGACCACATAAGGGACCACAAACCAAGAAGTAAAATTGTGTTGAGTGAGTTAGACGGAACAATAACAAAGGTTGCTAATAAAACTAGTACGTCAACAAGAGTTGTTGATACTAGCTTGTCTAGTCAAGAGAGTCCATCTCAAGAGTTGAGTATGCCTCGGCGTAGTGGGAGGGTTATAACACAACCTGACCGTTACATGGGTTTATCTGAAACCCAAGTTGTTATACCAGATGACAACTACGAGGATCCATTGACTTATAATCAAGCGATGGTTGACAAAGTCAAAGACAAATGGGTCATAGCCATGGACCAAGAAATGAAGTCTATGTACTTCAATTCTGTTTGGAATCTTGTAGATAAGCCTGATGGGGTAAAATGTATAGGTTGTAAGTGGATCTACAAGAGAAAGCGTGGTGTAGATGGGAAGATGCAAACCTTTAAAGCTAGACTATTAGCAAAGGGTTATACCCAGGGTTGAAGGGGTTGACTATGAGGAAACCTTTTCACCTGTTGCTATGGTAAAGTCTATCCGTATCTTACTTGACATTGCCGCATATTATGACTATGAGGTATGCAAATGGATGTCAAGACAACCTTTTTGAATGACAATCTTGAGGAAAACATCTACATGGACCAACCCAAAAGGTTCATTGAACAGTGAAAAGAGCAAAAGGTTTGCAGCTTAAAAGGTAAATTTATATGGGTGAAACAAGCCTCTAGGTCCTGGAATATAAGATTTGATGAGGCAATCAAATCTTATGGTTTTGACCAGAATGATGATGAACTTTGTGTCTACAAGAAAATCATCAATAGTTCTGTCGCATTCCTAGTTCTATATGTGGATGATATCCTATTCATTGGGAATGATGTAGGATATCTTACTGACATTAAAAATTGGCTAGCTATGCAATTCAAAATGAAAGATTTGGGTGATGCACAATTTGTTTTTGGGATCCAGATTGTCCGAAACCACAAGAATAAAACACTAGCCTTGTCTCAAACATCTTACATAGACAAAGTGTTGTCAAGGTTTAAGATGCAAGACTCCAAAAAGGGCTTATTGCCTTTTAGACATGAAGTCCATTTGTCTCAGGAACAGTGTCCTAAGACACCTCAAGGAGTTGAGGATATGAGACAGATTCCTTACGCATCAGCTGTTGGGAGCCTGATGTACGCCATGTTGTGTACTAGGCCTGACATTTGTTTTGCAGTTGGAATGGTCAGTAGGTATCAATCCAATCCATGACTTGAACAATGGAGAACGGTTAAAACAATCCTTAAGTATCTATGGAGAACAAGGAACTACATGCTTGTGTATGGGGCTAAGGATTTGATCCTTACAGGATACACGAATTCTGACTTTCAGACTGATAAAGATTCTCGGAAATCTACATGATGGTCAGTATTTACTCTTAATGGAGGAGTTGTAGTATGGCGAAGCGTCAAGCAAGGATGCATCGCTAATTCCACCATGGAGGCCGAATATGTAGCAGCTTGTGAAGCATCTAAAGAGGCCGTTTGGTTAAGGAAATTCTTGCTAAATTTGGAAGTTGTTCCAAATACGACTTTGCCCATCATTTGTATTGCGATACTTGGTGGTGTAGTGGCAAATTCGAGGGAACCCCGAAGTCACAAGAGGAGAAAGCACATTGAGCGGAAATATCATTTCATCCGGGAGATCGTGCATAGAGGAGACGTGATTATCACGAAGATAGCCTCAGAGCACAATGTTATTGATCCTTTTACAAAGGCTCTCACGGCTAAAGTATTTGAGAGTCACCTAGAAGGTCTAGGTTTACAAGTCTTCCCCAACTAGGGCAAGTGGGAGTATTTTGTACAAAGGGTTTAAATGCCCTAGTTTATTGTATTTACATTACTGTAATGTTTTAGTACTCCACAAGCTTTAGGTCAAGTGGGAGATTGTTGGGATTTATGCCATAAACTTGTGTAATTTTGATCAAATAAATAAAGGGTTATTTGTTTTGATAAAATTATATTCTTGCTTTATAAATCCAATAAACTAAGCTCCAAGGTTATAATATATCTTGAACATCAGTGTAGTGGACACTATTTGGATTGTGTTCAAGAATATAACCTAAATGGTCTATGGTATAAGAATAAGGTTGGAAACCTTATTCTGGTAACACCATGAATGCGACCCACTTTGTAATTAGTACAAATGAGGTAATCCAACTCATTCATGTGGTTGACATGCGAGAGGGGGCATTCTGTATAAGGAGTTAATACAAGACCAGACTGCAAATTATTAGTCTAATCAGTGTAACACCGTTAGCAGGATAAGACTGATAATTTATAGATGGTCATTAGTGACTCGACCTGAATCCTAAGCAAGTTATGAACTCCTGCTTATAGGGGTTTGTCCTTAGACTAGTATGGGTGAGAGTGGCCTGTAGCCGACTCAATAAGCCTATCTTCTCAGGGACAGAATCTCGTAGGTAGCTGGGAACTTAACTGTGCAAGATGGAATTCACTAATTCCTACACTAAGGAATTAGATAGGTTGTTCACTTAAGAACTGACTCCAGGTCTTGAACAACGGGGCCTTGCCCTCTATGAGGGTATGAGTCTATGGTAGGATCTTAGACTTGTTGTTTATTAGAGGATCAGTGGTGCTTAAGGAACAAAGAGGTAATCATAGGGGTAAAACGATAATTTGACCCAACCGTGATTACGAACAACCTGTGAAGGGTCGACTCATGGGTAATGATTATATCAGTGGACACAATATAATCTACAGTGAGTAGAGTGCAGCTACAAGTTTATAGTGGAGTGACTTGTAGTTAATGAATATTGATTAACTGGATCAAAGAGTTTGATCAGTTAATCTTACATCATTGGAGCTCATGAACTGTAGGTCGATTAGGTCCCTCCGTTGGCTCAACATGGTTATATTGAGGGTATAAAGTTAGGAATGAAATTGAAGTGTTCAATTTCATATATGAGATGTTATATCAGCTATATGTGATATAATTGATATAATATATAGTTTTAATGTGAATTAGATTCACATATTAACTATATACCAAAGAGAGAATGAAAGAGGGATATGATGGTAATTTCCATCCCTATCTCCTCCTATATATATAGTTGCACAAGATGCAATTAGGTTAAGCCAATCTCAAGATTAACAAACCTAAGCCTTTGTTGTGTTGTTGGAAAAGTTCCAAAACACAAACTCTCTCACAACATCTCATCACACCTAAAGGGAACCCACACTCCTCACTCACCTAGAGAACAACGACAAAGATTCGGTGGTAGTGTCGATGAACATTCGGGTTCGTGTTGCTGAGATCGTGAACGTGGGAGAAGGAGCACTTGAAGAAAGAGTTCTACAAAGGTAATATCTCGCTGTCCATATTGTTATTATATGCTTAATCTAGGTAGAATTGTTCTTGAATGTAACTTTTGTAACGAAATCAAGAACGCGCGATTCACTATCGCTTCCGCTGCAGGATTCGGTTCCTATCAGAGTGATTATCCTTAATCCACTCACTTAGCTAGCTACTAACCCTAACAAGGAGCTAATGTGGTTTTTAAGCAATCACATTTCCTTATTCTTCCTAGAAATCAGAGAAACAATGCTACGAAATGGTTAACCAAATGGAATCGAGCTAAGAAATAAGTACACTTAAAAACCAAATTGAGGAAATGATACATACTTAACTATAACATTAATCGAAAGTCATCATTCTCCAATCTTCAGGCAATTTAGTTCATAATGTAAAATAATAAACAACAAGGAAATCGAAATACCACCATTAATAAAACAATGTCGAAAATAAAAACTAAACACAAAGAGAAGAAAAAAAAGAAGAAATTAGAGTGTTTCCCCAAATAGTTCGTTTCAACATCAGCTCCAGCTCTGTAGGAGAAAAATCTTCCTTATCGGGAAAGCCCATCGTCCATCGTCATCCTTTTCAAGGTTTCACCTTCTTTCTCTCCTTTCAGACCTATCTTTTCGTTCTCTTCCACCTTTTCCTCTTAAAAGAGTGGTTGCCCAACCATATAACCTCACGATTTGTGCAAATAAGAGCGGATTAGACCCATGGCGTGGCACGCTTCTATAGGCTAAACAACGTTGACTATTCTGACATATTCCAGCTCAATTAATGAGTTTTCGTTCCCATGTGCAGAAATTATATGACTAAAATGCTTTAGCAAAACAATGTATTCTTCAGCTTGATCACCACTTAACTTCTTAATTTTTCGGTATTAACAATTGAATCAGTCAGTTAAAGTCATAATTTCTATAATAAAGATTTTGCAACTACTCGAATTATTACTAAAGCACTTATAAGCTTTCAGTGAGGAAGTTCATGCAAATCACAATAATTAGGAAAAAGTAACAACTGAATTAGCTCTAGATAACTCATTTCTAAGAATTATCACACCCCAAACTTGCATCATTACATGTCCTCAAGTAATGCTTTCTCTACCTGCACATGCCAATAACCACTTCTACCTGAATATATAGTTCTTAAACTATATACTACCATCTATGCAACAATGCTCTAGCATCAAACTTGCTCTCTTACCTTAGTACATGTTGTCTTACTTCAAGATTTCAAATTTTGTTTTTTTCACATGTCTAAGACTTAACTAGACATCTTTTAGCTCCAAGCCTTTATCACCAAAGAACTCTAATCCTCAAGCTCACTAAGCAATCCCAAGGCCAAAATTACTCAAGAGTACTTCCTTTCTAAAACTATTATTTTGAAGCTAACACAGAACTCACATTACTTCTTTTCTAAAATATTTGTCTCTTCCTTTTTTTTTTTTCACACTCTAATACACTCTTAGAGATCCTTGAAATCAAAACCCTATTTCTTAGAATGAAAACATTTTAGATGTCGTGCACTCTAGCTTTCAAGCTCATCACCTCAAAGGAATAACATTCATTTCAATTCTTTTCTAAGATTGACACTCAAGTCACTCCACTCTTACTTCTCAGAATGACGACATTTTATGATGGAACCCACCTAAGCTCTAGGAAAGTTGTGACTATTCGGCTAACACTCATCCCTTGCTTTTTTTTTCAAAGCTCCTCCATACAACTTATGCCTTCGCTTTAGAGTGTTAACACTTGTGGTGAAAACATTGATCGCTAAACAATTTGCTTATGCTTAGTATGATGTCTTATGCGCTTATACACATAAATTTGTAGCTTAGCAACAAGTAAATTATCATAAATCCTCAAAGATTAGTAATTTTCTACCTTATCTAGGTTAATTCTCGGAGAACTCAATTGTAACCAAACAAATCATTGAGGTATCGAAATGAAAGGAATAGAAAGATGGTGGAATAAAGTAAATGCAGGGACAAAATAGAGACAAAGCACTTAACAAAAACAGAGCATAATTGATTCAAAAGATACCAATTAATAAAAACATGGTTCGGATCAGAGGCAATCATGTACTTAACTACACCTTCGCTAAACAAATACTCATGCTAATTGAATCACACTACAGTAAACATGACATTCTCCCGAATCACCGATTAAGCGTTGTTTTATTCTCCTTACTTCAACGATAAATAACCCACTGTGTTGTGTGTGCATTAGGTGAGTGATTATCTTCAATCCACTCACTTAACTAGCTATTAACCCTAACTATGGAGCTAATGTGGTTTTTATGAAATTGACTCTCCCTATTCTTCCCAGAAATTAAGAGAACAAAGCACGAAATGGTTTGCCAAACGAAATCGAGCTAGGATTAAGTATACATAAAAATCAATTTGATTAACTATAAAATTTACTTAACTAAATGATGTTAATTTAGAGTCATCTTCTAATCCTCATCCTTAGGTGAGTTAGTTCATATTCGAAAATAAAGAAAAATAGAGGGAAGAGTGGATATTCATTAAAGAGACAGTAAATAAAGCCAAACGACTTCAAAGTAAAGGAAAGAGAGAAGAAATGTTGTTCTGAGTCTTCAGTTTCAACTCTGGCGAGAAACCTTTTATTTTGGGCAAAACTCTTCACTCCAGCAGCTCTGTTGCAAGGGACTTATCCTTTCTTTTCGTACAGGTCTTCTCTCCCAAAAAACAACCGTCCTCAAATATGAAAAGCTCCCCTCCTTAAATGCGACTACTTTAATCCATTTCCTCTCTTTTGGGGCAAATCAGGGTTGATTAGACGTTTTTATCCATGTGGCATCAACTTAGCGGTCAATTGGAGCTGAATGGACTGACATCGTCCATGTCAATTAATGAAATCTTAATTCTCACGTGTGAAATCTGTTTGGCTTCTGAAGAGGCTTTTTGCTCCAAGAAATAGTTCAAATTCTGCTTCCCGTTGACCTTGAGCACTCAACTATGGCCCAAACCTGATAAAGAGATAGATGTTGTGCAAAAACTCACTATACAATCATATGCAATAGTAGGTAGTAGATGGTAAACAAGGTCGATCCCACAGGGACTAAAGTTAGCAAAAATGTTGAAATTAAGTACAAACTCCTAAGTGCAAAACTATACTAACGAACGCAACTAAACATGTAAAACGAGTAGAAACAAGCACCAAAGTAACCAATAAAGTAAAGGAGACTTAAAAAGGTCAAAATCTAGCTTAAAGAAAAGGTTTAAGAGGCTAAACGAGTACTAAAATGACAAAAATAGAGGGTTGGAATTTAGGGAGGCAGTGGTTGTTTTTGCTCTTTTGAGGCACCAATGCTACAACATTAATCACCACATTGTTATACAACAGGGAATTTTATGCTAAAACTAGCCCGAAACCACCCGAACTCGATTTTCTTACCTTCAACACAGAGTTAAGCATATGTCTATGAAACCCCAATGCTAATGGATATTAAAAAGACCAAATTCCCTAAAATCACAAGTTTAGAATGCATGTCTTCACCCTACAACTTCTCCCCTTTGAGAAGTCACTTGCTCCATTTGTGCTAATCCACCCATTTCTAACCCTTTCAGTATTAAGAACAAGCTAATGCCTTACTTAAGGTGATCAAACTCAAATAAGAACCTGCAACAAACACCACAAATGAAAATATAACTTCAAAAATATGCATTGAATGAAAAGAGTTCAAACAAACCACCTCCTACCACAAATTCCAACTCTAAAATACGTAGCCCATAACTGTAAATCTGAAAATAAACCTCAATAAATCAAAAATTAATAGCATAATGAGAGATTTAAATAAGAATTACACCAAAATGGCTTCAAGAGTATGCAAACCTAGCTAAAAACTTAAGAAAACCTAGGGCAAATGAAAATCAACAACAAGAATGGAAAAACCAGCAAGAAAATGAGGAAGAAAGGGTAGAGTGTAATGACCCTACTTTTAAAAACTCTATTTTTAAAGGTCATTACTATCATGCATGCATTCGAGGCCCTAAATGACTTTAAATAGATAAAACTTGATAATTTAAAACACTTTAATTTGGGATCCCATAGAAATACAAAACATTTAAAAAACATAACTAAGTTCGTCCTCTAGTTTCAAAACTCTATAATACATAAGCAGAAGACAATAATCATTTAAAAATGCTTTCTAAATCATGGATGTGGAAATCATGACTCGGTTCCCATGGCATTCGTCGCGCATCCCTGCACTCGCCTGGTATGCTCTCACCTTTACCTGAAATTATTTTAAAAACGGAGAAAACAAAACAAAAGTAAAGGGGTGAGTATTATAAAATACCTAGTAAGTAAGGGTCGGAAGATACAAACACATGCAACATGACTTTTTTTTAAACATGACTTTTAAACATGACTATTATTCGTGACATTTAAAAATCATAAAACTTTATGTAGTAGGACCTAAACTTTCTTACATAAAATCATGACTTTTCTCTTTGGTTATACATGGTCAATTGAGTCTACCTGAGTCCTTTCATGTTGAGTCCCTCACAGACCCCTATAGGTTTTGAGTCCCTCACAAACCCTTATATGTTTTGAGTCACTCACAGACCCCTATAAGATTTGAGTCCCTCACAGACCCCTATAAGAATTGAGTCTCTCACAGACCCCTATAAGTTTGACCCATAGGGTCTCTGATGCATGTTTTACCATGCATAAATTCTCAGGAGACCAATTGCCACAACCTACATAACATGTTCATATACATACAATATGCATGAGGTCTTATACGTCAGTCACATATACATATGCGGTCATAATGATACAACAATCACATAATCATGGCATAACTTTCATAACTTTGAACTTGAGTCAATCAATCATAATTAATAAGTACGTTTATAATTTAAGATACATAATTAATACAATGACATAACTGAAAATCTCAATATGCAGAACTACACATAACTGTGTCAAGACTCATTTTAAATACTTTGAAATCATTTTTGTTCGGGTCCTCTCAAATCCTTGAGTCGTCTGGAATTCTCCCAAATTTCAAGATAAAATCATTTTTGTAAAATCAAATGCTTCGGGGAAAATTCCTAATATCATTTATTGAAAATTCATCCTTTTGGGCAAATCCTTAAAACGTATTTTAAATACATCTTTTAAGACATTCCCTTTTCAAATTACTTTGTAAGAAATCCCTTACCTTGGGTTTCGATCTAAGGTCTCCAAAAGCTCCTAAAATCTTGTCTTTACTTTCACATTCAACTCGACACTTCAATTTCCAAATGCTCAAACTTCCGACGACCTGATTCAAAATGCTCAATCTGGTGGCTTGCAGTTCTGGCGAGTACGGCGTATGTAGCAGACGCGTGCATCGACTGAAGACTGACGACGCGTGCAACAGTTCAACCACCGGCGGCTTCGCGTGATGGAGGTTGCAGCAGGGCGAGGGTGTGAGAATGAGGCTGCTGGCGAATGACCTGCGTGACTGCGAACGGGGAGGATGAGCGACGACATGGACGAGTTGTCGAACGGTAGTAGGGTCGACTGGTTCGACGAAGAGCGAAGGGGACACGTCGACAACGTGCCACCCCTCTTCCTCTGGTTCTGGCGAGCTCAAGCCTCCGGCGTATGCTGCACGTGGGTTAGACTGACTGCTGGCGATCCTCCTTGTGCTCCTTGGTCGCCGGCAGCTTCTTCTCATGAAGGAGGGCATGGAGAAAGGGAAAGTGAGAGATGAGGGAGGTCTTCGTTATGTGCGCCCAAACAAGACAAAACCCTAATTGGCTTTCCTTTAAGAAAATTACAAAAACACCCTTTTCTCTTCTTTTTAACCACAAGTAAGCCCTTAACTAAATTAAATGTTTTTAACAAAAACTTAATTACACAAAATCCTTAATTTACATAACCTTTCAATAAATTACAAAGCCCTAAGGCCCGATTAATTTAATTCCAAATAAATTAATTCAAACACACAATTTAAAAAGTACTTGAAGTTCCACGGCGTTACAATCTTTCCTACTTAAGAACTTTCGTCCTTGAAAGTTTCCAATCTCGCAATAATTTTGGGATAGCTCGCTCGCACCTTCTCCGCTCGGTTACGACGAGTCTTCGATCCTATTCGAGAATTAATATCAGCTGCTTCTCAAGTATCACATTGGCGAATACGTATTATTCAACAGTCTCATAACTTTAACTTGAGCTCCTTCTCCACACTGGTGTCTTTCTAATAAGGCCTAAATAACTGATAATCTTGACTCGAATTCTAAATCTTGAAAGTTTCGAATCCAATAGCTTAGGATATTTAGCTCGTGTTTTCTTCGCTTGCCCCCAAGTAGTCTCTTTTGTCTTGCCTATTCTAGAATGGAATGCTTTACTAAACTGATTTTTTTTTTATATTTTTTTTAGGGTTTATTTTACCAGCTACTAGCATCTACTTTGAGGCATGACTCAATCGTTCGTTTGATCATCGATTCCATAAGTTTATCACTTTCTTAAGAGGTGTGACTTTATTAAGGATGGAGTTAGCAACTTTGTTCCACGATTCAATACTCTCTGCATTATTGGTTCTCACCACTTCCAACGACCTTTTAGCGAACGTTGTAGTGGCAATCTCACTCACGTACTTAATTAACTTTGGGCTTCCTATTGAAATTAATATCTCGTTGACAACTTTAAGTCATGGTAGGAGTAACTCAAACTTAGGTCTCCTTTTGTTGTCGCGACACATGGAATGTTTCATAAAACTTTAACAATTTTATTACCAAAAATGCTCTGGAAAATTTCGGTAGCATAATGACATAACTACAACGATGCCAAAAATTTTCTCTAACACCTGTTTAACAGAAATTGCACTTCTAAAACCAGACAATCAACCAATCATGCCTCCAAACTTCATTTCAAGGTTACTCAGGGTTCAGAAACACGAAATACACAGGAATGTTGAACAACCAAATATAAATGAAACTCAATTTCTTTAATTGTAAACAATGATTCTTCAAAGACAAGATAATCTAACAATCAGGTTGCGATCTCAACTTTAAAACGAACTTTAAGAGAGTGTAACAAACTCCTCTTGACTTACCTTGTTTTAGAGCCTAATTAATTATAGATTATCACATTAAGTGTCAACATTTTCATTGCAAGTTCCAGGTCATGAATGAAGGGACTTAACCTAACTTAACCTATGCCTCAAATATTTTACATAAGGCGTAATAATGAACTTTTACTGTTGCATTAACGCACAAGTTAACACTTCTATGGAGACATCACTGTAAACTCATAGTGCCCATGACGTGGCTTGAAATCTATCTTAGGATATCTTAACTCTGATTCCTAATTGGTGATAACTCGTCCTCATATTCATCATAGAGAGTATTGTTCTTCTTGTAACTAATGGAGTAGATCGTCTTTTTGAAGAGGGAGATATTCGTTTTTAGCAGCGACTTTAATCTACTTTCTATGATCTATGCACGGGCACATAAATACGTCTTCCCCCCTTTTTTTTAACAACATTGGTACTCCTTGGGGTGTTATGCTAGTATTGACTCTTTATATAAAAGGTCATGTATCTATAGCTCGAGCTCTTTTATCCTTGCTAGAAACACTATGGGACGTATAAAACCTTTATTAAAAAAAAATGATCCTGTAGTGTAACTTAAGCTCTTTAACTCTGCCGACACATTCTATAAGGTGTATAAGAAATAACCGATGTTCTCTTACTTTAACTTCATGCTCATGTCTATCTCTTATGCTAAGGGTAACCTCGAAAGGTTAAAGTTACTAAATTTGACACCAACACATTTTCTTCGACTTACTTTCCTCGAACTTGGTTTTCTACTTTTAGTTGAGTTAAGAACTTCCTAGTTCTTTGTACTAGTTTGATTCTAACGTCGAAGTCTCCAAAGCCTTATTGAATGATCATCAGTCTATTCATCTACTAAATAAACCTCTTAGAGTTTCATTCCAATGGTTCATGTACGAAATTGATCATGTAAAAAATTTAAACTCTTTAAGTAATTGAAATCTAAATGGTTAACTCCCATTGTCTCTGTGACGACCATCATCACAGGTATTATTATTTATTCTATTTAACGCTCTAGTAAACGCCGTGTTTAGCTGGATTAGTGATTTTTGAGCAAGCTCGGCGAGAGGGAGGCCGTAATTTTGTTTAGCTTATGTGAATTGTTTCTTTTAAGATGAGGTTAACTATGAAAATTAAAGGGGAAGGTAATTTCAAGGGCATTTTGGTGATTAACATTTAAAGGAGGGCTACTTTGGCAATGTAAGTTTAACCTAAATTGTGGTATATAAGCCTCCTTAAGTGAAACCCTAATTCTCCAACATCTTCATCTTAATTTTTCCCCAAACCCTAACTCTATCTCTCACCTCCATCTCATTTGGCAAACCCTAACCCTAATATCATACCACCTCCTTCCTCTCCTTCTCGCTCACTCATTTCTAGCGGAACCCACCCTGTGTGCCGCCGCTTGGTGACCGTCCATGAGTCCCTCACCGAACCGCAACCATCGAACGAGGTCGCACGCAGACCACCGGAATTGTGGTCTCGTTTTGGTCTCACCGATTCGCAACCCCAGAGTCGAACACCACTGCCGTCTTCGAGGAACGCGACGACCAGCGGCTCACGAGTCTCTAGGTACCTCGCCGCGTGAACGCAGAGAAAGAGGAGCGCTTTCACCGCTCGTCTCGCAACCCGCCGTCGCCGAAGTCGTTCCGCGGCATTGCAGAGGTCACACCGGCGCCGGTGGCCGGTTCGCCACGGAGACCTCACGTCGGAGCTCGGCGTCGACGCTGAGCCGCCGCACCGCAACCGCCGCCTTGAGCCGCCGCCGCCGCCGAGGGCGTCACTCGCTCACCTGCGTTCGCGAAAGCCCACCCGAGGTCACGATCGGCCATCGTCTGCAAGCCGGAAACCTCGGCCTCGCGATCAGCCACTCCGACGCCCACGCCTGCAGCGCCGAAGTCAACGCTCGAAGTCCTCCAGCCGCCGCTCACGCGCTGCGACCTCCGGTACCGCCGCCGACGAAACGCGCACGGCCGAGAGCCCACGGAAGCGGCCGCCGACGCGATTCCGCTCCTCTTCCGCCGTCGTGACCTTCACAGCAGCGAGGATTTGTCGTTCGGTAAGCGACCGTGCTAGGTATCGAGTTCGGTTGAGAATGATTTGTGTACCGTCAATGATTTAAGCGTTTTGGTTGAGAACTTAGGTTACGTGTTCGAATATCTCTTGTAGGAACCGAACTTGGAACGGAATTGGAGGTCGATTGCCAAGCGAACTAAGGAATATCGAGTTCTCGCGTGAAAACCGAGGTAAGCGGGACACGACATCGTAATACAGTATTTCGAGTTTCGCATGATTAGGGTTTAAGTGTGAATACTGGGAGTTTGATTTCGGAAGTTATGATGTGAAGCAGGTTTCACAAAAAGGAGAGTAAGCGAGGAGTTCAATTAGGTTTTGGAGAAAAAGCGAAGCTCGAGGTAAGGGACCTCGTGCCGAACTTTTAATGGGAGAAATTGAAAATGATTTTTTATGATTTTATGCGAAATAGTTTATATTTTTCACATGAAAATACACAGTTATTATTTTGAGAATACGTGATATTTTATGTGCACATACTCCGATGTATTATGTGAAAATAAACCATTATTTCATGTGAAAGTATTCTCGTATGTCATGTATAAGGATCCCATTATTTCATGTGAGAATAGGACAGTAGTTGTATGAGAATGTTTCATGTCCTTACAAAAGTATGATTTTTCACACTGTCCATGAGAAAGTATGAATGATATATTGATGATGATGTTTGTGATATGTACACCATGATTATGTGACTGATGGGACCTCATGCATGTTTTGTATGCCACGAAATGAATTAGCGTATAGTGTGGACATTGGTTATCCTGAGAGAGATGACTCAGGATGACCAGTCGGCCTCACAATTGTATGAACAGCCATGGATTAAAGACCTGGCAATTATATGAACAGCCATGGATTAAAGACCTGGCAATTAAATGAACAGCCATGGATTAAAGACCTGGCAATTAAATGAACAGCCATGGATTAAAGACCTGGCAATTGAATGAGCAGCCATGGATTAAAGACCTGGCAACTGAATAAGCAGTCATGGATTAAAGGCCTGACATTTTAAATATGCAGCCATGGATTAAAGACCTGGCAACTCTAGAAAGTTTTAATTCCCATCTATGTATGTTATGAATGAGTTTAAAGATCATGATTGTATGTGTATGCATATCCCAAACCTCGGTAGCGAGGTTACTTACTGGGTATTGTTTTGCAATACTCACCCTTTCTTTTAAAAATGTTTTCAGGTAAAGGGAAGGACGTGCAGGGCGTGTGACGGGAGAGCGTTACTAAGACCATGGGAACCAGCATGATTTTCCGCATATTCTTATTTTGAACTATTTTTGTCTCTATGATTTTAATTGAAGTTGAACTTGTTTACAGTTTTAATAGGCCAAGTGGATTTGATGTTTTAACTGATTTTTACTGTTTTGTTTTGGGATCCACGAATCATTTACGATAAATGGAAATTTCTTTTAAGTTCTTTTATTTCTCGACCTATAAATGCATGCATGTGTAGTAATGTCCCTAGGGATTTGGTCATAGAAAAAAAAAGTAGGGCGTTATAGATTGGTATCGAGCCCTAGGTTTAAAGGGTTCGTAGACTTGCTTACTGAGTAAGCACAGCAGTAGTTCCCATGGCTTAACAACGCTTTCGATCCACCGCCAGCACGTCCAGGATATTTTATTAAGAAAGTAAATGATTATGATATGAATACTGAGATTATGCATATACATAACCCTAAAAGCCCCAAGGGTGATTCTATCTTATGATTTGAAAGTAAAGGAAACCGAGTTAGAAACTCTCTATATTGTAGTTTTGACATAATGCCACCTAGAGGCCGGGGAGAGGTAGGGACGTGGTAGGGGCGGAGGGCAAGGGTAAACGTTGACGCCCAACCGGAATTACCCCCTGGATCGGGAAGAGATTACTCCACCCGCTCGAGACCTCCCCAGACCCGCCCCGACCGTCGGGAGAATGTACTGCATTGCCCCCGTGGCGGACGGGGAACGCCAATGTTATGACTATGATGGTCGAGGCCATGCAGAGCCTAGTGCGAGCCACAGTAGCCACCCACCGCCCAAGCAAATCGGGCGGTAAACGACGCAACTCGAGTCCCGTTACGAAGGACTTCGTGAAGTATGATCCGAGATCTTTCAATGGGTCTTCGGTGACCCCACCTGCGGCGAGTTGTGGTGGCCGTCCTCCATTGAGACCATCTTTGATCGATGAACCGCCTCGAGGACCGAGAGGGTGTCTGCGCGACCTTCATGCCGAGGATGACGCGTACTTGTGGTGGGAGTCCGCCCAAGGAACCATTGTTGCAGCGGAGAAACGATTACTTGGAATCTATTCAAAGAAGCATTCTCAGCGGAAATTCTATCCTGCTGCGCTCGTTAAGTTGAAGCAGCGCAATTTACAAATGTGCGTAACCGGAGGGCCGTAGAGATATATGAGAGGGAATTTACCCGTTTGTCCCGCTTTTTGCCCCGAGCCCGTGGATACTGAAGCAAAGAAGACCGAGCGCTTCATCATGGGGCTAGATGAGAATGTTCGAGGCTTTATTCAAGCATTAGCACCTCGATTACGCCTCGCAGGTGAGAGTGGCGGAGGCGATTTGGGTGCAGCTCGGATCGCATGGCAGTGGTAGTTAACTCGGGGCGGACCATAGCGAATCATAAGAGGAAGTGGGACCACCCCATTCCACCACAGCGCCAGCAACAGACACCGTGATAGACCGTGGGCATTTCCGCACGAGTCCGGCCCGAAACCACCGGTCAACAAGATCGGGAATAGCGGCGGAGATAGAGCCACGGTGCAAAGAATGTGGTAAGTCGTGACTGGGTAAATGTATGGCCCGATCCGGAGCGTGCTTCAAGTGTGGAAAGGAAGGGCACTGAGCTAATATTTGCCGAATCAAGCCAAAGACTAGCGACCCACAGAGTTATGAGTAGTGGGCTGCATG
The DNA here is from genome assembly GCA_036507285.1 of Trichosanthes cucumerina. Lineage (NCBI taxonomy): Eukaryota > Viridiplantae > Streptophyta > Magnoliopsida > Cucurbitales > Cucurbitaceae > Trichosanthes > Trichosanthes cucumerina. Next base: position 94,104,649 of record CM071835.1, on the reverse strand, counting down.
AGGCGGCCATACATACATCGGGAGAGCCTATGCAAGCACCAAAGAGAGACATCTATGGCTCAGACTCGGTGGTTAGGTGTACACTTCCATTACTTGGGCACCTCGCCTTTGTACTATTTGATTCTCGGTTCTACACACTCTTTATTTTTCGCATCCTTTGTAAGTCAAGTTTGAGTTAGAACTAGAACGATTCTGAAGATGCCCTATCTGCTCTCCACTCTGCGGAATAAATTTGTTGGCCAATATGAAAGTCAAGGATGGTAGTGTGACCATCGCAGACCATGAGTTAGCAAAGTGAACCTAGTGGTCTTAGATATGTTTGATTTTGATGTAATTTTAGGCATGGGTGGTTAGCTTGAGAACCATGCTTGTATTGATTGTTTCGGGAAGGAGGTAGTGTTCACTCCTCCTAACCAACCCGCTCTGAGTTCAGAGGCACACAGAGCGAGGAAGTAGGCCTAAGGTAATTACCGCCCTTAAGGCGTAAAATTATTGCATCGGGGAGCTTGGGGCGTCTTAGCTCGCATACTAGATGCAAGATGCACAGAGATCTCGGTGACATCGGTGCGGTCGTGAACGAGTTTCTGACGTCTTCCCGAGGACCTCCCGGAATACCTCCACTGTGGAGGTAGATTTTAACATCGGATTGGAATTGGGGACGACCCGATATCCAAGGCCGTCTGATGAATGGCGGCTGGCAGAGTTGAAAGAACTAAAAGTACAGTTACAAGACTTGCTAGACAAAGGGTTTATACGCCCAAGCGTTTCACCCTGGGGAGCACCTGTATTGTTCGTGAAAAAGAAAGACGGATCCATGCGCCTGTGTATAGATTACAGGGAGTTGAATAAAGTTACGATCAAGAATAAATACCCTCTCCCGTAATTGATGATTTGTTCGATCGATTTAAAAGGAGAGCGGCGATGTTCTCTAAGATCGATCCGAGATCGAGCTACCATCGATTGAGGATCGGTGAAGGGGATATCCCTAAAACAAAGATTGAGATCACATTATGGGCATTACGAGTTCACGGTGATGCCGCGTTGTCCACGACCAATGCTCCCGCCGCCTTCATGGACTTGATGAACCGTTTGTTCAAGGAGTTTCTCGATACGTTCGTGATTGTATTCATCGATGATATACTGATATACTCCAGGTGTGATGAAGAGCATGAAATGCACCTGAGGAAAGTCTTACTCACACTGAGAGAGAATAAGTTGTATGCAAAATTCTCCAAGTGTGAATTTTGGCTCAGGCAGGTATCTTTTCTAGGGCATGTGGTGTCGAAGTCGAGTCTCTGTTGATCCGGCAGAAAGTGGAGGCCGTCACACACGGTGGCCTCGTCCCACCACCATTACTGAGGTACGTAGTTTTCGGGTCTTGCAGGATACTATAGGCGCGTGCGAGGATTTTGCCAAGATAGCCATGCCTATGACTCGGTGACGCGTAAAGGAAACTCATTTGTTTGGGATGACGCTTGTGAGGCGAGTTTCCGGGAACTCAAGCCACGCATTAGTGTCGCCCCGATTCTTACTGATTCCGAGGAACAGGAGCTTTGTGGTTTCTGGTGATGCTTCTAAGAAAGGGTGGGGTGTGTAATCGATGCAAAGACGGTAAAGTAATAGCTTATGCATCCCGACAATTGAAGACGACGAGAGGAACTATCCAACTCATGACCGGAACTAGCGCGCAGTGGTATTTGCGTTAAAAACGGAGACACACTACGTATGGCGAGAAAATTCGATTTTTACAGATCATAAAAGTTCAAGTATCTGTTCACCCGAAGGAATTGAACATGAGGCAACGCAGATGGTTGGAATTGGTGAAAGATTATGACATTGACATCTGATACCATCCGGTAAGGGCTATGTAGTGGCCGATGCCCTCGCAGAAGAAGCAGATGCAGCTTGCTGCGAGTGAGTGACAGATATGCGCAGAGTTACTGCAGAGTTTGCTCGAAATGAAATTGCGATGCTAGTAGGAAAGACCACGGCTCGATTAGCCCGATTAACGGTCTGCAACCGACCTTGAGGCAACGTATTATAGAGGCTCAAAGAGTGGACCCCGATTAGTGGAGAAACTACTGCAGAACTACAGTGAGTTGTTGTGAGTTTTCCCTATCCACGGATGGAGGATTGCTATTTCGGGGACGATTGTGTGTGCCGACGATGACAAGATGAGAAGCGAGATTTTGAACGAAGCCCATAACTCACCATTTTCTATGCATCCTGGCAGTACCAAGATGTACCGAGATCTGAAACAGTCGTTTTGGTGGTGCAACATGAAGCGCGACGTGGCGAGAGTTTGTCGCCAAGTGTTTGACTTGTCGCCAGTGAAGGCACCTAGACAGAGGCTGCGCAGGATTGCCTGCAACCATTACATGTGCCTCGGTGGAAATGGGAGGAGATCTCTATGGATTTCATAGTTGGACCGCCTAGAACTTTACGAGGTCACACAGGTGATTTGGGTCATAGTGGACGGAGTTAACAAAGTCAGCACATTTCATACCAGGGAAGCCCACCTATTCTACAGATAAGTGGGCGCAACTTTACCTGGAAGAGATAGTCCGGTTACATGGAGTCCCAGTCAAGATTATTTCAGACAGGGATCCACGTTTTACCTCCAACTTCTGGAGAAGTTTACAGAGAGCGTTAGGTTCGCAGTTGAACTTGATGCGACTTTTCATCCACAGCACGGATGGATGAGGCGGAGCGTTTAAACCGGATATTAGAGGATATGTTGCGAGCTTGCACTTTAGACTTCGAGCGGTTGGGACACTCATTTACATCCGATGGAGTTTGCTTATAACAACGATTATCGATGCGACCATCGGAATGGCTCCATTTGAAGCTCTCATGGAAAACGTTGCGAGAACTCCGTTTTTCGGGGGAGGAGGTTGGTGAACGCCGATTGTTGGGTCCGTAATTAGTACAGTCACTAATGAGGCAATGCAAAAGATCGAGGCACGAATGCAGACCGCCCCAAGTCGACAAAAGAATTATGCCGACACGAGGCGAAGGACCTAGAATTCGATGTTGGGGACCACGTATTTCTTAAGGTGGCCCCAATGAAGGGAATTTCGAGGTTTGGCCGTAAAGGGAAGTTAAGTCCGCGATTCATCGGACCATTTGAGATCTTAGAGAGGATTGGTGCGATGGCTCTCTGATTAGCATCGCCGCCTTCTCTTCGGCGGTTCATAACGTATTCCATGTCTCCATGTTGAGAAAGTACGTTCCGCACCGACTCATGTCATAGACTTGAACCATTGCGATTAATGTAAGATCTCGAGTTATGGCGAAGCGGCCGGTTCAAATTATTGCGAGAGATCGAAAGACCCTCCGTAACCGCGAGATCAGCTTAGTTAAGGTATTGTGGCAGAACCACCGCACGGAGGAAGCTACTTGGGAGCGAGAAGAGGAAGTGCGAGCTAAATATCCAGAACTATTTCAAGAATAGGAACTTTCGAGGACGAAAGTTCTTAAGGAGGGAAGATTGTGACGACCATCATCACAGGTATTATTATTTATTCTATTTAACGCTCTAGTAAACGCCGTGTTTAGCTGAATTAGTGATTTTTGAGCAAGCTCGGCGAGAGGGAGGCCGTAATTTTGTTTAGCTTATGTGAATTGTTTCTTTTAAGATGAGGTTAACTATGAAAATTAAAGGGGAAGGTAATTTCAAGGGCATTTTGGTGATTAACATTTAAAGGAGGGCTACTTTGGCAATGTAAGTTTAACCTAAATTGTGGTATATAAGCCTCCTTAAGTGAAACCCTAATTCTCCAACATCTTCATCTTAATTTTTCCCCAAACCCTAACTCTATCTCTCACCTCCATCTCATTTGGCAAACCCTAACCCTAATATCATACCACCTCCTTCCTCTCCTTCTCGTTCACTCAGCCCTAGCCGGAACCCACCACCGTGCCGCCGCCAGCTGACCGTCCGCGAGTCCCCAGCCGAACCGCAACCACCGAACGAGGCTGCACGCAGCCACCGGAATTGTGGTCTCGTTTTGGTCTACCGTTCGCAACCCTAGAGTCGAACACCACTGCCGTCTTCGAGGGAACGCACGACCAGCAGCTCACGAGTCTCTAGGTACCCTCGCCGGCGAACGCAGGGAAAGAGGCAGCTTCACCGCTCGTCTGCAACCCGCCGTCGTCGAAGTCGTTCCTCGCCGGCATTGCAGAGGTCTACACCGAAGTGCCAGCTGCTGGTTCGCACGGAGACCTCACGCCGGAGCTCGACGACGCGAAGCCGCCGCACCGCAACCGCCGACCTTGGCGCGCCGCCGCCGCCGAGGCGTCACTCTCGTTCGGCCGTTCGAAAGCCCACCCGAGGTCACGATCGGCCATCGTCGCAAGCGGAAACCTCGGCCTCGCGATCGATCACTCCGACGCCCACGCTGCGCCGCGAAGTCAACGCCGAAGTCCTCGGCCGCCGCTCACGCTGCGACCTCGGCCGCCCGCCGACGAACCGCACGCCGAGAGCCTGAAGCGCCCGCACGCGATTCCCGCTCCTTCACCGCCGTCGTGACCTTCACAGCAGCGAGGATTTGTCGTTCGGTGAAGCGGACCGTGCTAGTATCGAGTTCGGTTGAGAATGATTTGTGTACCGCCAATGATTTAAGCGTTTTGGTTGAGAACTTAGGTTACGTGTTCGAATATCTCTTGTAGGAACCGAACTTGGAACGGAATTGGAGGTCGATTGCCAAGTTTAACTAAGGAATATCGAGTTCTCGCGTGGAAAACCGAGGGTAAGCGGGACACGACATCGTAATACTGATATTCGAGTTTCGCATGATTAGGGTTTAAGTGTGAATACCGGGAGTTTGATTTGGAAGTTATGATGTGAAGCGGAGTTTCACAAAAAGGAGAGTAAGCGAGGAGTTCAATTAGGTTTTGGAGAAAAGCGAAGAAGCTCGAGGTAAGGGACCTCGTGCCGAACTTTTAATGGGAGAAATTGAAAATGATTTTTTATGATTTTATGCGAAATAGTTTATATTTTTCACATGAAAATACACAGTTATTATTTTGAGAATACGTGATATTTTATGTGCACATACTCCGATGTATTATGTGAAAATAAACCATTATTTCATGTGAAAGTATTCTCGTATGTCATGTATAAGGATCCCATTATTTCATGTGAGAATAGGATGAGAGTTGTATGAGAATGTTTCATGTCCTTACAAAAGTATGATTTTTCACACTGTCCATGAGAAAGTATGAATGATATATTGATGATGATGTTTGTGATATGTACACCATGATTATGTGACTGATGGGACCTCATGCATGTTTTGTATGCCACGAAATGAATTAGCGTATAGTGTGGACATTGGTTATCCTGAGAGAGATGACTCAGGATGACCAGTCGACCTCACAATTGTATGAAACGACCATGGATTAAAGACACGGCAATTATATGAACGACCATGGATTAAAAGACTGACAATTAAATGAATAGCCATGGATTAAAGACTGGCAATTAAATGAATAGCCATGGATTAAAGACCTGGCAATTGAATGAGCAGCCATGGATTAAAGACCTGGCAACTGAATAAGCAGTCATGGATTAAAGGCCTGACATTTTAAATATGCGACCATGGATTAAAGACACGCAACTCTAGAAAGTTTTAATTCCCATCTATGTATGTTATGAATGAGTTTAAAGATCATGATTGTATGTGTATGCATATCCCAAACCTCAGAGCGAGGTTACTTACTGGGTATTGTTTTGCAATACTCACCCTTTCTTTTAAAAATGTTTTGGGTAAAGGGAAGGACGTGTGGGCGTGTGACGGAGAGCGTTACTAAGACCATGGGAACCGACATGATTTTTCCGCATATTCTTATTTTGAACTATTTTTGTCTCTATGATTTTAATTGAAGTTGAACTTGTTTTACGTTTTAATAGGCCAAGTGGATTTGATGTTTTAAGCGATTTTTTTCTTTGTTTTGGGATTTGGGAACAGGCTATTTACGATAAATGGAAATTTCTTTTAAGTTCTTTTATTTCTCGGCCTATAAATGCATGCATGTGTAGTAATGTCCCTAGCGATTTGGTCATAGAAAAAAAAGTAGGGGCGTTACAGTCTCGACTCAAAACTTGGGCTCTATCTTTCCATTTCATGCTTACTTTTTTGTTAAGGGCATTAAGCTTATGGTGCTACTTTTAAAGTTCCATAACAAACCTACCTTTAGTCACACATTAGTTGTCTCTATTCATATTACTGGTTATGGATAAAAATTAAGTGTTTCGAAGTACCTTGAGAAATTAACTTCCACTTCCTAACTATCAACTCATCTTCCATTTGAATCTTAAGTCCTTTTTAAAACTACTTTGCATTTTTGTGATTTGCATCTACTAGGATGGTTCGTTTAAAGAGAGTTCTTCATAAAACAACCTATACTTTATCCTTAAGTATTTCCGTTCCTTTGGCATGACATAATGGTCATACACATCTTCTCTTAAAAGTTCCATTCAAAAGACATGAACTTCAGTATTTTGTGACTCGTAGAAAACAAACCTTAATTCTTTGAAGCTCATTTTCTCTTCACCTTTCAACTCTGTAGATTTCATGTCCAAGTACCCAATTGGGTGGTGAAGATTTTTTTTAAGACTAACAAAGTTGGGCATTCCATAGTGGCATATACTACACCTCATGACTTTTCCATCCATTTCATCTGGCGCGAATAAGTAAAATTAAAACATTTTACCTAACTCATTGAAACCTCAAACTTCTCAAGGGTAGTCAAAACCTCTATCGTTCGAAGTTTCACTTAAGGAACTTAGTTGCTTGGTGACCTTTAAACTACTTCAGTGTTTTAAAACCTACTGTTCCCTCCATTGTCTAAATCAATTCCTTATATAATGAACAAACATGTTCTTTATGTCCATAAAATTTCATTTAAGTATTAACATTCCTAACTCAAACATTTTCTTTTCTATCATCAATAGTAGGGATCACATGCATTCTTTTTCCTTTCAGCGTAAAAACACGTCGACTTCATACCATAACTACATAAAGCTTCAAATACAGACACTTTCCGTCTTTAACCAATCAGTAGAGAACATATTCTCATTCCTTCGAGCTTAGAAATACATTATGCTCAAATTTCATATATATCTAACTGTACATATAGGAATACATAATTTTCTTTTCATAAACGAAAACAAACTTTATTTCAAAGGCATACCTGGCGATGACTGTAAGTTACTACTTAGCGATGAGATTATTAGGGCTTCTGATGTAAGCAAGTCTACAGAACCCTAACCCAGGGCTCTGATACCAACTGTAACGACCCTACTTTTAAAAACTCTATTTCTAAAGGTCATTACTATCATGCATGCATTCGAGGCCCTAAATGACTTTAAATAGATAAAACTTGGTAATTTAAAACACTTTAATTTGAGATCCCATAGAAATACAAAACATTTAAAAAACATAACTAAGTTCGACCTCTAGTTTTAAAACTCTACAATACATAAGCGGAAGACAATAATCATTTAAAAATGCTTTCTAAATCATGGATGCAGAAATCATGACTCGGTTCCCATGCATTCGTAGTGCATCCTTGTCACTCGCCTGATATGCTCTCATCTTTACCTGAAATTATTTTAAAAACGGAGAAAACAAAACAAAGGTAAAGGGGTGAGTGTTATAAAATACCCAGTAAGTGGGGGTCAGAAAATGCAAACACATGTGACATGACTTTCTTTTAAACACAACTTTTAAACATGACTATTATTCGTGACATTTAAAAATCATAAAACTTTATGTAGTGGGACCTAAACTTTCTTTCATAAAATCCTGACTTTTCTCTTTGGTTATACGTGGTCAATTGAGTCTACCTGAGTTCTTTCATGTCGAGTCCCTCACATACCCCTATAGGTTTTGAGTCACTCACAGACCCCTATAAGTTTTGAGTCCCTCAAATACCCCTATAAGATTTTGATGGAGATCTTATCTCCTTGAGCAGTGAAAACGTGTTTGGGATCTTAATTACTTGATTGTTTTGCTTAAAACAAAAACCAGTACATTGACAAAAAGAACAGAACAAGCATGCTAATTCTAAACTAATTAGGCATGGATTAATAACATACAAACATGCTAAGTTTAACGATTAAACTAAAGAGAATAGAAGGAATACCTTTGTAGTTTCCAATTCTCCAGCACAGCAACTCCTTGCTCCAAAAGAAATCAGCAACACAGAAACTTCAAAAGTTCTCTGTTTTTCTCTGTGAAACAACACCACTACTTGGATCACCTCCTATATCTCTGAGTTCCACTTAGATCCTCCTTTGTGGGAAGAATTCCAACAATTGGAAAAATTTGAGAATGAGAGTGTGTGAGAGAGAGAATTCTTTCAATTGGAAATCAATCGCTCGATCTTCTGCTTCTCACCAGGAGAAGAAGAACCTTCAGTGGGTAACTCCCCACTCCCTATCGAGGGGGAGTTGGAGAGTAGTGGGAACGTGTCCTCTTGACACGTGCCCAATTAATAATATATTAATTAATTAATTAATTTCATTAAATTAAATCATATTTAATTCAAATATAGTATTAATTGAATGATTAAATCATATTTAATCATTTTACCCTTTATACTATAGTTTAATGTACATCTCATGCACATTTTGTTTTAACCTATAGTTTGCAAATGTGAATAACATTCACATCTAAAACAATATTTGAACTCTTTCAAATATTCAATTCTCTCATATAATTTAATATGAATCATATTCACATTAAATTTATAATATATAGTTCCAAAACTATATATTATATCGTATCAATATACATTAAATATATTCCCTAATGAATTTGAACATTTCAAATTCAAATGATCTAAGAACCCTTTACGAGCTAGAAGGTGGACCTAATGGACCTACAGATCGTAAGCTCTAACGATACGAGATTGCTCAGTTAATCTCATTAACCTCCCAATCAACATTCGTTAATCTGCGGAACACTCCACTAAAGTCCCACAACCGCACTCTTCTCACTGCAGATATATTTCTGTGTCCATGGATATTGACCAATAACAGCAAGTCAATCCTTCACGAATGTTCGTCACACCAGTTGGGTCAAATTACCGTTTTACCCCTGGGTTACATCTTGTGCCTTAAGTACCAGTACTCCTCTAATGAACAATTTGTTTGTGGTCCTACCAACAAACAGAGTCCCTCTCGGGCCAATGAGAGGGTCGGACCCTTTGTTCAAGTCCCGGAGACACCACTTAAGGGGTCATTCCTCTACTTACCCTAGTAGGCGGGAATGAGTGAATTCCATCTTGCTAAGTTAAGTTCCCAGCCGCTCACTCGGTCTTGTCCCCAAGAAGGTAGGCATATGGAGTCGGCGAATCTGGCCACTCTCACCCATACTAGTCAAAGGACAATCCCTCGCAAACAGGAGTTTGTAACCTGCTCAGGATTGAGATCAAGTTGCCTAGGTCATCCTAGTGAAATAGAAACCTAACTAGTCAACGGAGTTACAGCTAGTGGTTACTATTTCGAGGTCCGGTCTTATGTAATCTCATTACATAGGATATCCCCACTCACATGTCATCTACACGAACACGTTAGGATCACAGTGTTTGTATCAAATACAAAGTGAGCCACATCCATAGTTTAACCAGGGTAAGGTACCCAAACCTTATCCCCAACTATAGACCCTTTAGGGCTGTATCTCGAACCGAGATCCTTTTTATGTACATTACATTCAGTTAAAGATTAATTTAACAGCCTTGGATGTTTAGTTTATTGGATTTAGGGTTTAAATAAAGGCAAACTCGTAGACAACGAATAATAACATTTTATTGAAATAATAACACTTTATTACATTAATTAGAACATAATTACAAACTACGAGTTTTAGGGCACAAATCCCAACAGATTTGAGTCCCTCACAGACCCCTATAAGAATTGAGTCCCTCACAGACCCCTATAAGTTTAACCCATAGGGTCTCTGATGCATATTTTACCATGCATAAATTCTTAGGAGACCAATTGCCACAACCTACATAACATGTTCATATACATACAATATGCATGAGGTCCCATACGTCAGTCACATATACATATGCGGTCATAATGATGCAATAATCACATAATCATGGCATAACTTTCATAACTTTGAACTTGAGTCAATCAATAATAATTAATAAGTACGTTTATAATTTAAGATACATAATTAACATAATGACATAACTGAAAATCTCAATATGCAGAACTACACATAACTGTGTCAAGACTCATTTTAAATACTTATTTTTGTTCGGGTCCTCTCAAATCCTTGAGTCGTCTGGAATTCTCCCAAATTCCAAGATAAAATCCTTTTTGTAAAATCAAATTCTTCTCGGAAAATTTCTAATATCATTTATTGAAAATTCATCCTTTTGGGCAAATCCTTAAAACGTATTTTAAATACATCTTTTAAAACATTCCCTTTTCAAATTACTTTGTAAGAAATCCCTTACCTTGGGTTTCGATCTAAGGTCTCGAAAAGATCCTAAAATCTTGTCTTTACTTTCACGTTCAACTCGACACTTCAATTTTTAAATCTCCTATATCATAATCAAAATTCATAACTATTTCTTACTTAAACAAGCTTTATTCGAAATTCGACAATAAGTAGGTCAATTTACCACTAATGGAGGCTTGAAACGGACTCGGGAAATGAAACGGGTGCAAACGGGCAGTTACGGCAAACGGCGGCGCGTCTCGGAGCGCCGAGCATACCATTGGGAAGCTTTTGGCCCGATCTATCCAAAACCAACCTCTTCTCTCTGAAAACTGGTCAAATAAGTGATGACCGACCAAACCAAACATCAAACTGGCAGTTCATAACTCAAACTTCTGACGACCTGATTCGAAATGCTCGATCTGGTGGCTTGCAGTTCCGGCGAGTACGACGTCTGTAGCAGACGCGTTCATCGACTGAAGACTGATGGCGCGTGCAGCAGTTCAACCACCGGTGGCTTCGCGTGATGGAGGTTGCAGCAGGGATGAGGGTGTGAGAACGAGGCTGCCGGTGAATGACTTGCGTGACTGCGAACGGGGAGGATACGCGGTTGTATGGACGAGTTGTCGAACGACAGCAGGGTCGACTGGTTCAACGGCGAGCGAAGGGGGCACGTCGACAACGTGCGACCCCTCTTCCTCCGATTCTGGTGAGCTGTTTTTTTTTTAAAATCTACCTCCCTCGGCCGACGCCAAAAAGCCGTCTCGTGCAGGAGCGAAGCCGCTTGACCGAGTTGTAGAGGGGAAGGAGCAAAGCCACTTTACCGAGTCAACGAGGGGAAGGGGCGAAACAACTTGACCGATGATAGAAGGGAAGGAACGCTCACATTTTGTTTTGCTTCCTCTTTCATTTGCATTTCCAAATTCGGCTCGCTCCCGGCTACGTGTCCTTTGGACCCTTTTCTTAGAAGTGGATTCGAACAACTGACACAAGGATTTTTAGTCCTTTGCTAAGCCTACGGCGTCTGCTGCACGTGGGTTGGACTGACGGCTGGCAATCCTCCTTGAGCTCCCTGGTCGCCGGCAGCTTCTTCTAGTGAAGGAGGGCATGGAGAAAGGGAAAGTGAGAGATGAGGGAGGTCTTCGTTATGCGCGCCCAAACAAGACAAAACCCTAATTGGCTTTCCTTTAAGAAAATTACAAAAACACCCTTCTTCCTTTTTTTTAACCACAAGTAAGCCCTTAGCTAAATTAAATATTTTTAACAAAAACTTAATTACACAAAATCCTTAACTTACATAACCTTTCAATAAATTACAAAGCCCTAAAGCCTGATTAATTTAATTCCCAATAAATTAATTCAAACACACAATTTAACAGGTACTTGAAGTTCTGGGGCGTTACGTAGAGGATGAAGAATTTTCTTATTCTTCTGCAAAAACAACATAAAAAACAACAACTCCTCCTCTCCCTTCTAAATTTGTGGGTTTTTCTCCCTTTTTGGCTTCCCTCCTTTTTCACGATAGAACTTCTCTTTTCTTTCTAAAAAAGGGTTGATTTGGAGCACCTAATACACGTGACAACTCACCATTAGCTCATTTTTAATAAATAGTGACTCAAATGCTGACATCATTGATAGCACACAAAATGTGCTATTCTTAGGCTTATAATTGGCTAGTTTTCATGATAATTTCAAAGCTTTTACGTGTTTAAATAATTTAATTTTAGGTTTAAAGCTTAAACAAACCATTTGGAGATATCATGAATTACTCGGGTTCAATTCGAGGCTTTTTGGAGCTAAAAATAACATCAAGTGGAAGATGAATGATCATTTCAATCAATTGGAGCCGAGGTGAAGGCGTTGAAATGCCTTGCATGGCGTCGCAACGCCGTTGTTGCAGATTTTCTACATAGAAGAGCCGTGAAGACGACGTTGCAACGTTGTTTTGCAGCGTCGCAACGCCAGATCGATAGCAGGCGCACGCGTTAGGGTAGTGGCGTTGCAACGCCGCAGATTTTTTCCTTATTTGTTCAGCGCCTAGGGCACAGCGTTGCAACGCTTGCCCTAACGTTGCAACGCCGTGCCGATTATGTGTAGAAATAGAGCACTTTGTACCCTTTGCAACTGGAGCCGAATTTGATAGTTTTTAGCCCTAATTTCGAAATACACACTTTAAAGGGAGAAAGAAGAGCATTCCTTGGGAGCTAAAGCGTTTGTGGAGGCTCGAGATTGTGACGGGAGCTCGAGAATGAGGGACCGACATCGACACATAGAATTTTATTTCTCTTTCTTTTAGTTTGTAACTTAGTTAAAGACTATTCTATGACTTTAGCTTATTTTTATGGTGATTTTTGAGTAGCTAATTGTCGTAGTTAGGAGATTGAATAACATGTTTTGAATTTATTAAATTATGTATTGAACTTTGTTGTGTTATTTATTTTTGGCAATTCGTTCTTAAATTTCTTGATCTTGTTAGTTGAAGTGGACTCGAGAGAAAAAAGCTTATATTAGAGCAAAGTTGCCAAAACTGAAATTTGGTATGAGAGTAACTTAGAATTCTTTGGGAAACATATAAAGAAGTTGCTTAATGTCGTGCATGCTTTTAAAATTCATAAGGAAACTTTAGGATTTATCACTGTGCACGAGGCTCACCATGGGTCGAGAGATTCTTTTGAATATTTGTATTGCTTGTTTATAAATTCACAACCATAGTTCATTGCATGTGTTAAATAAGGAATTAACTTGTGAAATCAATTTCCCTACAAATCTATCATATTCTTGTCTCCAATTGTATATTTACTTTTCTATCTTTGTTTTCACCCTTATCCCAAGTTTTGTTGCTTTAGATAAAATTTAGAAAAAGTATCTTGGTAATTAATCAATCTAGAAACCCATTCCTGAGGATAATACTCTGTACTCAAATCACTATATTAAAACTTGACCCGTACACTTGCGGTATTGCAATATAAATATTACTCAACAAGTTTTTGGCGTCATTGCCAGGGAATGACGATTATTTAGATTGATTAATATTAGGAGAAAATTCGAGATTTTAGACTAAAGTTTTTTTTCTTATTTTTTTTATTTTTTTTCTTATTTATTTTTTTCTTTTTTGTTTTGTTCCTTTTGTGTCTCAAGGTGTATGCCCAAGGCTAGAGTTGCAGACTTTCAAACTTTTGATCTTGAAATTGAAAGGATTTGCAGAAGACTTCTGAGGGAAAACAGAGTTGAAACTCATCAAATGGCGGATCAGGAGATTGTCAACAATCCTAAACCCATCAGGGAGTATTTCCAACCTGTATTTAATTCTGAACAGGCTGGAATAGTCCATGCCCCTGTTAATGCTAACAATTTTGAACTGAAAACATGGTTGATTCAAATGGTTAGAGAAAATGCCTTCAGAGGGCTAGCCACAGAAGACCCTAATTCTCACTTGCAAACTTTTTTGGAAATTTGTGGTACAGTTAAGTTAAATGGTATTTCTGCTGATAGTATTCGCTTACATCTCTTTCCTTTTTCTTTGTAGGGTAAGGCTAAAGAATGACTAGGGTCCCTCCCACCAGGAAGTATTACTTCTTGGGAAGAGTTGACCCAAGACTTTATGACTAAATTCTTCCCACTTGTGAATGCTGAAAAGCTAAGGACTGAGATTGGAACATTCAGGCAACAAGAAGGAGAGCAACTGTTCGAAGCTTGGGAGCGTTATAAGGACATGCTGAGGAGGTGTCCACAACATGGTTATCTAGATTGGCTCTAGGTTCAATTATTTTATAATGGGTTTGCAGGTCGAACTAGAACCATTCTGGATGCCACAGTTGGAGGGGCTTTCATGGCAAAGACTGTGCCAGAAGCGCGAACCCTCCTAGAAGAAGTGTCAACTGCCAGCTACCAATGACCAATAGACAACGAAATATCTAAACCAGTAGCTGGACTTTATCAATTGGATGAGGTAACTGCTCTTAAGTCACAAATGGCATATCTCACTCACGCCTTGAATAAACTTGTGGGAACCCTCCAATCAATGGCTCCCTCTCAATGCTCCCAGCTTAATGGAGAATCTAAAATGGAGCAGGCACACTACCAAAACAATAGAAGCAACCCCTATGGAGGACATCAAAATCAGAATACCACTCCAACACATTACAATCCAAGTTTAAGGTATCATGAAAATTTTTCTTATGCTAACAATAAAAATGTGTTGAATCCTCCTACATGTCATGCTTCTACATCTGAGAGGAAACCATCGCTTGAGGACACAGTGCACTCCTTTATCACTGAATCCAGAAACAGGTCGAATCAGCTGAAAAATGCAGTCATCAGTTTGACTGGTATGGTGAGCAGTTAGGGAGCTGCTATAAAGAACATCGAGACTCAGATCAACCAGATGAATACAACAATTCATGCTCTGCAGAAAGGTAAGTCTCCCATGGACTCATATCTAAATTCAAGAGAAACTTGTAATGCAGTTACACTGAGAAGTGGAAGGAAGCTTATAAGGGAAGGAGCTGGAAAGGAAGAAGCTCTTGAAGTGGCAACTGGGAAGTCTCAGCCTACCAGTGACACCAAACAGGAGACATAGACTAAGCCTTCTATCCCTTCTAATTTTAATTCTATTCCTTATCCACAACGATTTGTAAAGAAAAATAATGATCTGTAGTTTCAGAAATTTATAGATGTGTTGAGAAAGCTTAATGTTAGTATCCCTTTTTCTGATGCTTTGGAACAGGTACCTAACTATGCCAAGTTCATGAAACATATCCTGTCCAAGAAGCAGAAGTAAAAGGAATATGAAACTATCAATTTGTCTGAAGAGTGCAGTACCATTTTGCAGCAAAAGTTGCAATAAAAACTAAAGGATCTAGGGAGTTTTATTGTTCCCTGGTCTATAGGCAATTTTAATTTTATAGCTTGATCTGATTTGGGTGCTAGTATAAATTTAATGCCTTACTATGTGTTTAAAAGATTAAGTTTGGGGGAGGTCAAACCCACCACTGTGTCCCTACAGCTGGCGAACAGGTCTATCACTTACCCACGAGGACTAGTGGAGGATATCCTAGTCAAGGTAGAAAAGTTTATGTTCCCCGTGGACTTCCTTGTCCTAGACATGGAAGAGGATGCAAAGATTCTCATCATCTTGGAAAGACCATTCCTGGCTACCAATAAGGCAGATATAAGCATGCATGAGGGCACCCTGAAGCTGCATGTAAGGCAGAAGGAGGCCACATTTCAAATCTTCACCCCTAAAAAGGATGAATCTGAATAAACTCTTGTCTAAAAATTAAATTGACTAATACTCTGCCTTTTGGTTTAGGGAATGATATTTTGTTGAGTGATTCTTTAGACAGGGTAGCAGGAGGAACAATGAAGGAATTAAAGGAAGTAGAGCTGCAAGAAAAGAAGAAAGCACCTTGAAGGAGTTTCAGTCTAGCTAAAGACTTTAAAGAAAGCCCTTCTTGGAAGACAACTCAAGCTTTTAGTTTTATCTATTTATGTTATGTTTTCTTTAGTTATTTTGTTGTTTAGTTATTAGTTTGTTTTATTTTGTTAGGTTGTTGTTGTTGCTACCCTTCATTAAACCCATGCTCTCGTTCTGCAGTACTTCATCTCACGTGATTTGGTCATCCAAGGAATTCACAAAAAGAACAATGAAGATCTCCATTACTCAGGACAATATTGTTCACTCTTACTCTTCTAATTTTATTTGAGCTTATTTTGCAAACATTGGGGACAATGTTTAGTTTAAGTTTGGGGGTGGGATGTGTTGTGTATCTGTTGTGACTGTCTTGAGTATGTGCTGAATTGCTGATTGATCTTATGCATAAGTATGATTAGGATGGCCTAGGATGAAATTTAATTGGAAAATTCTTGTGATTCTGCTGAAACTTGAGAACATGATATGAATTTGAGTTAATTTAAAAATTTTCTTGAGTTTTTCTTGCACTATTATGCACATAGCCTGTGTTCCTGTAGTTTTGAAATGCATAGAACAAAGTTATTAGATTTAGAATTTTGATGTCACCTCGAAAGGCCTGAGAACTGATTTGAGAGTTAAACTACAAGATAGGATGAATGACAATATGAAGTGCATGATCTGTAAAATATGTGCATTTTGTGAAAAAGTTTGTCTGTTTTGTTGTTGTTGTTTAATTTGTTAAAGAAAAGATCGTGAGGACAAAAAGAGCTACCTTCACTATGATCAGTTAGGCCACTCATTGAGCGAGTGCTCTGGGTAAGGGTCCCTGCAGTGGATGTGTGAAAGCTAGTGTCCTTGTACCAAAAAAAAAAAAAGAAAATAGAAAAGGTGACATAAAAAAAAGTGATTGAGTGCTGAGTAGAGTTGTTTATTTCTTGAATGTGGGGAGTCTCAAGGATTAGTAATTATGACCAGTGCAGGGGAAAGTTGAATGGAGAACCTAATAAAGTTGTTTCAGGCTTAGTAAAGATGAAAGGAACGCAAGCTAATCACACACACATGTAGGAACACTTAGGAAATTTTTAAATTGCTTGTTGAAGTATCATGTTTGATTGTTTCCCGTGATTGCTGAAATTTCCTTTTAAATCTCTAAGGCTTGAGTCTGATGTATGTATATGAAAAATCTTATGTTTAATTCTGTTTTTGCTTGGGACTAGCAAAATGTTAAGTTTGGGGGTGTTTGATAACACACAAAATGTGCTATCATTAGGCTTATAATTTGCTAGTTTTCATGATAATTTCAGAGCTTTTACGTGTTTAAATCATTTAGTTTCAGGTTTAGAGCTTAAACAAACCATTTGGAGATATCATGAATTACTCGGGTTCAATTCGAGGCTTTTTGGAGCTAAAAATAACATCAAGTAGAAGAAGAAGGATCATTTCAATCAATTGGAGCCGAGGTGAAGGCGTTGCAACACCCTGCATGGCGCCGCTGTTGGGATTTATGCCCTAAACAAGTGTAGCTTTGTTTCAAATAAATAAAGATGTTATTTATTATATTCTCGCATATATATCTAAATCCAATAAACTAAGTTCCAAGGTTATAATGACAGATCTGGAACATTTGTGTAGTAGACATAAGTTGGATTAAGTTGTTCAAGTATAACCTAAAAGGTCTATGGTATATGCATAGGGTTGGGAACCTTATACTGGTAACACCATGGATGCGACCCGCTTTGTATTTGGTACAAACTAGATAATCCAACTCGTTCTTGTGGTAAACATGCGAGTGGGGACATCCTGTATAATGAGATTATACAAGATCGGACAGCGAATTATTAACCTACTAGTGTAACACCATTATCAAGATAGGTATAATAATTCATAGATGATCATTAGTGACTTGACCTGAATCCTAAGCATGCTACAGACTCCTGCTTGTGAGGTTTGTCCTTAGACTAGTATGGGTGAGAGTGGCCTGTAGCCGACTCAATAAGCCTACCTTCTCAAGGACATAACTTTGTAAGTAGCTGGGAACTTAACTATGCAAAATGGAATTCACTCATTCCTAAATTAGGGAATCAGATAGGTTGTTCTCTTAAGAGGTGAATCCGAGTCTTGAACAATGGGGCCCCGCCTTCTTACTGGCTTAAGAAGGATGAAGTTTATGGTAGGACCATAAACTGATTGTTCATAAGAGGATCAGTCGAGCTTAAGGAGCAAGATGTATTCACAGGGGTAAAACGATAATTCGACCCAACTGTCATACGAACAACCTGTGAAGGGTCGACTCACAAGTATTGATTATATCAGTGGATAAAACATAGTCTGCAGTGAAGAGAGTGCAACTACGAGTCTATAGTGGAATGACTCATAGTTAATGAATGTTGGTTAATTGAATCAAAGAGTTTGATCGATTAATCTTGTATCATTAGAGCTCATGATCTGTAGATCCATTATGTCCCTCCGGTGGCTCAACATGGAAATAAGGAGGGTTTATAGTTTGGAGTGAAATTGAAATGTTCAATTTCATGTTTAAAGTGATATACCAATTATATATGATATAATTGATATAACATATGGTTTAATCCATGAGAAATATATCGTAAGAGCACTATAGGGGTATGATTGTCATTCCTATAAATATGTGCATGTTAACCTAATTAAAAAAGGTAACTCTAGTGCTCTCTTTGACAAGTGTTTTGTTGGAAGAGTTCCAAAAACACTTGTCTTCCTCAAAATCCCTCCCAACTCCAAAAGAGGTTCTACCACCTTCCCTCTCCTAGAGATACAACGGAGAAGATCTAGCGGGCGGATCAAAACTACATCGTAGTTTGTGGAGAACGCGAGATAGTTGAGATCGTGAGAACGAGAGGATCAAAAGGAGCACATGTTGTTTTTGTCTTCAAAGGTAATACAACTGCTGTCCAATCTTGATAAACGTGCTTAACTGCTTTAGATATATGTTTTGATTAGATCTATGTAACTTCTTACAAGAACACGCGATCGAAATCGCTTCCGCTATGGGATTCAATCCTACCAATTAGTATCAGAGCCAATTGTGTTCTTGTTTTTGTTCTAGATCTATAAAAAATATAGGTGGGAAAGCATGAAATTCATAAGATGAATGTTTGGTTTGTGAATTAGATGTTTACATTTTTAGCACTTAGATTTACAATTTTTCCATTGAATCGTTCAATGTAAGGGCCTGGTGTTTTGGGCAATTTTAATTGTAAATCGACTCTGTAAGTCCGTGTCGATCGAGGCAAAGTGGTTGCTGAGAAGAATAGAGAAAAACCGAGCAAAAAATGAGGAGAAGCCATACTGTTCTGTGAATGGCGTTGCAACGTTGTTTATTGGCATTGCAACGCCACGGTGATAGACGCGCGACTGAGAAGACGATAGCGTTGCAACGCCGAAAGCGTTATGCAACGCTGATGCTGAGGTGCGCTTCAACGGTCAGAAACGGACAAAGGACAACGTTGCAACGCTGGTATCAATGTGCAACACCGCAAACGTTTCATGGAGAGCAGCAACGGGCAGATAAGCGTTTTATTTAATATTATTTAATATATAAAATATTTATTATATTAATTAATATTAATTTTATTTATTTTAATTAATATAATTAGATTATATTAATTAAAATTATTTTTAGGGTGCCAAAAATGGTCTAATTTTGCTATTTAAGTTATGCAATTTTTGTATAATTATTGTCATGCATAATGTATGCATTTATTTATAAATTCCCACCTTAGATTAAGCATTTTCATGCATTATTTATAATATAAAGTGTTATATTATATAGTTTGCATGAATTATTAATATAAGATGTTATATTAATTTTTGGATAACATTGACATGCATTATGATTCATGAGATGAATATGCTATGTATGTTTATTATTCATGTGATGGATAATCAAGCAAATATAACATAGTATGCATGTCACCTAAGGTTAATTATTAGTTTTAAAATGTTTAGAACTTGGAATTAATAGACCTTAAGTTATCTATTTCTAATTAGATTAGAATTAGGGACCGAATAATTTATAGACTATGATTAAGAGAAACTCGGTGTAAGGAAGGTTCTGTTTAGGCTGGGGTATTTAAACTGATGGAAATAGAACACCCCTATCTAGAAACTGACCTGGGAGTGAATTAATCTTAGAGTCTATAAATTATTAAAATGTCAGCAAAGTTTATTAAGAGTTGATAAACTAGAAACCCTAGGTTTGTAGACTTAGGTAAAAATTCAATATAAGGGGTTATATTGATAGACTTAGATAAAATCATTAGTCGGATTTAACCTAGGTAAAATTCCTAAAATACTTAAAGTACTTAGTGGGAGGAAATAGATGTATATGATACATCAAGTTTTCCACCTACATATCTCTAGAAAATTCACACCGTGAGATCCATACTTGACATCGTGGCGTAAACGAGAGCGTCCCCCTTCGGATGATGTTTGTATGGATCAATATCAAGGTGAATGGAGAGGGTACTTATAGTGAGTGAGAGCGGGAACTGTGAAAACAAAACCCATGGTCTCTTTTATCGGTTCATACCGTGAGATTACTATGATCAACCTGCTAGTTTGGCCTAGACCAGACAATCCCTTCAGAGGGATTTGATCATAGGGATCGGAACACAGTGAACACCTAAAAAGGATAAAGATTAGTTTATTTTCCAACCTAGTCCTCCCTTCGGCGAATTTTGTTGGATCGAGACTCTGAAATCCAAAAATAGAGGGTTACACTCACAGGATATATTAGTTATAATAGTATCCAGACCGAATAATGGTAACTAAAGCCTATAGGAATAAGAGTTATTCTGGCATTAGGTTTTGGTCAAGAATGTCTTGATTCAGAGGAGGAGTGTTTATGATTACCCTTCGGTGTTATACATTCTAAACCTTTAGAATATCATTACGAATTATTAATGACTTAGGATTCATTAGATAATTAGCTAAAAATGATTAGATTAATTAAAGGTTTAGCGAGAAACTAATACAAGTATTTTGTATTTCAACAATATGAATAACTCAATCCTTTCCTTATTGGCTACTGAGAAATTAACCAGAGAAAATATGATGACCTGGAAAAACAATCTTAACATCATCTTGGTAGCACATGATCTTAAGTTCGTTCTCAATGAGGAGTGTCCTCAATACTCTGCTCAAGACGCACCTCAATATCTTAAGGATGCGTATGACCGCTGAATCAATGACAATGAAAAGGCAAAAGCCTACATCCTGGCTAGGATACCTGATGTTTTAGCCAGGAGGCTGGAGGGTAAGATCTCAACTCGTGAGATCATGGATTTTATGCTAAGTTTGTCTAGACAACCGTCAAAACAAATTCGACATGAAGTCCTAAAATACGTTTACAACACAGACATGGAGAAGGAAACGTCAGTAAGAGAACATGTTCTCAATCTGATGGCTCACTTCAACATAGCGAAAATGAACGGGGCGGTCATAGACGAGAAAGGTCAGATATCGTTCATCCTAGAATCTCCTCCGAAGAGTTTTCTGCAATTCCGCAGCTATGCAGCGATGAAAAACATAGAGTATGATCTAACTTCTCTGCTAAATGAGCTGCAGACTTACTAGTCTTTTATGGATAATAAGGGACAAAAGAATTGAGAGACAAATCTGTTTGCCCAATCCAAAAGTATTCAGAAGGGTTCACCCTCTGGAACTAAGTACTGTACTTATTCTTCTGAACTTAAGAAGATACATAAGAAAAAGAAAATGAGCAAATAAAGAGCAATTGTCTGGCAAGATAACCTAGTTATTTGATAACATGTATTTAGTTTCAGGGTTTATTAGAAACCTTATTTCTTGCCTTAGCAAACAATGTACTTCAATTTCTTTTCAATTAAATAAAGTGTTTATTTCTTTGGAAAAGTATTGAACTATGTGCTGCTCTTCTTGAGAATTATTTGCAAAGGTTTAATTCAGTTAAAATAGTTTTAAACACTGAATTATTCAAAATCGCAAATACATGAACTGATAAGAAACGTAAAATTTCTCCTAAAGAAAAATGCTCAACTTTGGCACCTTCGGTTAGGTCACATTAACCTCAATAGGATTGAGAGATTGGTAAGAATTGGATTTCTAAAAGAGTTAGAAGAAAATGCCTTACCAGTATGTGAGTCTTGCTTAGAGGGAAAAATGACTAAAAGATCTTTTAGTAGAAAAGGTTATAGAGCCAAACAACCTCTTGAGCTTATACCATTCTGACCTTTGTGGTCTGATGAATGTTAAACCCAGAGAAGGTTATGAATATTTCATCTCTTTTATAGATGATTATTCAAGATTTGAGCATATTTACCTAATGCATCATAAGTCTAAAGAACTTGAAAAGTTCAAGGAATTCAAGGCTGAAGTTGAGAATCAATTAGGTAAAACAATTAAAACACTTCGATCGGATCGAGATGGAAAGTATATGGATTTAAAATTCAAAGGCTAGATAGAACATGGAATTACATCCCAACTCTCAGCACCTGGTACGCCTCAACAAAACGGTGTATCAGAAAGAAGAAATAAAACCATATTCGACATGGTTCGATCAATGATGAGCTATACTCATCTCCCTAACTCGTTCTTGGGATACGCAGTAGTGACTGCTGTATACATTTTGAACAATGTTCCATCAAAAAGTGTTTTAGAAACACCATTTGAACTCTGGAAAGGATGTAAAGGTAGTTTACGTCATTTTAGAATTTGGGGATGTCCAACACATGTGCACGTGACAAATCCAAAGAAATTGGAATCATGTTCAAAATTGTGCCTTTTTTGTACGGTATCCAAAAGAAACGAGAGGTGGGTTATTCTATGATCCTAAGGAAGATAAGGTACTTGTGTCAACAAATGTCACTTTCTTAGAGGAGGACCACGTAAGGGATCACCAACCAAGAAGTAAAGTTGTGTTAAGTGAATTAGACGGAACAACAGCAAAAGTTGCTGATAGTACATCAATAAGGATTGTTGATACAAATTTGTCAAGTCCACCTTAAGAGTTGAGAGTGCCTCGACGTAGTGGGAGGGTTTTAACACAACCTGACCGTTACATGGGTTTAACTGAAACTAAAATTGTCATATCAAATGAATATTGCGAGGATCCATTAACATATAACCAAGCAATGGTTGACAAAGACAAAGACAAATGGGTCATAACCATGAACCAAGAAATGGAGTCTAAGCACTTCAATTCTGTTTGGGATCTTGTAGATAAACCTGATGGGGTAAAACCTATAAGTGGATCTACAAGAGAAAACGTGGTGTAGATGGAAAATTGCAAACTTTTAAGGCTAGACTACTAGCAAAAGGTTATACCCAGGTAGAACGGGTGGACTATGAGGAACCTGTTGCTATGGTAAAGTCTATCCGTATTCTACTTGCTATTGCCTCATATTATGACTATGAGGTATGACAGATGGATGTCAAGACAACATTCTTAAATGAGAATCTTGACGAAAACATCTACATGGACCAACCCAAAGGGTTCATACAACCAGGACTAGAGCAAAAAGTTTGCAAGCTTAAAAGGTCCATCTATGGACTGAGACAAGCTTCTAGATCCTGAAATATAAGATTTGATGAGGCAGTCAAATCTTATGGCTTTGATCAAAATAATGATGAACCTTGTGTCTACAAGAAAATCATTAATAGTTCTGTCACTTTCCTAGTCTTATATGTCCATGATATCCTACTCATTGGGAATGATGTAGGTTATCTTACTGACATTAAGAAATGGTTAGCTATGCAATTCCAAATGAAAGATTTGGGAGAGGCGCAGTTTATTCATGGAATCCAGATTGTCCAGAATCGCAAGAACAAAACTCTAGCATTGTCTGAAACATCTTAAATCGACAAAGTGTTGTCAAGATTTAAGATGCAAGATTCCATGAAAGGTTTATTACCTTTCAGGCATGGAGTTCCTTTGTCTAAGGAACAATGTCCGAAGACGCCTCAAGAAATTGAGGATATGAAACGAATTCCTTATGCATCAACTGTTGGAAGCTTGATGTACGCAAATTTGTGTACTAGGCCAGACCTATGTTTTGCAGTAGAAATGGTCAGTAGATATCAATCTAATCCAGGATCAGAACACTGGACAACGATTAAGATAATCCTCAAGTATCTTCGGAGAACGAGGGACTACATGCTTGTGTATGGAGCTAAGGACTTGATCCTTACAGGATACACAAATTCTGACAAAGATTCTAGGAAACCTACGTCGGGGTCAGTTTTCACTCTTAACGGAGGGGCTGTAGTTTGGCGAAGCATCAAGCAAGGATGCATCGCAGATTCAACTATGGAAGTCGAATATGTAGCAGCTTGTGTGTAGGGAATAAAACTCCCGCAGCATAAAACGACTTTGAATCGTTGTGGTGTTCGTTGTGAAAAACCTTTTCTTAAAACCGAACTTATCACATAAATTCATAGGCTAAACATGCTGTAAAGGAAGGAAAAACAGTAAGATAAATGTACTTACTTGTTGAAGAACGCTTCTCCAAGAATTCCTTCTCCGGTCACGAACTCTTTGTGCTCTTGATCTCTATGATCACGAACTCTCCGAACAACGAACGAATTGCATACCTCCAATTAATATTCTCAGTTGTTCTTCGTCGGTAAAGGGAGAGTAGTGGGACTCTTCTGGTTTAGGAGTAGAGAGAGTTGAGAGAATTTTAGAGAGCTCTTTTGGTGAGAATTCAAAAAATGAGCAATCACCTTTCCAAAGCCTTATCACAAAGGCATTATATAATGGTGATAGGTGGAGTTGAAATCTCCACCTATTTACCATTTTACCACAACCTTAGATTATGTAAATCATATTTTCATAACCACATATAATAAGATATCTCATACCTTATTATACAAATCACATTTGTATAATTGTGGGTTTTAAATTAAATCACATTCAATTTAATTTCTCTCAATTTAATTTCTCTAAATTAGCACTAATTAATTAATTAGGCTAACTTATAGTTTATTATGAATCTCATTCACATTAAACTATATATTATGTCAATCATATCTCATATAAATGACATAAATACCCTTTTAATGAATTTGAACACTTCAAATCCACACCAAGCTGTAAACCCTCTATGTATCCAGTTTGAGCCAACCGAGGGACATAATGGACCTACAGATGACGAGCTCCAATGATCTGTGACTAACCTGTCAAACTCTTTGACCCGGTTATTCAACATTCATTAGCTACGGTAACACTCCACTAAAGCCCGTAGCTGCACTCCCATCATTGTTGGACAAGTTGTGTCCATTGATATAACCAATGCCCATGAGTCTATCATTCACAGGTTGTTCGTAGACACTGCTGGGCCAAATTACCGTTTTACTCCTGTGTCTACTTCTTGCTCCTTAAGTCCCCACTACTCCTCTAATGAACAACAACGTTGCATGGTCCTACCATAAGCAACATCCCTCTCGGGCTAGTGAGAGGGTGGGCGCCCGTTGTCCAAGCTCTGGAGACAACACTTAAGGGAACAACCCTTCTAGTTTCTCTAAGTCGGGAACGAGTGAATTCCATCTCGCGTTGACAAGTTCCCAGCTCCCTACGTGGTCCTGTCCCTAAGAAGATAGGCATATTGGGTGAGTAACTGTGACCACACTCACCCGTACTTGTCAAAGGACAGACCCCCGCAGAAAGGAGTCCGTAACACGCTCAAGATTAAGGTCGAGTCACTATTGGTCATCTACGAAGTTATTAGTCCTATACTGTTAACGGTGTTACATCAGTAGGTCTAATAATTCACGGTCCGGTATTGTACAATCTTAGTGCACAGGATGCCCCCACTCGCATGTCAACCACATGAACGAGTTGAATTACCTTGTTTGTATCTAATACAAAGCGGGCCACATCCACAGAGTATCTAGGATTAGGTCTCCAATCCTAACCGTATACTGTAGACCGTTCGGGTCATTAACTCGAATGTAATCCTCTCTCTGTGTCCACTACACACCGTTCAAGTTATAGTTCTCTCATAAGTCAATGACCCTGGAGCTTAGTTTATTGGACAAAGTTTGTAAATATGCGAGACACAAAGTGATGAAAAAAATAACTCTTATTTATTTCAATAGTGAATATTACAAACATGTACGAGATTAGGACATACATCCCAACATTGTGAAACAGCTAAAGAAGCCGTATGGCTAAGGAAATTCATGATGGATTTGGAAGTTGTTCAAAACATGAGTTTGCTGATCACACTTTATTGTGATAACAGTGGTGTTGTGGCGAATTCAAGAGCACCCCGAAGTCACAAGAGGGGTAAACACATTGAGCGAAAGTATCACCTAATCAGGGAGATAGTGCATCGAGAAGATGTGATCGTCACAATGATAGCTTCGGAGCACAATACTGCTGACCCATTTACAAAGGCTCTCTCGGCTAAAGTGTTTGAGAGTCACCTAGAAGGCTTAGGACTACGTATCTTACCCTAACTAGGGAAAGTGGGTGTATGTTGTACAAAGGGTATTCAGTGCCCTAGTTTATTGTATTTACATTACTGTAATGTTCATTATGTACTCCACTAGTTTTAGGACAAGTGGGAGATTGTTGGGATTTATGCCCTAAACAAGTGTAGTTTTGTTTCAAATAAATAAAGAT
Source organism: Trichosanthes cucumerina (assembly GCA_036507285.1). Taxonomy (NCBI): domain Eukaryota; kingdom Viridiplantae; phylum Streptophyta; class Magnoliopsida; order Cucurbitales; family Cucurbitaceae; genus Trichosanthes; species Trichosanthes cucumerina. The sequence goes on along the minus strand of CM071835.1, from coordinate 94,078,131 downwards.
GTTATTTATTATATTCTCGCATATAAATCTAAATCCAATAAACTAAGTTCCAAGGTTATAATGATAGATCTTGAACATTTGTGTAGTAGATATAAGTTGGATTAAGTTGTTCAAGTATAATCTAAAAGGTCTATGGTATATGCATAGGGTTGGGAACCTTATACTGGAAACACCATGGATGCGGCCCGCTTTGTATTTGGGACAAACGAGATAATCCAACTCTTTCATGTGATAGACATGCGAGTGGGGGCATCCTGTATAATGAGATTATACAAGACTTGACCGAGAATTATTAACCTACTAGTGTAACACCGTTATCAAGATAGATATCATAATTCATAGATGATCATTAGTGACTTGACTTGAATCCTGAGCATGCTACGGACTCCTTCTTGTGAGGTTTGTCCTTAGACTAGTATGGGTGAAAGTGACCATTAGCCGACTCAATAAGCCTACCTTCTCAGGGACGTAACTTTGTAAGTAGCTGGGAACTTAACTATGCAAGATGGAATTCACTCATTCCTAAATTAGAAATTAGATAGGTTGTTTTCTTAAGAGCTGAATCCGAGTCTTGAATAATGCGGCCCGCCTTCTTACTAGCCTAAGAAGGATCAAGTTTATGGTAGGACCATAGACTGATTGTTCATTAGAGGATCAGTGGAGCTTAAGTAGCAAAATGTATTCACAGGGGTAAAATGGTAATTTGACCCAGCTGTGATTACGAACAATCTGTGAAGGGTCGACTCACAAGTATTGATTATATCAGTGGATACAACATAGTCTGCAGTGAGGAGAGTGCAACTACGAGTCTATAGTGGAATGACTCATAGTTAATGAATGTTGGTTAATTAAATCAAAAAGTTTGATCGATTAATCTTGTATCATTAGAGCTCATGATCAGTAGATCCATTAGGTCCCTCCGTTGGCTCAACATGGAAATAAGGAAGGTTTATAGTTTGGAGTGAAATTAAAATGTTTAATTTCATGTTTAAAGGGATATGTCAACTATATATGATATAATTGATATAACATATGGTTTAATCCATGAGAAATATATCATAAGAGCACTATAGGCGTAGGATGGTCATTTCCATCCCATGTCCCTATAAATATGTGCATGAGATGCACATTTGTTAACCTAATTAAAAAAGGTAACCCTAGTGCTCTCTTTGACAAGTGTTTTGTTGGAAGAGTTCCAAAAACACTTGTATTCCTCAAAGTCCCTCCCAACTCCATAAGAGGTTCCACCACCTTCCCTCTCCTAGAAATACAACGGAGAAGATCTAGCGGGTGGATCAAAACTACTTCGTAGTTTGTGGAGAACGCGAGATAGTTGAGATCGTGAGAACGAGAGGATCAAAAGGAGCACGTTCCATTTTTGTCTTCAAAGGTAATACAACTGTTGTCCAATCTTGATAAACGTGCTTAACTGCTTTAGATATATGTTTTGATTAGATCTATGTAACTTTTTTCAAGAACACACGATCGAAATCACTTTCGCTACGAGATTCAATCTTATTACTCGCAACGCTGTTGTTGCGAATTTTCTGCACAGAAGAGCCGTGAAGATGGCGTTACAACGCTGCTTTGTAGCGTCGCAATGCCTGATCGATAGCAGGCGCACACGTTAGGGTAGAGGCGTTGCAACGCTACACTCAGTGTTGCAACGCCGCAGATTCTTTTCTTATTTGTTCGGCGCCTAGGCCACAACGTTGCAACGCCGTGTCGATTAGGTGTATAAATAGAGCACTTTGTACCCTTTGCAAAGGGAGCCGAATTTGATAGCTTTTAGCCCTAATTTGAAAATACACACTCTAAGGGGAGAAAGAAGAGCATTCCTTGGGAGCCAAAGCATTTGTGGAGGCTCGGGATCGTGACGGGAGCTCAGGAACGAGGGACCGACATCGACACATAGTGTTTTATTTCTCTTTCATTTAGTTTGTAACTTAGTTAAAGACTATTCTATGACTTTAGCTTGTTTTTATGGTGATTTTTGAGTAGCTAATTGTCGTAGTTAGGGGATTGAATAAAATGTTTTGAATTTATTTAATTATGTATTGAACTTTGTTTTGTTATTTATTTTTGGCAATTCGTTCTTAAATTCCTTGATCTTGTTGGTTTAAGTGGACTCGAGAGAAAGAAGCTTAGATTAGAGCAAAGTTACCAAAACTCTTAGAAATTTGGTACGAGAGTAACTTAGAATTCTTTGGGAAACATATAAAGAAGTTGCTTAATGTCGTGCATGCTTTTAAAATTCCTAAGGAAACTTTAGGATTTATCGTTGTGCACGAGGCTCATCATGGGTCGAGAGATTCTTCCGAGTATTTGTACTTCTTGTTTATAAATTCGCAACCATAGTTCATTGCATGTGTTAAATAAGGAATTAACTTGTGAAATCAATTTCCCTACAAATCTATCATATTCATGTCTCCACTTGTATATTTACTTTTCTATCTTTGTTTTCACCTTTATCCCAAGTTTTGTTGCTTTAGATAAAATTTAGAAAAAGTATCTTGGTAATTAATCAATCTAGAAACTCATTTCAGAGGACGATACTCTGTACTCAATGTTGGGATGTATGTTCTAATCTCGTATATGTTTGTAATATTCCTTATTGAAATAAATAAGAGTTATTTTTTTCATCACTATGTGTCTCGCATATTTACAAACTTTGTCCAATAAACTAAGCTCTAGGGTCATTGAATTATGAGAGAACTAGAACTTGAACGGGGTGTACTGGACACACAGGGAGGATCACGTTCGAGTTAATGACCCGAATGGTCTACAGTATATGGATAGGGTTGGAGACCTAATCCTGGATACGCTGTGGATGTGACCCGCTTTGTATTAGATACAAACGAGGTGATCCAGCTCGTTCATGTGGTTGACATGCGAGTGAGGGCATCATGTGCAATGAGATTGTACAAGACCGAACCGTGAATTATTAGACTTATTGATGTAACACCGTTAATGTGATATAGGGCTAATAACTTCGTAGATGACCAATAGTGACTCGACCTTAAACCCGAGCGTGTTACGGACTCGCATCATGGGAAGTGCGTCCCTTTGACTAGTACGGGTGAGGGTGGTCACAGTTACTCATCCAATATGCCTATCTTCTCAGGGCGAGGACCACGTGGGGAGCCGAGAACTTAACTACGCGAGATGGAATTCACTGCTTCGAATTAGGGAAACTAGAGGTTGTTCCTTAAGTGTTGTCTCCAGGGCTTGGACGACAACGGGCACCCACCCTCTCACTGGCCCGAGAAGGATGTTGTTTATGGTTGGACCATGCAACGTAGTTGTTCGTTAGAGGAATAGTGGGACTTAAGGAGCAAGAAGTAGACACAGGGGTAAAACGGTAATTTGACCCAACAGTGTCTATGAACAACCTGTGAATGGTCGACTCATGGGCATTGGTTATATCAATGGATACAACTTGTCCTAAAGTGATTGGAGTGCAGCTACGGGCTTTAGTGGTGTGTTACTGTAGCTAATGAATGTTGAATAACCAAGGTCAAAGAGTTTGTGAGTTAATCTCAAATCATTAGAGCTCGTCATCCGTAGGTCCATTAGGTCCTCGGTTGGCTCAAACTGGATAAATTGAGGGTTTAGAGTTTGGTGTGAATTTGAAGTATTCAAATTCATTATTTGGGTATTTATGTCATTTATGTGATATAATTGACATAATATATAGTTTGATGTGAATGATATTCATAATAAACTATAGGTTAGCCTAATTGGTTAATTAGTGCTAATTTGGAGAAATTAGATTGAGAGAAATTAAATTGAATGTGATTCAATTTAAAATTCCTATACAAATGAAATTTGTATAATAAGGTATGAGATACCTTATTGTATGTAATATGCAAATATGATTTGCATATTATAAGGTTGTGGTAAAATGGTGATTTGGTGGAGATTTCAACTCCACTACTCACCATTATATATAGGCTTTGTGAGGAGCCTTTTGCAAGGCAATAGTTCATTTTTTGGAATTCCATCCAAAGTGCATTTTGTCCTCTCTCAATTCTCTCTCAATTTTTCTCCACTCAAAATCCAAAGGGAGTCCCACCACTCTCCCTCAACCGATCGAGAACAACCGAGAAGATCATTTTAGAGGTGTCCAATTTATTCGGTTGGAGAGATCGCATGAAGAGATCATTGGCACGAAGAGTTCGTGATCGAAAAAGAAATTGTCAAAGAAAGGTTCTTTAACAAGTAAAAATATCATCTACTTTCTGTTTTCTTCTTCTAAATTGCATGTTTAACCTAGAATTTATGAGATAGATTCAATTTTAAGAAATCAGTAGCATAACATAAAACCACGACGTTTCATGTCGTTTCCGCTGCGGGAATTTCATTCCTTTCACTCAAATCACTATATTAAAACTTGAACCCGTGTACTTGTGGTATTGCAATATAAATATTACTCAACAATCATCATTAAAAAATGCGTAGAAATTATTGGGGTGTATGCCCTAATTTCGTGTCGTTTGTAACAGTTCATGAATTAATGAATAAAAGTTATTTATTATTCAAACTTTGTATCTCGCATTTTATAAACTTAATCCAATAAACTAAGCTCCAGGGTCATACTTATGAGAACTTGAACGATGTGTAATAGACACACAGGGAGGATCACGTTCGAGTTATTGACCCGAACGGTCTACAGTATATGGATAAGGTTGGGAACCTCATCCTGACAACACTGTGGATGCAACCCCTTTGTATTAGATACAAACGAGGCGATCAAGCTCGTTCATGTGGTTTACATGCGAGTGGGGGCATCCTGTGCAATGAGATTGTATAAGACCGGATCGTGAATTATTTGACCTACTAATGTAACACTGTTAACAGTATAGGTCTAATAAATTCGTAGATGACCATTAGTGACTCATCCTTAATCCTGAGCGTGTTACGGACTCCTTTCTACAACGGTCTGTCCTTTGACTAGTACGGGTGAGGGTGGCCTGAGTTGCTCGCCCAATATGCCTACCTTCTCAGGGGCAAAACCACGTGGAGAGCTGGGAACTTGACTACGTAAGATGGAATTCACTCGTTCCCGAGCTAGGAAAACTAGAGGGGTTATTCCCTTAAGTGTTGTCTCCAGGGCTTGAACAACGGGGCCCACCCTCTCATTGGCAGAAGAGGGATGTTGTTTATGGTAGGAACATACAACAAATTTGTTCATTAGAGAATCAGTAGGACTTAAGGAGCAAGAGATAGACACATGGGTAAAACGGTAATTTGACCCAGCTGTGACTACGAACAACTTGTGAAGGATCGACTCGCGGGTATTGGTTATATCGATGGACACAACTTGTCCTACAGTGAGGAGAATGCAACTATAGGGCTATAATGGAGTGACCCCGTAGTTAATGAATGTTGATTAACCAGGTCAAAAAGTTTGATCAGTTAATCTTGGATCATTGAAGCTCATGATCTTTAGGTCCATTAGGTCCCTCGATTGGCTCAATTTGGACTTAATGAGGGTATACAGTTTGGAGTGAATTTGAAGTGTTCAAATTCATGAAAAAGGTATTTATGTCATTTATATGAGATATGATTGACATAATATATAGTTTAATGTGAATAAGATTCATAATAGACTATAGTATAACCTAATTATTTAGTTAAGGCTTAATTGGAAAAATTGATTTGAGAGAAATAAAATTGAATGTGATTCAATTTTAAATTCCACAATTATGCAAATAAGATTTGTATAATAAGGTATGTGATACCTTATATTATTGTTGAGGTTTATGCCCTAAAACTCGTAGTTTGTAAATAATGTTCTAATTAAATCAATAAAGAGTTATTGTTTATCATTATTTTTTTACATTGCCTTAACTTAACCCTAAATCCAATAAACTAACACCCAAGGCTATTGCATGTTTTTTGAACTGAATGTATGAGACATATAAGGATCTCAGTTCGAGATACAACCTAAAAGGTCTGTAGTAAAGGGAGTAAGGGGATAAGGCTTGGGTACCTTACCCTGATAATACTATGGATATGACCTACTTTGTATATGATACAAACACAGTGATCCTAACGTGTTCGTGTAGATGGCATGTGAGTGAGAATATTCTATGTAATGAGATTGCATAAGACCGGACCACAAAATAGTAACCATTAGATGTAACTCCGTTGACTAGTTAGGTTTCTATTTCAATAGGATGACCTACGCATCTTGATCTCAATCCTGAGCACATCATGCGAGAGATTTCCCTTTTACTAGTATGGGTGAGAGTGGCTCTAGTCGCCGACTTAATAAGCCTACCTTCTTGGGGACAAGACCGAGCAGGCAGTTGGGGACTTAACCTAGCAAGAAGAAATTCACCCCTTCCCTCCTATTAGGATAAATAAATGAATGTTCTCTTAAGTGGTGTCTCTGAGACTTGAACAAAGGGCCCGACACTCTTATTGGCCCAAGAGGAACTTTTGTTTGTTGGTAGGACCACAAACAGGTTGTTCATTAGAAGAGCACTGGAACTTAAGGTGAAAGATGTAACCTAGAGGTAAAACGGTAATTTGACCCAACTGGTGTTACGAACATTCGTGAAGGATTGACTTGCTGTTATTGGTCGATATCTGTAGACACAAAAATATATCTGCAGTGAGAAGAGTGCAACTGCGAGACTTTAGTGGAGTGTTCTCGCAGTTAACGAATGTTGATTAGGAGGTTAATAAGATTAACTGAATAATCTTGTATCGTTGGAGCTTCTGATATGTAGGTCTATTAGGTCCACTTCCTAGCTCGTAAAGAGTTCTTAGATCATTTGAATTTGAAATGTTCAAGTTCAATTAGGGAATAAGCATGATGTATATAGATTCATTATGATATAAAGTTTTTATGTGCATTAAAACTTTATAGTATAATTTAATTTGAATATGATTGAAAGTAAATTAATTGAGAGAATTTAATATATGAAAGAGTTCAAATATTATGTGAATGAGATTCATATTTAAAACTATAGGTTATAATTTAATGTGCACATTAAAACTATAGGTTAGAGCAAAAAATGGTTAAATATGATTTAATCATTAATAAAATAAAATAAATATATGATATTTAATTTAATTTTGGTTAAATGTGATTTAATTAAAATTAAAATTAATATATAAATAAATTTCATTTGATTATATTATTAATATTAATAAAATTAATAAAATTAATTAATTAGAATAAAATTAGTTAATTTTAATTTAATATTAATTTAACGTGTCAGTGTGATACGTTCCTACTACCCCTCAACCTCCCTCTCGATTGGAACAGAGGGAGTGGGGTGAGTGTTGAAGTTTCAATCGATGAGATCGATTGTGGATTGAATGAACCTGATTATTTTGTGAAATCACCTACTCTCACTCTAGAATTCTCTCTCTCTCAAAATTCCTAATTTCCAATTGGTTAGCAACCTCCCACAAGGTTGGATCTAGAGAACTCAGAGATATAGGAGGTGCTCTCTGTTGGTAGTGTCTTACTGAGAAAAGAAGAAAAAGGTTGTGCTGTCAAATTGATGGAGAAGAAAGGCAAGGAGCTGCTGAAACTTTGAAACTGCAAAGGTAAATGATGTTTCACTAGAACAAAACTGGGATACGATGACAGACAAAAAAAATTGGGGGTGGGAAACAATGACGGACAGTCGAAATGTGTGGAGTGTAAGTTAAAATGGAGATACAATGACGGGCATTGCCCGTCATTGTAGGTTCTTTTTAATGACAGGCTTTGCCCGTCATTATAGGATATATTAATTAAAAAAACATTTTCGGACACCTCACCCGACCCAATCGAAGACAGCTCTCACTCTCTCTCTTCACATCTCTCACTCTCACTCCACCCTCGATCTCAATCTCACGCTCTCTCACTCTCTCTCCACCCTCGATCTCACTCTCTCTCACCCTCTTCACGACCCATCTCCGACCATCACTGTCGTTCGTTTGGGGAGTCGCCGCCGACTGCCTCCATCTTCACTCTCGATCTCACTCTCTCTCACTCTTTGACCGCCGACCGATCGTTTGGGGAGTCGCCCGCCGAGTTTGGAGAGTCGCTGCCGACCATCTCTGTCTTTCTTCACAACCAATCCACGGAGCACCAAATCGCCGCCAACTGCTTCGCTGCCGTCCATTTGGGAGTCACCGCCGTCTTTCTTCTCCGGCATACATCGCCGCCGACCAGATCTGAAGCGTGAGGTCTAGATCTACACCCTTCGTTTGTAGATCTGCTTTATTGAGGTCCAAATCCGCCCCTTTAATTGTTTTTATGTCAGTTATCTTGAAATGCTCTTGAAATGTTGAAGCTCTTGAAATGTTGAAGGGCACAAGTTGAAATGGAAGTCATATGTTATGGATTATGCAATTTTTATGTAGCCTTAAAAACTTAAAAATATATATAATATAGTTGAGGTTGTAAGAAAATGCGTTCAAAGCAACATGTTATGCATGATTTTTTCTTTCAAGTGAAAATGTGTTCAATTTCTACCTAATTTAAGCCTAGTTTAATTAATGACATTAGAAACATTTTTTAAGGATTGATGGTAATTGACATTAGAAACATTAAAAATGTGATGCAAGGGTTGCATCCAAAATTGGAGTTGACCCCATCTTTAGGTAGTTGAAGAAGTCTCAAAAGCCTCAATATTGTAAAAGCTACCCAAGAAACATATGAAGGAACTTCTCTCATGATATTAAAAGTTCATTCTTAATTACTACTATCAAGTTCAAATTTTCATTTTTCGACCCAATTTAAAATTTGAATCTCAAACTTAACTCAATATTAAGTTTGAGATTCAAATTAGTTTCTACAAAATAATCACTCTAACTTAATGAAAATTTACCTACTATCAAACTTACCTCAATATTAGTTTAAAGAAGAAATTGAACCATTTGAAACTATATTAGTTAAAACTTATGACATTGATTTTTGATTTTCATAATTGGATTTCTCATTTTAATTTAGGTACCATGTTAACTAATCCCACCTTCAAGATACCTAAATTTTTACTACTATTTTCTTTGATTATGCTATAATTTTTTATGAGTTTAAAATAGATAAGTTTACTTTTTTATTGGGGATGGATGGAAGGAGGTTAATAACTTGTATTACATTATTGAGGAAAAAGTGAGAATTTCCTAAATTTTTCTTAATTCTAATTCTTTGTTTGTGTTAAGTTTTATGAGTTTAGATTTCATATGTTTAATTTTCTTAATATTAATAGTGATTGAGGAATGGTTGAAAACTTTTGTTTAGCATGTTTGGTTAGGATCATATGTTTAATTTTCTTAATATTAGTAGTGAGTTTGTAGATGAGAGGAAATGATATTAGTCCAAAATATCATGATGTTGGCCTTTGAATCAATATCATGAAATTGAGTAAGTAGTGAACTCCTTGATAGTTTTATTTTTTCTTCTGCGACTTCCTAAGGACATAGTAAGTACATAAGTTTAAGTAACTATTATTCTTTTTGTAGATTGAACTTTCAAGACACCAGATTTATAGTTATGGATAAGTCGTGGATGTCAAAGAATAGAATGTCATCAGAATATCGTTTAGGAGTTGAGACGTTTATCCAAAATGGTATACGACATTCAAATAGGTCAGGTGTCATTTGTTTTCCATGCTTGAAATGTGTGAATGCAAAGTCTCAAAATGCGAATGTCGAAGAGACCATTTATATATTAATGGCATTGATGAAAGCTATAGAACATGGATTTGGCATGGTGAGTCACTCTACCGAATGAGAGAAAGAGGAAGTCAAGTTGAGGACGAAGATGTTGACGACACAATAGGAATGTTTGAGGCTGCACATAACTATTTTAATGACAAGTCTCCAATATTTGAAGAAGTGTTAGATGATGCCAAGAAACCATTGTACTTAAATTGTAACAATTTTACCAAAATATCTGCATTGATAAAGTTATATAATTTGAAAGCAAAGTTTGGATGGAGCGATAAAAGTTTCATTGAGTTGTTAGCATTGGTTTGTGACATTTTACCAAGTCCAAATGAACTTCCTAGCTCTACATATCAAGCCAAAAAAATCTTGTGTACTCTTGGAATGAAGTATGAAAAGATTCATGCATGTAGTAATGATTGTTGTTTGTTTAGAAAGGAACTTGAAGATGTAGAAGTATGCCCTACATGCGGAACATCAAGATGGAAGCTTTGTAAAAATTCGAAGGATGTGATGAAGAACATTCGGTGAAAGTCATGTGGTATTTCTCTCCTATCCCAAGATTTGAAAGAATGTTTTCAAAGAAAGAAATATCGAGTTTGTTGACTTGGCATGCTAATGAATGAGTAATTGATGGGTACATACGACATCCTGCAGATACACTATCGTGGAAGCAAATAGACAATTTGTGGCTCTTTCAACTGATGGAGTCAATCCACACGGTGATCTTAGTAGTAGATATAGTTGTTGGCCAGTTATGTTGGTGACATACAATTTACTTCCATGGTTGTGCATGAAACGAAAATTTTTGATGTTAAATGCATTAATATCTAGGCCTAAACAACCAGGGAATGACATAGATGTTTATTTAGCTCCATTAGTTGATGATCTGAAAAAACTTTGGAATGATGGAGTTCAGTGTTACGATGTAAATCATGAACAATCTTTCAAACTTAAAGCTATTTTATTGTGGACTATTAATGATTTTCCTGCATATGACAATTTGTGTGGTTGTACAGTAAAAGGATATCATGCTTGTCCAATATGTGGGGAAAAAACGTCATCCACTTATTTGCCAAAACGGAAAAAGATGGCATAACTTGGACATCGAAAACATTTACCTCCTAATCATCCATATAGAAGACAGAAGAAAGCTTTTAATGGTGAACAAGAATTGGAATTTGCTCCTAAACCGTTAAGTGGAGAGGAAATTCTTGCGAAAGTTAGTATACTTCAATACTCGTTTGGAAAGAAGCCAAGAAAGGAAAAAAATAAAGGAGATCCTTCAAGCACTTATTGGAAGAAGAAGTCTATTTTCTTTGAGTTAGAATACTGGAAACATTTTGACGTGCGACATTGTTTATATGTGATGCATATTAGAATACTGGAAACATTTTGACGTGCGACATTGTTTAGATGTGATGCATATTGAGAAGAATGTGTGTGCAAATATTATTGGCACGTTACTTGATATTCCCGACAAGACAAAAGATGGATTAAAAACTCGTCTAGATTTGGTTGAATTGACATTAGGGAGGAGTTGGCCCCTCAATTAGGAGAGAAAAGACACTATCAGAAATTAAAGTACCTGAAGGTTATTCATCCAATATACAAAGTTTAGTGTCGCTCACAGATTTGAAACTTTATGGGCTTAAATCGCATGACCACCATGTTCTTATGCAACAATTATTACCTGTGGCTATACGTGGTATTTTACCAAAGCATGTTAGATATGTAATTATTCGCCTGTGTTTCTTTTTCAATGCCATATGTAGTAAGGCGATCGATTCATCAAAGTTAAAAGGCTTGCAAGAGGATGTAGTGGTTACTTTGTGCTTGTTAGAGAAATTTTTTCCACCTGCATTCTTCACGATAATGGTACATTTTGTGGTCCATCTTGTAAGAGAGATAGAATTTATTGGACCAGTGTATTTGAGGTGGATGTATCCTTTTGAACGATATATGAAAATTCTAAAAGGTTATGTGCGAAATAGAAACCGACCGGAAGGATGCATTGGAGAAAATTATATTGTGGAGGAGGTCAGAGAATTTTGTTCGAATTTCTCTCTAGGGTTGAGTCTATTGGGGTAATGCGTCAACGACAAGGAAAGAGAAATCGATTTTGATAGACCATTATGCATTGCACACTATATCAAACCAAGTAAGGAACAATTGGATCAAGCTCATCTTTATGTTCTTCAAAATGTGAATGACGTGCTTCCATACGTAGGGTACGTAAATCTCAATTCTTTCGCATAACTTTCCAACTATGGAATGATGTAATAATTTTCATTTGTTCTATGAATTTAGGCAACACATGGAAACTCTATCTAGACTCAATCCCAAAGAGATCCAAAAACAAAAAGTGGCTTCAAGATGAACATAATCGCACATTTAGCAGATGGTTGCGTGATCGGGTAATCTTGAGATGAAACTATTGTGACGACCGCCATCCCAGGTACTATTAGTTATTTTGTTTAACACTTTATTAGCATTGTGTTTAGTTGGAGTGGTGTTTTAATCAAACCCATGAGAGAGGGAGACCGTAATTTTGTTTAGCTTATATGAATTGTTCCTTAAGATGAGATTAATTATGAAAATTAAAGAAAAGGGCAATCTCAAGGCGTTTTGGGGATTATTGTTTAAGTGAGGGGTGTGTAAAATTTAACCTAACCCTAGCCCTTAGTCTCTTGGTATTTAACCATAAGAACAAAACCCTAGTCCAATCACATCACCTCCATCTCATTTTACAAACCCTAACCCTAATTTAGTACCACCTCCTTCTTCTCCTTCTCGTGTTCAACCTAGTGCGGCTCCCTTCACGTTCTTTGCTCTCGCCGCCGCCAGACCACGACTCAGAAACCGCCGCCACCAAGACGCGCGTACTCAATTTTGCTCTCACCGCGCGAACCCACGAGCGAAGTTCTCACCGAGAACGCGCTGCAGTCGCGGAAGAAGATAACCCACCGATCGTGATGCGCTGCGGTTGCGCGGAGTTCGAACGAGGGTCTCCGCCGAGGCACCGCCGATCGAGCTCTTGTCCACGAGAGAGAGGCGCGTCGACCGTTTAACACGCCGCCGATCCACGAACGTGATCGAAGAAGCCACCGTCCGCGAGTCTTCACCAAACCGCACACACGAAGCGCCGCCGCTGCAAGTCGGAAACCTCGACCTCGCGAACGACCTCCTCCACCGCTCGTTCACACCTGCACGGCCGAGAGTCCTCTCCTTCACCGCCGTCGTGACTTCTCAGCAGCGAGGTTTTGTCGTTAGGTGAGCGTTTGATTCGAGTTACATACCTAATTAGAATTATTGCGACCTATCGATTTGATTAAGCGTGCGATTGAGAATTTAAGTTACAGGTTCGAACACGTCTTTGTAGGAACCGAACTTGGAACGGAATTGGAGGTCGATTGCCAAGCAAACTAAGGAATATTGAGTTCTCGCGTGGAAACCGAGGTAAGCGGGACACGACATTTTAATGCAGTATTTAGGGTATCGCATGATTAGGGTTTAGTGAATACTCGGAGTTTAAATTCGGAACTTATGGTGTGAATCAGGTTTCACTAAAGGGAGGATAGGCAGGGAGTTCGATTAGGTTTTGGAGAAAAATCGAAGCTCGAGGTAAGGGACCTTGTGCCGAACTTTTAATGGGAGTAAATGAAAATGATTTTCATGATTTTATGCGAAATAGTTATATTTTTCACATGAAAATACACAGATATTATTTTGAGAATACGTGATATTTTATGTGCAAATACTTCGATGTATTATGTGAGAATGAACCATTATTTTATGTGAAAGTATTCTCGTATGTTATGTATAAAGATCCCATTATTTCATGTGAGAATAGGACAGTAGTTTATATGAGAATGTTCCATGTTTCTTACAAAAGTATGATCTTCAAACTCATCAATGAGAAAGTATGGTGATATAACGATGATGATGATGTCGTGATATGTACTCTATTATTATGTGACCGATGGGACCTCATGCATGTTTGTATGCCACGAAATGAATTAGCGAATAGTGTGGACATTGGTTATCCTGAGATCGCTATGTGCATGGTCAAACATGCAATAGAGACCTACGGGTCAAAGTACAGGGGTCTGTGAGGGACCCGAAATGAAATGACTCAGGATGACCAGTCGGCCTCACAATTAAATGAACAGCCATGGATTAAAGACCTGGCAATTAAATGAACAGCCATGGATTAAAGACCTGGCAATTAAATGAACAGCCATGGATTAAAGACCTGGCAATTAAATAAACAGTCATGGATTAAAGACCTGACAATTGAATGAGCAGCCATGGATTAAAGACCTGGCAACTGAATAAGCAGTCATGGATTAAAGGCCTGACAATTAAATATGCAGCCATGGATTAAAGACCTGGCAACTCTAGAAAGTTTTAGGTCCCACCTATGTATGTTATGAATGAGTTTAGAGATCATGATTGTATGTGTATGCATATCCCAAACCTCATGTAGCGAGGTTACTTATCTGGTATTGTTTTGCAATACTCACCCTTTCTTTTAAAAATGTTTTGTGTAAAGGGAAGGACGTGCGGGCGTGTGACGGAGGAGCGTTACTAGGACCATGGGAACCAGCATGATTTCCGCATTATTCTTATTTCGAACTGTTGTTGTCTCAATGTTTTTAATTGAAGTTAAAAATTATTTACGATTTTAATAGGCCAAGCTGAATTGATGTTTTCTAACTGATTTTTATGTTTTGTTTTCTTTTGGGATCCCTGGAACTATTTACGTTAATTGGAAATGGCTTTTAAGTTCTTTTTATCTCTCGGCCTATAAATGCATGCATGTGTAGTAATGTCCCTAGGATTTGGTCATAGAAAAAGTAGGGCGTTATAGTTGGTAATGAGCCCTAGGTTTAAGGGTTCAGTAGACTTGCTTTACTGAGTAAGCACTGAGTAGTTCCCATGGTTTAACAACGCTTCCACCACCGCCTTGTGCGTGTGCGATATTTTATTAAGAAAGTAAATGATTATAATATGATACAGTTTTATGCATATACATAACCTTAAAAAGCCCCAAGGGGTGATCCTATTTTATGATTTGAAAGTAAGGGAAACTGAGTTAGAAACTCTCTATATTGTAGTTTTGACATAATGCCACCTAGAGGCCGAGGGAGAGGTAGGGGACGTGGTAGGGGCCGGAGGCAAGGGAAAATGTTGACGCCTTGGCGGAATTACCCCTGGATCGGAAGAGGTTACTCCACCCGCTCGAGACCTTCCCGTGACCACCACTGACCGTCAGGAGAATGTACCTGCAGTTGCCCCTTTGGCAGACCAGGGGAACGCCAATGTTATGACTATGATGGTGGAGGCTATGCAGAGTCTGGTGCGAGCTACAGTAGCCACCCAACTGGCCCAAGCAAATCAGGGGCGAAACGATGCAACTCTGGAGTCTCGTTACCTGAAGGACTTCAGGAAGTATGATCCGAGATCTTTCAATGGGTCTTCCAGGTGACCCCACTGTGGTTGAGTTGTGGGGTGTCCTCCATTGAGACCATCTTCGATCGATGAACCGCCCGAGGACCGAGAGGGTGTCTGTGCTACCTTCATGCCGAGGATGACGATATTTATGGTGGGAGTCCGCCTGTGGAACCATTGTCGCCAATGGGAAACGACACAGAATGCTTTAAAAAAGCATTCGCGGAAATTTTATCCTCGCTGCACTCGTTACGAAGCGAAGCGAGTAATTCTTACAATGTGTGCTGCGAGCAGGAGGGCAAAGTGGAGATATATGAGAGGGAATTTACCCGCTTGTCCCGCTTTTGCCCCGAGCCGGTGGATACAGAGAGGCAAAGAAGACCGAGCGCTTCATTATGGGGCTGGATCGAGAATGTTCGAGGCTTTATTCAAGCACTAGCACCTCCCGATTACGCCTCCGCAGTGAGAGTGGCGAATCGATTTGGGTGCAGTAATGCATCGCACCTGCAGCGGTGGTAGTTAACCTGGGCGACCCATAGCAAATCATAAGAGGAAGTGGGACGGACCCCAATTCCAGCTCACGGCGCCCACAGACGCCGCATAGACAGGGCATTTCCAGACTGGTCGATCGAAACCACCGACCAACAGAGCGGGAATAGCAATGAGATAGGCCACGCAGTGCAAAGAATGTGGTAGCAAAGACTGGGGTAAGTGTATGGGCCCGGTCCGAGTGTGTTTCAAGTGTGGAAAGGAAGGGCACAGAGCTAATACCGCCCGAGTCAAGCCAAACACTAGCTGACCACGAGTTATGAATAGTGGGCTCTTTGTGAAGCCGGCCATACATCAGGGGAGAGCCTATGCAAGCACCAGTAGAGACATCTATGGCTCAGACTCAGTGGTTACAGGTACACTTCCATTACTTGGGCACCTTGCCTTTGTATTGTTTGATTCTGGTTCTACGCACTCTTTTATTTCTCGCATCCTTTGTAAGTCAAGTCGAGTTAGAACTAGAAACGATTCTGATATGCCCCATCTGTCTCCACTCCTGCGGGAATAAATTTGTTAGCCAATATGAAAGTCAAGGATGGTAGTGTGACCATCGCAGACCATGAGTTAGCAGTGAATCTAGTGGTCTTAGACATGTTTGACTTTGATGTAATATTGGGCATGGACTGGTTAGCGCAGAACCATGCGTGCATTGATTGTTTCAGGAAGGAGGTAGTGTTCACTCCTCCTAACCAACCCGCACAGCTCTGAGTTGAGAGGCACTGATGAGCAGGAAGTAGGCCTAAGGTAATTCGCGCCTTAAGGCCGAAAGTTATTGCATCGGGAGCTTGGGGCGTCTTAGCTTGCATACTAGATGCAAGGTGCAATGTAAAATCTCGGTGACATCAAGCATGCAGTAGTGAATGAGTTTACGACGTTTTCCCGAGGACCTCCGGAATACCTCCAATCAGGGAGGTAGATTTTAACATCGGATTGGAATTGGGGACGACCCCGATATCCAAGGCCCCGTACAGAATGGCACCAGCAGAGTTGAAAGAACTAAAAGTACAGTTACAAGACTTGCTAGACAAAGGGTTTATACGCCCAAGCGTTTCACCCTGGGGAGCACCGGTATTGTTCGTGAAAAAGAAAGACGGATCCATGCGCCTGTGTATAGATTACAGGGAGTTGAATAAAGTTACGATCAAGAATAAATATCCTCTCCCCAGAATTGATGATTTGTTCGATCAGTTGCAAGGAGCGACAGTGTTCTCTAAGATCGATCTGAGATCAGGCTACCATCAGTTGAGGATCAGTGAAGGGGATATCCCTAAAACAGCATTCAGATCACGTTATGGGCATTACGAGTTCACAGTGATGCCGTTTGGTCTGACCAATGCTCCTGCCGCCTTCATGGACTTGATGAACCGTTTGTTCAAGGAGTTTCTTGATACGTTCGTGATTGTGTTCATCGATGATATATTGATATACTCCAGGTGTGATGAAGAGCATGAAATGCACCTGAGGAAAGTCTTACTCACACTGAGAGAGAATAAGTTGTATGCAAAATTCTCCAAGTGTGAATTTTGGCTCGCAGTATCTTTTCTAGGGCATGTGGTGGTGTCCGAAAGTTGGAGTCTCTGTTGATCCAAATGAAAGTGGAGGCCGTCACACACAGTGGCCTCGTCCCACCACCATTACTGAGAGGTAATGTAGTTTCTCGGGTCTTGCAGGATACTATAGGCGTTTCGTGCAGGATTTTGCCAAGATAGCCATGCCTATGACTCAGCTGACGCGTAAAGGAAACTCATTTGTTTGGGATGACGCTTGTGAGGCGAGTTTCCAGGAACTCAAGCACAGATTAGTGTCGGCCCCGATTCTTCTGATTCAGGGAACAGGAGCTTTGTGGTTTACAGTGATGCTTCTAAGAAAGGGTTGGGCTGTGTACTGATGCAGCACGGTAAAGTAATAGCGTATGCCTCCCGACAATTGAAGACGCACGAGAGGAACTATCCAACTCATGATCTGGAACTAGCAAAGCAGTGGTATTTGCATTAAAGATCGGAGACACTACGTATGGCGAGAAAATTGATTTTCACGCATCATAAAAGTTCAAGTATCTGTTCACCCGAAGGAATTGAACATGAGGCGTATGCAGATGGTTGGAATTAGTGAAAGATTATGATATTGACATACAATACCATCCGGTAAGGCTAATGTAGTGGCCGATGCCCTCAAGAGAAGCGGTGCATGCTGCTGCGCGAGTAGTGATACAGTGCAGAGTTACTGAGTGCAGAGTTTGCTCGAGTGAAATTGCGAAGACTAGTAGGAAAGACCACGGCTCGATTAGCCCCGATTAACAAAGACAACCGACCTTGAGACAACGTATCATAGAGGCTCGGCAGTGGATCCTCGGTTAGTGGAAAACTTACTGCGGTAACTACGAGGTGAGTTGACAGAGTTTTCCCTATCCACGGATGGAGGATTGCTATTTCAGGGGACGATTGTGTGTGCAAAGCACGACAAACCGAAAAATCGAAATTTTGAGTGAAGCCCATAACTCACTATTTTCTATGCATCCTGGCAAAGTACCAAGATGTACCGAGATCTCAAAGCGATCGTTTTGGTGGTGCAACATGAAGCGCGGCGTGGCGAGTTTGTCGCAAGTGTTTGACTTGTCGCCAGTGAAGGCACCTAGGCAGAGGCCCGCGCAGATTGCCGCAACCATTACATGTGCCTCGGTGGAAATGGGAGGAGATCTCTATGGATTTCATAGTTGGACCGCCTAGAACTTTACGAGGTTACACGGTGATTTGGGTAATAGTGGGCGGAGTTAACAAAGTCAAGCACATTTCATACACGGGAAACCCACCTATTCTACTGAGATAAGTGGGCGCGACTTTACTGGAAGAGATAGTCCGTTTGCATGGAATTCCGGTCAAGATTATATCGCATGAGGATCCACGTTTCACCTCCACTTACGGAGAAGTTTTACAGAGAGCGTTGGGTCTGCAGATTGAACTTGAAGATGCCTTTTCATCCACGAGCGGATGGATGACGGAGCGTTTAAACCAGATATTAGAGGATATGTTGCGAGCTTGCACTTTAGACTTCCTGTGCGGTTGAGACACTCATTTACATCCGATGGAGTTTGCTTATAACAACAAGCTTATCGATCGACCATCGGAATGGCTCCATTTGAAGCTCTCTATGGAAAACGTTGCGAGAACTCCGGTTTTTCGGGAGGAGGTTGGTGAACGCCGATTGTTGGGTCGAGAATTAGTACAGTCACTAATGAGGCAATGCAAAAGATCGTGGCATCGAATGCAGATCGCCCAAGTCGGACAAAAGAATTATGTCGACACGAGGCGAAGGACCTAGAATTCGAGGTTGGGGACCACGTGTTTCTTAAGGTGGCCCCAATGAAGGGAATTCTAAGGTTTGGCCGTAAAGGAAGTTGAGTCCGCGATTCATCGGACCATTTGAGATTTTAGAGAGGATTGGTGCGGTGGCTCACCGATTAGCACCGCCGCTTTCTCTTCAATGGTTCATAACGTATTCCATGTCCCCATGTTGAGAAAGTACGTTCGGACCCGACTCATGTCATAGACTTGAACCATTGCGATTAACGTAGAAGATCCGAGTTATGGCGAAGCAGCCAGGGTACAAATTATTGCAAGAGACCAGAAAGACCCTCCGTGAATCGCGAGATCGAACTTAGTTAAAGTGTTGTGGCGAGAACCACCACATACGGAAGAAGCTACCTGGGAGCGAGAAGAGGAAGTACGCGCTAAATATCCTGAACTATTCCAAGAATAGGAACTTTCGAGGACGAAAGTTCTTAAGGAGGGAAGATTGTGACGACCGCCATCCCAGGTACTATTAGTTATTTTGTTTAACACTTTATTAGCCGCTGTGTTTAGTTGGAGTGGTGTTTTAATCAAACCCGGCGAGAGGGAGACCGTAATTTTGTTTAGCTTATATGAATTGTTCCTTAAGATGAGATTAATTATGAAAATTAAAGAAAAAGGGCAATCTCAAGGGCGTTTTGGGGATTATTGTTTAAGTGAGGGGTGTGTAAAATTTAACCTAACCCTAGCCCTTAGTCTCTTGGTATTTAACCATAAGAACAAAACCCTAGTCCAATCACATCACCTCCATCTCATTTTACAAACCCTAACCCTAATTTAGTACCACCTCCTTCTTCTCCTTCTCGTGTTCAACCTAGTGCAGCTCCCTTCACGTTCTTTGCTCTCTGCCGCCAGAGGACCACGACCAGAAACCGCCGCGCCACCAAGACGCGTATCAAATTTGCTCTCACCCGCGAACCCACGAACGAAGTTCCTCGGTAGAGACGCGCCGCAGTCCGCGGAAGAAGATAACCCAGCCGACTGCATCTGCGGTTGCGCCGGAGTTCGAACGAGGGTCTCCGCCGAGGCACCGCCGATCGAGCTCTTGTCCACGAAGAGGAGCCGCGTCTGACCGTTTAACACGCCGCCGATCCACGAACGTGATCGAAGAAGCCGGCCGTCCGCGAGTCTTCAGCCAAACCGCACACGAAGCCAGTCGCCTGCAAGCCGGGAAACCTCGACCTCGCGAACAGCCTCCAGCCGCCGTTCACACCTGCACGGCCGAGAGTCCTCTCCTTCACCGCCGTCGTGACTTCTCAGCAGCGAGGTTTTGTCGTTAGGTGAGCGTTTGATTCGAGTTACATACCTAATTAGAATTATTGCGACCTATCGATTTGATTAAGCGTGCGATTGAGAATTTAAGTTACAGGTTCGAACACGTCTTTGTAGGAACCGAACTTGGAACGGAATTGGAGGTCGATTGCCAAGCAAACTAAGGAATATTGAGTTCTCGCGTGGAAACCGAGGTAAGCGGGACACGACATTTTAATGCAGTATTTAGGGTATCGCATGATTAGGGTTTAGTGAATACTCGGAGTTTAAATTCGGAACTTATGGTGTGAATCAGGTTTCACTAAAGGGAGGATAGGCAGGGAGTTCGATTAGGTTTTGGAGAAAAATCGAAGCTCGAGGTAAGGGACCTTGTGCCGAACTTTTAATGGGAGTAAATGAAAATGATTTTCATGATTTTATGCGAAATAGTTATATTTTTCACATGAAAATACACAGATATTATTTTGAGAATACGTGATATTTTATGTGCAAATACTTCGATGTATTATGTGAGAATGAACCATTATTTTATGTGAAAGTATTCTCGTATGTTATGTATAAAGATCCCATTATTTCATGTGAGAATAGGACAGTAGTTTATATGAGAATGTTCCATGTTTCTTACAAAAGTATGATCTTCAAACTGTCCATGAGAAAGTATGACTGATATACTGATGATGATGTCTGTGATATGTACTCTATTATTATGTGACCGATGGGACCTCATGCATGTTTGTATGCCACGAAATGAATTAGCGAATAGTGTGGACATTGGTTATCCTGAGATCGCTATGTGCATGGTCAAACATGCAATAGAGACCTCACGGTCAAAGTCACAGAAGTCTGTGAGGACCCAAAATGAAATGACTCGAGATGACGATCGGCCTCACAATTAAATGAACGACCATGGATTAAAGACCTGGCAATTAAATGAACAGCCATGGATTAAAGACCTGGCAATTAAATGAACAGCCATGGATTAAAGACCTGGCAATTAAATAAACAGTCATGGATTAAAGACTCGACAATTGAATGAGCGACCATGGATTAAAGACACGGCAATGAATAGCGATCATGGATTAAAGGCCCGACAATTAAATATGCAAACCATGGATTAAAGACACCGCAACTCTAGAAAGTTTTAGGTCCCACCTATGTATGTTATGAATGAGTTTAGAGATCATGATTGTATGTGTATGCATATCCCAAACCCGGTAGCGAGGTTACTTACGGGTATTGTTTTGCAATACTCACCCTTTCTTTTAAAAATGTTTTTGTGTAAAGGGAAGACGTGCGGTATGCGTGTGACGGAGGAGCGTTACTAGGACCATGGGAACCAAAGATGATTTCCGCATTATTCTTATTTCGAACTGTTGTTGTCTCAATGTTTTTAATTGAAGTTAAAAATTATTTACGATTTTAATAGGCCAAGCTGAATTGATGTTTTCTAACTGATTTTTATGTTTTGTTTTCTTTTGGGATCCCTGGAACTATTTACGTTAATTGGAAATGGCTTTTAAGTTCTTTTTATCTCTCGGCCTATAAATGCATGCATGTGTAGTAATGTCCCTAGGGATTTGGTCATAGAAAAAGTAGGGGCGTTACAACTATTGCAATGAGTGAGTTTAATGTTTATTCCTACTTAATTTACAACGTATATTTTCAGGTTCAACTTGCTCTCGAGGTGCCAAACAACTCCATATCACCTTCTTTAAGATGGATAGCTCATGGGCCTTGTCCAGATGTAGCCACCTTTAGTGGTTATGTGGTCAATGGTACTCATTATCATACGAAGAAACGTGATGATATTAGGAATACTCAAAATAGTGGAATTCTTATAATAGCAAACACAATGCAAGTCTCCAGTGCTAAGGATAAAAATCCGATTATGTCAGACATGACCTTTTATGGTGTAATACAAGAGATTTGGGAGATTGATTACCAAAAATTGACATTTATTTTGTTAAAATGTGACTGGGTTGAGAATAATAATGGACTTAAAGTAGATGACCTTGGATTTACAACTGTCAACCTTAATCGAATTGGACATAGATCAGACTCATTTATTTTAGCATCTCAAGCCAAACAAGTATTTTATGTGAAAGACCCGCTTGATCCTCGATGGTCGGTGGTTTTAACCCCTCCTCAAAGAATAGTTGAAGAAGAATATTCTGAGGCTGATGTTGATATCGTTCAAGATTGTGGATATGAGGTCCTAGAAAGAATGCCTAATATTGACGCGACCCATGAAATCGACGAAATGTCATCCACATATCTTAGAAATGATTGTGATGGTATATGGATCGATAAATAATGTATTAAATATGGTATGTCATTGTTTAGTTATTGTATTTTTTTATGAGTTCATATGTCTTATGCGTTAATATAACTTATTTTTTTCATGATATTATTTTTTGTGCAGATTGTTACAATAAGTTGATCAAGTGACGATGAAGTGAACGTATCGATCCAAATGGACGCTAGGCATACTAATCGACGTGGTCTCACTACTCTGCGTGGTCTGGCACGCGTAAGGACTATAGGAGAACGCTTAGTCATCCAATACAACAATCAAGGCCAGAGTGTTGGGAATAATGCAAACCAAATGTAAAGTTATATTGGAGTTTGCGTTAGGCAACAAATTCCATTAAGTTACAAGACTTGGAAAGAAGTTCCCCAAGAACTGAAAGATAAAATTTTTGATTATGTAGAGGTAAGAATAATAGTATTTTTCCCTACAAACTTCTTAATATATAGAGTTATTTAACCATTTATTATGTGTTTCCTATGTAGATGTCATTTGTGATCGACCCTCGGTCCAAAAATGCTATTCTTCAATCAGCGGCAAATAAATTTCGAACATTTCGATACACGTTGTATCAAAAACACATACTTCCATTTAAGGATGAGCCGTCCTTGTTGAAGCATCCTCCACAAAAGTATTCACATATTGATCAAAACCAATGGGAAGCATTTGTGAATGCTAGATTATCGGAAGAATGGGAGGTAAGTACATTATACTTATTGCTTTTAAAAGTTAGTAAAAAAAGTATTAAAATGATTTAAATTGATTCTATTATGTGATACATGCACAAAGTCGTGTACAAAAGGAAGAAATGTAAATATAATCATCACATCTCTCGCATAGGATATGCCAACTTAGCTGAAGAACTAGTGAGTAACATTATTTCTTATAATTTTCCATAATTGAGATTTAATAACTTGTGTGTTTATATAGGAATTGGCGGAAGATCCTTCCACTCGTGCCACCTATGGATACATACAGCACGAAAAAGGAAAAAATAATGAATACTTGATGATGAAACCAAACAATGCTACTGGTCGAATCGTAAGTTAATATGTTTTATTTTAACATGATGTAAAAATGATTCGTAGTTTAAATATCTTATGGTTAGTTTCAATGTCAATCTAAATGGTTGTGACAGGACGAACTAGCTATGAAGAATAAAGGTAAAGACATATTGACCGAAGCATTAGGCACGCCAGAACACAGAGGGCGTGTTAGAGGATTAGGTATGTCTGTCAAACCATCAACATACTTTAACATTTCTCGACTGAAATCAAAATCAAGCAAAGAGTCTGGCAACAAAATGTCATGCTCACCTTCCAAAAGTCTGCAAGCATAGGCAGTAATCATCCAAAAGACAAGGAGGTCATTGACGAGGTGGAAGAAATTTTAGAGGTAATTAGGATTTTGTGAAATTTTTTTGATCATAAGATGTGATATATGATACGTTATTCTGACATTCCTTTTTAATTTTTGAAGGGAACTCCATGCCATCTAGCAATAGGATCAAAGGATAATGTGGTTGCTGTAGGCACAATGTACACGTCTGACGCTCAATTTTCCACAGTCCATGGAGTTCCCTTAGGAGTTGAAAATGTTAGAGTGGTAGTGGACATGATCGTAGGTGAAGATGCTCCATTACCAATTCCTATACGGGGAGAAGTAGAGTCCCTGAGTCAATCTATGGGAAATTTTGTGGCATGGCCTCGTGACCTTGTCATTTTTAATAAGGGGAAAAAGGTATGAAATTCTTCAACTCAATGTTTAAAATTACTAAATTCTTTGTTTACAAATTTAAATGTTGTTTTGTTGTGATAGGTGACTTCTCCAACAAAAGATAAGTCGGATGTTTCTGTACATGTGCCTACTTCACATTCTACAAAGTACATAGATGCTCACGTGACTATTAAACTTCTGAATCGTTATGTAATGTTATCGATGCAAGAAGATGATACGATTCAAATCACGTTGAACGAGCACATGTTCGGGGAGGAAAAGTTAATTTATTTACATCGCGATGATATCCTGCATTATTGTGGGATGGTGGAGATAGGGTACTCCTGGATAGTCGCATACATTGCGTAAGTATGCAATATCTTTCATTTACAACTATATTGACTACGCTTTTGAATGTTTTATTAAAATAACTTTACTTTTATTTAGGTATCTTTGGACTGTATGTGACTATGAAATAATCACCAAGTTCTTGCTAGTTGATCAAATAACCATTTCTAATTTTGTTAAAAGTCAAGAAACACGTTGTATAAATCAAGCTACTAAAAGTTAGAAATGGTTAATTTGGACTTGGATCAACAAGTTTTCATCCCATATAATACTGGGTAAGTTTAAATTACTTCAACTTATTTATATGTTTTTTTTCATAAAACAATGATATTAGAATACTCATAACTTTAATAGATATCATTGGATGTTGATTGTTATCCATCCGCGGGCAAACACCGTTTATGTCTTAAATTCGTTGAGGAGTAAGATCGAAGAAAGTTTTCAAGGAACAATAAATACGTAAGTGTTTCAAACCTTTATAATGAATTACTTTCTATTAATTTTTCTAATGCTTCAAACTCTTTAGATCCTTGAGAATGTGGCAAGCCAAGCACTCACTTCCACAATATCGTTCTTCCATCACTTGGAAACTTGTAAAGGTAAACATAATTGATATATTCGATTGTTTTGATCAACGTTGGAACGATATTTAACTCAAACATGCTATTTTTTAAATTATTTTGCATGTAGTGCCCCGTCAACTAGGTTTTCAGTAGAGTCTTGGTATTTATGTATGTAAGTATATACGAGAAATCGTATATAATTCTAGTATCCCTATAATGAACCTTGTAAGTACTCTTATTTTATCTAGTTTGTGATTCAAAATATAATTTAGTCTAATGTTATTATAAATTATTTGTCTTTGTAGTTTAACACAAAAACTGCATATAAACAAGAAGAAATCGACGAGATTCGAGTACAATGGACGAATTTTGTTGGTAGATTTGTGTAAGCCATTTGTAGATTTCTGAATTTTGTGAAAAAGTACTAGATTTGTATGAAGTTAGTTAAGTTAATATGTTGGTTAGGTGTACAATATACTTGTTTATAATATATATAGTAGAAGTGTATATAATATTTAGTAGTTTGTGGAGAGGCGGGTGGCCTCATTCTTCTGAATCTGGGATTGGAGTTTATTGGATGTTGTCTATGAATGAATGTGTTTTTTGATGTATATACTTGTTTGTTGGATGTTGTCTATGGAGAGGTGGGTGGCCTCATGCCCTACACCGTTTTGTTTTTTATAGAAATGTTCTGCAATGTTTCAGGTTATGGTTAGCTGATGTTCTGTAGAGGTCATGCCGAAATTTTTACTTATTGGCTTGATTTCGTGTTAGTTTTAGACTTTATTGTTTTTGTGATATAGGTGTTAAGGTTTGTGATATAGGAGTTTATGGTTTTAGAGTTATGGTTAAGGTTTGTGATATACTAGTTTATGGTTTTTGTGATATAGGCGATAAGGTTATGTAGAGATCGTCTCATGTGTATTCTTTATAATGAAGTTGTGCTCTTCTCGTAAAAGGAATGATTGTTGGATGTTTGTGGATGAATTAGTGATTTCATGTTTTTGTTGGATATAGAAGTGTTCTGCAATGTTTCAAAGTTATGGTTAATGATGTTCTCAGTAGAGGTCATGCTAGAAATTTTTACTTATTGGCTTGATTTCGTATTATTTTAGAGTTTATTGTTTTTGTGATATAGGTGTTAAGGTTTGTGATATAGGAGTTATGGTTAAGGTTTGTGATATAGGAGTTTATGATTTTAGAGTTATGGTTAAGGTTTGTGATATACTAGTTTATGGTTAAGGTTTGTGACATAGGAGTTTATGGTTTTAGAGTTATGGTTAAGGTTTGTGATATAGGAGTTTATAGTTTTAGAGTTATGGTTAAGGTTTTTGATATATGAGTTATGGTTAAGGTTTGTGATATAGGAGTTTATGGTTTGTAATATAGTAGTTTATGGTTTTGGAGTATTGGATATAAAAGTTTTCTATGTGCATTGTTTTGGTTAAAAAAGAATTTTGTTGGATGTTGTTATGGATTAGTGATTTCATGTATGTTTTGGATATAAAAGTGTTTTTGTTGCATGTTTGTAAATTTGTATAGTGATTTCATGTGTGGTTTCAATATAGAAGTTAATATATTTGCAATATTTCAGGTAATTAGTTATTAAATATTGTTGGTTAGCCATCAGGCTATTAACTTTATTTTTATTAAATTATGCTAAAAAAGATGACGGGCATTGCCTGTCATTAAATAAAAAATTATGAACTAAAATAATGACGGACATATAATGACGGACAATGATTTTTTTTTTAAAAAAAAAATCTAAATATAAATGACGCATAATGCTCGTCATTAAAAGTGACTGAGTTTTAATGACGGGCAATGTCCGTCATTAAAAACTGGGTTCCAACCCACTTTTAATGACGGGCATTGCCCGTCATCAAAACCCGACCGTCATTGTAACATACAATGACACTCGCATAGATGACGGGCACGCGCCCGTCATCAAAACCCTTTAATGACGGGCAATGTCCGTCATTAAAACCCTTTTTTCTACTAGTGTTTCCCTTTTAGTTTAGGAACTTAAAGCATGTCTAATTGGGTTAATCCATGCTTAATTTGCTTATCTTTGTTGTTTTGCCAATGTATTGGTTTTTGAAGTAAACCAAAATAAATAAGCAATTACGTTCCAATTACACGTTTCCGTTGCTCAAGGGAATTCAGATTCCTTCAATTATATGATATGCAAATATGATTTGCATATTATATAGTTGTGGTAAAGTGGTAATTGGTGGAGATTTTACCTACACCATATACCACTATATAATGGTGGAATGTGAAGCTTTTCACAAGGCATTATCTCATTTTTTTGAATTCCACCAAGAAAAGAAAGCTAATTCTCTCTCATTCTCTCCATAACCCAAATCCAAAGGGAGTCCCACCTACTCTCCCTCATCCGCTAGAGAACAATCGAGAAGATCAAGTGGAGGTGTCTCCTAGATCGGGATCCGGTTCGTGGTTCGTACGAGAGATCGTTGAGATCATGACCGAGAGAAAGAATCCACAAAGAAGTGTTCTTGAAGAGGTAGGTACCCCATTGTTGTACTTTTTCCTTCTCTAAAGCATGCTTAACCTAAAATTGTATGAGATGCATGTTCGATTGTAAGAAAATCAGTAACACAACGAAAACAATGTGATTCACGTCGCTTCCCCTGCGGGATTCAATCCCTTCATAAATTTGCTTCCAGATGTCGATTTCAATGCTGTAGCATTGGCCACCATATTGACATTGTGCTGCACAATGCTGTAGCATTGAGAATAACATTGGAATTGTGTTGCACAATGTTGTAACATTGACAACAACATTGAACAACCAACCCAACCAATTGGTTCAACAACCCACATTTTTTTAAGCTCAACTTCATATTGTGGAAAACATGTTCAAATGGAAGATAATTCAATAAGAATCATGGAAAAACATACAGATTTTTCAAAACACCGACATGCTTAACTAATAACCAAAGAGCCTAAAACTGACAATGGAATACATGTTACTCAATTTTTTGCAAGGTTTAAGAGCAAAAATGTGATAATTAACTCCCATCTCATGGGATTATCAATAAATCAACTCATTAATTAATGTAACTATGCTCGAATAATCATTTCACTATCTCAAATTAATATTATAGCAAAGTACACAATTTTAGGGGGATTTCACACATGAAGTCAAATAATTTCAAAGAAAAGCATAACAAAATATCAAGTAATAACTCTTTTTTCTAAGAGTTATCAAACATCTAGCTACAAGCACAATCTACACGACATTTGCTATAGCAAAACCTTTTGCCTCAGGCATATTTAAATGCTTCAACAAGATGATAACATACTAGATTTGCTTAAAAGTGAGAGGAGTGCATCTTAAGATAGGATAGGAAGATGAGTGCTTACTAAGAGTATATTTTGACACTTTTTTTAAAAAAAATATAAAATACAGTTCCCTCAAACTTAAACACCTTGCTAAAGGGCTTGTTGAAGACCCTATCAAATAATGAATTTATTACCTAGATGTCTTAAATCTATAGAAAAAGTGGTCAGGATCGATCTTAGGGATTGAATTTTTTAATTCATTTAATTATCGTAATTACTCTCAATAAACTTTATTTAGAGAACAAAATCAAATGCAGACAATCTAAACTAAAGAATTAAACTAAAAAGATAAAGATAACAGGAGACACAATTTAGGGAATTAATTTGGCCAACTAAACTGATTCCTTAATCAACTAATTCAAGATTAAACATGCAACACTTTGAGCAAGAAGTTCAAAAGACCAAAAGACCTTTTCAAGCCAAATTGGAATTCATGCAATTTTATAAGCCTAACATGTCTGACTACACTTTAATAAAATAACATGGATTCAAATTACTTCCGACGGTGCTTCTAAGAGAAGCCTTCATTATCATGCAAGGACTTACTAATAGATGTGTAATTAATTATTCTAGCCTAATTGAATATTTTGTAAGCAACAATTAAAGCCAATGAAACAAGTAAACTTTGATCAGAAGAACACAAAAATTAAGAACATCAAAAGAACACAAAGATATTGTAAATTAAAATCAAGATAATAAAACTAAGACAAATAGTTCAACGACTACATCAATCTCTAAAAAAAGTTTAGTTCCACATGATCTAAAGAATAAAAGGACTATACTTCTCACTAAAATTCATAAAAACAATTGCAACTGAGAAAGAGAAAGAAAAATTCTAATGGTTATGTCGATTTTCGTTCTCGAACCTCACCACGATCTACAACTCAAACTCACATTACTTGCCTAAAAAATAGTCTTCTCAACCCTAAAATCAGTGTAAAAATCAAAATTAAGGTATTTTAGGTCTCTCAATTGGTTCCCCCCATGATTTGGCACAAAAAGATGGGTTTATAGGCATGTTGGCAACATTGCAACGCTGCAAAATGGCTTCACGTGCGTTATTTTGACGGAAAACAACGTTTTTCCATTTTTTTGTAGCGCGACGCTACCCTGCAGACAACCCTGGTCGTTTGGCCTCTGATTTGATGCGTTGGACCGTGATTCGATGTAGAATCTCTCGGAATGTGTCTTATGCTTAAATTAGATCTCCATTTTTCTTTATTCTTCAATGAATCTAAGAAAGGCTCCAATATCCACTAGAGTACTCCTGAACACTCGATTTTACTCCTCAAGCTAAGTTTCGACAAAATTAAGAGAAATAGGCATAAAAGTTCACAAAATTATCACAAAGCTAGCATAAATATTAATAAATAAGATAACATGTTTGCATGTTATCAAATACCCACATACCTAAATATTTGCTAGTCTCGAGAAAAATAGAACAAAACTGTATATAGATTTCACCTACGTATAAATCTAATTCGAGCCTAAAAAATCTAAGTAATAAAATCAAGCAATCTCAGGAAACATTTAAACATAGCCATTCATTGACTATTTCAAAACTCTTCCTAATTATCCCTGCGTGTGTGTGTCATTAGTTATTTTTCCTTTCATCTTTACTAGCCCGTAACAACTTTATAAGGTTCTCCATTCAACTTCCCCCCACAGAGGCTCTAAGTCCAAATTATTAAGTCTCTCTACACTTAAGACAACAATAATTTATTGAAGCACTTAATTACATAATTGGGTTACTTAACCTCCAAACTTGCCTTTTTCTTCATTTTATTTCAAAGACTACTTTCACACATCCACTATAGGGACTCTTACCCAAATAACTTATTGAAGCACTTAATTACATAATTACGAAGATAGCTCTTTTTGTCATTGATTCTTTTTAGCACACATTGATTGAAACATGCAAAAATTGTTTTCTTTTCAACATGCAAAAAAAAAAAAAAAATCAATATAGGCATTGTAATTCATATTGTCATTTTTACATACTACCATATAGATTGACTCTCAAATCAGTTCTCAAGTCTATCGAGGTGACACCAAATTTTCAAACCTAATAACTCTGTTCTAAGCATTCAAAACTACGAGATCGAAGGCTACGTACATAGACATTGCAAGGAAAATCAAGAAAATTTTTAAATTTATTCCATTTCAGGGCATGCTCTCATATTTCACAAAAATCACATAATTTGTTAATTAAATCTTATCCTAGACCATCCTAATCAAACATATGTATAAGATCAATCAAATTTAACACAACACATGCTCAAGATAATTAACAATAAGTATAAAGTGCTCCCAACCCCAAACTTAAACTATGCATTGTCCTCAATGTATACAGTAAACCACATGCATAAGAATAAATAGAAGGGAAGAAATGAACAATATTGTCCTAATCAATGGAGATCAAATTTAATCATCTTTTTGATTGGAAAGGTAAAAAGATTCGAGTGCCTACGAAGCAAAGGAAAGGAAACAGATTATCGACACAAAACAAGAAACTACGAAAGAAAATAAATAAACTAAAATAAATAAAAAAAATTAGAATCTTGGGTTGCTTCCCAAGAAGCGCTTTCTTTAACGTCTTTAGACTGCACTCACGACCTGCATCAAGGCACATAAAATTGTTCATATTTCTTCGAGTCCTTCTTGCTTGAATCAATATAGCATTCTAGGTCTAGAAGGCTCGCCTTTTTCTCATAGGCGTCTGAAAGATAAATATTTTTGTTATTTTCTTTAATGAAATAAAAGAACAAAATTCAAAAGAAGGCAACAAGACTCGTGAGGATAAGAAAAAAGGTTTATTAAGATAAAGAGAAACTTTTGGAGATAAAGGAAGGGGTGGCTTTCAAGGCTCGAACTCAATCAACGTGATTGCATAACCTTTTTCAACCTCACAAACCTGTTCTTGGAATGTGTCAATTTTCTCTAATTCATCCCCACTATCATCTATATAAATTCTCCTAGGATACTCTTCCTCAGTGGTTGTAGACCCCTAAATTTGTCCGATATTTTACTTTATTTCTTGTTTTTGCATTTTTTCTAAAAAAGAGGAAATTAAACAAAAGGAATATATTTGGTAAAATTAATTAACTAAATCAAATAAGTGAGACCTTGGTAAAATTAATTAGGACCAATATTTGTTGACCAATTAACTAACCAAAATCAAATATTTATAAAATTGGTGTTTTAATTAAGTCAAATATATTTCGTTTATTTGGAAAGAAATTTTATGGATAAATCAAGTCTTGAAATTTTTGGAAGGCATAATTCAACCATTTATTTGTTTCCATTTGTGTGTTATTTGATATTATATTGTTTTATTTTATTCTTTCTTAATTTTGACTTGAAGCTTTACTATATAAAGGGGATCTTTTCCTACTTTCAAGACAAGGTTTGGGAGAACAAAAGAAAATGACCATTTTTCCCCCTCTCTCAAATCTTAATCACATAGTCATACTCGCCAAAGAAAAAGGAGAAAATTTTCTTCTTTCCTTTTTTCTTTATTCAGTTTTTTCTTTAGCATGTGAGTCCAATAAGTTTTTTTTGTTTAGTTGAATTTTTTCGTTAAAATGAGATCACGTTTAGATTTTATTTGTTTGCTAATATCATGTTTTAAAATTTTAATATATAATGCATTGCTCAAATAAATTCTAAGTTATTTTTTTTGGCATAACAATTACAAGAATGCATTGTGTTTTTTCTTATTTTTACTTTTGCAAGTAAGTTTAGCTAGGAACTTAAAGTTATTTGTCATATAAAATATGTTTTAGATTTGTGAATTCTTGTATAACTATTAGATTCCAATCCAAAAATAGAAAATCTCCGATGATGGAACCTCAAGCCTTTAGAATGCCGAAAGTTTAAGGTTTCGAGGTGAAAATCCAATATTTTGGGATGCCGAGATTTGATTTTTAATATTATTCCTTAAAAAAGATAAATTGTGTTCATTAAAATTTTCTTTTGAATTCATTCTTCTTTTTTATTATATTTCCTATAAAAATACAAAACATCTTTGCATCAAAAGGTTTTTTTTCTTAAGGAAGTTTTTTTTTTTAGAAAAGAGAAATGTTAATTTTTCTAAAATTGAAGTTTTTTTTCTTTAAAATAATTTTTTTGAGTACCAAAAATAACATTCTCATAAAAGGGAGTTTTTTCAGGAAACTTAGGGTATGTTTGGTAAGCAACTTGAAAACAGAAATTTGAAAACAATGGATTCAATGAAAACAGAGTTGTATTTCATTTTTTCAGATATGCATTTGATAGCAGATTTAGAAATTTGATTTCATTCTAAATAGTTGTTTTAAATGTGTCCTATAACATATTATAGACCATGAAATTAGTTTTAGTTGCAAAACTAATTATTAGATTGAATATAAGTCATTATTCATTAATTTATGAACATGATTTTATAAATTTTATAGAATTATCATTGTTCACACGAGATTTCAACCAGCAAATGGAAATGAGACACGTGTAAATGAATTTGTGTTGTATTGATTTCAGGTAATTGTGAGTACAATCTCCAGTATTTAATCCTCTGATTCTCTCTCCTACTTATGTGCTTGGATCGAGGGTTGAAACAACTTGTTCTCGAATGTAGATTTATGTTGAGGGCTTTTCAACTTGTTCTCAAGTGTAGAAAGTTGAAGGTCTTTGCTCGTAGCTTGTTGAAGGCCTTCGGCTTGCAGCTTGTTAAAGGTCTTCGGCTTATAGCTTGTAGCTTGTTAAAGATCTTCGGCTTGTAGCGTGTTGAAGGTCTTCGGCTTGCAGCTTGTTGAAGATCTTCGGCTTGTAGCTTTTCTCGAGGGCTGAAACAGCATGTTGTCGATGTTGAAAACTTCAATTGATTCGTGGTGTGTTCTTGACGATTCCCTTGAAGCGTTCTTCGTTCAGATGGTGTTTGATCTTCAGGAGCTTCTGGAGATTTCACAGCTTTGTTTCTGAATTCTCTCTGGAGTCTCAAATTTCTGAACCTTGAAAATGAAGGAGGGAGATCTCTATTTATAGAGTTCCACTGGGCCTCCAGATGGGCTTGGGCTTGTTAGACTGGACTCGATTGAAGTTGGGCCAACCATTAGGCTTGGGCCTGATCGGCTTTGGGCCTGTCATTTAGGACTGGGCTTGGCTGGTTTGGGCCTTCGCCTCTTGACCGAACCTTATTGATGTTGGACCTTGGGCCAGACTTGGATGATTTGGGCCTTCGCTTCTGGACTTGGCCTGGTTGATTTCTTGGGCCTCGTCTCTAAACTGGGCTTGGACTTTGGGCCAACTTTCTTGGGGTAGGCTTGGCTAATTTGGGCATTCAATTTGGGTTTTATCCTTCCAAATCTTAAAGAGCCCAAATATGTAGCTAGATTTGTTATAATTTAATTTAGGGATTCTTACAAATTTAATTAATCCCTGTCAAAATTTCTATTCCAACAAATGCCCCATTTTCATGATTTATACACCAGTATGTGTGTGTGAATTTCGAAAAAGTTATTTTGGAATCAAATATAAGAGATTTGCTCTAATTTGGATGAGGTTTGCTCCTAGTTTGAATTCCGCTTGATGTGTCAATTTAATCAAATATGAAATTTGATTCATAATTTGATCTTTTTTTTTCTACACATATTTTTTTCTTTTTATGCCAATTTGTCAAAATATGAATTTGAATCAATATTTTGATTTTTTTTTTTGCATAAAATTTGGATTTGAATTTAGTAGATTTTATGTTCTACTTTAATTCAAAACCAAGTTGGGTAAGACTAAAATTCTATCCAAAAATTTTGAAATTGGATTAGACTTTGAAATGTTACTAAAATATTTTTTGTTTGAATTTGGCAAAACTTAGTTCAACTTTGGTTTGCGACAAACTTAACCGTACTCAAAACATTTTTGTTTGAGAAGCTTAAGTGAAAATTTAGTCAAAATTTAGTTTGAGATAAATTTGATTGAAACCAAAACTTTTGACTTAGGGAAACTAAATTTGGAATGTGGCCAAAAATTTAAGTTAAACCCAAAATTTAAGAGATTTGATTTAAAATTTGGACACAATTTTAATTGGACAAAATTTTGGCCCAAATTTGAATTGATTTTGAAAATTTGAATTAGGCTTTCTTGAAAAACTTGATTTGAAATAAGCTTGAAAAAAAAAATCAATTTAAAATTTAGCCAAAGTTTGAAAAACAATAATTTTTTTTTCTTTTCATGAAAATTTGATTTATCTCAATTTGGGTTTTTTTTTTTTTTGAAAAATTTTGGAGGAGTCCAAATTTTTTGGAGTTAATTCTCGAATTCAACGATGAATAAAACCCGTTTGAAATGGTAATTTAAAAAAAACCGCAACAAAAAAAATCAATTTTAAACAATAAAGTGAGTGAGATTTTTAAGTTGAATGAGTTATCACATCTTTGACCATTTCAAAAATCAACAATTTAGTTTGAGAATTTGTTTAACCAACTTTTGTTTAGATTTTTTTTTTTAAACCAACCTCAATTTAGGTTTTGTTAACCAACATTCTAAAATTAGCCAACAAATCTCCTCCAACCTTTTCTATAAATAGGAGGGAGAGGAATGAACTTTCATTCCATATTGAAGCTATCAAACTCTCCCAATTTTCCTTTGGCACGATTTCTTTTGTAAAAACTTTTTATTAACTTTTTTTCTTCATTTTTTTTTATACTTTTGAGCACTTATTACACTTCTTTTCTTTTCTTTTTTTTTTTTTTAAATAAAATTTTCTTGTCAAACTTTTTTTTAATTCTTTTTTTTATTGTGTTGCAGCTAGGGGAGCTGATCAAACTCCTTCCATTCCTCAACCTTGGTGGAGGTGACAACATTTCTCGTTGAAGATGGTTCACATTCACAAAAGCTAATCTGCTCCGTCGCCCACGACACTGGGGATGAGTGATTTTCCCATCCTCTCCGTTGCTCTGTCGCCCACGACACTGGGATGAGTGAATTGCTCATCCTCACCGTTGCTCTGTCGCCCACGACACTGGGGATGAGTGAATTGCTCATCCTCACCGTTGCTCTGTCACCCACGACATTGGGGATGAATGAATTTCACATCCTCACCGTTGCTCTATCGCCCACGACAATTGGGATGAGTGAATTTCTCATCCTCACTGTTGCTCTATCGCCCACGACACTTGGGATGAGTGAATTTCTCATCCTCACCGTTGCTCAGTCGCCCACGACACTGGGGATGAGTGAATTTCTCATCCTCACCGTTGCTCTGTCACCCACGACACTGGGGATGAGTGAATTGCTCATCCTCACTGTTGCTCTGTCGCCCACGACATTGGATATGAGTGAATTTCTCATCCTCACCGTTGCTCTGTCGCCCACGACACTAGGGATGAGTGAATTGCTCATCCTCACCGTTGTTTTGTCGCCCACGACACTGGGGATGAGTGAATTTCTCATCCTCATCGTTGCTCTGCCGCCCACGACACTGGGGATGAGTGAATTTCTAATCCTCACCGCAACTTCGTCGTTCGTGCTTTAGAGGTGAGTGTATTGCTCACGCTCCCTTCAACTTCGTCTCTTGCGCCACCGCTGCATTATCAACTTGGCATATCACTCTTGAAGGTGAAAGTGACTAGATTTCTCACTGGGAGATGATTCACTTTCACAACCGCTTCATCATCAACTTGGCGCATCAACCCTGAAGGTGAAAGTGACTACATTTCTCGCTGAGTGATGATTCACTTTCACGACCGCTTCATCATCAACCTAGCGCATCACTCCTGAAGGTGAAAGTGACTATATTCCTCGCTGAGGGATGATTCACTTTCACGGCCGCTTCATCATCAACTTGGCGTATCACTCTTGAAGGTGAAAGTGACTACATTCCTCACTGAGGGATGATTCACTTTCACGACCGCTTCATCATAAACTTGGTGCATCCCTCCTAACTTGGTGGAGGGGCGTGCAACGACGAACGATGACTCTGTTTTGGTGGAGAGACGTGCGACGATGAATGATGACCTTGATTAGGTAAAGAGAGACACACGAAGATGAAGGACAACTCCTTATTTGACAGGGAGACGCGCGATCCTCAAACTTGGTGAGCGAGCGTGAACTCGAAACTTGACGAACAAATTGGAGCTTGGCGAGCAAACTCAAAACTTGGCAAGCGAACTCTGAACTTGACGAGCAAACTCAAAACTTAGGGAGCAAACTCTAAACTTGGCGAGCAGGACACAAACTCAAAACTTTACGAGCAGGACCAAACTCAAAACTTAGCGAGCCAGAACTTGACGAGCAAACTCAAAACTTGGCGACCTAACTCTGAACTTGACGAGCAAACTCTAAACTTGACGAGAAAACTCTAAACTTGACGAGCGAACTCGAAACTTGGCGACTGAACTCTGAACTTGACGAGTGAACTGTGAACTTGACGAGCGAACTCGAAACTTGGCGAGCGAACTCTGAACTTGGCGAGCGAACTCGAAGCTTGACGATCAAACTCCTAACTTGGCGAGCAAACTCGACACTTAAGGAGCGAGGTACGAACTCGAGAGTTAGCTAGCAGAGCATGAACTTCGAACTTGGTGAACAAATTTAGAACTTGGCGAACGAATTCGGGACTTGGTGAGCAGATTCGAAAACTTGCGAGAAAACTCTGAACTTAGCGAGTGGACATGGAACTTGACGAGCAAACTCGGAACTTGACGAGCGAACTCGAAACTTGACGAGCAATCTTGAACTTGGTGTGAAAATTTTGATGCTCGTCTTTGAGGAATAGATACCTTCAGATTAATGACAACTCGAAGCCTTTGAAGCCATCAGAGGCTAGACTTTGATGACTTTGACGACGAAGCCGACAGATGCCAAACTTTGAAGACTTTGAGGACGAAGTGTCGCTAGAGACTTTGAAGACGAGGTGCCGTTAGAGACTTTGAAGACGAACTACTGACCGAGGCCAGACTTTGAAGACGAACCGCCGCCAGAGGCTAGATTTTAAAAACGAAGGGCTGCCAGAAGTCAGGCGTTAAAGACGAGTCACCGCCAGAAGCCAGATTTCGAAGACGAAGCACCACCAGAGACTTTGAAAACGAAGCGCCGCCAGAAGCCAGACTTTGAAAACGAAGCACCGCTAGAGACTTTGAAGACGAAACACCGCTAGAGACTTTGAAGGCGAAGCACCGCAAGAGACTTTGAAGACAAAACACCGCCAGAGACTTTGAAGACGAAGCACCGCCAGAGTCATTGAAGATGAAGCACCGCCAGAGACTTTGAAGACGAAGCGTCACCAAAGACTTTGAAGACGAAGCGCTGCCAGAGACTTTGACGACGAAGTGCCGTCAGAGATTTTGACGATGAAGCACCGCTCGAGATTTTGACGACGAAGCACCGCCAGAGATTTTGAAGACAAAGCACCACCAAAGTTTTTGAAGACGAAGAACAGCTAGAGTCTTTGAAGACGACGAAGTCCTCAAGTTTTGAGAAGAAGCGACGATGGAGTCTAAAACTTTGAGAAGAAGTGACGATGGAGTCCTCGATATTTGAGAAAAAGTGACGACGAAGCCCTCGAACTTTGAGAATAAGCGACGACGAAGCTCTCGATCTTTGAGAGGAAGCGACGACGAAGCTCTCGATCTTTGAGAGGACGCGACGACGAAGTCCTCGAACTTTGAGAGGAAGCGAGGATGTAACCCTCGAGTTTTGAGAAGAGGTGACGACGAAGCCCTCGAACTTTGAGAGCAAGTGACGATAGGCATCCATTTATCATTTTTCAGTCCGAACTCATTAACTCTTAATGGTTCCCGTGAGTGCAACCCTCTATCTTCAGATTCCAGAGTTCCCATCCAACAAAATCTGCCGAAGGGAGGACTAAGTTGAAAGATAAACAAAGGCAACCCTATTCCTTTCGAGTATTCACGGTGTTTCGACCCCTATGATCAGGCCCTCCAAAGGGATTGTCTGGTCCATACCAAATTAGCAGGGGATCATAGGTGTCTCACGGTGTGAATCGATAGAAGAGACCGTGAGTCACGTTGATACGAGTCCCGCTCCCACTCACTATAAGTACTTTTTTCATTCACCTTTAATTTTGACCCATACAAATACCATCTGAAGGGGGACGCTCCCATTTGCGCCATGAGGCCGAGTATGGATCTAATGGTGTGAACTTTTAGGGAGAATCGTAGGTGAAAATTCAATGTATCATATACACTTCATTTCCTCCCACTAAGCACTTTAGTTTAACAGGATTGACTTAGATAAATCGACTAATATTTACCTAAGTCTACCAATATGACATTTATATTGGATTAACCTAAGTCTATAACTCCTTATTAAACTTAGGTCTAAGTGAGTTTAATTTATTAACTCTTAATAAGCGCTACTCACGAAAATATAATCTATGAATCTCCGGATTAAATTCACTCCCAAGTCGGTTCCCAAGTAGGGGTGTTCCGTTGCCGTCAGCTTAAATACCCCAGCCTTATACAAAACCTTCCTTAGATAGAGTTACTAATTAATCACCATTCATAAATCATATTGGGTTCCTATTCTAATCTTATTCAAACTAGAAAACTAAGTCTAATTAATTCAAGTTCTAAACCATTTAAAACTAATTAATTAACTTAGGTTACATGCATTTCTATGTTATAGTGCCTGATCATTCATCACATGAATAATAAACTATATAACATAATCATCTCATGAAAAAATGCAGGTCAATGCCTTTAATTAATTAATATAACCCTTATATTAATTAATCATCATAATTATATATTATAACTCTTATAATATAAAATGATGGATGAAATGCTTAACCTAAGGTGGGATTTAAAATCTATATGACATACATTATGCATATAAATTTCATACAACAATTGCATAATAATAAATAGCAAATTGAACCATTTTTGGCACCTCGTAGACACATTAATTAAATTAATTAACATAAATATATCATATATATTAATATTAATTAATTTATAATAACCCAAAATTACAAAATAATTAAATAAAAATCCCAATTTCGATTAATTAACTGCTACATGATCAGCAACTTCCCATGTCCATGCCGAAAACGCGCACATCAGGCCCACTACACACAACGTTGAGACGTTGTGCCATCCGTGCACAACACCCACGTCGCAACGCACACATCGTTGAGACGCTGCGCCTAGCGTCTCATTGCTAGCAGGAACACGCCTCCCGCAAGCGTGGCATTGAGACACTGTTGCACAACGTCGCAACGTCATGCTTTGTACAAAACAAAACTCTTTCTATTCTTGGCTCGTTTTTGCTCCGTTCTTCATAGAAGCACCTTGCCACGAACGACACGAGCTTATAGACTAAATTTACAACCAAATATGCCCAAAACAATGGGCCCTTACATTGAACATTTCAACGAAATTGTAAATCTAATCTAAGTGCCAAAAATAAAAACATTCAATTTGCAAACCTCCAATTTATCACATTAATAACAAAGGTACCCACCTAATTTTAATTAATTACAGAACACAACGAGAGCAAAGTAAGGCTCTAATACTAGTTGATAGGATTATTGAATCCCGCAGTAGAAGCGATGCGAATCGCGATGCTCCGTTGTGTTACTTAAAAAACTACTTAAAATTGCCCAAACATCACATGCAATGAGTAGGTCAAACATAAAGAGAAGGAAAAACATAAACTAACCTTTGAAAAACCTTTCTTCTCATTTTCCTCTTCTCGGGATAACGACCTCATCGATCTCTACAACGATCTCCTCAACGATTTCCCGTTCATGTATCCACGAACCGACCAAGTAGATTGGACACCTCCACTAAGACTTCTCGATTGTTCTCTGGCGGATGAGGGAGGAAGGTGGGTCCCCCTTTGGATTTTGGGTTTGGAAAGAGTAGAGAGAATTGAGAGAACTCTTGAGAGCTACTTGGTGAGAAATCCAAAAATGAACCAATGGCCTAAGGATTGCTTCTACAAGCATCCTTTTATAATGGTATGGTGTGGAGAAAAATTCTCCACCTATTTAGCATTTAACCATAAACTATATAATATGTAAATCATATTTGCATAATTATATAGTATAAGGTATCACATACCTTATTGTGCAAATCACATTTGCATAATGTTGGATTAAAATTGAATCACATTCAATTTTACATATATCTCATATAATTGACATAAATACCCTTTATGTGAATTTGAACACTTCAAATTCACTCTTAACTTTATACCCTCATTAATTCCATAATTGAGCCAACCGAGAGATCTAATGGACCTACAGATCATGAGCTCAAATGATCCGAGATTGACTAACCAAACTCTTTGATCCTATCAATCAACATTCATTAACTATGAGGTCACTCCACTATAGACTCGTAGCTGCACTCTCCTCACTGTAGAACAAGTTGTGTCCATTGATTTAACTAATGCCCATGAGTCAACCTTTCACAGGTCGTTCATAGTCACAGTTGGGTCAAATTATTGTTTTACCCCTGTGCCTACCTCTTGCAGCTTAAGTACCACTGTTCTTCTAATGAACAACTTGTTTATGGTCCTATCATAAACAACGCCCCTCTCGAGCAAGTGAGAGGGTGGATCCCCATTGTTCAAACCATGGAGTAAGCACTTAAGGGAACAATCCTTCTAGTTTCCCTAGGTCGGGAACGAGTGAATTCCATCTTGCGTAGTTAAGTTCCCAGCTAACCACGTGGTTTTGCCAATGAGAAGGTAGGCATATTGAGTGACAACTCTGGCCTACTCTCACACGTACTAGTCTAAGGACAGACCCCCGCAGACAGGAGTTCGTAACTCGCTTAGGATTAAGGTCGAGTCACTAATTGTCATCTATGAATTTATTAGTCCTAAACTGTTAACGGTGTTACATCAGTTGGTCTAATAACTCACGGTCTGATCTTGTACAATCTCATTGCACAGGATATGCCCCCACTCGCATGTCAACTACATGAACGAGCTAGATCGCCTCGTTTGTATCAAATACA
Organism: Trichosanthes cucumerina; assembly: GCA_036507285.1. Classification (NCBI taxonomy): domain Eukaryota; kingdom Viridiplantae; phylum Streptophyta; class Magnoliopsida; order Cucurbitales; family Cucurbitaceae; genus Trichosanthes; species Trichosanthes cucumerina. The sequence goes on along the minus strand of CM071835.1, from coordinate 94,036,565 downwards.
AAGTGAGTTGCATCCACAGTGTTACCAGGATGAGGTTTCCAACCCTATCCATATACCGTAGACCATTCGGGTCATTTACTCGAACGTGATCCTACCAATATGTCCACTACACACTGTTCAAGCACTCATAAATATGAATGACCCTAAAATTTAGTTTATTGGATTAAATTTGAAATGCGAGATACAAGATTGGATGAAAAAATAACTTTTATTTTTATCAAATATTACAAACGATACGAATTTAGGGCATACACCCCAATACAATAAACTCTGACTTGCTCCTCGAACTCATTTTCCTACAAAGTAGAGAATTAAGCATGTTGAATCTGTTAAAATCACGAGAATCAGAGATAAAAAATTAGAAGACAAAGGAGTTGCAACTACTCTTACACCTGAGGTAGAAAAGTTCACTCACTATACTCTTCCTTTTATCCCTAACACTATTCATTCCTTAATCTTTAAAATAAGAGACTGCCTATTAATTTCTTATATAAATCCGTCCATTCAATGCTCGTCTCAGTAAACCTATATGATATCATTATATGGCCATATCAACACACTAATATTGATACTTGAAACCACATTATCTATTTGTTAAAAGAGAATTTAAGATAAGGGAGTAAATTATTATTTTTCAAAGTTGAAGAATTTAGAATATACTTTTTGAAATTTTTGGGCCAAAATATAACAAAAAAAAATAAAATAAAAGATGATTTTAAAAATCTAAGGCTAAAATATACTAAAACGTTACATGGGAGTAATATTTGTATGATAGGAACATAACTTTGTTATTATTTAGTTAAGAAAATAATTCAAAAGTGACAGAATTGTTAAGCCCATGTTTACTAACAATTTCGTATTTGGTTTTTAGTTTTTGAAAATTAAGTCTTAATTATTAGTTTCACCTATGATTTTTCTTGTTTTGTTATCTACTTTTTTTTACATTTATTTTCAAAAATCATACCAAGTTTGAAAACACAAAGAAATAATTTTCGAAATCTCATTCTTATTTTTGGAATTTGGCTAAGAATTCAAATGTTTTCTTAGATAATAAGAATGAAACCAATCATAGAGAAATGATAACAAAACTGAAAAAAGCTAATTCTTGTAAAAAGTAATTAATATTATGTTTATTTTAACTTACTGGAAAAAAGAACAATTAATTTATAGCATTAAAAAAAACACGAAGTTGCTCCAAACTATAACTTGTTAAACTTGTGTAATTAACCATATCAATAGGCATAAGGTAGTAGCAAAAGAACAAACAAAGAGAAGAGAATAACACATGAGATTTTGTACGTGGAAAAATCCGAAACCGAAAAAAAAGACCACGGAGCCACACCCAGAGAAAAAATCCACAAGAAGATCAGTTCACAAGATTACAAACTTATGAAATAAAGAAACAAACGAAACAAGAAGAACTCCATTTTTCTTGACCTGTCATTGTTGTTATTTGGTGGCAATCTTCAAGATGGATTATCTACAAGCTCCCCTTGTAGATTTTTGGTTCAAGGAAATCTCTTCCTTGCTTGAGATGTCAACAAACTTCTACAACAAGTCGACACATGAATACAATGTTTCGAGTTGATGAACACAAACTCACACACATAAAATTCTCTTTCCAAAACTGAGAGAAAATAATTAGAGAATACAAAAACGTGCAAGATACTTCTTCAAAGATCGGTGTATGAGACTAGCAAACCATCTAGCCTTAAATAGAGAAGGTGTGAAACATGGAAGTTTAACAAATAAGGAATTTTCCTAAATAAAAAAGGCAAAAATACTTAGCAAGGTAATTTGCCAAAATCAAAAAAGGCAAAAAATAATTGACATTGAATTTTAACAAAAATAAGGAAATTTGCTTAAATAAAAAAAGACAAAAGTAATTAACAAGGAAATTTAACAAATAAGGAAAAATGTCGAAATCAAAAAGCCAAAAACAAAATTAAAAAAAAAAAATTGTTTTATTATAAAAAACAAACATAGTTTTAAAAACTAAAGATAAAAAAATAAGGTCTTATTCGATAACCATTTCATTTTTTATTTTTGGTATCTAAAACTTAAGCCAATACATATTATTTCTGCTTATGTATTTTATTGTTTTGTTATCTTCTTTTACATATGTTTTTAAAAACCAAACCAATTTTTGAAAACAATATAGTTTTCAAAAAATAGTTTTAATTTTTTAGATTTGGCTGCGAACTCAAACATGTCTTTTCAGAAAATGAAAACTATTATAAAGAAATTGTAGCAAAACAAAAAAAAAAATCAAATAGTAATGGCATGGGAGTTGAATGATGATCAAAACAGAAGGGCTATGTTATCTATTCTATTGGTATGAATAGAATTATCACGTCGTGACTTGTAAAGCAAAAGTTATTGGACTAGTGTTATTTTATGCCAAGATCCAAATCCTATGTCTAACCAATTTTAGATTAGTTTCAGGTGTTTATAGAGAGTTTATAAGCGATTTTAGGGAATTTAATAGGGTTGTACAGAATTGAAAAATGTAGAAAAAACAGTAAAGAACAAACAAGAACACCAATATTTAAAGTGGTTTGATCATAAAACGACCTACTCCACTTGCAAATGTGTTTTAAGCCTTTACTAGACAATTTATTAGAGATATGCAGAGAATACAAAGAATTTACAGCAAGATTAACAAAGATACATTCAACATAAAAAAAATGATTTAACATGAATCAAAGATTTATACCAAAAAATAGACTACAACCAAAGTTTATTCAAGATTGGGAGTCTAACAACCTTTGTGATTAACTCTTGATTCTAATCTAACTACAAAGAAAGTAAAGAGATGAGAAATACAACCTTTGCGAAGAACCGAATCTAAGGTTGGAATGGAAATCAATAACCTTTCATGTCTGCAACAAGTTTGAACAAAAACAGAGACTGAATCGATCTTCTTCTCACGGTGGTTGTGGGCGCTGCACACCCTTGGATGGTCGGTGGAAGCAACAGTTCTCAAGAAGGATGGTCGATCCATAACTTCCCGATGAGTATCTTCTTTTTGGTGAACTCCCAAATGAAAAACCTTTTATTTTCTCTCAAAAGAACGATGAAGAAGAAACCCCAAAAAATGTGAACCCTCTCTTTCGTTTTCTCTCTCTCTATTAAAGAAACCCTAATAATGATACTGGACCCAAAATCTATCATCTTCTAGCACTTAAGGCCCATACACATTTTTTATAATAATAAAGAAAAAGAGAACAAATGGGTTTTGGTGATAAGAGATCAAGAATGCCAATTGGGCTCCTCCAGCTTTGAGCCCAACGAAAAATGGGTCTTTGATTTGAGAACATAAATCAATATGGTCCAAAAGCCATTTTTAGATTAATTGCTAATTAAGCCATTTAAACAAGAACTTAATTAATTAATCTAAAAATAAATGATTATGATAAATTGAAACGAATAAATATAACAAACTCCACCTTGATTTCAGTTAATGCAATATACTTAGATTCAGTTGTAGATAAAACAACTATAACCTGTAAACTAGATTTCCAACTAATTGTGCAATTGAACAATGTAAACACAAAACCAGTCAAAGATCTACGTTTATCTATATCAGCAGCATAATCAACATCAACATATCCAACAAGTTCAATATTCTTGCTATCAACTATATTTGCTCCACCATAAAGAGGACATAAATCCGTATGACATGCAAGATATCTCAGAATCCACTTAACAACATTCCAATGTTGTTTACCAGGATTAACAAGAAATCTACTAACAACACTAAGTGGATGAGCAAGGTTAGGTCTAGTACAAACCATGACATACATAAGACTCCCAACAGTATTAGCATATGGAATGTCATGTATTTCATTAATATCACTTGGAGTCTTAGGTGAATCATTAATAGATAGTTTAAAGTGCAAAAGGAATACTAACCTTCCTACTATCATGCATGTTCAATCTTTTAACTAGTCTTGTTATATATTCATTTTGAGACAAATAAAGTTTCTTCTCTTTTCTATCTCTAATAATATCCATTCCTAATATTCTTTTTGCACTGCCTAAGTCTTTCATTTCAAACTCCTTCTTTAAGAGATTCTTTAACTTATTTATTTCATCTATGGTTTTGCAAGCAATCAACATGTTATCAACATATAAAAACAAGTAAACAATATTCACTTTAGAGATTTGTTTGAAATATACACAACTATCATACTTACTTCTACAAAAGTCAATAGATAGCATATAGGAATCAAACCTTTTATACCATTGACGTGGAGATTGCTTTAAGCCATACAATGATCTCTTAAGAAGACAAACCTTCTTTTCTTGTTTGGGAGCTTCGAATCCAGATGGTTGGTCCATGTAAATGGTCTCCTCAAGCTCACCATGCAAGAAAACGGTCTTTACATCCATCTGCTCTAATTCAAGATCAAAATGAGCAACAAAAGCAAGCAAAATTCTAATAGAGGTGTGTCTTACAACGGGGGAAAAAACTTTATCATAGTCTATACGCTCCTTTTGAGTAAACCCTTTGGGTACTAACCTAACCTTGAACCTAGGCTTTTTGTTTTCTAAAGGGTTCTCTTTGACTTTATAAATCCACTTACAACCTACAGTTTTAGCTTTTGATGGTTTATTAACAAGAACCCAAGTTTGATTTTTAATCAAAGAATCATACTCTTCTTTCATTGCGGCCCACCACTTATCTTTATTTTCATTATTTATGGTCTCATTGAAAGTTTGTGGTTCTTGATTAATAAACTCATTAGCTATAACTGGGGCATAGGATATAAGGTCAGTGTAACGCCCCTACTTTTAATACATCAATCCCTAGGGACATTACTACTCATGCATGTTTTCGAGGCCCTAAGTATGATTTAAATAAGTAAAAGTTGATAAATAAAAGTCGATTTAATTTGGGATCCCATAGAAATACAAAACGTTTACAATAAACAAAATAAATTTTCGGCCTCTAGTTTCAAAACTCTGTACTACATAAGCGGAAGACAATAATCTTTTATAATTCTTTCTAAATCATGGATGCGAAATTCATGACTTGGTTCCCATGGCTTCTGTAGCGCATCCATGCCACTCTACTTTGGTATGCTCTCGTCTCTACCTGAAAACATTTTAAAACAAAGAAAGACACAACAAAGGTAGAGGGATGAGTATTATAAAATACCCAGTAAGTGGGGGGGGGGTCGGGATATGCATACACATACAATCATGACTTTTTTTTAAACTTATTCGTAATATACATATGCGTGACCTAAAACTTTCTCATATTGTCGTCTTTAATCCATGACTTCCTTTTAATCGTGTATTGTCAGTCTTTAATCCATATTTGCTTTTTCATTTGTGTATTGTCAGGTCTTTAATCCATGACTGCTTGTTTAATTGTCAGGTCTTTAATCCATGACTGCTTGTTTAATTGTCAGGTCTTTAATCCATGACTTCCTTTTTAATTGTGTGGCCGACTGGTCATCCTCGAGTCATTTCGTTTTGAGTCCCTCATGCACCCTCGTAATTTGACTCATAGGGTCTCTATTGCATGTTTGACCATGCACATAATGATCTCGGGATACCAATGTCCACACTATTCATTAATTCATCTCGTGGCATACAAAACATGCATGAGGTCCCATCATTCACATAATAATAGTGCACATGTCACAAACATCGTCATCGATATGCCAATCATACTTTTCTCATAGACAGTTTGAAGATCATACTTTTGTAAGAAAACATGAAATATTCTCATACAAATTACTGTCATATTCTTATACGAAATACTGGAATACTTTCACATAGCACACGAGAATATTCTCACATAAAATAATGGTTTATTTCCACATGATGTATCGAAATATTTGCACATAAAATATTAAGTATTCTCACGATAATATCTGTATATTTTCATATGAAAATATAAACTAATCTCGCATGAAATCGTGAAAATCATTTTCATTCAATCCCATTAAAAAGTTCGGCACAAGGTCCCTTACTAAACCATTTGAAAATCATTCACTCGAGATTCTCGAGAAACCCTTTGAAATATTCGTTTTCTAAATTCAAGCCCTAAGCATGAGTTTTGGAAATTCACCTTTTGAAATAAATCCTCAATTTTCATCTTTTAAAACAAATACATATTTCAGGAAATCGTACTCACTTCCCTTTTTAAGATCGTTTGTAGAAAATCCCTTACCTTAGCTCGAAACTCTTTACATTCCGCTCCTAGCTCAAGGTTTCGCTTAGACATGCTCGATAGTCGAATCCCCTAAATCACATTCATCAATTCTTTAAATAACTCACATAGTTAAAACTTATTTTGAATTTAATCATAGCTAGGCTAAATTACCACAAACGGACGCTTAAAACGAACTCGGGAGGTCAAAACAGGTGGAGCGGAAGCAGCTCCGGCGAGCGGCGGCGCGTGGCCGGCCGGCGGCGGCGCGTGTGGCGGCGCGTGCGATGTCGAGCTCGCACGATCGGTAGCGTGAACATCAGATCTGGGGACGTCGTGAGTCGATCTATCCAAAACCAGTCTTGGAACGTCGAAAACCGGTCGAAACGTTCCCCAAAAGCCTGAGCCAAAAATCGAACCAGCAGCTTCAAGTCCTGACGCGAGTGGCTTCCGGCGGGCCTGAGGCTTGGCGTGTGGACTCGTGGCTACCGGGCTTCACGCGCACACGGCGAGCGAGGTGACTACTTACACGGCCGGCGGCAGGCGCGGCGATCAAACGAAATCTTGTGGCTGCTGGCATCCGTCGGCGTGCACAGCAGGTCGACTAGCTCGCCGTTGGATGAGTCCCTTCACGGTCGAGTTAACGACGCGACGACGCCATGAGTGATCGGCTCCTGACCGATCGTCGGCGTGCTCCAGGATTCCGTGGGCGCGGCGCGGAGAGGTCATTGGCGGCAAGGTGAGTTCGTCCGCGGCTAGGTTCAAGGATGAGGGAGAAGACCTCCTTCCCTTCCCTCGAAAATCGTGCCCCACTCATGGTTTAACCCTAGCTCCTTCTCTTTCACATAAATTACCAAATTGCCCTTCCCTTTAGACAAAACTACAAAGATTACCCTTTAACCTAATTAAACAAACCAACTCAACATAGGTATAGGTAAACCATATATTTATATTCTCTTAAATTTCAAAACTTAACTTAAACTAAGAAATTTCTGTGGCTCGTTGAAGGTTAATTTCAATAAAAAGTAATATAGGGTACAACCTAAGAGGTATTAAGAAAATTCTTAAGAAAATTGCAGGGGCGTTACACTCTTCCTCCTTAAGAACTTTCGTCCTCTCGAAAGTTTCTAATCTTGAACTTGAGTTCGTTCTCATCACTGAAGTCTTTCCACCAAGGGTTACATAACTGATGTCCTTGACTCGGATTCTAAATTTGGAAAGTTCCAAATTCAATTTCCAAGATAACGCGGGATATTAGCTCGTATTTTCTTCTCTAGTCCGTTAATTAGTCTCTCTGTCTGTCTCGCGGTTTTAGAAGCGGAACCCTTTGCTAAAAACGATTCCATTGTTGTTGAGCCTCAAAATCCCCTTTAGGTTTCCTGCACCCTCTACTAACGTCCATTTCGAGGCATGACTCGATCGTTCCGTCTGACCATCACTTCTATAACCTTAACAACTTCCTAAGAGATGTGACTTCAAGGATTAAGTTAGCAACTTTGTCCAGGTTGTTCGAGACCCTTCACATTAATGGTTAACCTTTCATTTTCTCAACGACCTTTTAGCAAACCATTTGTAGTGACAAACCCACGCGGATACTTAGTTAACTTTGGGGCTTTCTATTGCAATCTATAACTCGTTGAAAGTTTCAAGTCACGGCAGGAGCAACTCGAACTTAGGTCTCATTTGGTCGTCGCGGTACAAAAAGTGTTCCATGAAACTTTACCAATCTTACTATAAAATTGTCAGAAAATTTCAATGAGATAACGGCATAACTACAACAAAACCAAAATTTTTCTTTAACACCTGTTTGATAGAGATGCACTTCTACAACCAGACAACCAACCCGTCACGCCTCCAAACTTCATTCCAAGATTTACTCAGAGTTCAGAACACACAATACATAGGAATGTTGAACAACAAAATATGAATGAAACACAATTTCTTTAGTTGTAAACCAGAATTCTTTAAAGGCAAGGAAATCTAACAATCAGGTTACAACCCTAATTTTAACACAAACTTTAAAAGGAGTTAATAAACTATTCTTGTCTTACCTTGCTTTAGAATCAAATCAAATATAGATTAACACACTAAGTGTCAAGATTTTCCTTATAAGTTCTAAGTCATGAATGAAGAAACTTAATTTAACCCATCTTATGTTCCACTATCTTACGTGAAGTGTAAAATGAACTTTTAATGTTGCATTGATGCACAAGTTCATACCTCTATGGAGACATCACTGTAGACTCATAATGTCCATCGCGTGGATCAAACTCTATCTTAAGATGTCTTAACTCTAATTCTTGATTGGCGATAACTCGTCCTCATATTCATCATAGAGGATATGTATATATATATCTATATGTATACTTTTTTTTTTTTTTTTTTTTTTTTTTTTTTAAAAACAAGTTATTCATGAGACAACTCGTACTTTAAATAACCTTTCCTCAGCCTATGGCACGACGCAACAGTCATTCTTATCGCTCTCCTTTAAAATAACTCAATCGATAACAATTTTGATACTAAGCGATCTCGCGAACATGAATCTAGCCTTTTAAGGCTCATTCTCCCATTACCTTCCAACTCCTTATATATCATGTTCAGGTGATCGTTCGAATATAATGAAATTTTCTTTAACACTACTGTGGTCGGATACTTTCTAAGAGTATCCTCTACACTTCTTAACTGTTCCAGCTCTTTTGTCATGAAACCCTAACGTTCAACTTCGAATACGAATGGTTCATTCGATACTCTAGACTTTGAACTTTTCAAGAACTACAATATTCCTCTGTTAAGGTTCTACTCGCGAACTTAGTTGTTCAAGGTTTCTTGAAAGACTTTCACCTCGTAGTGTCTACTCTTTCCTTCTTTTGTCCAAACTACCCCTTTTGATAACGCGCAAGTGAGTCTTATCTTGACAAAGTTTCCTTTAAGTCTTACATCCTGAACTCGGACATTTCCTTTCTAACATCGAACACCTGAGGTCACATACCCGTCTTTTCTTAGCTTAACAACTTTTATTATGCTTCTCTTTTGAAGTTTACTTAAGCCCTTAACTCCTCAGTGACCTTTCGACTACTTTCACCTGTTAGGGCTTACTCTTCCCTCCTTATGCCTAAACTAATCGTTCTAAAGTACTTTCTATATCCCTTCTTAGACTCGGGCTAAACCGAAACATCTCTAGTAACTTATGTACAACAATGTTTTACTCTTTTCTTGAGCGCTAAATCCATCAAGTCTATCAACATTAGGGTTACTTAAGTCGAATCTCTATAATTTTCATGATGTTGAAAAGTGATTTGAAAGTCGTTTGAATATCTAATCCTCGGTTTATGATGAGCGCTAACTTGACTCCAAAATCATCTTAAGGAACACTATGCTCCTCGCATCGTGATGGTGGAATAGGTCGTTCATTCAAAACGAAGAGATTTATCCTTAGCAACAACTGTCTCCTCTTCTCATCTCTTATGCACACGCATAAGTATACCACTTTCTCCTTTATGCATCACACTAATACTTCTTATGGCGATAAACTACTATTAACTCTTATAAAGGAGGTTACGTACCTGTGACTTGAGTTCTTTTACTTTCTTTGGGGCATTCTGTAAGGAGTATTAGAAATTCTCATTACTCTCTACTTTTAATTCCATACTTAAGTGCATCTCTTGTGTTGGGGTAACTTTAAAAGATAAAACCTTCCTTATCTAATACTAGCGCATTGATCCTCGTGCTTAATCTCCTTAAACTTGGCCTTCTTCTTTTAGTAAGATTAAGGACATTCTCAACTATTTGTACTCGTTTGGTTATAAAGTCAAATTCACTAAAACTTCTCTTAAGAAGCCATCAACCTAGCCTTTACTAAAGGAACCTTATAGTTTCATGTTTCTAATGGTCGCCACCACCACTACCACTATACACTTTACTAATTGAAAGAAGTTCCTCACTTTGATTGCTATAGCGAAGAAGAGACTCAAAGCATTTCCCTCTATTAACTGAATCCTCTCTCCTTAATTCTCGATTGGGAAAAGAAAACTTTGCTACATAAGGGTTTAAGGGTAACATCACCTGTTATCTCTTTCAAGTTATGCGCATACATTTAGCCCAACAGTGGGAATTTAGTGGCAAGGTTCTTATATACACATTCCACAAGCGTGAACACACCGGTGATCATATGAATGTCTAATCGTGCCGGTTTGGAGTCCCGACAATCAATTCTTTTGTGTTCTCAAACTAAAACCCTAACTCCCTACTTTTCTTCTTTATACTTGTCTTTATTACGTTTATTTAGCTTGTGGTATCGCTTTTGAAACTTCGTATCATGCCTATCTGTAGTAACACAGTAATTGTGTATATCCCTGTGGTTTTTTCCTCTCAGAGCAATGGTCTAAATAAAATCAAGTGTTTGTGTATTTTGAAGAATTAAGTTTTCGTTCCAACATTAACAATCTATCCTTCCCAGTTAAAGCTCGAGTCTATTTTAAATCATCTTTGCTCTCTTTACTTTTGAACTCCTTGAATACCATAGTTACGTATTCACTTGAAGGTGAAGGGCTTTGTTCAGGAATCAACAAAGTCGAAAACTCCAAAGTGGTACGTTTACTAGATCTCATAACTTTTCATCCATTTGTTTCAGCACAAATGAATGAGGCCGCTAACCTCTTACCGACCACATTCAAACTTTGAACTTCTCATGAGTAGTCTTAACTTTTATTAATGAAAGCTATACTTAAGTAATCTAGTTTCTTAGCAACCTTTAACACTCTAACCTCTTAAGTCTTACTCTTTACTCCCTTGGTCAAAGCGGACCTTTTACTAAACCACAACATGTGTTTTATGGCTATAAAACTTCATTTTTAGTGCAAACATTCTTAACTAAAACATTTTTCCTTTCTCTCATCAATAGTAGGGATCACATGTGTTCTCTTTCCTTTCGGCGTAAGATCACGTCAACTCTATGACCTATACGCATATAGATTCACATATAAGCGTTTCATTTATGCATTTCCCTTTTCATAGACATATAGTTTAGCTCATACATTCTCATTCTTTCTTAGTTTGGAAATTCATCAAACTCAATTTTTATATAAAATGTTTTCTCATAGACTACTAAATTCTCTTTTCGTGAACAAATAAAACTTTTAGTTCGAAGGCATACCTGGCGGTGACTGGAGTTGCTACTTAGCCATGGGATACTTGTTGCTTACTCTGTAAGCGAGTCTACAAGACCTATAACCTTGGGCTCTGATACCAACTGTAACGCCCCTACTTTTAATACATCAATCCCTAGGGACATTACTACTCATGCATGTTTGCGAGGCCCTAAGTATGATTTAAATAAGTAAAAGTTGATAAATAAAAGTCGATTTAATTTGGGATCCCATAGAAATACAAAACGTTTACAATAAACAAAATAAATTTTCGGCCTCTAGTTTCAAAACTCTGTACTACATAAGCGGAAGACAATAATCTTTTATAATTCTTTCTAAATCATGGATGCGAAATTCATGACTTGGTTCCCATGGTTTCAGAGCGCATCCATGCCACTCACTTTGGTATGCTCTCGTCTCTACCTGAAAACATTTTAAAACAAAGAAAGACACAACAAAGGTAGAGGGATGAGTATTATAAAATACCCAGTAAGTGGGGGGGGTCGGGATATGCATACACATACAATCATGACTTTTTTTAAACTTATTCGTAATATACATATGCGGGACCTAAAACTTTCTCATATTGTCAGGTCTTTAATCCATGACTTCCTTTTTAATCGTGTATTGTCAGGTCTTTAATCCATGACTGCTTTTTCATTTGTGTATTGTCAGGTCTTTAATCCATGACTGCTTGTTTAATTGTCAGGTCTTTAATCCATGACTGCTTGTTTAATTGTCAGGTCTTTAATCCATGACTTCCTTTTTAATTGTGTGGCCGACTGGTCATCCTGAGTCATTTCGTTTTGAGTCCCTCACAGACCCCTGTAATTTGACCCATAGGGTCTCTATTGCATGTTTGACCATGCACATAATGATCTCAGGATACCAATGTCCACACTATTCATTAATTCATCTCGTGGCATACAAAACATGCATGAGGTCCCATCATTCACATAATAATAGTGCACATGTCACAAACATCGTCATCGATATGCCAATCATACTTTTCTCATAGACAGTTTGAAGATCATACTTTTGTAAGAAAACATGAAATATTCTCATACAAATTACTGTCATATTCTTATACGAAATACTGGAATACTTTCACATAGCACACGAGAATATTCTCACATAAAATAATGGTTTATTTCCACATGATGTATCGAAATATTTGCACATAAAATATTAAGTATTCTCACGATAATATCTGTATATTTTCATATGAAAATATAAACTAATCTCGCATGAAATCGTGAAAATCATTTTCATTCAATCCCATTAAAAAGTTCGGCACAAGGTCCCTTACTAAACCATTTGAAAATCATTCACTCGAGATTCTCGAGAAACCCTTTGAAATATTCGTTTTCTAAATTCAAGCCCTAAGCATGAGTTTTGGAAATTCACCTTTTGAAATAAATCCTCAATTTTCATCTTTTAAAACAAATACATATTTCAGGAAATCGTACTCACTTCCCTTTTTAAGATCGTTTGTAGAAAATCCCTTACCTTAGCTCGAAACTCTTTACATTCCGCTCCTAGCTCAAGGTTTCGCTTAGACATGCTCGATAGTCGAATCCCCTAAATCACATTCATCAATTCTTTAAATAACTCACATAGTTAAAACTTATTTTGAATTCAATCATAGCTAGGCTAAATTACCACAAACGGACGCTTAAAACGAACTCGGGAGGTCAAAGCAGTGGTGGAAGCAGCCAGGCGGGCGGACGTGGCGGCGCGTGGCCGGCCGGCGGCGGCGCGTGTGGCGGCGCGTGCGATGTCGGAGCCTGCACGTATCGGCGCGTGAACATCAGATCTGGGGACGTCGTGAGTCGATCTATCCAAAACCAGTCTTGGAACGTCGAAAACCGGTCGAAACGTTCCCCAAAAGCCTGAGCCAAAAATCGAACCAAAAGACTTCAAGTCGACGCGTGGTGGTTTCGGCGGGCCCGAGGCTTGGCGTGTGGACTCGTGGCACTGGGCTTCACGCTCACGGCGGCGAGGTGACTACGGCGTCACGGCCGCAGGCTGGCGGCGATCAAACGAAATCTTGTGGGCTGCGGCATCCGTCGGCGTGGCTGGCAATGGTCGACTAGCTCGCCGTTGGATGAGTCCCTTCACGGTCGAGTTAACGACGCGACGACGCCATGAGTGATCGGCTCCTGACCGATCGTCGGCGTGCTCCAGGATTCCGTGGACGGCGCGATCGGAGAGAGGTCATTGGCGGCAAGGTGAGTTCGTCCGTGGCTAGGTCGAGGATGAGGAAGACCTCCTTCCCTTCTCTCGAAAATCGTGCCCCACTCATGGTTTAACCCTAGCTCCTTCTCTTTCACATAAATTACCAAATTGCCCTTCCCTTTAGACAAAACTACAAAGATTACCCTTTAACCTAATTAAACAAACCAACTCAACATAGGTATAGGTAAACCATATATTTATATTCTCTTAAATTTCAAAACTTAACTTAAACTAAGAAATTTGGAGTGGCTCGTTGAAGGTTAATTTCAATAAAAGTAATATAGGGTACAACCTAAGAGGTATTAAGAAAATTCTTAAGAAAATTCTGGGGCGTTACAGTCAGCATACCCAAACCTAGTTGGAGCTACAATGTTTCTCCTAATCCTATCCCTAGTTATCTGATAATTTATTAAATCATGACTATCCTATTTCTCTTCCTCATTAACAACTTCATGTGTAGGTGATTGATTTAAGGTAGATGGTGAAACATCATGTTCTACTATTGGCTCATCTACTTGATCACTATGGAAAGTGGAAGGAGGACTAGCTAAAACGGTTTCAGTGGAATTAGGTGGACTTTTAGGGATAGACTCAGTTTTTTCTTATGCATACCCCATTTTCCCTTCTTAAAGACAACATCTCTACTTATTAAGATTTTTGGTGAATTTGGATCTAGCGACTATAGTTTATATCCCTTAACACCCTCGGGATATCCTAGGAAAATACATTTCTTAGTCCTTGGGTCTAGCTTTCCCTCTTTTGAATGAGCATAAGCTAAACACCCAAAGACTTTCATGTGTGATAGGGGGACTACCTTTCCAAAGCTCTTTTGGTGTTTTTAAATCTATGGCAATAGATGGACTCCTATTGATTATATAGCATGCTGTTGCAACAGTTTCCCCCCAAAAACTTTGAGAAAGTTGTGAATCAGACAACATGCACCTAACTCTTTCGATAAGGGTTCTATTCATTCTCTCAGCGGCCCCATTTTGTTCAGGCGTCCCTACAACAGTCAAGTGTCTTGCTATGCCTTTAGACTTACAAAAGTTTCTAAACTCATGGTTACAAAACTCTAGCCATTGTCAGTCCTAAGTTTCTTAACTCTAAGGCCAGTTTGGTTTTCAACATAGGCTACCCATTCAAAAAATTTATTAAAAGTATTAGATTTATTTTTCAGAAGATAAACCCAAACTTTTCTAGTACAATCATCAATATGGATAAGAAATATCTAGCTCCACTATTATTGACAACATTAGATGGGTCCCATAAGTCAGCATGCACATATTTTAGCTTTTCATTAGCAGAGTGACCACCTTTTCCAAATTTTACTCTTTTACTTTTACCATAAACACAATGCTCCCACATATCTAGGTCTACATTTTTTATGTTAGGAATCACTTGTTGTTTTATTAACTCCCTAATTCCTTGCTCACTCATGTGACCTAAGCGTTTATGCCAAAGGGTAATTTTGGAATTGTCACTCTCTTTAACTAGATCACTTGACCCTACGACCGTCGAACCCTCTAAAGAGTATAAGGTATCCTTAAGAAGCCCTTTCATTGCAACTAAGATGCTCTTCATGACTTTTCGAACACCACCCTCTAACTTAATGGTGTACCCTTGCTTATCTAACATGCTAAGGGATATTAGGTTTCTTTTAACTTCAGGTACGTACCTAACTCCAGTTAGAAACCTAATATTTCCGTCATGAAAACCCTAAGCGCGTCTTTGTTCCTTGACCTTCTACACTACAAAAGTGCCAGTTCCCTAACATGACTTTACCTCCCACACCCGTTTGGAAGTCTTCTAGCCATTCTCTATTAGGGGTCATATGGAAAGAACAACCTGAATCTAGGATCCAAGTGTCATCATCTCTAGTGTTACTAACCATAAGAGAGTGGTTATACTCTTCACTAAGGTTTACTATACTAGACTCTTTTTTTCCTTTACCCGACGACTTTTTATTCCTAAGATCAGGACAAAACCTTCTCATGTGGCCTTCTTTTTTACAATGATAACACCTCATATGACTAGCCCCCTTAGACTTTGATCTACCCCTACTCTTGCTTATATGCTTTTTCTTATTCTCTGATCTCCCTCTAACGTACAAAGTCTCACTATTAGACTTCTTGGTTTCTTTTAGTTCTTGTTCTTTTACTCTAATAGCATTTAAAACAATTTCAGTGGACAAGGTATCCCTACCAAACTTCATAGCAGATTTCACATCATTATAAGATTCAGGCAAAGAATTAATCAGAACTACAACATGATTTTCATCAGAAAAGATTTCACCTATATTTTTCAATTCAGAAACTACTCTATCGAATTCATCTAGGTTATCTTTCATGCTTTTACTAGAGTCCATTTTAAAACTAAAGAAATTAGAATTTAAGAATATTTTGCTTGAAATTGATGCTACTTGGTATGTAGATTCTAATTTTGTCCAAAGTTTAACAGCAATATCTTCACTACGCATTTGTCTTATAATTGTATCACACAAATAAAGGATGATAAGGCTGTGAGCTACCTTATTTATCTCTTTCAGTTGGTTCGTTGTTATGCTGTCTGAAATTTCCTTAGCCTCCAAAAGTGCGTAATCGACCTTTTATTAACAAAGGATGACCAACATCTTGATCTTCCATAGGCCAAAGTCACCTTTCCCATCAAACCACTCCAGTTCGAACTTGGTACTCATCTTGAAAAATAAGGAAACCAAATTGGACAACAAACTTTCTTGAAATAAAAAAATTTTAGAATTAAAAAATACTAAAAACTTAAAGATTCTTTAAACCCAAAAAGAATTATTCAACAAACTAAATTTTAGTTCAAGAAAGAATGCCCTAAAAACAAGGATTAAAGGCTCTGATACCAAATATTATTTTATGCCAAGATCCAAATCTTATGTCTAACCAATTTTAGATCAGTTTGAGGTGTTTACAGAGAGTTTATAAGCGATTTAGGCAATTTAATAGGGCTGGATAGAATTGAAAAATGCAGAAAAAACAGTAAAGAACAAACAAGAACATCAATATTTATAGTGGGTCGGTCATAAAACGACCTACTCCGCTTGCAAAGTTGTTTTAAACCTTTGCTAGACAGTTTATTAGAGATATGAAGAGAATACAGAGAATTTACAGCAATATTAACAAAGATACATTAAACATAAAAAAAAAAGATTTAACAAAAATCAAAGATTTATGCCCAAAAAGAAACTACAACCAAACTTTATTCAAGATTGGGAGTCTAACAACATTTGGGATTAAATCTTGATTCTAATCTAACTAGAAAGAAAGTAAAGAGAGGAGAGATATAACCTTTGCGAAGAAACGAATCTAAGGTTGGAATGGAAATCGATAACCTTTCACGTCTGCAGCAAGTTTGAACAAAAACAGAGACTGGATCGATCTACTTCTCACGGTGGTTGTGGGCGCTGCACACCCTTGGATGGTCAGTGGAAGCAACAATTCTTAAGAAGGATGGTCGATCCACAACTTCCCGACGAGTATCTTCTTTTTGGCGAACTCCCAAATGAAAAACCTCTTATTTTCTCTCAAAAGAACGATGAAGAAGAAACCCCAAAAAATGTGAACCCTCTCTTTCGTTTCTCTCTCTTCTTTTCTCTGTCTATTAAAGAAACCCTAATAATGATACTTGACCCAAAATCTATCATCTTCTACCACTTAAGGCCCATTCATATATTTTATAATAATAAAGAAAAAGAGAACAAATGAGTTTGGCTGATAGGAGATCAAGAATGCCAATTGGGCTCCTCCAGATTTGGGCCCAACGAAAATGGCTCTTTGATTTGAGAACATAAATCAATAAGGTCCAAAAGCCATTTTTCGATTAATTCATAATTAAGCCCTTTAAACAAGAACTTAATTAATTAATCTAAAAATAAATGCTTAGGATAAATTGAAACTAATAAATATAACAATTATGATTCACAAGACCCCTATCCCTACCTCGTAATATATTTCAGGGATATCCTTGCAAACGTATGTATGGTTAGAACATATCCTTATCTCTTGAACATATCCATTACAAATCTTCGAATGGTTAGAACCAAAATCTTAGAATACCATTGATAACTATATTTTTGTTTTTGTTTGTTTCTGATTTCTTGAAAACAAGAAACAGAATAGAAGCTTATTTGATAAATGTTTTTCGTTTCTTGTTTTTTTGTTTGTTTTTTATACTTATTTTTTCTCATTTTTTATTTTTCAAAAAGACTTTAGTTATATAATATGAAATATATAACATGCATTAAAACATATAAAAAATAATTATAAAACTATTTACATTCTTTAATATCCACATGCCTCGATGCAAAATTAACAACAACAATAAAATTGTTTCTACACTAAATAAATAAAATTGTTTTATCCTTCTAATGCTACTCAAATTTGATCTGTAATGTTATTTCTCACTCGACTCATTCGTTTTAAATGGTGTCGACTCAAATTCAACTCAATTATATTGCTCTGTAAATCTTATTGTTGTAAATTATTAAAGCGAGGTCAAAAATGTGGTTTAATGAGAAAAATTTATATACTATAAAATCTTAACAAGTTCCAAGTATACTAAAAATTACACTAACTTATATTTTGCAAAATTCATTTTTCAAAGTAATAAAATTTAAATTTAAAATTTAATATATAAATATACATATTTCAAAATTGACTTTTTGTTCTTTGTATGGAACGAAATAATATAAGTAAAATGGGATCGAGAAACTCCAATGTGTACTTTTTCAAAATTTTCTCCTAGAAATGTTTCTAAAAATTTAAAAACAAGAAATAGAAACATTTATCAAACAAGCATGTTTCTTAAAAATGAGAAACGGGAACAAGAAACAGGAAACGAGAACGTTATCAAACGAACCTTTAATATCCAATATTTATAGAAATGTTGATGAAAATATGATAGTACGTAATTTATATCTATGGATACTTCTAAAAATAATTCCAAGAAATATTAAATTAACAAATAAGCATTTTTAATCTTTTAAGTTAAGTTAAAATTTCTTGTTAATAATACAATTTTCACATTAGTTTTATGTAGGTTATGATATATTAACAACATAGATGCCGTAATCATTATTTAATAATATTTTTATGATGGAGAATAAAAGAGAAATAACGCCAGATATGAGATGTTGGTTTTCTATTCGTTAATGGTCAGAAATGTCGTTTTTATTGGATCTATGGTTGCCAGGTGGTTCTACTTTGTCCCAGTATAGGGATTGGAAAATCTCTGTTGTTAGGTGTTTCCTTTTTGCTCCCATGGTTGATTTCTGAATTTCTAATGAAACGTTTGGATCGCAAAGTTGTGTTAGTTAAATTGAGTTGAGTTGAGTTAAATTGAGATGGGAACAGGAGGGGATACACGTTACACCACTGTAGAGTTATTTTGTCAGTAAGTTTAGAAAGTTTGTGTTTGAGGTGCAGAGTTGAGTTTTTATGATAGGAGTATCTAGTGTAGTTTTTTTGTAACTTGATTAAATATGATTTTTTGTGACTTTTTTTCTTACATTTTTTTTTTCGAACAAATCAATTACAAACACATTTGTTTATAATTTCAAAACTCAATTATGAGATTAAATACAAAATTACAATATATGTTACCATTTGTCAAATTTATGTTAGGGATATTTGCAAAAGTAATGGATATTGAGATTGACATCAATTTTTCTTTTCCAATAAATTCAGCTAGAAACATTTTTTTTTTCCATATTTACAACACTGAATTCTGATGTCTACACAAATATATATATATATATATATATATATATATATCAACATTGATTTTTTTTAAACAAAAAAATATCATTCTTTCTTTCTTTTTAAAATTATTTTTTTTCAAAATATAGGCAATGTAACATTGTTTCCTCTTTTTATTATACATTAAACTTCTTTCAATTTATAGAAATCACATATTTTTAGTACACATTGAACTTAATTCAATGGATAGAAATCAAATGTTGTACTCTTTATAATAACAAATAGCAACTGATTAATGGAAAAAAGACAATGTACCAATATTTTTTTTAAACACAAATTAAAATTCTATTAAAATAGAGAAATCTAAGGTTTTATTGTCTAAAACTATATTGAACTTCTTTGGAACTTACAAATGACAAACTTATCATTACCTTTTTTAAGTACTAATAGGGTCGTTTGTTTTAAAATAAAATGACCATTACGTTTTTTTTAAAGGAACATTGTTTGTTTACATTTGTTAAATCACATGTGAATGACAATAAAACGACGATATATTTCAACATTAATGTCATGTAAAAGTGAAATATTCACAAAATATTAGTAGGAGGACATATTTACATAATTCACAAAACATAATTATGGTATCAAGGATCTATTTACATAATTCACAAACATAATTATGGTTCACAAAATATAAGTATGACCAACAATGGGTCGAGTTTGTATGTCCAAAGAAAGATGGTTGGAGAATAGAGTAACACCAACTAAGTACATGCGCATTTCATATTATTTTGAACTATGAGAATCACGTTAGTCGATGAGAATTATTGTTGGTGATACTCGTCGGAGATGATACTGTTAGTTGCAAGATAAGGTAATCAAGGATTGTTGTAAATCATCAAACAAGTTAGTCGACAGTGGTCGTCAATTGCTACATATGGTCGTTGATAATGAAGGTCACCCAGTAGTGGTCGTCGGAGAAGGTCATCAGAGTGGTTGTTTGTTGCCGAAGATGGTTGTCGATCGTTGGTGATGGTCACCGATCGACAAAGATGGTCGTCGAAGGTAGTTTTTGGTTGTCGGAGATGGTCACCGATTGCCAAAGATGATCGTCGGAGGTGGTTTTTAGTCGCTGGAGAAGGTCATCAGAGGTGGTTGTCCATTGCCAAAAAAGGTTGTTTGTTCTAGAGGAGGGTTTTCCTCGTTAGAGATGGTCACCGATTGCTGAAAGTTTTTCGGAGGTGGTTTTCGATCGTCGGAGATGGCCGTCGAAGGAGGTTTTCAATCGCCGGTCGTTGGTCGCAAGAGATGGTCGCGAGAGGTGATCCTCGGTTGTTGGGGAAGCGATAATAAAATATGTTAATAAAATTACTGTACAAATAGGTGGAGTTAATATCCTAAGTTAGCAGAGTTTAGTTGAGTTAGTTTATCCATGAGGCAAACGATATGTTGTGTTTAAAACCCAACCCAACTCCACTTAACTTAGGGAGCCAAACACCCCATAATAGATCTTGGTCGGGTTTTGCAGTGTGTATTGCATAAGCTTTTACATTTGGCTCATGATATTAAGTCTTGCTTGACTAGAGAGGATAATCTTATTTGATGTCTAGATCGTTCTGACCAATTTTCTGTACCTAGTACTTAGGAGGCTATTAAACCTCGTAAACCGATAGTGCGTTGGGATAGTGGTGTAGCCTAAAAGGACTAAAGTGTTAATTCTCCAAGAATCTCAACTAAATCTTTATTATTAAAATGATTATTGGGTAGCTAGAATATATGAAAGGGGACTCTCTATACACGAGGAGATAGTAAAAAGGAATTAGTCTAGGAATTACCTAAGAGTAACCTCATTCCTCCTACAACATTTTCTAGTCCTCCAAAAAAATGGTTCTTCGAGATTTAAAAAGAAAATAAAAGGAAAAATAAGGTTGCTTCTTTCGATGGTTCGAAAAAATTTCCATTAGTGAAATTATTAGCTTCCTTGTTGTTTTCGCCATTGTTAGAACATCAAAACAATCTTCAAAGTCAAACCAAAAATTTAAGAAGAAATTTATTGAAGAATAGCGTGATAATAATGCTTTAGCTTGGACATCTCCCTCTGAAATTAAAATCCCGCATTACCAACTTCTTTTAATATAATATTGTAAGGAACACTTACCATGCATGTGGAATATTGTATGCTTATTTTAAAGTTAAAAGAATAAAAAAAGAATTGAACGAGACGCTTGCTAACTTCGTGTATCCACTTTCTTGTACGACCCGTTTTACTTTTGTCGTTGCAGTTACACATCCCATACTCTCTCGGTCTAGGTGTTTAATCAAACGTGTGCGTATGTACGCCCACTCTCGTTCAGATAATAAGAGACAATGGAAAACTGCCACCACTCTCGGTCTAGTCTATATGGTCATACTCTCGAGTACTCATAGTCTATAAGTAACTGCACTTTCATTTTTTTTAAAACCAGATGTTGTTTGCATATTACCATGAACCATATAACTTTGTCAGTGTGTGAATTGTATTAAAATGTATACACTCTAAAAAAAATCGTGTTTTAAATTATGATTTAATGAATTTTAATTATACAAGGGATATATGCGATTTCAATCCAGGAGTACCGATTAAAAATACATTATAATCAATGATAGGAAATTCGACTCTCGATCTGGGTGTTTGTTCGGTTTATCTGCTTCATACTAGGTCCAAGTATTCCCAATGTAAACTCGATTCACGAGTCGCACTGAGTTATAAATCCAATCGTTCAATGGGGACTCTCTTTACGACTTTTAAATGCAACGCTCGGCTTAAAATATTGAAATTTAATATACTTAAAACCTAACTTAAACCCCCAAAACGTAACTAGTACTCTCGATTCCTCAGACTCTCCGCTCACTTTACCCATCAAATGACTCTAGCTCTTGAACCTTTATGTTTCCTCTCTCGTCTACTGCTCTAAACAAGCTGAGCTTCACAATTTTACTCCCTAGAAAATAGAGGAACGGGGTCCCCTGTTTAGAAATTTGTGCACAAGCAACTGCAGTTCACACTCGAAAACTTCCAAACAGTATGTATATGCTACATTTCGTATATTGCATTTCTTATAGGGCGTACTTTATTCCAAGCATCAGTTTATTCACATAATTAGCCAGTTAATCATGTTTAGTTTTAGATGTCATGCTTTATTGCATTTGATGGTAGCGTTGAGTTTGATGAACTTGTTTAGGTAATGCATGCTAGAATAACCCCTCTTTTACACAGTTTATCATGTTGCCTCACACTTTGCGAATGGCACCATTGAAGATCAGTGTGGATGATCACTTTATAACACAAGCCACCTAACTATCGCATATAAGTAACATAAATGAACTTGTGAGGTAGAAGCTCACGAACACCCTGCTTAATTTGTTTAGAAAGAAACCATATTTGGACCTTTCATAGATTTGGATATGGTTTTTAACAACTCTCTCATTCATAATATGCTACTGAGGGAGGTGGTGGATGAAATTGAAGATGGCATGAGGTTTGAGGTGAGGGGTACAACCATAACCTTTTCTAATGAGGAATTCCTCTTAATTATTGAGGGTTGTGGCACACACCGACTGAAACGAAAAATGTTGATGAATCACGTCAACCAGAACACAGATCTCAAGGCTAAATACTTCCCCAAACTATGTCAAAATAGTAAAGTATACCTCCATCTTTCTACACTGGAGGCGAGGTACAAAGAGATGGTCTTTGATAACGACAACAATATTGTAAAGATAACATTGGTCTATTATATCGAGTTGGTTATGCTTGGAAAAGATAAAAAGAGGTGGTAGACTAGTCGTTGTTTGCAGAAATGGAGTATTTAGACCACTTCAATGGACTAGATTGGGGAACAAGGATATGAGATAAAACTTTGAAGCTCCAGATTGCTTTGAAGGGGAAGACTAAATTGTATAAGAAGAATGTGATCTCGAATAAAGACTATATCGTGAAGTATAGTCTTCTAGAATTCCCACATGCATTTCAAGTAACGGCCTTTATATTGCTTTGAAGGGGAAGACTAAATTGTATAAAAAGAATGTGATCTCGAATAAAGACTATATCATAAAGTATAGACTTCCAAGATTCCCACATGCATTTTAGGTAAGTTTGTACATCAGATTTACATACATTTTATTCACATTGTTGTTTGTTCATGGACCGAACATGACAATACACTACGGATTGAACTTGTAGGTGTAGATATACGAGACATTTTCCACTTTGAAGGGCACTGCGACCATACGGTTGAATGATGATGCAATCCCTCACATGCTTCGATGATCATGTCAATGTTCAATTACCTTTAAGTGGTTGAAGGCGAATGTGTTTGATTGTTATAAGGTTTGAACAATATCTCTTTTCTTTGTGTGTATCAGTCTGTTACTTGTTTTCATAGCATGACATATTTCATATCACGATATATATTAAGGTAAGCAATGTCTGTGTCCCGATTGATAGACTATAGTTGCTTTGAAGCTACTCATGTTGAACGCTGAGCGACGAATTCGTTACGTGGATGGCGATCAACAAACACAAGCCGTGGAAGTGGTGTGGGAAGCGTACGATCAGGGGTCCCTCCACAACAAGAAGCGGATGTTGAGACAAACCATGATTGCAATGATGGACCTGTCGATGGGTGCGAGATTGGTGGAGTAGATGAGGCTATGGAGAACGATTCATCAGATAGGCACGAAGTACCTATCAACATTCCAATGTCTCTTGTACAAAGTAATCACCTTTCTTGACGTGGTCGAAGTAGATGTGTCCGACCATTGACTTCCCGTGGAATAGATCATATCCTTCACCATGTGGAATATCAGATTGGTATGTGGTGTGCAAGAAGTGAAGGGTGATCTGCATGCATTGAGGACCGATATGCAAAGTATGAAGGATGATTTCAGAATAATGTGGAGTGACATGCGAACAATGTTGTCTAGATTAGATCAGACAAACCAAATATGCATTTATCAGTTGCCATTGTTTTCTTAAGTATGTTGCTTACGATGGGGCTCATTGAACTGCATTGAAACCCCTTTCAGAGGATTGATGTGGATGGTGTTATAAGTAGTCCCACTGGATTGGAAACCTCACGTCACCATCCGGACAAGGTATCAGATTGTGTACGGAATAAAACATGAGTGGTCAAAAGTCTCATCCTAGATGCCTCGATGGTGGATACACATGATGTATGTCTTGAACAACCGCATATTACCGAGGGTGATTGTTTAGGGTGTACTCCTCCCACCAATATGGACAATGAAGAATTAGGACAATAAAATGTGGCATCACCTTTTGTCATTGGTAGGTCGGTAGACTACTCTAAACCAAATAAGGACGTGCTGAATGAGGTCATCATGCCTTAAGGTATAGAAATCGATCCCTCGCTACTGGTTCAGATGTAACTATACTTGGTTCACATGTCGGGGTCGATGAGCCTATCAAGAGGAAGTGGTTGAACTGGGAATTATTAACACCTCACCATATAAACAGTCGAAACATTTGACGGAGATTGTGGACTGCATTGTTGTAACAACCCTAATTTTTCAAACTCGAATCTCTTAGGGACGTCGCCAAACCTTTGAAAACATAACGACATTGCTTAGACAAAACTGAAATTTTCTATGACCTGTTCTAAGCATAAAAAGACTAAAAAAACGTTTACAAAACACTTAACACCCTCCAAACTACAATAAACAATAGGTTGGGTTCCCATTATATAAGAAATTCACAACAGACATGCAACAACATGAAGGAAATGAACAAGAGACTAGCTTCACATTTAAGAAGAACAAGACCCTAAAACACCCTGAGTCAATCAATCAGGAAACTTAACAACATAAACAAAGTCCCAATCTATTAAGAAGGTACAACGAAAATATAAAGTACTATAATAACTATTATGAGCTAAAAAACACCAAAGAACATCCTCATAGCCTCGCCAGGTTGCCACCATCGTCATCCATCCCACAGTTCAACTTTTATCGACAAACAATGTTATAAAAGAAAAGAGTGAGTATAAAAATACCCAGTAAGTAGCCCACTTACGTCCAAACCTATCTCCATAAAAATAACAAGACTCTTCTCCTAAACTCGCTCAATCCCAAACAGGTCTCACAACTTTTACTTTCCACTCTAACCCACCAATGGTAATATCTCAAGTTTTACCTTCGGTCCTGGAGCATAGATTGACAATGCAATGAGAGAAGCCACCTCTCACGCTATAATACACACCTCATGCTCACCTCATCGCTAGCATAGAGTCGTGTTATCAACACGGTCTATATAGATCAACCCCTAAGTTAGCATGGGACAATGGAATCCACCACTCCCGAATGGGCTCTGATAGCACACAAAATGTGTTATCCTTAGGCTTAAATAATGTTAGTTTTGTGGTAATTTTAGGGCTTTCATGTGTTTAAATTGTTGAATTTCAGGTTAAAGAGCAATACAAGGACGAATGGAGAAATATGAGTGAAAAAGGAGTCAAAGTATGCTTAAAGTAGCTAAAAATGGCATTAAATGGAAGGAGGAAGGCCAAACCAAGCAATTAAACCCGAGAAGATGGTGTTGCAACGCCTAGCGTGCAACCATTCAACCTTAAAAATTCATGCCGATGGCATTGCAATGCTGCTTTACAGCGTTGCAACGCCCAACACACAACAAAGCTGCCTTGAAGACCCGTGGCGATGGTGTTGCAACGCTGCCTTGTACCATTGCAACGCTACTTCGATAAGCAAAAGGTGCACGAGGGGCAGCGGTGTTACAACGCTGCAAGATTTTTTCCTTTTTTATATATTTGCCAAGGGCACGACGTTGCAACGCCATGCCCAGCGTTGCAATGTCGTGCCGATAATATAAAAAAGAAGATTTGGCTCTTGGTGGGAACTTTTGGAGAGAGCTTTTGAAACCATTGTCTAAAATTCATTGTGAGGGGTTGTAAGAAAACTTTGGAGAGATTTCAAGTGGAAGACTTTTGTAGCTCGGGGTTCGTGATAGGTGTCGGGATCATTGTCGTTCACGCCACGAGAGTTCTTTCTTCGTTCTTTTCACTTTGTTTGTTAAACTATGGTTTTGTATTTGAGTTTAGTAGGATTCATAGTGGACATGAGTAGCTAAAGTCGTTATCTTAGGGATAGATGTAGTCTTTTAATTATGTTATTTTGTTGAATTGACTGATTTTTTGTTTATTATAATGCTTTTATTCATGCAATTGCATCCTTAATGCTTATAGACTCTTGATCATGGTTTATTTGTTCTTAGGTCTAAATTTATTCTTGTGAAAGATATTTTAGATCTGATCGCAATTGCATGACTGATAGTTACTTTGACTTGAGAATGATTGAAATGCTATTAGAAACCCATAAGAATTGAACTTAGTGCCATGTTTGATTTTTAGGTTGAACAGAGATGTTTAATTCTATGTCTTGCATGAGATTCACTTGCCTCGAGAGAGATTATTTGTTATTTTAGTTTCTTGGTTTATAAAAGCAGTGCAATAACCCATTAGCATGATCTCAATAAAATGGTTAATTAATTGGTAAAATCTAGTCCCTAAGATATTTGTCTCTCCTGATTGTTCTCAATTTTCACTCTTTGATTTTGTGTTTCACTTCACCTTAAGTTTGATTTTCTAGATAAAATTGAGTGGTGTTATTGATAGGAATTAATTGAATTAAATAACCCAATCCTGTGGATGATACTCGTACTCAAATTCACTATATTAAAACTTGACCCGTACACTTGTTGTATTGCAAAATTTACGCAACAGGGTCACACCCCATGCTCACAACATGTGCTCAATCTCTACGGGGGCATTCCCCAGGCTCACAACCTATCCACAAACTCTGTGGGGACACACCCAAAGCTCACCTCACCGCTAGCATAAAGTCATGTTATCAACACGCTCTATGGAGATTAACCCCTAAGCTAGCATGGGGCAATGGAATCCACCACTCCCGAATGGCTGCACACCTCAGGTTCAGAGCCTATGTTCAATCTCTACGGGGACACACCCCAGGCTCACCTTACCGCTAGCATAAAGTCGTGTCATTAACACGCTCTATGGAGATCAACCCCTAAGCAAGAATCAGACAATGGAATCCACCAACCCCAGGTTCGCAACCTATACTCAATCTCGTTAATCTAGAGGTTCCGACTCGCTCAGGTGTAACTAAGGGTGTAGTAAGTACTGGGTTCCGGGTTTTATAAGGTTACTAGGGGTTCCAACTATGCATTCCTAATATCCTCGACCCATTACAATGTTGTTGTTCATTAGAGGAGCAGTGGGGACTTAAGGAGCAAGAAGTAGACACTGGGGTAAAACGGTAATTTGACCCAACAGTGTCTACGAACAACCTGTGAAGGGTCAACTCATGGGCATTGGTTATATCAGTGGATACAACTTGTCTTACAGTGACGAGAGTGCAACTACGGGCTTTAGTAGAGTGTTACCGTAGCTAATGAATGTTGATTAACCGGGTCAAAGAGTTTGACAGGTTAGTCTCGGATCATTGGAGCTCGTCATTTGTAGGTCCATTAGATCCCTCGGTTGGCTCAAATTGCATAAATAGAGGGTTTACAGTTTGGGTGTGGATTTGAAGTGTTTAAATTCATTAAAGGGTAATTATGTCATTTATATGAGATATGATTGACATATTATATAGTTTATTCATAATAAACTATAAGTTAGTCGAATTGTCTAATTAGGGCTAATTTGGAGAAATTGAATTGAGAGAAATTAAATTGAATGTGATTCAATTTAAAATCCATAATTATACAAATGTGATTTGTATAATGAGATATGAGATAACTTATTATATGTGGTTATGCAAATATGATTTGCATAACCTATGGTTGTGGTTAAATGGTAAATAGGTGGAGATTTCAACTCCACCTATTACCATTATTTAAACTCATTTGCAAGAAGGATTTCTCACTTGGTTGTTCATTTTTTGGAATCTCACCAAAAACAACAAGTTTTTTCTCTCAACTCTTCTCTCATTTCTCTCCTCCCCTTTCACCAAAAAGGAGTCCCACATACTCTCCTTCTACGTAAAAGGGAACAACCGAGAAGCCTATCAGAGGTGTCTGGTTCGTTGGTCCGTTCGAGGAGATCGAGTTCGTAGAGATCGTGTTCGCAAAGAGTTCGTGATCAGAGGAGCAAAACGTGAAGAATGGTTCTTCAACAAGTAAGTACTCTTACGGTTTTTTCTTCCTAAATACATGTTTAACCTAGTTACTATGAGATAGTTTCAATTTTATGAAACCATTTTTCACAACGATATCACGGCGATTCAATCGTCCTTCCGTTGCGTGAGATTTTCATTCCTTCAATTAGTATCAGAGCCAATCATTGGTTTTTTGTTATGCATATGTTTTTTTTAAAATTTGGTGGGTATTGCTTCAATTCATGAGATGAATTTGTTGGTTTTACATAGTTGGATGTTTTCGATTTTGGCACTAGTTTTAGGTTTATTTTATGTTGATTAGATCAATGTAAAGGCCCATATTTTTGGGGCATTTAGAAAATAAATCGAGTATGTAAGTCCGGATCTTTGTCGACAAGAGTTGCTATGAAGAAATCGGAGCGAAAACGGGTCTTTATCGGCAAGAGTTGCTGTGAAAAACAGCAAAGGAGCTTGTTGTTCTGTCAACATATTTGAGACGCTGTTCTTCGGCGTCTCAACGTTGTCCGTGCGGTACTTGGATGATCTGCAGGTCAGCGTTGCAACGCTAGGTGTAGCGTTGCAACGCAGAGGCGTTGGGCGTGCTGAGGACAACGTTGGGCGCTACAGCGTTGCAGCGCTGCGTGCGTGAGGAGTAGTTCGAGCGATAGTTTCGCGCGAGGACGTGGGATGTAGCATTGTTGCACTTCGTGGGGCGTTATTTGTTTTTTATTTTTTTTATTAATTGTAAAATGTATTTTTATTTTATTAAATTAAATTAATTAATTAATATTAATATAAAAGTTATATTAATGTTAATTAATTCATTTAATGTCCCCTAAGTTCCAAAACTGGTCCAATTTTTACTATTTAATTATTTAATGCATGGGATGTATGAAATATTTTATTCTACGTGCATAATGTTTGTCATATAGATTTAAAATCCCACCTTAGGTTAAACATTTCATGCTTCATATTTATATCATAAGTGTTATAATATATAGTATGCATGATAGGTTATATTATAAGTGTTATAATATAATGTTAGCATGTTTTAATTTATTTAATATAAGAGTTATATTTCTTAGATTAAAAGTATGCTCATGCATTTAATTCATGTCATGAATGCATGTTATAGTATAGTATTATTCATGTGATGAATGATCAAGCACTATGACATAGAAATGCATGTAACCTAAGTTAATTATTAGTTTTAAAATGTTTAGAACTTGAATAATTAGGCTTAGGTTTTCTAGTGTTAATAAGATTAGAATTAGGAAATCAAATATGACCTTTGAATGGTGACTGATAAGTAACTCTGTCTGAGGAAGGTTCTGTCTAAGGCTGGGGCATTTAAGCTGACGCTTTGCGAACACACCTACACAGGAACCAGGCACGGGAGTGAATTCGGTCTGGAGATTCTTAGGTTATATTATCGTGAGTGGCGTTAATTAAAAGTTGATTAATTTACTCACATAGACCTAAGTTAATAATGTAATTATAAACTTAGGTTAAATCAATATAAGAGTTATATTGGTAGACTAATGTAAATATTAGCCGATTTATCTAGGTCAATCCCGAATAATATAAAGTGTTGAGTGGGAGGAAATAAAGTGTATAAGATACATTTGATTTTTCGACCATAAATCTCCGTTAAAGTCTGCACCGTGAGATCTATACTCGGGCTCGTGGTGCAAATGTGAGCGTCCCCCTTCGGATGGTATTTGTATGGATTAATATCAACGTGGATGGAGAGAGTACTTATAGTGAGTGGGAGCAGGACCCACGGTCTCTTCTTTCGATTCACACCATGAGACCTCTATGATTCGCCTACTAGTTCTGCTTGGACCAGACAATCCCTTCGGAGGGCCTTGGTCATGGGAGTCGGAACACCGTGAATTCCCGAAAGGGATACAGTTTCCTTGTTGATTTTCCTTTTTGGTTCACCCTTTGGTGGCTATTGTTTGGACGGATACTTGGAAACTTAAAGATTGAGGGTGACACTCACGGGATTCATTTAGAGTTAATGGATTCAGATCGAAAAATGGTAACTGGACGCCTAATGGAATAAGAGTTATTCTAGTATTAGGGTATGGTCGAGATAGTCTCGTCCTAGAGGAGGAGTGTTTCTGTTCACCCTTCGGTGGCGGTCATTCTAAACCTTTAGGATATCATTGCAAATTTTAATGACCTTGAGATCATAGGATAAATTTTTGCTAAAACTTGATTGGATTACAAAAAGTTTTTTGCGAGACTAACACAAAGTTTTTACTTGTTTTTCAGGAAAATGTACACCTCAATAATAGCTTTACTAGCATCCGATAGTGGGAGATAATTTTCAAACTTGAAAAAATAATATAAACACGATTCTAGTAACTGACGACCTTAAGTTCTTGCTCAGAGGAGTGTCCTAAGTTGCCGAGCTCGATCGCGTTACGAAGTGTTCGTGATGCGTACGATCGATGGATCAGAGCCAATGAAAAGGCCAAGGTCTACATAATTGTCAGCTTATCTAAAGTATTGGCAAAGAAGCATGAGTTGATGATCACTTCTAAGGAGATCATGGAGTCCTTGCAGGAAATGTTTGGACAACAGTTCTTTCAGGTCCGGCATGACTCGCTCAAACACGTCTTCAACGCCCGGATGAAAAAAGGGACATCTGTCCGTGAACACGTTCTGGACATGATGCCCACTTTAATCTGGCGGAGATAAACGGGGCTTCGATCGATGAGTCGAGCCAGGACAGCTTTATTCTGGAGACTGTTTCGAAGAGTTTCCTTCAGTTTTGTAGCAATGTTGTTATGAAAGAAATTAGCTACACTCTAACCACCCTTCTCAACGAGTTATAAGACTTCCAGTCCTTGATGAGGATCAGAACACCGGAAGCTGCGACAAATGTTGTCTTCAGGTCCTATCACAGGGGTTCAACCTCTGGGACTAAACCTGTTGCTTCTTTTCACCCGAAAGGGAAGAACAAGATGAAGAAGGGCAAAGCTGACCGCGTTGCCGCCCAAAAGGGCAAAAAGGTCAAGGAAATTACAGAGAAAGGAAAGTGTTTCCACCGCAATGGGGACGACCACTGGAAGCGTAACTGCCCAAGTTCCTTGCCGACAGGAAGAATACAGGTAAATGTGATTTACTTGTAACTGAAACCTGTATAGTGGTGAGTAATGACTCTGCCTGGATATTGTTTCGGGCGCCACTAACCATGTTTGTTATTCTTTTCAGGGAATTAGTTCCTGGCAGCAGCAGCGAGTGAAGGGAATGAAAATCCCCGTGCAGCAGAAGACGATTGAATCGTCAAAGGTATCGTTACGTTACTTGAAAATTGCTAAAATGATCTAACACTTAGATCTAAGTTAAACATACATAATAAGGAAGAAATTACAGCAAGAAGAGTATACTTGTTGTAGACAAAACTTCAAAGTTTCTTCCTCGATCACGAACACTTCGTGCTTCTCAACGAATGCTTCTCTCGAACAAAACGAACACCACTAACGACCTTCTGGGTTGTTCTTCCTTTGGAAGAAGGAAAGTGGTGGGACATTTCTTGGTTTCGGAGAGGGAGGAGAATTGAGAGAAAATGTTGAGAGAGTTCTCTTCCTTTTGGTGAAATTCAAAAAATGAGAGTGAAAAGCATAATTTCCTTCTTGCAAGAAGGGATTAAATAGTGGAGTAACCATGGAGTTAAAAATCTCCACATTATTACCATTTTACCACAACCATAGGTTATGCAAATCACATTTGCATAACCATAACCATATAATATAAGATATCTCATATCTCATATTGCAAATCACATTTGCAATAATTGTGGATTAATTAAATTGAATCACATCCAATTTAATTTCTCTCAATTAATTTCTCCAATTAGCCCTAATTCAACAATTAGGCTAACCTATTGTTTATTATGAATCACATTCACATTAAACTATATATTATATCATTCATATCTCATGTGAATGACATAAATGCCCTTTAAGTGAAATTGAACACTTCAATTTTATAGCAAAACATTAACCCTTCTTTTAACCCAGATTGAGCCAACCGAGGGACCTAATTGACCTACAGTGACGGGCTCCAATGATCCGAGATTAACCTATCAAACTCTTTGACCCAGTTAATCAACATTCATTAGCTACGGTAACACTCCACTATAGCCCGTAGCTGCACTCGCGTCAGTGCAGAATATTACGTGTCCACTGATATAACCAATGCCCATGAGTCGACCCTTCACAGGATGTTCGTAAGACACGGTGGGTCAAATTACCGTTTTACCCCTGTGTCTACCTCTTGTTCCTTAAGTCCCCACTGCTCCTTTAATGAACAACATTTTGTGATGGTCCAACCATACACAACACCCTTCTCGGGCTAGTGAGAAGGTAAACGCCCATTGTCCAAGCCCTGGAGACAACACTTAAGGGAACAACCCCTCTAGTTTCCCTAAAGGCGGGAACGAATGAATTCTATCTCGCGTAGTTATGTTCCCAGCTCCCTACTTGGTCCTGTCCCTGAGAAGATAGGCATATTAAACGAGTAACTGTGACCACCCTCACCCGTACTAGTCAAAGGACAGACCCCCGCAGATAGGAGTCCGTAACACGCTCAGGATTCAGGTCGAGTCACTAATGGTCATCTACGAAGTTATTAGTCCTTACTGTCAACGGTGTTACATCAGTAGGTCTAATAATTTACGGTCTGGTCTTGTACAATCTCATTGCACAGGATGCCCTCACTCGCATGTCAACCACATGAACGAGTCAGATCACCTCGTTTGTATCTAATACAAAGCAGGTCGTATCCACAGTGTATCCAAGATTATGTTTCCAACCCTATCCATATACTGTAGACCGTTCGGGTCATTAACTCGAACGTGATCCTCTCTGTGTGTCCACTACACACCGTTCAAGTTCTAGTTCTCTCATAAATTCAATGACCCTGGAGCTTAGTTTATTGGAAAAGTTTGCAAATATTGCGAGACACAAAGTAATGAAATAAATAACTCTTATTAATTTCAAATAGTAATTTACAAACACGAGATTAGGACAAAAATCTCAACAAATTTCCACTTGGACTAAGCTAGTGGAGAAAATACATTTCAGAAATGTTCATAAATTACAACGAAGTAATACAATAAACTAGGGCATTGAATACCCGTTTACATATCTCCCACTTGCCATAGTCAGGAAGCACTCGAAGACCTAGACTCTCTAGGTGACCCTCAAACACCTTAGCCGTGAGGGGCTTTGTAAATGGATTAGCTACGTTGTGCTCCGACGCTATCTGCGTGACTGTCACGTCTCCGCGGTGCAAAATCTCTCGTATCAAATGATACTTGCGCTCAATATGTTTGCCTCTCTTATGACTTCGAGGCTCTGCAGGTTAGCTCTCGCACAATGCTGTGTTATCACGAGCGATTGTAATCGGCAAGTTCATATTTGGAACAACTTCCAAATCGGTCATGAACTTCCTAAGCCAAACAACTTCCTTTGCAGCTTCACAAGCCGCAACATACTCCGCTTCCATAGTGGAATCAGCGATACATCCCTGCTTGATGCTTCGCCATACTACAACTCCTCCATTCAGAATGAAGGTTGACCCCGAAGTGGATTTCCTAGAATCCTTATCGGTCTGAAAGTCAGAATCCGTGTATCCCATAAGGATCAAATCCCCACTACCATACACTAAGCTGTAGTTCCTCGTTCTCCTAAGATACTTGAGGATTGCCTTTACGACTGTGCAGTGATCTAATCCTTGATTGGATTGATACCTACTGACAATCCCTACTCCATAACAGATGTCGGGCCTAGAATACAACATAGCATACATCAGGCTCCCTACAGCTGAAGCATATGGGATCCATCTTATCCTTAACCTCTTGAGGAGTCTTAGGACACTGATCCTTAGACAAGTGAACCCCATGCCTGAAAGGCAGCAAGCCCTTCTTGGAGTTCTGCATCTTGTATCTAGACAACATCTTGTTAATATAAGATGCCTAAGACAAGGCTAACGTTCTGTTCTTTCGGTTCTGGACTATCTGGATACCTAGAACATACTGAGATTCTCCAAAATCCATTTGGAATTGCGAAGCTAGCCACTTCTTAACGTCAGTAAGAAATTCTATCTCATTCCCAATAAGAAGAATATCATCCACATACAACACCAAAAATGCGACAGTTTTGTCAACGATTTTCTTGTAGACACAAGGCTCGTCGACATTTTGATCAAAGCCATAAGATTTGATCGCCTCATCAAACCTTATATTCCAAGACCTCGAAGCCTGTTTCAGTCCATAAATAGACCTATGAAGCCGACAAACCTTTTGCTCTTGGCCTTAGGCAATGAACCCTTTGGATTGGTCAATGTAGATGGTTTCATCAAGTTTGTCGTTCAGAAAGGCTATCTCGACGTCCATCTGCCATACCTCGTAGTCATAATACGCGGCAATGGCCAGAAGGATCCTGATCGACTTTACCATGGCAACAGGTGAAAAGGTTTCCTCATAGTCAACCCTTTCAACCTGGGTAAAACCCTTTGCCACTAGTTGGGCTTTGAAGGTCTGCACCTTTCCATCTACGCCACGTTTACGCTTGTAGATCCATTTGCAACTAATAGGTTATACCCCATCCGGTTGATCCACAAGCTCCCATACAGAATTGAAGTACATAGACTCCATTTCCTAGTCCATAGCTTTAATCCATTCGTCTTTGTCAACATCAACCATTGCCTGATCATAGGTGAATGGATCCTCACAGTCATCATCAGGAGCAACAACTGAGGTTTCAGCTAAACCCATGTAACGATCAGGCTGTCTCACAACCCTCCCACTACGTCGAGGCATTCCCAACTCTTGGGAATGGATTTGACTAGACGTGCTAGGATCAACAACGCTTGTTGACGTACTAGCCCCATCAGCAACTCTTGTTGATGTACTGCCCATTTTATTTAGCACAATTTTACTCCTTGGTAAATGATCCCTGACGTGGTCTTCCTCTAGGAAAGTGGCGTTTGTCGACACAAGCACCCTATTTTCCTTAAGATCGTAAAATAGACCACCCATAGTCTCTTTAGGGTAACCTACGAATAGGCACAATTTCGAACGGGGTTCCAACTTTTTCAGGTTTGACACCAACACGTGGGTCGGGCATCCCCAAATTCTGAAGTGATGGAAACTTCCTTTACGTCCACTCCAGAGCTCGAAAGGTGTTTCACAAACACTCTTTGACGGAACGTTGTTAAAAATATAAACCGCAGTTTCCACTGTGTAACCCCAAAGAGAATCAGGGAGACGAGCATAGTTCATCATCGACCGAACCATGTCCAACAGGGTTTTGTTTCTCCTCTCCGATACACCATTCTGCTGTGGCATACGAGGTGCTGAGAGTTGGGACATAATTCCGTGTTCTATCATATAGTCCTGGAATTCAGTGTCTATGTGCTCTCCACCTCGATCCGATCGAAGTGTTTTAAGTGATTTACCTAAGAGGTTCTCAACCTCAGTCTTGTACTCCTTGAACTTTTCAAGAGTTTTAGACTTCTTGTGCATTAGGTAAATATACCCATACCTCGAGTAATCGTCTATGAAAGACACGAAGTATTCATAACCACCTCGAGCTTTAACATTCATCGGACCACAGAGGTCAGAATGTACTAACTCAAAGGGCTCTTTGGCTCTATATTCTTTTCCACTAAAAGGGTGTTTGGTCATCTTGCCCTCAAGGCATGACTCACACACCGGTAAAGAGTTTTCTTCCAACTCGTTTAGAAGTCCACTCTTTACTACTTTCTCAATCCTATTGAGATTAATGTGGCCTAACCGTAGATGCCAAAGATGGACATTTTCCTTAAGAGAAACTTTCGCTCTCTTAGTTCGTGTTTCTGCAGTTTTAAATAATTCAGTATTCAAAATACTTTTGACTGAATTAGGTTTCAAAACATACAGATTTTGCTCAAGTGAAGCAGAACAAATAAGATTGCCTTTGAAAGAAATAAACACTTTATTGGATTCAAAGGGAACAAATATGCATTGTTCAATAACGCAGGAAATAGAAACAAGGTTTCTAGTAAACCCTGGTACAATGTACAAATTATCTAATAATAAGTACTTTCATGAAATGTAGCTTCAGTGTCGATCATTGCAGCGAGAGACAAGTTCCCCGGATCAAACCCGAAGAGTCACCTCACCCTCTTGCAGCTGCTGCCAGGAATCAATCCCCTGAAAAGAAGAACAAACATGGTTAGTGGCGCTCGAATCCAATATCCAGGTAGAGTCACTACTCTCCACTAAACAGATTTCAGTTACAAGTAAATCACATTTACCTTGATTCTTCCTCTCGGCTAGGAATTTGGGGACAGTTCTCTTTCAGTTGTCCGTCCCCATTTGCGGTGGAAACACTTTCCTTTCTCTGCAACGTCCTTGACCTTCTTGCCCTTCTGGGCGGCAGCTCGATAAGTTTTATCCCTCTTCATCCTCTTCTTCCCTTTCGGGCGTGAAGGAGCAACAGGTTTCATCCCAGAGGTCGAACCCCTGTGATAAGACCTGTAGGCAACATTTGCCTCAGATTCCGGTGCCACGACCTGCTCAAGGGTGGAAATTCTGTAGCTCATTGAGGAGGGTAGTCGAGTGTAGCTAATTTTGTTCATAATGACATTGCTCTGAAACCGAAGGAAACTCTTCGGAAGAGTCTCGAATAAAATCGGCTTGGCTCGACTCGTCGATCGAAGCCCCGTTCATCTCAGCCAGATTAAAGTGGGTCATCATGTCTAGAACATGTTCACGGACAGACGACCCCTCTTTCATCCGTGCATTGAAGACGTATTTGAGCTAGTCATGTCGGACTTGAAAGGACTGTTGTCCAAACATTTCCTCCAAGGACTACATGATCTCCTTAGCGGTGACCATCAACTCATGCTTCTTTGCCAAAACATCAGACATGTTGGCAATGATATAGACCTTGGCCTTTTCATTGGCCCTGATCCATCGATCGTATGCATCACGAACACTTCGCAATGCAGTCGAGCCCGACATCTGAGGACACTCCTCAGAGAGCACGAACTTAATGTCGTCAGTTACCAAAATTGTGTTTATGTCAGTGTGCTCCACGTCGTGTCGTTGCAACGCTACGCCTAGCGTTGCAACGCTGCTCTGCAGCCAAGCCAGCGCCTGCAAGGATAGCGTTGAGATGCCGATGAACAGCGTCTCAACGCCATCGACAGAACAACAAACACCTTTGCTGTTCTTCATCGTATTTCGCCCGTTTCCGCTCCGATTTCTTCACAGCAACTCTTTCCACGAACAACTCGGACTTACAGACTTGATTTACAATAAAATGCCCAAAAACAACGGGCCCTTACATTGATCTCATCAACATAAAATTGTAAATCTAAAATGCCAAAACCGAAAACATCCAAATTCGCAAACCAACATTCATCTCATGAAATAAGGTAAATTACCCACCCATTTTAATAAAAAACAGTGCATAACGAAGAACCATCGAAATGGCTCTGATACCAATTGAAGGGAATGAAAATCCCCGTGCAGCGGAAGACGATCGAATTGTCAAAGGTATCGTTACGCTACTTGAAAATTGCTAAAATGATCTAACACTTAGATCTAAGTTAAACATACATAATAAGGAAGAAATTACAGCAAGAAGAGTATACTTACTTGTTGTAGACAAAACTTCAAAGTTTCTTCCTCAATCACGAACACTTCGTGCTTCTCAACGAATGCTTCTCTCGAATAAAGCGAACACCACCAACGGCCTTCTCGGTTGTTCTTCCTTTGGAAGAAGGAAAGTGGTGGAACTTTTCTTGGTTTTGGAGAGGGAGGAGAATTGAGAGAAAATGTTGAGAGAGTTCTCTTCCTTTTGGTGAAATCAAAAAAATGAGAGTGAAAAGCATAATTTCCTTCTTGCAAGAAGGGATTAAATAGTGGAGTAACCATGGAGTTAAAATCTCCACATTATTACCATTTTACCACAACCATAGGATATGAAAATCACATTTGCATAACCATATAATATAAGATATCTCATACATCATATTGCAAATCACATTTGCAATAATTGTGGATTAATTAAATTGAATCACATTCAATTTAATTTCTCTCAATTAATTTCTCCAATTAGCCCTAATTCAACAATTAGGCTAACCTATAGTTTATTATGAATCACATTCACATTAAACTATATATTATAACATTCATATCTCATATAAATGACATAAATGCCCTTTAGGTGAAATTGAACACTTCAATTTTATACCAAAACATTAATCCTTCTTTTAACCCAGATTGAGCCAACCGAGGGACCTAATGGACCTACAATGACAGGCTCCAATGATCCGAGATTAACCTATCAAACTCTTTGACCGGTTAATCAACATTCATTAGCTCTGATAACACTCCACTATAGCCCGTAGTTGCACTCCGTCGGTCACGAGAATATTACGTGTCCACCGATATAACCAATGCCCATGAGTCGACCCTTCACAGGTTGTTTGTAGACACGGCTGGGTCAAATTACCATTTTACCCCTGTGTCTACCTCTTGTTTCTTAAGTCCCCACTACTCCTCTAATGAACAACATATTGTGATGGTCCAACCATACACAACACCCTTCTCGGGCCAGTGAAAAGGTGGGCACCCGTTGACCAAGCCTTGGAGACAACACTTAAGGGAACAACCCCCCTAGTTTCCCTAAAGGCGGGAACGAGTGAATTCCATCTCGTGTAGTTAAGTTCCCGACTCCCTACGGTCACGTCATTTGAAGATAGGCATATTGGGCGAGTAACTATGACCACCCTCACCCGTACTAGTCAAAGGACAAACCCCATAAGCGTAAGTCCGTAACATGCTCGTGGATTCAGTCGAGTCACTAATGATCATCTACGAAGTTATTAGTCCCTTCACATCAGCGGTGTTACATGAGTGGGTCTAATAATTCACGGTCGATCTTGAACAATCTCATTGCACAGGATGCCCCCACTCGCATGTCAACCACATGAACGAGTCAGATCATCTCGTTTGTATCTAATACAAAGCAGGCCACATACTGTAGACCGTTCGGGTCATTGACTCGAACGTGATCCTCCCTGTGTGTCCACTTCACACCGTTCAAGTTCTAGTTCTCTCATAAATTCAATGACCCTGGAGATTAGTTTATGGAAAAGTTTGTAAATATTGCGAGACACAAAGTAATGAAATAAATAACTCTTATTAATTTCAAATAGTAATTTACAAACAAGAGATTAGGAAAAAAATCCCAACAGCGAGAGGGTGATGTGACTCTACGGGTTGGATCCGGAGAGATTGTCTTTGTTGCACCGATCGACACAGTGACACTTTATTTTAGCGGGAAATACTTATTATTAGATAATTTGTACATAGTGCCACGGTTTACTAGAAACCTTGTTTCCATTTCCTGCCTTATTGAACAATGTATTACTGTTTCCTTTAAATATAATAAAGCGTTTATTTCTTTCAAAGGAAATTTACTTTGTTCTGCTTCACTTGAGTCTAATCTGTATGTTTTGAAATCAAATTCGGTCAAAAGTGTTTTGAATACTGCATTATTTAAAACAACCGAAACACGAACTAAGAGAGTGAAAGTTTCTCCTAAAGAAAATGTCCATCTTTGGCATCTAAGGTTAGGCCACATTGATCTCAATAGGATTGAGATGCTAGTGAAAAGTGGACTTCTAAGCGAGTTGGAAAAAAACTCTTTGTTGGTGTGTGAGTCATTCCTCGAAGGCAAAATGACCAAACTAAAGGGAATGAGAATCCCGCGCAGCGGAAGACGATTGAATCGTCGAGGTATCAATATACAACATAGTTTTGTTAAAATTGATCTAACACTAGATCTAGGCTAAACATGCTTAAAAGAAGAAGAAAATTACAGCAAATAAAGTTTACTTACTTGTTGAAGACTTTCTTCAAAGTTTCTTCTTCAAATCACGAACTCTTCGTGCTCCTCGAACTCAACGAACACTTCCCACGAATGGAACCCGAACACAACCAAATGGCCTTCTCGGTTGTTCTCTTTTGGAGAAGGAAAGATGGTGGAATCTTTTGTGTTTTGGAGAGGGAGGAAAATTGAGAGAGAATTGAGAGAATTCCTCTTCTTTTCTTTGATGAAAAATCAAAAAAATGAGAGATTAAGCTTACATCCTTCTTGCAAGAAGGGTTTATATAGTGGAATTGATGGAGTTAAAATCTCCACATAATTACCACTTTACCACAACCATAGGTTATGCAAATCTCATTTGCATAATCATATAATATAAGATATCTCATATCTCATATTGCAAATCTCATTTGCAATAATTGTGGATTAATTAAATTGAATCACATCCAATTTAATTTCTCTCAATCAATTTCTTCAATTAGCCCTAATTCAACAATTAGGCTAACCCATAGTTTATTATGAATCTCATTCACATTAAACTATATATTATATCATTCATATCTCATATAAATGACATAAATGCCCTTAAAGTGCAATTGAACTCTTCAATTTCATACCAAAACATTAACCCTTCTTTTAACCAGTGATTGAGCCAAGCGGGGACCTAATGGACCTCTGATGGCGGGCTCCAATGATCCGAGATTAACTGTCAAACTCTTTGACCCGGTTAACCAACATTCATTAGCTACGGTAACACTCCACTATAGCCCGTAGTTGCACTCCCGTCAGTGCAGAATATTACGTGTCCACTGATATAACCAATACCCATGAGTCGACCCTTCACAGGTTGTTCGTAGACACGGTTGGGTGAAATTACCGTTTTATCCCTGTGTCTACCTCTTGTTCCTTAAGTCCCCACTGCTCCTCTAATGAACAACATATTCTAATGGTCCAACTATACACAACACCCTTCTCGGGCCAGTGAGAAGGTGGGCGCCCGTTGTCCAAGCCCTAGAGACAGCACTTAAGGGAACAACCCCTCTAGTTTCTCTAAAAGCGGGAGCGAGTGAATTCCATCTCGCGTAGTTAAGTTCCCGACTCCCTACTTGGTTACATCACGAGAAGATAGGCATATTGGGCGAGTAAGCGTGACCACCCTCACCCGTACTTGTCAAAGAACAGACCCTCGCAGACAGGAGTCCGTAACACGCTCAGGATTCAGGTCGAGTCACTAATGGTCATCTACGAAGTTATTAGTCCTTATTGTCAACGGTGTTACATCAGTAGGTCAAATAAATCACGGTCCGGTCTTGTACAATCTCATTGCACAGGATGCCCCCACTCGAATGTCAACTACATGAACGAGTCAGATCACCTCGTTTGTATCTAATACAAAGCGGGCGCATCCACAGTGTATCCGAGATTAGGTCTCCAACCCTATCCATATATCAGAGACCGTTCGGGTCATTAACTCGAGCGTGATCCTCCTGTGTGTCCACTACACACACGTTCAAGTTCTAGTTCTCTCATAAATTCAATGACCCTAGAGCTTAGTTTATTGGAAAAGTTTATAAATATTGCGAGACACAAAGTGATGAAATGAATAACTCTTATTAATTTCAATCAATATACTACAAACACGAGATTAGGACAAAAATCCCAACAAACTCCCACTTGGACTAAGCTAGTGGAGAAAATACATTTCTGAAATGTACATAAATTACAATGAAGTAATACAATAAATTAGGGCATTGAATACCCGTTTACACATCTCCCTTTTGCCTTAGTCGGGAAGCTCTCAAGACCTAGACTCTCTGGGTGACCCTCAAACACCTTAGCCGTGAGGGCTTTGTAAATGGATCGGCCACGTTGTGCTCGATGCTATACGTGTGACGAAATCCACGTCTCGCGGTGCACAATCTCCCGTGTCGGATGATACTTGCACTCAATGTGTTTGCCTCTCTTATGGCTCAGAGGCTCACGTGAGTTGGCTCTTTGCACCATTGTTATCACGAGCGAGGTGATCAAAGAAGTTCATGTTAGGAACAACTTCCAAATTTGTCATGAACTTCCTAAGCTAAACAACTTCCTCGCTGCGACTTCACAAGCCGCAACATACTCCGCTTCCATAGTGGAATCGCGATGCATCCACGCTTGATGCTTCGCCATACTACGACTCCTCCATTCACAATGAAAGGTGACCTCGAGGTGGATTTCTAGAATCCTTATCGGTGCGAAAATCGAGAATCAGTGTATCCCGTAAAGGATCAAATCCCCACTACCATACACTAAGTTGTAGTTCCTCGTTCTCCTAAGATACTTGAGGATTGCCTTTACGGCGATCCGGTGATCTAATCTTGATTGGGTGATATCTACTAACAATTCCCTCTTGCATAACGGATGTCGAGCCTAGTACACGGCATGGCATACATCGGGCTCCCTACAGCTGAAGCATATGGAATCTGTCTCATATCCTCAACATCTTGAGAAGTCTTAGGACACTGATCCTTAGACAAGTGAACCCCATGCCTGAAAAGAAGCAAGCCCTTCTTGGAGTTCTGCATCTTATATCTAGACAACATCTTGTCAATATAAGGCGCCTAAGGCAGGGCTAGCGCTGCATTCTTCCGATTAGGACAATAACGGATACCTAGAACATCCGAGCTTCCCCCAAATCTTTCATTTGGAATTGCGAAGCTAGCCACTTCTTAACGTCAGTAAGAAATTCTACCTCATTCCCAATGAGAAGAATATCATCCACGTACAACACCAAAAATGCGACAGTTTTGTCAACGATTTTTTTGTAGACACAAGGCTCGTCGACATTTTGATTAAAGCCATAAGATTTGATCACCTCATCAAACCTTATATTCCAAGACCTCGAAGCTTGTTTAAGCCCATAAATGGACCTATGAAGCCGGCAAACCTTTTGCTCTTGGCCTTGGGCGATGAACCCTTTGGGCTGGTCCATGTAGATGGTCTCATCAAGTTTGCCATT
Source organism: Trichosanthes cucumerina (assembly GCA_036507285.1). Taxonomy (NCBI): domain Eukaryota; kingdom Viridiplantae; phylum Streptophyta; class Magnoliopsida; order Cucurbitales; family Cucurbitaceae; genus Trichosanthes; species Trichosanthes cucumerina. Next base: position 93,993,198 of record CM071835.1, on the reverse strand, counting down.
CAGAAAGGTTGTCTTGACGTCCATCTACCATACCTCGTAGTCATAATACGCGGCAATGGCCAGAAGGATCCTGATCGACTTTACCATGGCAACAGGTGAAAAGGTCTCCTCATAGTCAACCCCTTCAACCTGGGTAAAACCCTTTGCCACTAGTCAGGCTTTGAAGGTCTGCACCTTCCCATCGACCGAACCATGTCCAACAAGGTTCTGTTTCTTCTCTCCGATACACCATTCTCTTTGCGTGGCATACCGGTATTTGAGAGTTGGGGCGTAATTTCGTGTTCTATCATATAGTCACCGGAATTCGGTGTCCATGTACTCTCCACCTCGATCCGATCGAAGTGTTTTAAGCGATTTACCTAAGAGGTTCTCAACCTCAGTCTTGTACTCCTTGAACTTTTCAAGAGTTTCACACTTCTTGTGCATTAGGTAAATATACCCATATCTGGAGTAATCGTCATGAAAGACACAAAATACTCATAATCGCTACGAGCTTTAACATTCATCGGACCACGGAGGAGGTCGGAATGTACTAACTCAAGAAGGCTCTTTGGCTCTATATCCTTTTCCACTAAAAGGATGTTTGGTCAGTTTGCCCTCAAGGCATGACTCACACACTGGCAAAAAGTTTTCTTCCAACTCGTTTAGAAGTCCACTCTTTACTAGTTTCTCAATCCTATTGAGATTAATGTGGTCTAACCGAAGATGCCAAAGTTGGGCATTTTCTTTTGGAGAAACTTTTGCTTTCTTAGTCGTGTGTTTCTAGATTTTAAACAATTCGATATTCAAAACACTTTTGACAGAATTAGGTTTCAAAACATACAGATTATGCTTGAGTGAAGCTGGACAAATAAGATTGCCGTTGAAAGAAATAAACGCTTTATTCAATTCAAAAGAAACAGAAATACAATGTTCAATTAAGCAGGAAATTGAAACAAGGTTTCTAGTAAACCATGGAACTATGTAGAAATTGTCCAACAATAAGTACTTCCCGCCAAAGTGCGGCTTCTTCACTGCAGTGCCGATCATTGCGGAGAGACAAGCTCCCGGATCCAACCCGTAGAGTCACCTCACCCTCTCGCGCGTGTTGCGGGAATCAATCCACTGAAAAGAAGAACAAACGTGGCTAGTGGCGCCTGAATCTAAAATCCAGGCTGAGTCACTACTCTCCACTAAACATGTTTCAGTCACAAGTAAATCACATTTACCTTGATTCTTCCTCTCGACCAGGAATTTGGGACAGTTTCTCTTCTAGTGACGCCCCAATTGCAGTGGAAACACTTTCCTTTCTCTGCATCCTCCTTGACCTTCTTGCCCTTGTGGGCGGCAGCACGATCAGTTTTACCCCTCTTCATCCTCTTCTTTCCATTCGGGCGTGAAGGAGCAACAGGTTTCGTCCCAGAGGTCAAACCCCTGTGATAAGACCTGTAGGCAACATTTGCCTCAGATTCCTTGACCTTGTTCAAGGATTGGAAATTTTATAGCTCATTGAGGAGGGTAGTCAGAGTGTAGCTAATTTTGTTCATAACAACATTGCTACAAAACTGAAGGAAACTCTTCGAAAGAGTCTCCAATATAAAACTGACCTGGCTCGACTCGTCGATCGAAGCCCCGTTCATCTCGGCCAGATGAAAATGGGTCATCATGTCTAGAACGTGTTCAAGGACAGACGACCCCTCCTTCATCCGTGCGTTGAAAACGTATTTGAGCAAGTCATGCCGGACTTGAAAGGACTGCTGTCCAAACATTTCCTGCAAAGACTCCATGATCTCCTTAGCGGAAACCATCAGCTCATGCTTCTTTGCCAAGACATCAGACATGCTGGCAATTATGTAGACCTTGACCTTTTCATTGGCCCTGATCCATCGATCGTACGTATCGCGAACACACGACGCGACGCGGTCGAGCATCTGAGGACACTCCTCAGGTAGCACGAACTTTATGTCGTCTTGTACCAAAATTGTATTAATGTTGTTTTTCCAACTCTGGTAATTATCTCCCACTAACTTATCCGAAACGAGTAAAGCTATTATTGCGCTAGACATTTTTAGCTGAAAAATAAGAAAAACCTTTGTATTAGTCTCGCAAAAAACTTTTGAAATCCAATCAAGTTTTAGCAAAATTGTTTCATGATCCCTAGGTCATTCAAAATTTTGCAATGATACCCTAAAGGTTTAGAATGACCGTCACCGAAGGGTGAACATAACACTCCTCCTCTAGGACGAGACTTTTTCGATCAGACCCTAATCCCAGAATAACTCTTATTCCATTAGGCGTCCAATTACCATTGTTGGGTCGAATTCATTAACACTTAACGAATTATGTGAGTGTCACCCTCAATCTTTAAGTTTCCAAGCATCCGTCCAAACAATAGCCACCGAAGGGTGAACCAAGAAGGAAAACCAACCAGAAATCAGTATCCCTTTTGGGAATTCACGGTGTTAGACTCCCATGATCAAGCCCTCCGAAGGGGATTATGCGGTCGAGCCAAACTAGCGAGCGGATCATAGGCGTCTCACGGTGTGAATCGAAAGAAGAGACCGTGGGTCTTGTTTTCACAAGTCCCGCTCCCACTCACTATAAGTACTCTCTCCATCCACGATGATATTGATCTATACAAATGCCATCCGAAGGGGGATGCTCCCATTTGCGCCACGAGGCCGAGTATAGTTCTCACGGTGCGGACTTAAAGGAGATTTGTGGTTGGAAATTCAAATGTATCTCATACACTTTATTTCCTCCCACTCAGCACTTTAATTTTTAATAGGGATTGACCTAGATAAACCGGCTAAAATTTACCTAAGTCTACCAATATAACTCTTATATGGTATTAACCTAAGTTTAAAATCACATTGTTAACTTAGGTCTATGTGAGTAAATTAATTAACACTTAATTAACGACACTCACGAGAATATAACCTAAGAATCTCCGAACGAATTCACTCCGTGTCGGTTTCGGTGCAGGGTGTTCGCAAGCGTCAACTTAAATACGACCTTTAGACAAAACCTTCCTTAGATAGAGTTACTTATCAGTCTCCATTCAAAGGTTATATTTGATTTCCTAAATTTCTAATCTTATTAGAAAAATAGAAAACCTAAGTCTAATTATTCAAGTTCTAAACACTTTAAAACTAATAATTAACTTAGGTTGCATGCATTTCTATGTTATAGTGCTTGATCATCCATCACATGAATAATACTATATACTATAACATAATATAATTCATCACATGAATTAAATGCATGGGCATGCTTTTAATTTTAAAAAAAATATAACACTTATATTTAAATAAATTAAAACATGCAAACATTATATTATAACTCTTATAATATAATCCTATCATGCATACTATATATTATAACTCTTATAATATAAATGATGCATGAAATGTTTAACCTAAGGTGAGATTTTAAAACTATATGACATACATTATGCACATAGAAATTAATTAAAATATACATCTCATGCATAAAATAATTAAATAGCAAAAATGGACCGATTTTTGGCACCTAGGGGCAATTATTTAATTAAATAACATTAATAAAACAATTATATTAATATTATTTAATAAAATAATTAAATAAATAAATAAAATACATTTTATAAATAAAATTAATTAAAAATAACGAAAAAAAACCGCCCATGAATGAGAAATCACTCCCACGTCTCGTGTAACTGACGCCAGCAACTGCCTCTCAACGCGTGCAGCGTTGCAACGCTGTCGCCTACAGCGTTGAGCTGCGTTCTCAACGCCAGGGCGTTGCAACGCTACGCCCAGCGTTTCAACAACGCTCTCACAAAGAAAGCCTCGCTCGCGAGAAGCAGCGTTGAGACGCGTTAAGGCGGCGTCTCAACGCCATTGACAGAACAACAAATACTTTGTTGTTCTTCCATCGATTTTTGCCAGTTTTCGCTCCGATTTCTTCACAGTAACTCTTTCCACGAACGACCCGGACTTACAGACTCGATTTACAACAAAAATGCCCAAAAACAACGTGATCTCATCAACATAATTGTAAATCTAAAATGCCAAAAACCGTAAACATCCATTTAAGCAAACCAAACATTCATCTCATGAATTATGGCAAAACACCCACCAAATTTTAATAAAACATTGCATAAATGAAGAACCAACGAGATGGCTCTGATACCAATTGAAGGGAATGAGAATCCCGCGCAGCGGAAGACGATTGAATCGTCGAGGTATCAATATGCAACATAGTTTTGTTAAAATTGATCTAACACTAGATCTAGGCTAAACATGCTTAAAAGAAGAAGAAAATTACAGCAAATAAAGTTTACTTACTTGTTGAAGACTTTCTTCAAAGTTTCTTCTTCAAATCACGAACTCTTCGTGCTCCTCGAACTCAACGAACACTTTCCACGAATGGAACCCGAACACAACCAAATGGCCTTCTCGGTTGTTCTCTTTTGGAGAAGGGAAGATGGTGGAATCTTTTGTGTTTTGGAGAGGGAGGAGAATTGAGAGAGAATTGAGAGAACTCCTCTTCTTTTCTTTGATGAAAAATAAAAAAAAATGAGAGATTAAGCTTACATCCTTCTTGCAAGAAGGGTTTATATAGTGGAATTGATGGAGTTAAAATCTCCACATAATTACCACTTTACCACAACCATAGGTTATGCAAATCTCATTTGCATAACCATATAATATAAGATATCTCATATCTAATATTGCAAATCTCATTTGCAATAATTGTGGATTAATTAAATTGAATCACATCCAATTTAATTTCTCTCAATCAATTTCTCCAATTAGCCCTAATTCAACAATTAGGTTAACCTATAGTTTATTATGAATCTCGTTCACATTAAACTATATATTATATCATTCATATCTCATATAAATGACATAAATGCCCTTAAAGTGAAATTGAACACTTCAATTTCATACCAAAACATTAACCCTTCTTTAACCTGCATTGAGCCAACCGAGGGACCTAATGGACCTACTGAGTGGCGGGCTCCAATGATCCGAGATTAACTCACAAACTCTTTGACCCGGTTAACCAACATTCATTAGCTACGGTAACACTCCACTATAGCCCGTAGTTGCACTCCCCGTCGGTCTGCGAATATTACGTGTCCACCGATATAACCAATACCCATGAGTCGACCCTTCACGGGTTGTTCAGAGACACTACTGGGTCAAATTACCGCTTTACCCTCGTGTCTCACCTCTTGTTCCTTAAGTCCCCACTACTCCTCTAATGAACAACATATTCTGATGGTTCAACCATACATAACACCTTTCTCGGGCCAGTGAGAAGGTGGGCGCCCGTTGTCCAAGCCCTCGAGACAGACTTTAAGGAACAACCCCTCTAGTTTCCCTAAAAGCGAGAACGAGTGAATTCCATCTCGCGTAGTTAAGTTCCCGACTCCCCTACTTGGTTTCGTCCCCCGAGAAGATAGGCATATTGGGCGAGTAAGTGTGACCACCCTCACCCGTACTAGTCAAGGAAGACACTCGCAGATGGCGAGTCCGTAACACGCTCGGGATTCGTGTCGAGTCACTAATGGTCATCTGACGGTTATTAGTCTCATCTACATCAGCGGTGTTACATCGGAGAGTCTAATAAATCACGGTCCGGTCTTGTACAATCTCATTGGACAGGATGCCCCCACTCGCATGTCAACTACATGAACGAGTCAGATCACCTCGTTTGTATCTAATACAAAGCGGGTCGCATCCACAGTGTATCCAGGATTAGGTCTCCAACCCTATCCATATACTGTAGATCGTTCGGGTCATGAACTCGAACGTGATCCTCCCTGTGTGTCCACTACACACCGTTCAAGTTCTAGTTCTCTCATAAATTCAATGACCCTGGAGCTTAGTTTATTGAAAAAGTTTATAAATATTGCGAGACACAAAGTGATGAAATGAATAACTCTTATTAATTTCAAACAATATATTACAAACACGAGATTATGACAAAAATCCCAACACAAACGTCCTTTTAGTGGAAAAATGATATAGAGCCAAAGAGCCCCTTGAGCTTATAAATTCTGACCTCTGTGGTCTGATGAGTGTTAAAGCTGGAGGTGGTTACGAATACTTTGTATCTTTCATAGATTACTATTCGAGGTATGGGTATATTTACCTATGAATAGGAAGCTTGAAACTCATGAAAAGTTCAAGGAGTACAAGACTAAGGTTGAGAACCTGTTAGGTAAAACTATGAAAACACTTCGATCGGATCGAGGTGGAGAGTATATCGACACTGAATTCCAGGACTATATGATAGAACATGGAATTACGTCCCAACTCTCAGCACCTGGTATGCCACAACAGAATTGTGTATCGGAGAGGACAAACAAAACCTTGTTGGACATTGTTCGGTCGATGATGAGCTATGCTCGTGTCCCTGATTCTTTTTGGTGTTACGCAGTGGAGACTGCGGTGTATATTTTAAACATCGTTCCGTCGAAGAGTGTTTGTGAAACACCTTTTGAAATGTGGAATGGACGTAATGGCAGTTTACACCATTTCAGAATTTGGCGATGTCCGACCCACGTGTTAGTGTCAAACCCGAATAAGTTGGAATCCCGTTCCAAATTGTGCCTATTTGTAGGTTACCCAAAAGAGACTAGGGGTGGTCTATTTTTTGATCCTATGGAAAATAGGGTGCTTGTGTCGACAAATGCCACTTTCCTTGAGGAAGATCACGTCAGGGATCATTTACCTAGAAGCAAAATCGTGTTGAACGAAATGGACAGTACATAAGCAAGAGTTGCTGATGGGGCTAGTACATCAACAAGTGTTGTTGATCCTAGCACATGTAGTCAAGTCCGTTACTATGAGTTAGTAATGCCTCGACGTAGTGGGAGGGCAGTGAGACAGCCTGAACATTACATGGGTTTAGCTGAACCCCAAGTCGTCACCCCTGATGATGACTGCGAGGATCCATTGATCTATGATCAGGCAATGGCAGACGTTGACAACAACAAATGGATTAAAGCTATGGACCAGGAAATGGAGTTGTTGTACTTCAATTCTATCAGGGAGCTTGTGGATCAACCGGATGGGGTAAAACCTATAGGTTGCAAATGGATCTACAAGCGTAAACGTGGCATAGATTGGAAGATGCAGACCTTCAAAGCACGACTAGTGGCAAAGGATTTTACCCAGGTTGAAGGGGTTGACTATGGGAAACCTTTTCACATGTTGTCATGGTAAAGTCGATCAGGATCCTTCTGGCCATTCCCGCATATTATGACTATGAGCTATGGCAGATGGATGTCAAGACCGCCTTTCTGAATGACAACCTTGACGAGACCATCTACATGGACCAGCCCAAGGGGTTCATAACCCAAGGTCAAGAGCAAAAGGTTTGCCAGCTTTCATAGGTCTATTTATGGACTGAAACAAGCCTCGAGATCTTAGAACATATAATTTGATGAGGCGATCAAATCTTATAGCTTTGATCAGAATGTTGACGAGCCTTGTGTCTACAAAAAAATCGTCGACAAAACTGTCGCATTTCTAATATTGTATGTGGATGATATCCTTTTAATTTGGAATGAGGTAGGATTTCTTACTGACGTAAATAAATGATTGGCTTCACAATTCCAAATGAAAGATTTGAGAGAATCACAGTATGTTCTAGGTATCCAGATTGTCCGAAACCGGAAGAACATAACGTTGATCATGTCTCAGGCGTCTTATATTGACAAGATGTCGTATAGATATAAGATGCAAAACTCCAAGAACGGCTCGCTGCCTTTCAGGCATGGGGTTCACCTGTCTAAGGATCAATGTCCTAAGACTTCTCAAGAGGTTGAGGATATGAGACAAATCCATTATGCTTCAGCTGTTGGGAGCCTCATGTATGCCATGCTGTGTACTAGGCCCGACATCTGTTATGCAGTTGGGATTGTCAGTAGGTATCAATTCAGTCCAGGATTAGATCATTGGACAACCGTAAAGGCAATCCTCAAGTATCTTAGGAGAACGAGGAGCTACAACCTAGTGTATGGGAGTGGGGATTTGATCCTTACGGGATACACAGAATCTGACTTTTAGACCGATAAGGATTCTAGAAAATCTAATTCGGGGCCAACCTTCATTCTGAATGGGGGAGTTGTAGTATGGCGAAGCATCAAGCAGGGATGTATCGTTGATTCCACTATGGAAGCCGAGTACGTTGCGGCTTGTGAAGCTGCAAAGGAAGCTGTTTGGCTTAGGAAGTTCATGATAGATTTGAAAGTTATTCCAAATGTGAACTTGTCGATCACGCTGTTTTGTGACAACAGTGGTGTTGTAGCCAACTCCACAGAGCCTCGAAGTCATAAGAGAGGCAAACATATTGAGCGGAAGTATCACTTGATACAGGAGATTGTGCACCGTGACGACATGACAGTCACGCAGATAGAGTCGGAGCACAACGTTGCTGATCCATTTACAAAGGCCCTCACGACTAAGGTGTTTGAGGGTCACCTAGAGAGTCTAGGTCTTCGAGTGCTTCCTGACTAGGGCAAGTGGGAGTATTGTAAAGGGTATTCAATGCCCTAGTTTATTGTATTACTTTATTGTAATTATTGTACATTTGACAAATGTATTTACTCCACTAGCTTAGTCCTAGTGGGAGTTTGTTGGGATGTATGTCCTAAATTCGTTTTGTTTGTAACATTATCATTTGAAATAAATAAGAGTTATTTGTTGCATCACTTTGTGTCTCGCATTTTTAAAAACTTTGTGCAATAAACTTGATGCTCTTCCTGTTGGGATTTTTGTCCTAATCTCGTGTTTGTAAATTACTGTTTGAAATTAATAAGAGTTATTTATTTCATTACTTTGTGTCTCGCAATATTTATAAACTTTTCCAATAAACTAAGCTCCAGGGTCATTGAATTTATGAGAGAACTAGAACTTGAACGGTGTGTAGTTGACACACAGGGAGGATCACGTTCGAGTAAATGACCCGAACGATCTACAGTATATGGATAGGGTTGGAGACCTAATCCTGGATACGCTATGGATGCGGCCCGGTATTAGATACAAACGATGTGATCTGACTCGTTCATGTGGTTGACATGCGAGTGGGGGCATCCTGTGCAATGAGATTGTACAAGACCAACCCGTGAATTATTAGACATACTAATGTAACATCGTTAACAGTATTGGACTAATAACTTCGTAGATAATCAATAGTGACTTGACCTTAATCCTGAGCGTGTTACGGACTCCTGTCTGCGGGGGTCTGTCCTTTGACTAGTACGGGTGAGGGTGGCCACAGTTACTCACCCAATATGCCTATCTTCTAAGGGACAGAACCACGTGAGGAGTTGGAAACTTAAATACGCGAGATGGAATTCACTCGTTCCCGACTTTAGTGAAACTAGAGGGGTTGTTCCCTTAAGTGCTTTCTCCAGGGCTTGGACAACGTGCGCCCACCCTCTCATTGGCCCGAAAGGGGTGTTGTATATGGTTGGACCATTACAATGTTGTTCATTAGAAGAGCAGTGGGGACCTAAGGAGCAAGAAGTAGACACAGGGGTAAAATAGTAATTTGACTCATCAGTGTCTACGAACAACTTGTGAAAGGTCAACTCATGGGCATTGGTTATATCAGTGGACACAACTTGTCTTATAGTGACGGGAGTGCAACTACGGGCTTTAGTGGAGTGTTACCGTAGCTAATGAATGTTTATTAACCAGGTCAAAGAGTTTAACAGGTTAGTCTTGGATCATTGGAGCTCGTCATGTGTAGGTCCATTAGGTCCCTCGGTTGGCTCAAACTTGATAATTTACAGTTTTGGTGTGGATTTGAAGTGTTCAAATTCATTAAAGGTTACTTATGTCATTTATATGAGATATGATTGACATATTATATAGTTTAATGTGAATGTGATTCATAATAAACTATATGTTAGCCTAATTTGTCTAATTAAGGCTAATTTGGAGAAATTAAATTGAGAGAAATTAAATTGGATGTGATTCAATTTAAAATCCACAATTATACAAATGTGATATGTATAATGAGATATGAGATATCTTATTATATGTGGTTATGCAAATATGATTTGCATAACCTATGGTTGTGGTTAAATGGTAAATATGTGGAGATTTGAACCCCACCTATTACCATTATTTAAACTCCTTTGCAAGAAGGATTTCTCACTTGGTTGTTCATTTTTTGGAATCTCACCAAAAACAAGTTTTTTCTCTCAACTCTTCTCTCAATTCTCTCCTTGTTGCGTAAATTTTGCAAGATCGCAAGTGTACGGGTCAAGTTTTAATATAGTGAATTTGAGTACGAGTATCGTCCACAGGATTGAGTTATTTAATTCAATTAATTCCTATCAATAACACCACTAAATTTTATCTAGAAAATTAGACTTAAGGTGAGGTGAAACACAAAATCAAAGAGTGAAAATTGAAAACAATCAGGAAAGACGAATATCTTAGGGACTAGATTTCACCAATTAATTAACTATTTTATTGAGATCATGCTAATGGGTTATTGCACTGCTTTTATAAACCAAGAAACTAATATAACAAATAACCTCTCTCGAGGCAAGTGAATCTCATGCAAGACATAGAATTAAACATCTCTGTTCAACCTAAAAAATCAAACATGGCACTAAGTTCAATTCTTATGGGTTTCTAATCATTCTCATGTCAAAGTAACTATCAGTCATGCAATTGAGATCAGATCTAAAATATCTTTCACAAGAATAATTTTAGACCTAACAACAATTAAACCGTGATCAAGAGTTTATAAGCATTAAGGATGCAATTGCAGTCAATTCAACAAAATAACATAATTAAAAGGTTACATTTATCCCTAAGATAACAAGTTTAGCTACTCATGTCCACTATAAATCCTACTAAACTCAAATACAAAACCATAGTTCAACAATTAAAGTGAAAAGAACGAATAAAGAACTCTCGTGGCGTGAACGGCAATGATCCCGACACCTATCATAAACCCCGAGCTCCAAAAAGTCTTCTCCTTGAAATCTCTCCAAAGTTTTCTTACAACCTCTCACAATGATGTTTAGACAATGGTGTGAAAATCTCTCCAAAAAGGTTCCCCTTTGTAAGATGCATCTTTTTCTTTTTATATCAACAGCACGGCGTTGCAACGCTGGGCCTGGAGTTGCAACGCCTTGCCCCAAAGGAATTTATTAAAAAATGAAAATATATGGTATCGTTGCAACACTGAGGGAAGCGTTGCAACACTGCTACCCTCGCGCGCATTTGCTTATCGAAATAGCGTTGCAACGCTGAGGACAACGTTGTAACGCTGCTACCCTCGCGCGCCATCTGCTTATCGAAGTAACGTTGCAACGCTGCAAGGCAGCGTTGTAACGCCATCGCTACGAATGTTCAAGGCGTAGGTGTTGCATGCTTGGCGTTGCAACGCTGCTATCGGCATGGATTCTTATGGTTGAGTAGCTGCATGCAGGGCGTTGCAACGCCCTGAATGGTGTTGCAACGCCATATCCCCTGATTTGATGGCTTTGTTTGGTCTTCCTTCTTCCATTTAATGTCAATTTTAGCTCCCTTAGGCACTCTTTGGCTCCTTTTTCACCCATAATTCTCCATTCATCCTTATATTGCTCTTTAACCTGAAATTCACAAATTAATTACGTGAAAGCCCTAAAATAATCACAAAACTAACATGATTTAAACCTAAGGATGTCACATTTTGTGTGCTATCAAACACTCCCAAACTTAAACAATTGCTAGTACTCGAATAAAAACAAGAAAAAGAAGGATCATATCAGAGTAGGTTTCATACTACATACTCAAACCTCAGGAATTGTATGAATCGAAGAATAAACTCATAAAAAAGGTAACATTGATTAAAATCTACATAATAAGATCTTAAAATTGAATCAAATTATTCCTTGAGTGGGTGTGTGCTAGCCTTTTCCAGTTTAGTCCTTATAAGCCCAAGATAACCTTATTGAGTCCTCTGTTCATTTTCCCTCTACACTGGCCCTAGGCTCTAAATCTTCAGTTCATTTACATAATCAGAAAATTTTTACCTTTTATTGTTGTTTTTCTTTCACCCCCAAACTTAAATTTTATTTCACTAACAACATATTTATTATTATTTTTTTTTTGAGGGAATCCTTCAGTCGTCTATGCCTTCGCTCCAACATATTAACACTTTGTGGTGAAAATAGCTGACTATGAGCACAGATACCATACAGATTGTCAAAGACTACTCGCATTCTAAGTTTAATTCTTCAAAAGACAAGTATTGGTCACAATACTTAGGATGTTGGAGTACCCTCTTGTTTATCATTTATTTATTTATTTATTGAGTGGAAAAACTTTAAAAAGGTATAATTTTTAATTAAGCAAACTTGCTCTTTCATCAGCTCCTAAGCCTATCGAGGTGACAACGATATTCTGGACAAAATAAACTTGCCCTAAGCATTCAGGACCTTTCCGGTATTGGCTAAGTGCAAAAAGCTTCATGGAATTCTCTAATCAATTTTAAACATTCTAAAATTAGAACTTAATCAAGTTCTCTTAGCTGATGAACGTTATTCACATTTCTCAATTAAATTTCATCAGTGGTTATCATAGTCAAAGTAGGAAACACTTACAATGAGCAATCCATTCCATTAACCTGAAATCGATCAAATGCACAAAAAACACACAGCAGGAAAGAATATGATAAAATATGGAATGGAGTCAGATAAATCTCATGCAGTAAACAGTAAGTAAAAGTCATACAATTACCCCCAAACATGAGAACAACATTGTCCTCAATGTGCAAATACAGATCAAAAAAATACAAACAGATCAACTAGAGAAACAATGGGGGAGAGGAAAGAACTGTACTGCCCTGAGCTCGAAAAATTTTCATTCCTCATCAGAGGAGGCATAAGGAGGCATAGGGCCTAAAAATGTTGGATCTGAGCCATGAATGTGTAGGAGGCAGTCATATAGATCGCAGGTGGATGCTTCATTGTACTGCAAGTGTCGTATGATCCGGCGCTCCTCACGGCGACTACGAGACTCATGTTGGTCGGGTGACCGCGCTCTAGTCGGCCATGGCATGAACCAGATCCTGGTAATCCTGTGGGGCAGGGCCATGTGGAAACTCATGCTGCCCTCCTCACCAATCTCACCCTCGACTGCGTCAAGGAAAAACTCTAACTCGTCGCCTGGCATCCCAGCAAGTACTCCTTGGTCGTGATCCCGGAGTCCCATGATGTAGTTCTTATCCATCACCCCCTTGGGGTGAATCAACTCCTCCTCGGAGGTCCAGGTGACTCCCGCAAGGCAACATAGGGTGGTGATGAGAGAGGGATGCCCTAATCCACCAGTGGTTGTGCCTCGCAACACATGCCTGATGTATCGATTGATGACTTTCCCTACATCAATCGTCTTCCCAGTGACAATGGCGTATAAGAGGATGGTGCGATCCTTTGTCACGTCACTCATGTGGAAAACTGGTTGGAGTCTAGCACAGATAAAAATGTGCCACACTTGGCGTGATACTATGAGATCTGCCGTTCTGAGTTTGGAGACCTTTCCTCTACGAGTCACCCACTGAGCTCAAGCTCGTGCTAGGGTCGCAAGTACCTAAGCAGGGTTAAACTTTGTCCTGGCATAGATGGTATACTCGTTAGTCTCATAATCATGTAGACGAAAATACCTGTTAATGGAGACAGAGTCGAATTGGATGCGTTTCCCTCGAATGGTGGTATGGCATGCCTCCATAGGCATGTTGGCGTAGAATTCGCGTACAAGGGGGACCACGCCTACCTCAGGCTGCTGCACCAACAACGCCCAATGTCTCTGCTGAATGGTATGGTAAATGTTCTGGTAATGTGAGTCATCAGGGGCAATGCCCCGCTCTGGAACCAGAGGGTGGTTCACTACATAGCTCTGGTAGAGAACTGCAACGTCGGCATCCACGAACCTCTATTCATCATATGTCGAACTGGAACCGGCGGTCCTCTTTGTTCTCTTAGGTGCCATTTGTGACTAATGCAAAAAGAACTAAACCATGACAATCAATAAAGTCAGTGCAAACAAGAGGGGGAAAACAATGAGAATGCGTATGGATGGTGCATGAAAATAAACTTTTGAATTCTCTACCCATGGATGATGTAAACCAATGACTCTCGCCACCTATCAATCATGAACAAGAAGTGGAAATACAACACAAGTAAGCCATATACAAAAAGTAGACTAATTCATCCTAGCCATACAAGGAGCAAGAGTAAAAATAGGTGCAAACCCAAAAGACAATCTAAGCACACAAATATTCATGCCCCATCCAACAATATGATAAAGTCTCAAATGAGTAAGTGAAAACTTCCAAAGGGCCAAATTAACATACTAGTGAAACTACAAGGTTAACCAACTAATCACATGCTCATGTATGAAGAATAGGCCAAAGAGAAAACAAAAACACACAACCAATTCATGTAGCCATCAAAATGCACAACCAATGAGCAAGGACTTATTTTACCAAAATCAATGATTTCAATACCCCAAACTTAAGATTAAGCCTCTCAAGAGTAATGATGCCTAAAGATGAGAAAAAATGGAAACTAACATCAATGTACCATGAAAACTCATCTAAGAACACAAGTGGACACTTCCATCAAACTACCCAAATCTTCTAATAACAACAATAGGCTATGAAAGTTCATCTAAGGCCAAGATTCATTACATTAAACAATAATATAGCTAAAGAAACAACAAATCTTAGGCCTAATAAGAAACACAACCAAAAAATGGAAATAGAAGGGTAGAGAAATATTTACCCAAGGTGGATGTTCAAATGGGAATGAAATTTCCTCCAAAATGTCCAATCTTGCACAAAAGAGGAAGAAAAATGAGTGGGTGGGAGTTAAAGTGAACAATCTTGGAGAAATATTGAGAGCGATTGAAAGAAAGAAGAGAGAAAAGAGAGGAGAAAAGAGAAATTTGGGCAAAATCTGCCCTAATCGGCAAAATCTGGAATTTTTAAATTCCAGATTTCACGACAGCGTTGCGACGCTGTCCTCATGGGTCGCTTGACTGGTAAAGAGCGCAGCGTAACGCCAGCGCAAGCGTTGCAACGCTTGGTTAAGCGTTGTGACGCCGTTTCGAGACTTCATTTATTTTTCACCTGAAAACAGAAAATAAAAAAAATATATCAAATAACTAATAAAGAAATAAACTAAAATAAATGAATAAAAAGATGAAATAATTAAAATACATCGGGTTGCCTCCCGTTCAACGCTTTCTTTAACGTCTTTCAGCTAGACCACCTATAGTTGGGTCACGTGGCATTTCCATCTGTAAGAATAACGTTCTCTAAATGTCGCTCCTCGTCACCACAATAATTCTTCACACGCTGCCCATTGACTTTGAACCGTGCTCCATCCTTGCCTTGCAACTCAATTGCCCCATAAAGAAATACTTCCTTCACCATGAATGGTCCCGACCACCTTGATTTCAATTTACTTGGAAACAAACGTAAATGAGAGTTAAAAAGGAGAACTTGCTGATCAGGAGAAAATGTTCTATTTTTGATCTGTTGATCATGCCAACGAGTTTTTCTCTCTTTATATAACTTGGCGTTCTCATAGGCTTGATTCCTGAACTCCTCCATTTCATTGATTTGCAGCAATCTTTGTTCGCCCGCCTTCTGAAGGTCAAAGTTAAGAGTTCTCATGGCCCAGTAGGCTTTATGTTCCAGCTCCACAGGTAAGTGGCACGCCTTGCCAAACACCAATCGGTACGGTGATGCACCTATCGGTGTTTTGAAGGCCGTGTGATATGCTCATAGTGCCTCATCCAACTTTTGGGCCCAATCTTTCCTATTGGTCTTGACTATTTTCTCCAGAGTGAGTTTAATCTCCCTATTTGAGATCTCAGCTTGACCATTTGTCTGAGGATGATATGCTAATGAGACCTTATGCCTAACTTCATACCTGGCTACACATAGAATCAAATAGTTTATTGCAAAATTGAGTGCCCTCATCACTAATAATAGCTCGAGGAGTGCCAAATCTCGTGAAAATATTTTTATGTAAAAACTTAATAACAACACGAGCATCATTTTTCTTAGTGGCAATGGCCTCTACCCACTTAGAAACATAATCTCATCGCAACTGGGATATCTGAGATAACCATGTGAAGATGGAAAAAGCCCCATAAAATCTATTCCCCACACATCAAATAATTCAACCTCGAGAATAGGGGTAAGAGGAAGTTCATGCTGGCGTGAAATATTACCTGTGTGTTGGCATCGATCACAAGTTCGTACAAAAGTATAACAATCTTTAAAAAGAGTAGGCAAATAAAAACTTGATTGTAATACTTTAGCAACTGTTCGAGTGGGCCCAAAATGTCCTCCATAAGGGGAGGCATGACAATCATGTATGATTTTGCCCACTTTCTCTCGATGCATGCACCTCCTGATAAGTTGATCTGCACAAACCTTGAAGAGCAATGGGTCATCCCAAAGATAGGACTTCACATCATGTAAGAATTTCTTCCTTTGCTGAGAAGTCAGATCTTGTGGCATAACTCCTCCTGCAAGATAATTCACATAGTCAACAAACCATGGCAAGCTATTCTGTACCTGATAATGTCTTTCATAAGGGAAGTCTTCTGTGATAGGGAGAGAAGGTGAATTGTCCTCTTTTTCTATCCTGGATAGGTGGTCAGCTACCAAATTTTCACATCCTTTCCTATGCCTGATATCAAAGTCAAACTCCTGCAACAGAAGAATCCATCTAATCAGGCGAGGTTTAGCATCTTTCTTATCAAATAAATATCTAAGTGCAGCATGATTAGTGTGTACAATGACTCTAGTCCCTAACAGATAAGGCCTAAATTTATCAAAAGAAAACACAACAGTAAGCATCTCTTTTTCAGTGGTAGTGTAATTTTGTTGTGCACTATCTAAAGTTTTGCTTGCATAATAAATGGCCCTGAAAAGTTTGTCCCGACGTTGGCCTAGAACTGCGCCTACAGCGTAGTCACTAACATCACACATGATCTCAAAAGGTTGACTCCAATCTGGCACAACAATAATGGGAGCAGAAGTTAGCTTTTTCTTCAAAAGATTAAAAGCAACTAAACAGTCATCACTAAATACAAAAGGAGAATCTTTTTCTAGCAAGTTACATAGGGATTTCACAATTTTTGAAAAATCTTGTATGAAACGTCTATAAAACCCTGCATGTCCTAAGAAACTGCGTACTCCCTTAACATTGACTGGAGGTGGTAGTTGTTCAATGGCTGAAATCTTAGCTCTATCCACCTCTAGTCCCTTTTCAGAGACTTTGTGCCCTAGGACTATACCTTCCTTTACCATAAAATAACATTTTTCCCAATTCAAAACAAGGTTAGTTTCCTGGCACCTCTGCAAAACACGAGCGAGATTATGCAAACAAATATCAAATGAACCACCAAAGACAGAAAAATCATCCATAAAAACCTCCATTATCTCCTCAATCATGTCATGGAATATTGCCATCATGCAACACTGGAAAGTGGCAGGTGCATTACACAATCCAAATGACATTCTCTTGAAATCATATGTTCCATAAGGGTGAAGGGAATCGAGACCCGCAGCGGAAGCGATTGTGAATCGCGCACTCTTGATTTAGTTACAACGATTTTATTTAAGAACAAAAGCGACTAGATTAAGCATATAAACATAATGAACAGCAAGAAATATTACCTTTGAAGAACCTTTCTTCAAGTGCTCCTCCTCTCTCACGATCAAGATCTCAGCAACACGAACCACGAACGGAATAAGACACGACCACTGGATCTTCTCCGTTGTTCTCTAGGTGAGGGAGGAATGTGAGTTCCCTTTAGAAGATATGAGATGTTGTGAGAGAGATGATTCTGTTTTGGAACCTTTCCAGCAACACAACAAAAGCTTGGAATCACTTCTCCTAGTTGCATCTCATGCAACCTTATATATAGGGAAATAGGATGGAAATGACCATCCTACCCCTCGTTTATTCTCTCTTTAGTATATGGTTTATATATGAATCTAATTCACATTAAAACTATATATTATATCAATTATATCATATATAATTGATATAACACCTCATGTATGAAATTGAACACTTCAATTTCATTCCTAACTTTATACCCTCAATATTACCATGTTGAGCCAACGAAGGGACCTAATAGACCTACAGTTCATGAGCTCTAATGATGTGAGATTAACTGATCAAACTCTGTGATCCAGTTAATAAATATTCATTAACTACAAGTCACTCCATTATAGACTTGTAGCTGCACTCTCCTCACTGTAGATAATATTGTGTCCACTGATATAGTCACTACCCATGAGTCGACCCTTCACAGGTCGTTCGTAATCACGGCTGGGTCAAATTACCGTTTTACCCCTGTGATTACCTCTTTGCTCCTTAAGCACCACTGATCCTCTAATGAACAACAAGTCTAAGGTCCTACCTTAGACTCATATACCCTATAGAGGCGGAGCCCCGTTGTTCAAGACACAGAGTCGGTTCTTAAGGGAACAACCTATCTAATTCCTTAGTGTAGGAATAAGTGAATTCCATCTTGCAGTTAAGTTCCCGGCTACCTACGAGGTTCTCGCTCCCACGAGAAGGTAGGCTTATTGAGTCGGCCACTGAGTCACTCTCACCCATACTAGTCTAAGGACAAACCCCTATAAGCGGGAGTTCTTAACTTGCTCTGGGGATTGAGTCGAGTCACTAATGACCATCTATAAATTACTAGTCTTATCCACATTAGCGATTGTTGTTACCTTTGGTTAGACTAATAATTTGCGATCCGGTCTTGTATGAACTCTTCATACAGGATGCCTCCACTCGCATGTCAACTACATGAATGAGTTGGATTACCTCATTTGTACTAATTAGAAAATGGGTCGCATCCATGGTGTTTGCAGAATGAGGTTTCCAACCTTATTCTTATACCATAGACCATTTAGGTTATATTCTTGAACACAATCCAAATAGTGTCCACTACACTGATGTTCAAGATATATGTTATAACCTTGGAGCTTAGTTTATTGGATTTATAAAGAAAGAATGTAATTCTATCAAAACAAATAACCCTTTATTTAATTTATCAAAATTACACAAGTTTAGGGCATAAATCCCAACAAAGGGCATGTGAAAGTAGTCTTCTCTTGGTCCTCAGGAGCAATAGCGATCTGGTTATAACCTGAATAGCCATCAAGAAAACAATAGTGAGGATAACCAACAAATCTATCAAGCATCGGATCAAGAAAAGGAAGAGGAAAGTGATCTTTTCATGTAACCTTATTCAATTTTCTGTAATCGATACAGACACGCCATCCAGTGACTGTCCTGGTGGATATGAACACATTCTTGTCATTTTTTATGATAGTCATCCCCCCTTTCTTTGGAACAACCTGCACAGGGCTCACCAAAGAACTGTCAGATATAGCATAAATAATTCCTGCATTTAACAGTTTGAGTACCTCAGTTTTAACTACCTCCTTCATTGTTGGGTTAAGCCTCCTTTGGTGTTTAACTGATGGATTAAAGGTATCTTCCATTAAGATTTTATGCATGACTACAGATGGACTGATACCCTTAATATCACTAATTGACCACCCTTAAGCAGACTTATGACTTCTAAGGATTCTCAACAACTTTTCTTCCTCTTCTTTATTTAGATCAGCAGAAATAATCACAGAATAAGTAGATGAATCTCCAAAGAAAGCATAACGAAGGTGTGCAGGTAATTGTTTCAATTCTAGAACAGGAGGTTTTATTTCTTCCACATTATTGACATCCAATTGTGAGAATTGTTCATATTGGAGTGTAGGCAATTGATTCAGTGATTTATTACAGTAAGTAACATCATGGTTCAATTTCCCTAACTGATCTAACATTGAATTTGTCATGCAAGTTTCTAAGAGATCAACAGATAAAACTAGTTCTCTAAATGAATCAACAACATCATCCAAAATATCAATCATGTGACAGGTACTTACCTCATTAGGGTACTTCAAGGATCGAAATATGTCAAATACAACCTTGTCCTCACCAACCCTCAGAGTTAACTTACCATCTTGCACATCTACCAATGCTCTTCCAGTGGCCAGGAAAGGTCGTCCCAAAATAATTGGGACCTCAGAATCTTCCTCCATATCCAAGACCACAAAATCTGCAGGGAAAATGAATTGTTCAACCTTGACCAACACATCTTCTACAATACCTCTGTGATATTTGATAGAACGGTCAGCCAACTGCAGTGAGATGGTTGTAGGTTACACCTCCCCAAGACCTAGTTTCCTGTAGACAGATAAAGACATCAAATTAATACTGGCCCCTAGATCACATAAAGCTCTATCAACAAAAATACTACCAATATTGCAAGGAATAGTAAAACTCCCTGGATCTTTTAATTTTTGTGGTAGTTTCCTCTAGAGTACAGCACTGCATTCTTCAGTGAGATTGACTGTCTCATATTTGTCAAACTTCTTCTTTCTGGACAACACTTCCTTCATGAATTTTGCATATTTAGGCATTTGTTCCAAGGCATCTGCAAAAGGAATGTTAATGTGCAGTTTCTTAAACATATCAAGAAATTTAGCAAAGTCAGAATCAGTCTTTTTCTTTTGAAAGTGTCGAGGATAAGGAATAGAGTTAGGAACAATAGGAATAGTGAAATAAAAAATCTTCTCTGTTTGTTTCGATGTGCTTGCTTTCTCAACCACTTCCTCTATATCCTCCTTGGCATCAGAATTGAGCTGCCCTTCAGAATTTACCTTTTCAGTTTCAGCAAGCTCCTTACCACTCCTTAAGGTCACAGCTTTGCACTGTTCCCTATGATTCACCTCAATGTCACTAGGAAACTTACTTTTCTGCAGCGTGTTTAAGGTGGTTGCCATCTGACTGATCTGTACCTCTATGTTTTTAATGATTGCTCCATGTGAGTTCACTGTGCTACTCAAACTTAGCACTACATTTTCCAATTGGTTGGTTCGATTCCTGGATTCAGTGATGAATGAACTCATCATATCTTCAAGAGATGGTTTACCCTCAGCTGTAGATGTAGATGCATAACCTGGAAGAGGCAGCAAAACATTCTTCTTATTAGCATAAGAAAAATTTTCATGACTACGCATCCTCTGCAGACTTTGAAAATATTGACCCCCCAGCAGCTGCATCCAAAAGAGATTTATTATTTCCAGATAATCCATTATAAAATAATTGAATTTTGAACCAGTCATCATAACCATGCCGTGGGCATTTTCTAAGGAAATCTTTGTATCTTTCCCAAGCTTCAAACATCTGTTCTCCATCCTGCTGTCTGAAAGTGTCAATCTCAGTGCGCAACCTCGTAGTCTTGGCAGGTGGGAAGTATTTAGCCAAGAATGCCTGAGCTAATTCCTCCCAAGTACTAATACTACCTGTGGGCAATGACTCCAACAAGAATTTTGCCTTATCCTGCAGAGAAAAAAGAAATAGTCGTAAGCGAATAGCATCAGGAGATACACCATTAATTTTTACCGTGCCAAAGATTTCAGCAAAGGATCTCAGATGCAGATTGGGATTCTCAGTGGCATGTCCTCTGAAGGCATTTTCTCGAACCATCTGGATGAGACCAGTTTTTATCTCAAAATTATTAGCCTAAATAGGAGCATAAATAATTCCAGATTGGTTTCCAGCAAAAGTGGGCTGAAAGTGCTCCCTAATGGGCTTATACTCTTCCTGTTGGTCCTCCATGATTCTGACATTGTCCTTAGTCTCCTTGAGTTTCCTTTTGAAATTTCTATCAACTTCATAATCAAAAGGAACTAGATCAGTTTCTGAGTTATTTCGCATGTAACACACAACATAGAAAAACAGAAAATTTAAAACTAACAAAAAAAAAAAAACACAACACTAAAAGAAACAAAAAAAAAAACAAAAAAACACAAAAAGAAAACAAACTCTAGATTAAGACCAAGTGACTTCTTAATAGTATCAAAAGAATTAAATAAACGCCAATCTCCGGCAACGGCGCCAAAAACTTGTTGCGTAAATTTTGTAAGACCGCAAGTGTACGAGTCAGGTTTTAATATAGTGAATTTGAGTACGAATATCGTCCACAGGAATGAGTTATTTAATTCAATTAATTCCTATCAATAACACCACTCAATTTAATCCAGAAAATTAGACTTAAGGTGAGGTGAAACACAAAATCAAAGAGTGAAAATTGAAAACAATCAGGAGAGACGAATATCTTAGGGACTAGATTTCACCAATTAATTAACTATTTTATTGAGATCATGCTAATGGATTATTGCACTGCTTTTATAAACCAAGAAACTAATATAACAAATAACCTCTCTCGAGGCAAGTGAATCTCATGCAAGACATAGAATTAAACATCTCTGTTCAACCTAAAAAATCAAACATGACACTAAGTTCAATTCTTATTGGTTTCTAATAACACTTTAATCATTCTCATGTCAAAGTAACTATCAGTCATGCAATTGAGATCAGAACTAAAATATCTTTCACAAGAATAAATTCAGACCTAACAACAAATAAACTGTGATCAAGAGTCTATAAGCATTAAGGATGCAATTGCATGAATAAAAGCATTACAATAATCCAAAAGAAGTTAATTCAACAAAATAACATAAAGGTTACATATATCCCTGAGATAACAAGTTTAGCTACTCATGTTCACTATAAATCCTACTAAACTCAAATACAAAACCATAGTTCAACAATCAAAGTGAAAAAAACAAAGAAAGAACTCTCGTGGCGTGAACGGCAACGATCCCGACACCTATCACGAACCCCGAGCTCCAAAAAGTCTTCTCCTTGAAATCTCTCCAAAGTCTTCTTACAATCTCTCATAATGATGTTTAGACAATGGTGTGAAAATCTCTCGAAAAAGATTCCCATTTGCAAGATGCATCTTTTCCTTTTTATATCAATAACACGATGTTGCAACGCTGGGCATGGCGTTGCAACGTCGTGCCCTAAACGAATTTATTAAAAAAGGAAATTATCTGGCAGCGTTGCAATGCTGAGGGAAGCGTTGCAACGCCGCTACCCTCGCGCGCCTTCTGCTTATCGAAGTAGCGTTGCAACGCTGCAAGTAACGCCATCGCTACGGATCTTCAAGGCGTAGTTGTTGCGTGCTTGGCGTTGCAACGTTGCAACGCCATCGACATGGATTCTTATGGTTGAGTAGCTACACACAGGGCCTTGCAACGCCCTGAATGGCGTTGCAACGCCATCTCCACGGATTTGATGGCTTTGTTTGGCCTTACTTCTTCCATTTAATGTCAATTTTAGCTCCCTTAGACACTTTTTGGCTCCTTTTTCACCCATTATTCTCCATCCATCCTTATATTGCTCTTTAACCTGAAATTCACAAATTAATTACGTGAAAGCCCTAAAATTATCACAAAACTAACATAATTTAAGCCTAAGGATAGCACAATTTGTGTGTTATCAAACACCCTCAAACTTAAAAAATTGCTAGTCCTCGAGCAAAAACAAGAAAAAAAAGGATCATATCGGAGTAGGTTTCATACTACAGACTCAAACCTCAGAAATTGTATGAATCGAAGAATAAACTCATCAAAAAGGTAACGTTGATTAAAAACTACATAATAAGATCTTAAAATTGAATCAAATTATTCCTTGAGTGGGTGTGTGCTAGCCTTTTCCAGTTTAGTCCTTATAAGCCCAAGATAACCTTATTGAGTCCTCTATTCATTTTCCCTCTACATTGGCCCTAGGCTCCAAATCTTCAGCTCATTTACATAATCAGAAAATTTTTACCTTTTATTGTTGTTTTTCTTTCACCCCCAAACTTAAATTTTATTTCACTAACAACATATTTATTACTTTTTTTTTGGAGGGAATCCTTCAGTCGTCTATGCCTTCGCTCCAACATATTAACACTTTGTGGTGAAAATAGCTGACTACGAGCACAGATACCATACAGATTGTCAAAGACTACTCGCATCCTAAGTTTAATCCTTGAAAAGACAAGTATTGGTCACAGTACTTAGGATGTTGGAGTACCCTCTTGTTTATCATTTATTTTTTTTATTTTTTTTTAGTGGAAAAACTTCAAGAAGGTATAATTTTCAATTAAGCAAACTTGCTCTTTCATCAACTCCTAAGCCTATCGAGGTGTCAACGATCTTCTGGACAAAATAAACTTGCCCTAAGCATTCAGGACTTTTCCGGTATTGGCTAAGTGCAAAAAGCTTCAAGGAATTCTCTAATCAATTTTAAACATCCTAAACTTAGAATTTAATCAAGTTCTCTTAACTGATGAACGTTATTCACAATTCTCAATTAAATTTCATCAGTGGTTATCATAGTCAAAGTAGGAAAGACTTACAATGAGCAATCCATTCCATTAACCTAAAATCGATCAAATGCACCAAAAACACACAGCAGGAAAGAATATGATAGAATATGGAATGGAGTCAGATAAATCTCATGTAGTAAACAATAAGTCAAAGTCATACAATCACCCCCATAGTTGAGAACAACATTGTCCTCAATGTGCAAATACAGATAAAAAAATACAGACAGATCAACTAGAGAAACAATGGGGGAGAGAAAAGAACTGTACTATAGTTCATAAGTCAAATGATAGTGGTCTTGCAAGTTGATGAGAGTCTTCATTTGGATTTAGCATCGAGAGTCTTATTATCGTTACTGTAACAGGAGTTTACCGATTTCTTAATGTTCGAGAAATGTGTTTTAATACATGTTAAGTAGTGGAAAATTTACCAATTAATTAAAGTTAAAATTACAAGTTTAGGGAATAAACTTTCATGTTTGTGTCTAACAGGACCCTAAACTTTAAAAAGTATCTAACAGGTCCTCAAACTTTCAATTTTGTGTCTAATAGGTCCCTGAACTTTCATAAGTATCTAAGAGGTCCTCAAACTTTCAATGTCGTATTTAAAAGGTCCTTGACACATTCAAATTCTTAAAAATTAATGACTCTATTAGACATAAAATTAAATGTTGTGTCTAAAAATATATTCAACTTTCAATTTTGTGTTCATCATGTTCATGAATTTTACAAAATCGAAAGTTTAGGGACTTAGTATACATCTTTTAAAGTTCAAAGACTTATTAGATACAAAATCAAATGTTGTGCCGGTATAACATGTGCACATGGTATCTCATAACACTGAATCTCTATGCAAGTACATGTACGCATGTTCAAATCGACAATACCACCAAACAGACCGTCGTTCACGTTAAATCGGTAGTAGTCTATGGGTTCAACAAGGAACCATCTACACAGATCATATTGCTTCGACATCCGCTCCTTAGCCTAGTCAGGAAAGGCAGAATTGCGGGAGTTCCATACTGTTTTGCGATCGTGAAACCACAATTGGAAGTTATTTCGAATGTTCTCAAGTAATGCAGTAATAGGTAGGAATCGTACATCCTTTGTCAATGAATTAAAACACTCTGCGACATTGTTGGTCATATTGTCGTGCCTATGGTGGTTCTAGTAACATCGTGCCCACCGTTCAACTCCAACTTCTGTCAAGTAACGGGCTATGACATCGTTTTTTATTTGGGTGATCTGCTCCCAATATCGGTCAAATTCTTATTGTTGATGGACCTGGAGGCATCTTTACAAAATTTGAAGACAACCTTGTTCTTGAAGTGCTTCGTCGGATTTAGTTTCAGGTGCTATGTGCACAGTGCGTGAAATGAATTGGAAAATACAACATTGACCGCATAACCGATGCTTACGTGTTGATCAGATACAATAACCATGCCAGCTTCTTCACCAATGGAATTTTTCAATTTGGATAGAAACCAACTCCATCGTCACCGCAAAAAATAGACAACCTTTGTATTTCCCCTTTAATTAAGCTTCGTCAATGATAAGCATTGGACGACAGTTTGCGTGCCCGTTAATAAACAGACCTAAAGCCATGAACACTTACTTGAAGTGCATGGTTTCATTTTTGAGCTCCACCTCGAAAATGGTTCTCGAGTTCTCAATCTTCAAAGCCTATCCATACCTATGTAGAATAACATAGAATTGTTCCTGAGTGCCTTTAGCTAGTGCGTGCCATCTCCCTAGCATGCTATGTCTTGCCATAGCTAATGTTGACACTATGCTCTGGCCTAACATCATCGATAATGTGTTTAAGCTTGTAAGGTCAACCAACCCCAACAAACTTGTTCTTTATCAGATTACCAACCACTTCAATACTAGATTGCTTATGGTCGTGGTTCAACATTTCTATGGAGCATGTGTGCTCTATTATGTATTTGGAGATCTGAAATATGTGGCATCCTTTTATTCTTATCGTGTGTAGTCTCCACTTACATTTCTCATTTATGTAACGCATGTTGTATAAATCCTTTGTCGATTTGAGAACCTGATCTCAAAATTCATGTTAATGGCATAAATGAATATTCTAACTTTTAGGTCCTTTATGGAGAAGAAGATTTGGCCGACCTCCATGTCACCGTGGCCCATGCACGACAATGTCGCCCGTTGTTCCGAAATTAACTGGGACCGATGGTCCCACTGTATTATTGACGAGAGATGGACTAGTCGATTTAACAGAACGACTATTTGACCCACGACTCACTAAGTTCAGGGCATGCTCCTCTTCGACCCTTTCGATGGTATTGAATCTTGTGGCAAATGTGAGTGAGCCTCGACATCATTGGCATTCACAGTGTACCATGAATAATCACCCCACTCATATAAGTTACCAACTAAAAATGGTTGGACTTCATTCACGAGGATAAGACCTAAACCACACGGCATCACTTGTGATAGATTTAACATATCCAACGTGTCAAACCAGTCTGAATCTTGTACATGGCCAAAATCTAGCCCAACTTTGACATCTTTCTCACCATCTGGTTGTTCACACAAATCTGCTCCCTCGTCTGATTCGTCATTGTCTTCTTCTGCTCGTTCTTCTTCGTAATCATCTTCTCCTTTAACTTCATATTTTTCATCGTCATCGTCATCGTTTTCTTCTTCTTCATCATCTTCACAATACTCATCGCTTTCTCTTCACATTTCATCCTCTTCTCCTCATTCAACTACCGATGGTTCTTCATCTGGATCATATTCATGGTCGTGCTCGGATTTGCAATCTGGGTGTAACACCCTGTTATTTTAAGCAAATCCTACTTAGGGCGTTACTCCTACCGCTCGCGCTGGAATTTCGGCAGCATAACGGCGCAACTAAGACAATACCAAAAATTTAACTTGTCTCTTGAAGAGGAAAATGTTAGGGTGTATGCCCTAATCTCGTGTAGTTTGTAATATAGTTGATTTAAATGAATAAAAGTTATTTATTTAGAAAACTTTGTATCTCGCATTTTATAAACTTAATCCAATAAACTAAGCTCCAAGGTCACATTATATGAGAGAATTAAAACTTGAACGGTGTGTAGTTGACACACGGAGAGGATCACGTTCGAGTTAATGACGCGAACGGTCTATAATATATGGATAGGGTTGGAAATCTCATCCTGGTGACATTGTGGATACGACCCACTTTGTATTAGATACAAACGAGGTGATCCAGCTCGTTCATGTGGTTAACATGCGAGTGGGGGCATCCTGTGCAATGAGATTGTACAAGATCGGACCGTGACTTATTAGACTAACTGATGTAACACCATTAACAATATAGGACTAATAACTTCGTAGATGACCATTAGTGACTCGTCCTTAATTCTGAGCGTGTTACAAACTCCTTGTTGGGATGATTGTCCTAATCTCGGCCTGTTTGTAAATATACATTTGAAATTAATAAAGGTTATTTATTTCATCATTTTTTGTCTCGCATTTATTACAAACTTTGTCCAATAAACGAAGCTCCAGGGACTTTGAATATATGAGAGAACTAGAACTTGAACGGTGTGTAGTGGACACACAGGGAGGATCACGTTCGAGAAAATGACCCAAACGGTCTACAGTATATGGATGGAGTTGGAGACCTAATCCTGGATACGTTGTGGATGCTACCCGCTTTGTATTAAGATACAAATGAGGTGATCTGACTCGTTCATGTGGTTGACATGCGAGTGGGGCCATCCTGTACAATGAAATTGTACAACACCGGGCCGTGAATTATTAGACCTACTGATGTAACACCGTTAACAGTATGGACTAATAACTTCGTACATGACCATTAGTGACTCGCCCTAAATTCTGAGCGTGTTACGGACTCCTGTCTGCGGGGGTCTATCCTTTGACTAGTACACGTGAGGGTGGTCACAGTTACTCGCCCAATATGCCTATCTTCTCAGTGACAGGACAAAGTAGGGAGTTGTGAACTTAACTACGCGAGATGGAATTCACTCGTTCCCGCCTTTAGGGAAACTAGAGGGGTTGTTCCCTTAAGTGTTGTCTCCAGGGCTTGAACAATGGCACCCACCCTCTCACTGGCACGAGAGGGTTGTTGTATATGGTTGGACCATTACAACGTTGTTGTTCATTAGATGAGCAGTGGAGACTTAAGGAGCAAGAAGCAGATACAGGGGTAAAACGATAATTTGACCCAACAGTGTCTACAAACAACCTATGAAGGGTCGACTCATGGGCATTGGTTATATCAGTGGACACATAATGTCTTCCACTGACGGGAGTGCAACTACGGGCTTTAGTGGAGTGTTACCGTAGCTAATGAATGTTGATTAACCGGGTCAAAGAGTTTGATAGGTTAATCTTGGATCATTGGAGCTCGTCACTGTAGGTCCATAAGGTCCCTCGGTTGGCTCAAACTGGATTAAAAGAAGGTTTACTATTTTAGTGTGAATTGAAGTGTTTAAGTTCACTAAAAGGCATTTATGTCATTTATATGAGATATGAATGATATAATATATTGTTTAATGTGAATTCGATTCATAATAAACTATAGGTTAGCCTAATTTTTGAATTAGAGCTAATTGGGAGAAATTAGATTGAGAGATATTAAATTGGATGTGATTCAATTTAAAAATCTAGAATATTGCAAATGTGATTTGTAAAATGAGATATGAGATATCTTATAATATGTGGTTATGCAAATATGATTTTCATAACCTATGGTTGTGGTAAAATGGTAAATAGGTGGAGATTTCAACTCCACCTATCTCCATTATATAACCCCCTTTTGCAAGAAGGGTTGTAAGGCTTTACTCTCATTTTTGGAAATCTCACCAAAAGAAGAGTTTCTCTCCTCTCTCAATTCTCTCTCAAGATTTCTCCTCCCAAACCAAAGAAGGATCTCCCAATCCTCCGTCTTCCAAAAGAAGAACAACCAAGAAACCAAATGGTGGTGTTCGGTCGGTGTTCGTGAGAAGAGTTGGAAATCGTAGAGATCGAGGAAAGCACGAAAAGTTCGTGGATCTAGAAAGAAATCTTAAAGAAAGTCTTCAACAAGTAAGTACTACTCTTTACCTTACTGATTTCTTTCTTAAAATTGTATGTTTAGCCTATAGTTGTTGGGATTTGTGCCCTAAAACTCGTAGTTTGTAATTATGTTCTAATTAATGTAGTAAAGTGTTATTATTTCAATAAAGTGTTATTGTTTTGTTATCTACGAGTTTGCCTTTATTTAATCCCTAAATCCAATAAACTAAACATCCAAGGCTGTTAAATGAATCTTTAACTGAATGTAATGTACATAAAAAGGATCTCAGTTCGAGATACAGCTTAAATGGTCTATAGTTAGGGGATAAAGTTTGGGTACCTTACCCTGGTTAAACTATGGATGTGGCCTACTTTGTATTTGATACAAACAATGTGATCCTAATGTGTTCATGTAGATGACATGTGAGTGGGGATATCCTATGTAATGAGATTACATAAGACCAAACCACGAAATAGTAACCTCTAGCTGTAACTCCGTTGACTAGTTAGGTTTCTATTTCACTAGGATGACCTAGGCAACTTGATCTCAATCTCGAGCGGTGTTACGAAACTCATTCGCAAGGGATTGTCCTTTGACTAGTATGGGTGAGAGTGGCCAGATTCGCCGACTCAATATGCCTACCTTCTTCGGGACAAGTCCGAGTGAGCGACTGGGAACTTAACTTAGCAAGATGGAATTCACTCCTTCCCGCCTACTAGGGTAAGTAGAGGAATGTTCCCTTAAGTGGTGTCTCCGGGACTTGAACATAGGGCCCGACCCTCTCATTGGCCCGAGAGGGACTCTGTTTGTTGGTAGAACCACAAACAAATTGTTCATTAGAGGAGCACTGGTACTTAAGGCACAAGATGTAACCCAGAGGTAAAACGGTAATTTGACCCAGCTGGTGTTACGAACATTCGTGAAGGATTGACTTGCTATTATTGGTCGATATCCGTGGACCACAGAAATATATCTGCAGTGAGAAGAGTGCAGCTGTGGGACTTTAGTGGAGTGTTCCCGCAGTTAACGAATGTTGATTGGGAGGTTAATGAGATTAGCCGAGCAATCTCGTATCGTTGGAGCTTACGATCCAGAGGTCCATAAGGTCCACCTTCTAGCTCGTAAAGGGTTCTTAGATCATTTGAATTTGAAATGTTCAAATTCAATAGGGAATATATTTAATGTATTTAGATACGATATAATATATAGTTTTGGAACTATATATTATAAATTTAATGTGAATATGATTCATATTAAATTATTTGAGAGAATTGAATATTTGAAAGAGTTAAAATATCAAATTCAAATGTGAATGTGATTCGTATTTGAAAACTATAGGTTATAAGTTAATGTGCATAAGATGTACATTAAACTATATGATAAAGGGTAAAATGATTAAATGTGATTTAATCATTTATTTAATATTATATATGAATTAAATATGATTTAATTTAATATTAATATAATATTAAATGGGAACGTGTGAAGAGGACACGTTCCCACCACTCCCCATCTCCCTCTCGATAGGGAAGTGGGGAGTTGCCCACTAAAAGTTCTTCTTCTCCTGGTGAGAAGGAGATGGTGATAATCGATCAATCAGAGAAAACTTACCGAATAAATTTTCTCTCTCTCTCAATCTTTAGAATTCCCAAAATCTCCCAATTGTTGGATTACCTTCCCACCAAGGTAGATCTAAGTAGAACTCAGAGATATAGAAGGTTTTCCAATTGGTAGTGTTCTTCTTGGAGAAAAACAGAGGAGTTCTGCTGTATTGTTGGAAAGCTTAGAGCAAGGAGTTGCTGTACTGGAGAATTGGAAACTACAAAGGTAATTTCCTTTCCATTATGTTTTAGTTTAATTGTTAAGCTTTAATCATGTTTGCATGTTCTACTCCATGCTTTAATTAGATTAAATGATGCATGCTTGTTCTGTATTTTTGGGTCAATGTACTGTTTTTTATTTCAATTAAAACAATCAAGCACATTAACGATTCCAATCACGTTTCCGCTGCTCAAGGAGATCAGATCTCCATCAATAGTTATGTGATAATTAGTTTTAACAAAATTAAGCAGCACAATTTCACCACGATGATTCGATCGTCTTCCGCTGCGCGGGGAGTTTTACTCCCTTCAATTGGTATCAGAGTCATTTGTTGGTTCTTGTTGTGCACTGATTTTTGTTAAAATTAGGTGGGTATTGCATTTAATTCATGAGATGAATATTGGTTTACAAGATGGATGTTTTCGGTTTTGGCATTGTTATAAATTTACATTTTATGTTGATTAGATCAATGTAAGGGCCCGTGTTTTGGGTAATATTAAATGTAAATCAAGTCTGTAAGTCCGAGTCGTTTGTGGCATGGGATGCTGTTAAGAAATTGGAGCGGAAACGGGCGAGAATCGACGAAGGACAGCAAGAGAAGCTTGTTGTTCTGTCGACAGCATTGAGACGATGTTCATCGGCGTCTCAACGCTGCGCATGCAGACGAAGGTCTGGCTGCAGAGCAGCGTTGCAACGCAAGGCGTAGCATTGCAATGCCACTGGCGTAGAGCACGCGGTGCGTGACGCTAGACGTTGCAGCGTTGCAACGCTACAGCGTAGTGGGAAGTTTTGGCGAGGCGCGCGCGCGAATTTAGAGTTCATGGATTCGTGGGAGTTTTTGCAACGTTTTTATTTTATTTCATTTATAAAAATGTATTTATTTATTTTATTTTATTAAATAATAATATTAATGTTATATTAATGTTATTTAATTAAATAAATGCCCCTAAGTGTCAAAATTGGTCCATTTTTGCTATTTAATTATTTTATGCATGTGATGTATGATTTAATTAATTTCTATCTGTATAATGTATGTCATATAGATTAAAAAATCCAACCTTAGGTTAAACATTTCATGCATCATTTATATTATAAGTGTTATAATATATAGTTTGCATGATAGGTTATATTCTAAGTGTTAATATATTTAAATGCATGTTTTAATTTAATTAATATAAGTGTTATATTTTTAGATTAAAGTATGCTCATGCATTATAATTTCATGTGATGAATTATTATGTTATAATATAGTTATTCATGTGTTGAATGATCAAGCACTAACATAGAAATGCATGTAACCTAAGTTAATTATTAGTTTTAAAGTGTTTAGAACTTGAATAATTAGAATTAGGTTTTCTAGTTCTAATAAGATTAGAATTAGGAAATCGAAGTATAATTTTTGAATGGTGACTGATAAGTAACTCTTTCTAAGGAAGGTTTTGTCAAAGGCTAGGGTATTTAAGTTGACGCTTGCAGAACACCCCTACCTGGAAACCGACCTGAGATTGAATTCGGTCCGGAGATTCTTAGATTATATTTTTCGTGAGTGTCGTTAATTAAAAGTTGATTAATTTACTCACATAGACCTAAGTAATAATGTGATTATAAACATAGGCTTAATTCAATATAAGAGTTATATTGGTAGACTTAGGTAAATTTTAGCCGGTTTATCTAGGTCAATCGCAAAAATTATAAAGTGTTGAGTGGAAGGAAATAAAGTGTATAAGATACATTTAATTTTTCGACCACAAATCTCCGTTAAGTCCGCATCGTGAAATTCATACTCGGCCTCGTGGCGCAAATGGGAGCGTCCCCCTTCGGATGGTATTTGTATGGGTCAATATCAAAGTGGATGGAGAGAGTACTTATAGTGAGTGGGAGCGGGAACTGTGAGAACGGAACCCACGATCTCTTCTTTCGATTCAGACAATCCCTTCGGAGGGTCTTGATCATGGGAGTCAAAACACCGTGAATTCCCGAAAGGGATACAGTTTCCTTGTTGGTTTTCCTTCGTGGTTCACCCTTCGGTGGCTATTGTTTGGACGGATACTTGAAAACTTAAAGATTGAGGGTGACACTCACGGGATTCGTTAAGTGTTAATGAATTCGACCAAATAATGGTAATGGACGCCTAATGGAATAAGAGTTATTCTGGGATTAGGGTCTGGTCGAGAAAGTCTCGTCCTAGAGGAGGAGTGTTTCTGTTCACCCTTCGGTGGCGGTCATTCTAAACCTTTAGGATATCAATGCAATTTTTAAATGACCTAGGGATCAAATGATTAAATTTTGCTAAAACTTGATTGGTTTTTCAAAAGTTTATGCGAGACTGACACAAAATTATTTTTGAATCTTTCAGCAAAAATGTCTAGCTCAATTATCGCTTTACTCGCTTCCAACAAGTTAGTGGGAGATAACTTCCAAACGTGGAAGAATAACATAAACACGATTCTAGTAACTGATGACTTGAAGTTCGTGCTTACTGAGGAGTGTCCTTAGTTGCCGACCTCGACTGCATCACGAAGTGTACGTGATGCATATGATCGATGGATCAGGGCCAATCAAAACGCCAAGGTCTATATCATTGCCAGCTTATCTGAAGTCTTGGCAAAGAAGCAGGAGTTGATGATCACCGCTATGGAGATCATGGAATCGTTGCAGGACATGTTTGGACAACAGTCCTTTCAGGTCAGGCACGATTTGCTCAAACACATCTTCAACGCCCGAATGAAAGAAGGGACGTCTGTCCGTGAACATGTTCTGGACATGATGACCAACTTTAATTTGGCGGAGATGAACGGGACTTCGATCGTCGAGTCGAGCCAGGTCCGCTTTATTTTGGAGACTCTTCCGAAGAGTTTCCTTCAGTTTCGTAGCAATGTTGTTATGAACAAAATTAGCTACACTCTGACTACCCTCCTCAATGAGCTACAGAACTTCGAGTCCTTGATGAGGATCAGGACACCGAAAGTTGAGGCAAATGTTGCCTACAAATCATATCACAGGGGTTCGACTTCTGGGACCAAATCTATCGCTCCTTCTCGCTCGAAAGGGAAGAAGAAAATGAAGAGGGGTACAACTGACCGAGCTGCCGCCCAAAAGGGCAAGAAGGTCAAGGAAGTTCCAGAAAAATGAAAGTGTTTCCACTGCAATGAGGATGGTCACTAGAAGACAAACTGTCCCAAGTTCCTTACCGAGAGGAAGAATCAAGGTAAACGCGATTTACTTGTAGCTGAAACTTTTTTAGTGGAGAGTAGTGACTCTGTCTGGATATTGGATTCGAGCGCCATCAACCACGTTTGTTCTTCTTTTTAGAGAATTGATTCCTAGCAGCAACTGCGAGAAAGTGAGGTGACTCTATGGGTTAGATCTGGGGAGATAGTCTCTGCTGCAGGTATCTGCAAAGTGAAGCTTTTCTTCGGCAGGAATTACTTATTGTTAGACAATTTGTACATAGACCAAGGGTTTACTAGAAACCTTGTTTCTATTTCCTGTCTTATTGAACGGTGTATTTCAATTTCCTCTGATTATAATAAAGCGTTTATTTCTTTAAAAGGCAATTTGAATTGTTCAGCTTCACTTGAGTTTAATTTGTATGTTTTCAAACCAAATTCAGTCAAAAGCGTTTTGAATACTTAATTATTTAAAACTACAGAGACACGAACTAAAAGAGTTAAAGTTTCTCCAAAAGAAAATGCCCATCTTTTGCATCTAAGGTTAGGCCACATTAATCTTAATCGGATAGATAGACAAGTGAGTAGTGGACTTCTATGAAAGTTGGAAGAAAATTTTTTATCGGTATGTGAGTCATGCCTCGAAGGTAAAATGACCAAACGTCCTTTTAGTGGAAAAGAATATAGAGACAAGAAGCCCCTTGAGCTTATACATTCTGACCTCTATCGTTCGATGAATGTTAAACCGCGAGGTGGTTACGAATATTTCGTATCTTTCATAAATGACTATTCGAGGTATGGGTATATTTACCTAATGCATAAGAAGTCTAAAACGCTTGAAAAGTTCAAGGAGTACAAGACTGAGGTTGAGAACATGTTAGGTAAAACCATAAAAACACTTCGATCGGATCGAGGTGGAGAGTATATTGACACTGAATTTCAGGACTATATGATAGAACACGGAATTACGTCCCAACTATCAGCACCTGGTATGCCACAGTAGAATGTTGTATCGGAGAGGAGAAACAGAACCCTGTTGGACATGGTTCGGTTGGTGATGAGTTATGCTCGTCTCCCTGATTCTTTTTGGGGTTACGCAGTAGAGACTGCAGTTTATATTTTGAACAATGTTCTGTCGAAAAGTGTTTGTGAAACACCTTTCGAACTCTGGAATGGTCGTAAAGGTAGTTTACACCATTTCAGAATTTGGGGATGCCCGACCCACGTGTTGGTGTCAAACCCGAAGATGTTGGAACCCCGTTCAAAATTGTGCTTATTCGTAGGTTACCCAAAAGAGACTAGTGATGGTCTATTTTTAGATCCTAAGGAAAATAGGGTGCTTGTGTCGACAAACGCCACTTTCCTTGAGGAAGACCATATCAGGCATCATTTGCCTAGGAACAAAATCTTGTTGAATGAAATGGGCAGTACGTTAGCAAGAGTTGTTGATGGGGCTGGTACATCAACAAGTATTGTTGATCCTACCACATCAAGTCAAGTCCGTTCCCAAGAGTTGGCAATGCCTCGACGTAGTGGGAGGGTTGTTAGAAAGCCTGAACGTTACATGAGTTTAGGTGAAACCCAAGTCGTCAATCCTGATGAGGACTACGAGGATCCATTGACCTATGATCAGGCAATGGCTGATGTTGACAAGGACGAATGGATTAAAACTATGGACCAGGAAATGTAGTCGATGTGCTTCAATTCTGTTTGGGAGCTTGTGGATCAACCTGATGGGGTAAAACCTATAGGTTGTAAATGGATCTACAAGCGTAAACATGGCGTAGATGGGAAGGTGCAGACCTTCAAAGCACGACTAGTGGCAAAGGGTCTTACCTAGGTTGAAGGGGTTGACTATGAGGAAACCTTTTCACCTATTGCCATGGTAAAGTCGATCAGGATCCTTCTAGCCATTGTTGCGTATTATGACTACGAGGTATGGCAGATGGATGTCAAGACCGCCTTTCTGAATAGCAACATTGAGAAAAGCATCTACATGGACCAGCCCAAAGGGTTCATAACCCAAGGCCAAAGGCAAAACGTTTGTCGGCTTCATAGGTCTATTTATGGACTGAAACAAGCCTCGAGGTCTTGGAATATAAGGTTTGATGAGGCAATCAAATCTTATGGCTTTGATCAGAATGTTGACGAGCCTTGTGTCTATAAGAAAATCGTTAACAAAACTGTCGCATTTCTGATATTATTATACGTGGATGTTATCCTTCTCATTGGGAATGAGGTAGGATTTCTTACTGACGTAAAGAATTGGCAGGTTCGCAATTCCAAATGAAATATTTGGGAGAAGGTCAGTATGTTCTAGGTATCCAGATTGTCTGGAACCGGAAGAACAGAACGCTAACCATGTCTCAAACGTCTTATATTGACAAGATGTTGTCTAGATATAAGATGCAGAACTCCAAGAAGGGCTTGTTACCTTTCAGGCACAGGGTTCACCTGTCTAAGGATCAGTGTCCTAAGACTTCTCGAGAGGTTGAGGATATGAGATGGATCCCTTATGCTTCAGCTGTAGGGAGTCTAATGTATGTCATGCTGTGTACTAGGCCTGACATCTATTATGCAGTAGGGATTGTCAGTAGGTATCAATCCAATCCAGGATTAGATCACTGGACAGTCGTAAAGGCAATCCTCAAGTATCTTAGGAGAATGAGGAACTACAGCTTAGTGTATGGCAGTGGGGATTTGATCCTTACAGGATACACAGATTCTGACTTTCAGACCGATAGGGATTCTAGGAAATCCACTTCGGGGTCAGCCTTCATTCTGAATGGAGGAACTGTAGTTTGGCGAAGCATCAATCAGGGATTCATCGCTGATTCCACTATAAAAGCGGAGTACGTTGCGGCTTGTGAAGCTGCAAAGGAAGCTGTTTGGCTTAAGAAGTTCATGACGGATTTGGAAGTTGTTCCAAATATGAACTTTTCGATCACACTGTTTTGTGACAACACTGGTGCAGTAGCCACCTCCAGAGAGCCTTAGAGCCATTCGAGAGGCAAACACATTGAGCGGAAGTATCACCTGATACGGGAGATTGTGCACCGCGGCGACGTGACAGTCATGCAAATAGCATCGGAGCACAACGTAGCTCATCCATTTATAAAGCCCTTCACGGCTAACGTGTTTGTGGGTCACCTAGAGAGTTTAGGTCTTCGAGTACTTCCTAACTAGCGCAAGTGTATGTAAACGGGTATTCAATGCCCTTGTTTATTGTATTACTTCATTGTAATTTATGTACATTTCATAAATGTATTTGCTCCACTAGCTTAGTCCAACTAGGATTTTGTTGGGATGTTTGTCCTGATCTCGTCCTGTTTGTAAATATACATTTGAAATTAATAAAGGTTATTTATTTCATCATTTGGTGTCTCACATTTATTACAAACTTTGTCCAATAAACTAAGCTCAAGGGTCATTGAATATATCAGAGAACTTGAACTTGAACGGTGTGTAGTGGACACATAGGGAGGATCATGTTCGAGTAAATGACCCGAATGGTCTACAGTATATGGATGGGGTTGGAGACCTAATCCTAGATACGCTGTGGATGCGACCCGCTTTGTATTAAGATACAAATGAGGTGATCTGACTCGTTCATGTGGTTTACATGCGAGTAGGGGTATCCTGTACAATGAGATTGTATAAGACCGGACCGTGTATTATTAGACCTACTAATGTAACACCGTTAATAGTATGGACTAATAACTTCGTAGATGACCATTAGTGACTCGACCTAAATCCTGAGCATGTTACGGACTCCTGTCTGCCGGAGTCTGTCATTTAACTAGTACGGGTGAGGGTGGTCACAGTTACTCACCCAATATGCCTATCTTCTCAGGGACAGGACCAAGTAGGCAGCTGGGAACTTAGCTACGCGAGATGGAATTCACTCGTTCCTGCCTTTAGGGAAACTAGAGGGGTTGTTCCCTTAAGTGTTGTCTCTAGGGCTTGAACAACGGGCACCAACCCTCTCACTGGTACGAGAGGGTTGTTGTATATGGTTGGACCATTACAACGTTGTTGTTCATTAGAGGAGCAGTGGGGACTTAAGAAGCAAGAAGTAGACACAGGGATAAAACGATAATTTGACCCAACAGTGTCTACGAACAACCTGTGAAGGGTCGACTCATGGGCATTGGTTATATTAGTGGACACATAATGTCTTGCACTGACGGGGGTGCAATTACGGGCTTTAGTGGAGTGTTACCGTAGCTAATGAATGTTTATTAACCGAGTCAAAGAGTTTGATAGGTTAATCTCGGATCATTGGAGCTCGTCACTGTAGGTCCATAAGGTCCCTCGGTTGGCTCAAACTGGATTAAAAGAAGGTTTATTGTTTTGGTGTGAATTGAAGTGTTCAAGTTCACTAAAGGGCATTTATGTCATTTATATGAGATATGAATGATATAATATATTGTTTAATGTAAATTCGAATCATAATAAACTATAGGTTAGCCTAATTGTTGAATTAGACCTAATTGGGAGAAATTAGATTGAGAGATATTAAATTGGATGTGATTCAATTTAAAAATCCACAATATTGTAAATGTGATTTGTAAAATGGGATATTAGATATCTTATAATATGTGGTTATGCAAATATGATTTGCATAACCTATAGTTGTGGTAAAATGGTAAAAAGGTGGAGATTTCAACTCCACCTATCTCCATTATATAAACCCCTTTTGCAAGAAGGGTTGTAAGGCTTTACTCTAATTTTTGGAAATCTCACCAAAAGAAGAGTGTCTCTCCTCTCTCAATTTTCTCTCAAGATTTCTCCTCCCAAACCTAAGAAGGATCCCACAATCCTCATTCTTCCAAAAGAAGAACAACCGAGAAACCAAGAGGTGGTGTTCGGTCGGTGTTCGTGAGAAGAGTTCGAAATCGTAGAGATCGAGGAAAGCACGAAAAGTTCGTGGATCTAGAAAGGAATCTTGAAGAAGGTCTTCAACAAGTTAGTACTACTCATAACCTTACTGATTTCTTTCTTAAAATTGTATGCTTAACCTATAGTTATGTGATAATTAGTTTTTAACAAAATTAAGTAGCACAACTTCACCACGACGATTCGATCGTCTTCCGCTGCGCGGGAAGTTTTATTCCCTTCACTCCTATCTGCAGGGGTCTGTCCTTTAACTAGTACAGGTGAGGGTGGCCACAGTTGCTCGCCCAATATACCTACCTTCTTGGGGACAGGACCTCATGAGGAGCTAGGAACTTAACTACGCAAGATGAAATTCACTCATTCCCAAGCTAGGGAAACTAGAGGGGTTGTTCCCTTAAGTGTTGTCTTTAGGGTTTGAAAAATGGGACCCCACCCTCTCATTGGTAGAATGGTGTATCGGAGAGGAGAAACAGAACCCTGTTGGACATGGTTCGGTCAATGATGAGCTATGCTCGGCTCCCTGACTCGTTTTGGGGTTACGCAGTGAAGACTACAGTATACATTTTGAACAATGTTCCGTCGAAGAGTGTTTCTGAAACACTTTTCGAACTCTGGATCTACAAGCGTAAACGTGGTATAGATGGGAAGGTGCAGACCTTCAAACCCAGACTAGTGGCAAAGGGTTTTACCCAGAGATTAGGGGTTGACTATGAGGAATCCTTTTCTCCTATTGTCATTGTAAAGTCTATCAAGATCCTTCTGGCCATCGCCGCATATTATGACTATGAGGTATGGCAGATGGATGTCAAGACAACCTTTCTGAATGACAATCTTGACGAGACCATCTACATGGACCAACCCAAGGGGTTCATTACTCAAGGCCAGGAGCAAAAGGTTTGTAGGCTTCAAAGGTCCATTTATGGACTGAAACAAGCCTCAAGGTCTTGGAATATAAGGTTTGATGAGGCTATCAAATCTTATGCCTTTAACCAGAATGTTGATGAGCCTTGTGTCTACAAAAAATCATCAACAACACTTTCGCATTTCTTATATTTTACGTGGATGATATCCTACTCATTGGAAATGATGTAGGATTCCTTACTGACATTAAGGAATGGCTAGCTTCGTAATTCCAAATGAAAGATTTGGGATAAGCTCAGTATGTTCTAGGTATCCAGATAGTCTGGAACCGGAAGAACAGAACGCTAGCCATGTCTCAGGCATCTTATATCGATAAGATGTTGTTGCGATATAAAATGCAGAACTCCAAGAAGGGTTTGCTGCCTTTTAGGCATGGGGTTCACCTGTCTAAGGATTAATGTCCTAAGACACCTCGAGAGGTTGAGGATATGAGATGTATCCCTTATGCTTCAGCTATCGGGAGCCTTATGTATGTTGTGATGTGTACTAGGCCCGACATCTGTTATGCAGTTGGGATTGTCAGTAGGTATCAATCCAATCTAGGATTAGATAACTGGACAGTCGTAAAGGCAATCCTCAAGTATCTAAGGAGAACGAGGGACTACATGCTTGTGTATGAAAGTGGGGATTTGATCCTTATGGGATACACAGACTCTGACTTTCAGACCGATAAGGATTTTAGGAAGTCCACATCGGGGTCAGTGTTCACTCTTAACGAAGGAGTTGTAGTGTGGTGAAGTATCAAACAGGGATGCATCGTCGATTCCACGATGGAAGACGAGTATGTTGCGGCTTGTGAATCTGCTAAGGAAGCTGTTTAGCTTAGGAATTTCATGTTGGATTTGGAAGTTGTTCCAAATATGAACTTTCCAGTAACCCTGTTTTGTGACAACAATGGTGTCGTAGCCACTCAAGAGAACCTCGGAGTCATAAGAGGAGCAAGCACATTGAGCATAAGTATCACCTGATACGAGAGATTATACACCGCGGAGACGTGACAGTCACGCAGATAGCCATTGTTTTAACCTCAAATCCAATAAACTAATGTTGTTGATCCATTTACAAAGGCCCTCACGGCTAAGGTGTCTGAGGGTCACCTAGAGAGTCTAGTGTTGGGGTTTGTGCCCTAAAACTCGTAGTTTGTAATTTTTATTCTACTTAATGTAATAAATTATTATTACTTCAATAAAGAGTTATTGTTCGTTATTTACGATATTGCCATTATTTTAACCCCAAATCCAATAAACTAAACATCCAAGGCTGTAAAATGTATCTTTAACTGAATGTTGTGTACATATAAAGGATCTCGGTTCGAGATACAGCCTAAAGGGTTTATAGTAAAGGGATAAGGTTTGGGTACCTTACCCTGGTAAAACTATGGATGTGACCCACTTTGTATATAATACAAACACTGTGATCCTAACGTGTTCGTGTAGATGACATGTGAGTGGGGATATCCTATGTAATGAGATTACATAAGACCGGACCACGAAATAGTAACCACTAGATGTAACTCCGTTGACTAGTTAGGTTTCTATTTCACTAGGATGACCTAGGTAACTTGATCTCAATCTTGA
The DNA here is from genome assembly GCA_036507285.1 of Trichosanthes cucumerina. Lineage (NCBI taxonomy): Eukaryota > Viridiplantae > Streptophyta > Magnoliopsida > Cucurbitales > Cucurbitaceae > Trichosanthes > Trichosanthes cucumerina. The sequence goes on along the minus strand of CM071835.1, from coordinate 93,951,458 downwards.
GCAGGTTACGAACTCCTGTTTGTGAGGGATTGTCCTTTGACTAGTATGGGTGAGAGTGGCCAGATTCGCCGACTCAATATGCCTACCTTTTTGGGGACAAGACCGAGTGAGCAACTGGGGACTTATCCTAGCAAGATGGAATTCACTCCTTCCTGCCTACTAGGGTAAGTAGAGGAATGTTCCCTTAAGTGGTGTCTCCGGGAATTGAACAAAGTGCCCGACCCTCTCATTGGCCCGAGAGGAACTCTGTTTGTTGGTAGGACCACAAACAAATTGTTCATTAGAGGAGCACTGGTACTTAAGGTACAAGATGTAACCCAGGGGTAAAACGGTAATTTAAACCAGCTGATATTATGAACATTCGTGAAGGATTGACTTGTTGTTATTGGTCAATATCCGTGGACACAGAAATATATCTGTAGTGAGAAGAGTGCAGTTGCGGGACTTTAGTGGAGTGTTCCTGCAGTTAATGAATGTTGATTGGGAGGTTAATGAGATTAACCGAGCAGTCTCGTATCGTTGGAGCTTCTGATCTGTTGGTCCATTCGGTCCACCTTCTAGCTCGTAAAGGGTTCTTAGATCGTTTGAATTTGAAATGTTCACATTCATTAGGGAATAAATTGAATGTATATAGATACGATATAATATATAGTTTTGGAACTATATATTATAAATTTAATGTGAATATGATTCATATTAAATTATATGAGAGAAATAAATGTTTGAAAGAGTTCAAATATTAAATTTAAATATGATTGTGATTCATATTTGAAAACTATAGGTTAAAATTTAATGTGCATTTGATGTGCATTAAAACTATACATTAAGGGGTAAAATGATTAAATGAGATTTAATCATTTTGTATAATATGGTATTTAATTAAATATGATTTAATTAAATAAATTTATTTAATTAATTATTTATTTATTAATTAATTGAGAACGTGTCACGATGACACGTTTCCATCACTCTCCAATCCCTTCTCGATAGAGAGTGGGGAGTTACCCCTGCTATGCTTCTTCTTCTCGAATAGAGAAAGGGATAGGGGTGTGTTTGTTGATTTTGATCGATTGATCCAATTGCTCTCTGAAAAATTCTCTCTCTCAATTCCCTCTCACTCATTTCCAATTGTTGGAATACCTTTCCACCAAGGTAGGATCGAAGTGGAACTCAGAGGATAGAAGGTTTTCCTCGTGGTGTTGTCCTGTTGAAGAAAACATAGAAGAATTTTTGGGTTGCTGTGTTGCTGCACACTTGGAGCAAGGAGTTGTTGTGGAACTATAAAGGTAAATTTTGAATTCCTTTTAGTTTAGTTTAAATTCTAAAGCATGTGTTTGCATGATTAGTTTTATGCCTAATTAGATTAAGAAATGTATGCTTGTTCTGTTTTTTTCCCAATGTACTGGTTTTTGTTTTTCAACCAAAACGAACTTGCAATTACGATTCCAAAACACGTTTCCGCTGCTCAAGGGGATCCGATCTCCATCATCTAGGTCTATGAGTGCTTCCTGACTAGGGCAAGTGGGAGTATTGTAAAGGATATTTAGTGTCCTAGTTTATTGTATTACTTTTATGTATTACTTTACATTTGGGAAATGTATATTATACTCCATTATCTTAGTTCAAGTGGGAGTTTGTTGGGGTGTATGCCCTAATCTCATGTAGTTTGTAATACAGTTGATTTAAATGAATAAAAGTTATTTATTTATCAAACTTTGTATCTCACATTTTATAAACTTAATCCAATAAACTAAACTCCAGGGTCACATTATATGAGTCAACTAAAACTTGAACATTGTGTAGTTGACACACGGGGAGGATAACGTTCGAGTTAATAACCCGAACGATCTACAGTATATGGATAGGGTTGGAAACCTCATCCTGGTGACACTGTGGATGCGACCCACCTTGAATTAGATACAAACGAGGTGATCCAGCTCGTTCATGTGGTTGACATGCGAGTGGGGGCATCTTATGCAATGAGATTGTACCAGACCGGACCGTGAATTATTAGACCTAATGATGTAACACCGTTAACAGTATAGGACTAATAACTTCATAGATGACCATTAGTGACTCGCCCTTAATCTTGAGCGTGTTACGGACTCCTGTCTGCGGGGTATGTTCTTTGACTAGTACCGGTGAGGGTGGCCATAGTTACTCGTGCAATATGCTTACCTTCTTGGGGACAGGACCTCGTGGGGAGCTGGGAACTTAACTACGCAAGTTGGAATTCACTCGTTCCCGAGCTAGGAAAACTAGAGGGGTTATTCCCTTAAGTGTTGTCTTCAGGGCTTGAACAACAGAGCCCCACCCTCTCATTGGCACGAGAGGGATGTTGTTTATGGTCGGACCATGCAACAAAGTTGTTTATTAGAGGAGCAGTGTGACTTAAGGAGCAAGAGGTAGACAAAGGGATAAGACGGTAATTTGACCCAACTGTGACTATGAACAACCTGTGAAGGGTCGACTCACAAGCATTGGTTATATTGATGGACACAACTTGTCCTACAGTGATGAGAGTGTAACTACGAGCTTTAGTGGAGTGTTACCGTAGTTAATGAATGTTAATTAATCGAGTCAAAGAGTTTGATAGGTTAATCTCGTATCATTGGAGCTCGTCATCTGTAGGTTCATTAGGTCTCTCGGTTGGCTCAATTTGGATTGAATGAGGGTTTATAGTTTAGAGTGGATTTGAAGTGTTCAAATTCATTAAAAGGGAATTTATATCATTTATATGTGATATAATAGACATAATATATAGTTTAATATGAATGAGATTCATAATAAACTATAGTCTAGCCTAATTATTTAATTAGGGCTAATTTGGAGAAAATGAATTGAGAGAAATTAAATTGAACATGATTCAATTTAAAATTCTACAATTATGCAAATGTGATTTGTATAATAAAGTATGAGATACCTTATATTTTATGATATGCAATTACGATTTGCATATTATATAGTTGTGGTATTTTGGTGAATTAATGGAGATTTAAACTCCAACACACACCATTATATATAGTTGCTTGGAGAAACACTTGTTATGACAAGTTCTCATATTTTTTATTTTGAACCAAAAGAGAAAGAAGAATTCTCTATTGCTCTCTCAATTCTCTCTACTTTTTCCAAACCAATTTCCAAAGGGAGTCCCACAACATTCCTTCTACCTCCCGAGAACAATCGAGAAGATCAAGTGGAAGTGTCCGACTTGATTCGTTCATGGTACGTGTTCGTGAGTTCGTTGGATCGAGAGTGACCGTGATCGAGGAGGAAATCAAAAAACCTTTCTTCAAGAGGTTAGTAACCCTTTACTTACTGTTTTTTCCTTCTCGAAAAGCATGTTTAGCCTAATAAGTATGCTGATACTTTTAGTTTTAAGAAAATTAGAACTACAACAAATCAACGGCGATTCACGTCACTTCCGCTGCGGAAAATCCATTCCCTTCAGCAAAAACACTCCAAAATGAAAAAAAAAATCTCACAAGGGTACCCAGCCTCCTCAAAACTACAAATTTCAACATGTTGGGCTCCAGTCCCTCGGAGTTCTCAGACAACCACCCAAGTGGTGATGCAAAATTTATGATAATGCAATACCGCAGTGTACGAGTCAAGTTTTAGTATAGTGATTTAAGAGTCCAAGTATCGTCCTCGGGAATGGGTTTCTAGATTAATTAATTACCAAGATACTAATTCTCAATTTTAGCTAAAGAAACATAACATGGATAGGTGATTGAAAATAAAGACAAACGACAAACAAACATGTGGAGACATGAATTGATAGATTTGAGGAAAATGATTTTACAAGTTAATGACTTAACTCACACATGGAATGAACAAATGAGATGAATTTATAAATAAGAAGTAAAATACTCAAGAAAATCTCTAGATTCTTAGTGAGCCTCGTGTTGGGATTTAAGCCCTAAATTGTGTAATTTTGATCAATTAAATAAAGGGTTATTTGTTTTGATAGAATTACAGTCTTGCTTTATAAATCCAATAAACTAAGCTCCAAGGTTATAACATATATCTTGAACATTAGTATAGTGGACACTATTTGGATTGTGTTCAAGAATATAACCTAAATGGTCTATGGTATAAGAATAAGGTTGGAAACCTCATTCTGGAAACACCATGGATGCGGCCCATTTTGTAATTAGTACAAATGAGGTAATCCAACTCATTCATGTAGTTGACATGCGAGTGGGGGCATCCTGTATGAAGAGTTCATGCAAGACCGGACCGCAAATTATTAGTCTAACCAGTATAATACCGTTAACAGGATAAGACTAGTAATTTATAGATGGTCATTAGTGACTCGACCTGAATCCTGAGCAAGTTAAGAACTCCTGCTTATAGGGGTTTGTCCTTAGACTAGTATGGGTGAGAGTGGCCTGTAGCCGACTCAATAAGCCTACCTTCTCAGGGATAGAACCTCGTAGGTAGCTGGGAACTTAACTGTGCAAAATGGAATTCACTCATTCCTACACTAAGGAATTAGATAGGTTGTTCCCTTAAGAATTGACTCCAGGTCTTGAACAACGGGGCCCCGCCCTCTATGAGGGTATGAGTCTAAGATAGGACCTTAGACTTGTTGTTCATTAGAGAATCAGTGGTGCTTAAGGAGCAAAGAGGTAATCACAGAGGTAAAACGGTAATTTGACCCAGTCATGATTACGAACAACCTGTGAAGGGTCGACTCATGGGTAATTACTATATCAGTAGACACAATATTATCTACAGTGAGGAGAGTGCAGCTACAAGTCTATAGTGGAGTGACTTGTAGTTAATGAATATTTATTAACTGGATCAAAGAGTTTGATCAGTTAATCTCACATGATTGGAGCTCATGCACTGTAGGTCCATTAGGTCCCTCCGTTGGCTCAACATGGTAATATTAAGGGTATAAAGTTAGGAATGAAATTGAAGTGTTCAATTTCATACATGAGGTGTTATATCAATTATATATGATATAATTGATATAATATATAGTTTTAATGTGAATTAGATTCATATATAAACCATATACTAAAGAGAGAATAAAGGAGGGGTAGGATGGTCATTTCCATCTTATTTCCCTATATATATGGTTGCATGAGATGCAACTAGGTTAAGTGATTTCAAGCCTTTGTTGTGTTTGTTGGAAAGGTTCCAAAACATAAACATCTCTCTCACAACATCTCACTTAGAGAACAACGGAGAAGATCCAGTGGTCATGTCTTATTCTGTTCGTGGTTCGTGTTGCTGAGATCTTGATCGTGAGAGAGGAGGTGCACTTGAAGAAACGTTCTTCAAAGGTAATATATCTTGTTGTCCATTATGTTTATATATGCTTAATCTAATCGTTTTTTTCTTAAATAAAATCGTTGTAACTAAATCAAGACCGCGTGATTCACAATCGCTTCCGTTGCGGGACTCGATTCCCTTCAATTTGTATCAGAGCCCAATTGCATTCTTGATTTACGTTCTGGATTTTTCAAGAACGAGGTGAGATTTACTGTTTTGCATGAGATGTATAAACGGTTTTGCAAATTAGATGTTTTCGATTTTCGCACTTAGATTTACAATTTTTCCATTGAATCGTTCAATGTAAGGGTCCAGTGTTTTGGGCAAATTTAATTGTAAATTGAGTCTGTAAGTCCGTGTCGATCGAGGCAAAGTGGTTGCTGAGAAGATCGGAGCGAAAACGAGCAAGAATTGGAGAATTCCCTTTGCTGTCTGTGTGCAGCGTTGCAACGCTGCGCTTGCGGAAGGAGACGCGCATAGGAGGCAACGTTGCAATGCCGAAAGCGTTTCGCAACGCGCTCCAACGGGCAGAAACGGACAAGGCGCAACGTTGCAATGCTGCCATTGGCGTTGCAACGCTGGAGGCGTTTTTCAGCAGCTTCAAACGAATGGAAAACGTATTTTTTTATATATATTAAATATAAAACCGTTTTATATTTAATTTATATTTAATTATTTAATTTTAATTAATATAATTAGATTATGTTAATTAAAAATTATTTTTAGTGTGCCAAAATTGGTCTATTTTTGCTATTTTAATTATGCAATTGTTGTGTAATTATTGTCATGCATAATGTATGCTTTTGATTTTAGAAATCCCACCTTAGGTTAAGCATTTTCATGCATCATTTATAATATAAAAAGTTATATTATATAGTTTGCATGATTAGTTAATATAAAGTTGTTATATTAATTTATGGACAACACTGACATGCATTATATATCATGAGATGATTTTGTTATGAATGTCTTATTATTCATGCGATGAATGATCAAGCACTATAACATAGTATGCATGTCACTTAAGGTTAATTATTAGTTTTAAAATGTCTAGAACTTGGAAATAATAGACCTTGGGTTATCTAGTTCTAATTAGATTAGAATTAGGAACCAAGTAATTTATAAACTATGATTAAAAGAGGAACTCTGTCTAAGGAAAGTTCTGTCTAAATTAGGTCAGTATTTAAGCTTCATTTAAAACGGAACACCCTACTTGGGAGGCGACTGGGAGTGAAATTTAATCAGAGAGTTTATAAATTACAGTAGCGTCAGCAGGTTATTAAGGGGTTAATAAACTAGAAATCCTAGGTTTAATATAAGGAGTTATATTAACAAACTTAAGATAAAATCAATATAAGAGTTATATTGATTATCGATATAAGAGTTATATTGATAGAGTTAGGTAAAACCATTAGTCGGATTTTAGCCTAAGTAAAATTCCTATAACTTTAAAGTATTCAGTGGGAGGAAAAGTGTATGAGATACATATTTTTCCACCTACGCTATCTCCGGGAAGTTCACACCGTGAGACTCATACTTGGCCTCGTGGCGCAAACGGGAGCGTCTCCCTTTGGATGGTGTTTGTATGAGTCAATATCAAGGTGAATGGAGAGGGTACTTATAGTGAGTGGGAGCAGGTTTAGTGAAAACAAAACCTACGGTCTCTTTTGTTGGTTTACACCGTTAGACCACTATGGTCAGCCTGCTAGTTTGGCCTGGACCAGACAATCCCTTCGGAGGGCTTGATCATAGGGGATCGAACAAAATAGACACCCGAAAGGGATAAAGATTTTCTTTGACTATTTTTCAATCTAGTCCTGTTGGGATTTATGCCCTAAACTTGTGTAATTTTGATCAATTAAATAAAGTGTTATTTGTTTTGATAAATTTACAGTATTGCTTTTATAAATCCAATAAACTAAGCACCAAGGTTATAACGTTTATCTTAAAATCAGTGTAGTGGACACTATTCGGGTTGACTTCAAGATTATAACCTAAATAGTCTATGGTATAAGAATAAGGTTGGAAACCTTATTCTGGTAACACCATGGATGCGGCCCACTTTGTAATTAGTACAAATGAGGTAATCCAACTCATTCATGTAGTTGACATGCGAGTGGGGGCATCCTGTATGAAGAGTTTATACAAGACTGGATCGCAAATTATTAGTCTAACAAGTGCAACACCGTCAACAGGATAAGACTAGTAATTTATAGATGGTCATTAGTGACTCGACCTTAATCCTGAGCAAGTTAAGAACTCCTGCTTATAGGGGTTTGTCCTTAGACTAGTATGGGTGAGAGTGGCCTGTAGCCGACTCAATAAGCCTACCTTCTCAGGGACAAAACCTCGTAGGTAGCTGGGAACTTAACTGTGCAAGATAGAATTCATTTATTCCTCTACTGAGGAATTAGATAGGTTGTTCCCTTAAAAACTGACTCCAGGTCTTGAACAACGGGGCCCCGCCCTCTATGAGGGTATGAGTCTAAGGTAGGACCTTAGACTTGTTGTTCATTAGAGGATCAGTGGTGCTTAAGGAACAAAAAGGTAATCAAAGGGTAAAGCGGTAATTAGACCCGGTGTGATTACGAACAACTGTGAAGGGTCGACTCATGGGTAATGACTATATCAGTGGACACAATAATATCTACAGTGAGGAGAGTGCAGCTAAAAGTCTATAGCGGAGTGACTTGTAGTTAATGAATATTGATTAACTTGATTAAAGAGTTTGATCAGTTAATCTCACATCATTGGAGCTCATGATCTGTAGGTCCATTAGATCCCTCCGTTGGCTCAATATGGTAATATTGAGGGTATAAAGTTAGGAGTGAAATTGAAGTGTTCAATTTCATACGTGAGGAGTTATATCAATTATATATGATATAATTGATATAATATATAGTTTTAATGTGAATCTATAGTTTTAATGTGAATTAGATTCATATATAAACTATGTACTAAAGAGAGAATAAAGGAGGGGTAGGATGGTCATTTCCATCCCAATCCCCTATATATATGGTTCCATGAGATGCAACTAGGCTAAGTATTTTTTTCATAGAATTACAAGCCCTCTCTTGTTGTGTTGTTGGAAGAGTTCTAAAACACACATCTCTCACAAAAACCTCACCTCTCCTAAAGGGAACCCACATTCCTCCCTCACCTAGAGAACAACGGAGAAGATCCGGTGGTCGTGTCTTCATCACGTTGGAATTCACGCTCTTGAGATCGTGATCGTGGGAGAGAGGAGCACTCGAAGAAAGGTTCTTCAAAGGTAATTTCTTACTGTCCATTCTATTATATATGCTTAATCTTGTTATTTGGGTTCTTGAATAAATTGTTGTAACTAAATCAAGAGCGCTCGATTCGTAATCGCTTCCGCTGCGGGGACTTCGATTCCCTTCGAGTCCTCCCTTCGGCAGATTTTATTGGATGGAGACTCTGGGATCTAAAGACAAAGAGTTACACTCTCGGGGTACATAAGTTGTGTATGTATGGTATGATGGATATCTGATCTCCTTGAGCAGCGGAAACGTGGTTTGGGATCGTTAATTGCTTGATTGTTTTCATTGAACCAAAAACCAGTACATTGATAAATAAAACAGAACAAGCATGGAAATTAATTCTAATCTAATTAGGCATGGATTAAATGAATACAAACATATATGGAGTTTAACTATTAAACTAAAAAAGGATAAAGAAGTTACCTTTGTAGTTTCAACTTGCAGCAACTCCTTGCTTCAAATAAAACACCAACACAGGAACTTCCAAGATGTTTCTCTGTTTTCTTCAATTGGACAACACCACGAGGAAAACCTTCTATCCTCTGAGATCTTAAATCTTCCTTGGTGGGAAGGTAATCCAACAATTGGAAGAACTTTTGGGAATTTTAGAATTGAGAGAGAGAGAGAGAGAGAGCAATTCCCCAATTGCTTCAACAATACAGTTTTTCGATCAATCTGCTATGCACACCCCTTCTCCCTGTTAAGCTATCCATAGGGAGAAGGAAGGGGATTGTGGGAACGTGTCTGGAAGACACGTTCCCTTATTTTATTATTAAAATAATAATAATAATAATTAAATTTAATTTAATTATTAATTAAATATCATATATTTAATTTGGATTAAATCTCATTTAATCATATTACCCTTTTAATCTATAGTTTTAATGTACATCCAGTGCACATTAAATTTTAACCTATAATTTTTAAATGTGAATCACATTCACACTTAATATAATATTTGAACTCTTTCAAATATTCAATTCTCTCTTATAATTTAATATGAATCACATTCACATTAAATTTATAATATATAGTTCCAAAACTATATATTATAATGTATCAACATACATTAAATATATTCCCTAATGGATTTGAACATTTCAAATTCAAATGATCTAAGAACCCTTTACGAGCTAGAAGGTGGACCTAATGGACCCTCTGGATCGTAAGCTCCAACGATCACGAGGCCGCTTTCGGTTAATCTCATTAACCTCCCAATCAACATTCGTTAAGCGGGAACACTCCACTAAAGTCACACAACCGCACTCTTCTCACCGCGAGATATATTTCTCATGTCCATGGATATTGACCAATAACAAACAAGTCAATCCTTCACGAATGTTCGTAACACCAGTGGGTCAAATTACCGTTTTACCCCAGGTTACATCTTGTGCCTTAAGTACCAGTGTTCTATAATGAACAATTTGTTTGTGGTCCTACCAACAAACAGAGTTCTCTCGGGCCAATGAGAGGGTCGGGCCCTTTGTTCAAGTTAGGAGACACCACTTAAGGAACATTCCTCTACTTACCCTAGTAGGCGGAAAGGAGTGAATTCCATCTTGCTAAGTTAAGTTCCCAGCCGCTCATTCGGTCTTGTCCCCAAGAAGGTAGGCATATTGAGTCGGCGAATCTGGACACTCTCACCCATACTAGTCAAAGGACAATCCCTCATGAGCAGAGGAGTTCGTGAACCTTCCGCTCAGGATTGAGATCAAGTTGCCTAAGTCATCCTAGTGAAATAGAAACCTAACTAGTCAACGGAGTTACAGCTAGAGGTTACTATTTCGTTGTCCGGTCTTATGTAATCTTATTACATAGGATATCCCCACTCACATGTCATCTACACGAACACGTTAGGATCACAGTGTTTATATCAAATACAAAGTGGGCCATATCCATAGTTTTACCAGGGTAAGGTACCCAAACCTTATCCCCTAACTATAGACCCTTTAGGCTGTATCTCGAACCGAGATCCTTTTTATGTACATTACTGATAACTCACCATAAATGAGTTATTTTACTAGAATTTTAGTGTTTAATCCACTTGATTTGCATTTAATTTAGTGATCCTCATGTTATTTTATCCCTAAATTATTTGTGTTAGCTTTAAAATCTTGAATTCAAGCATTAGGTGCAAAAAGAATTAATTTTGATGTTTTTGTGTTTTAATTCAAGAAATTTAGGAAAATAAGCTAACGGTTAATTAAATACCGAAATTTGAGATTTTTCTTAACTCCAAAAATCCTTGCAGATTTAGTTTGATTTATAATTGACTTCATAAATTTATTTGAGATTTTTCTGTGTGCAGGAGATGTTTAAAAATTACAAGAAGTCCCTAAGGGTATTTTTGTAATTTGTGGAGTTAGGGCAACATCATCTTGTATAAGGAGGCTAGGGTTTACAAGTGTAAAGGTGGAGAAGAAGTTGCCACAAAAGGGGAAGAGAGCGAGAGAGAAGGGGCGATTTCTACAACAAAGGTGTGTATTGAAGAGAAGAATCATGAAAGTGCCATTGTTGTAGCAATCGTGCGATTGAGGAAAAAATCGAAGCTTCAAGGTGCCATTGTTGTAGCAAAAATCGTGCAGTTCGGTTTTTCAAAGACGACGCTCACAAAGTTGTCCTTTTCTGAAGTTTGCACCATTGGATTGTGCTGCAATTGTGACAGCTTGTTCAAGACTAATAGGGCTCTACTTTGAACGGTTGGATCGTCGTTCTGAGTTTCGCTGTGTCAGATATCGCTGTCACGTTGGGAGATCAGTGCAGTTCGATTTTTTCACCGGCGACGCTCACAAAGTTGTCGATTCCTGGAGTTTCAACCGTTGGATTGTGCTGAAATTTGGACAGCTTGTTCGAGACTCACAGGGCTTCGTTTTGAATGGTTTGATTGTTGTTTCGAGCTTCCGTTGATGAGATATCTCTATCGATCTGAACTTGAAAAATAAGGCCACCTGCTGTGTAACGTTTTCCCTATCTCTAAGTGTTATTGCTTGTTGTCAACCACAAATTTAATTGTGATTGATTTAGGCTAATTTAGTGAACATTGTTGGTTATTTTGCATGAACTCCTTGATCAATAAAAGCTTGCTTAAACTAGAGATATGTTAAACTAGAGATATGTGACTCGATTTTAATCTTGAACTAAATTTTCTTAGGCAAAGGTTAGGTTGTTTTAATGTAATTTTGGATTAAATTTATGGTTGATTCCATTGATTGAATTTATGAAATTTTATTGAATTTAACGTTGCATGAGAATTAAAATTGGCCTTTTTAACTTCTCTATAATTCATAAACTTGGGAAAGCTAATGAATTAGAAAACTAGAATTTCATTCTAGGATTATTGAGTTGATTAGGGATAATTAATCCACCTAGAACCTAAAATCATGAGCATAATTTAGATCACAATTGGGAAATTGTAGGTTTTAAAACTTAGTGATTTTGGAAAGAATCATTTGAGTGCATGTGTAGGTAAATTCAAGGCATCACTCAAAATTTATTCCAATTGAACATTAGAACTCTAACCTAACCCGGGCCTATTTTTCATTAAAAATCTCATCTCTTGCATCTCCCCTCTTGTTTGCATTCTCCTCTCCCCTCATTTAAATTTAGTTATTTTCTTGCATCTTATCTTATCTTTCTTAATTATCGTATCAACTTATTTATTTTAAACAGTAAATTGCACACTCATGCATTGCACTAAAATAAGGAAAATTTGTTAGGACACTCAATCATTTAGATTCAGCTAGTCCTCGTGGGATCGATACTTAACTTATCACTTGCTGCACTCGATCGTGTATACTTGCACGTCATAAAAGTGTCAGAGTCTTATTCTAATTTGTATTAGTTTAGGGCACTCGATATTTTCGCATCAAGTTTTTGGCGCCGTTGCCGGGGACTAGTTTTGATTCTTAATGTGTTTGAGTTGATTTTAGCATTTTATCCTTGTTTCTTGTTGAGTGTGTCTTGTTGTCTTTGTTTTTGTGATTTTATCTTTGTTGAGTCTTGGTTATTCTTTCTGGTTGTGTTGGTGCAAATTGTGTTTATTAAGCCTGTTATAATTGATTAATTACTTTATTATGGCTTATGATAACTTTGGGTGGTCTTCTGTGCCTAATGAACAAACACAATATAGTTCTTTTTCTTATGATCATCCCTTTGCCAACTTAGAGTCTTTTAGTGAGGATAATGGAGTCTATGGCTACCAAATGCCTAATTACTATCATACTGAATCTATGACTCATGGGAACCACATGTATGATAATAATCATAGCAATTGGGCCTATGAACCATATCCTAGCGGTTTTGAGCCATATCCTTCCTATGTTCAAGAAACCCAAGTAGAAGATAAATCTTCCCTTAAAATGTTGTTATTAGAATATATGAGAACCACAGAAGAGAGGAATAGGCAAATAGAAGAGATGAATATTCAAATAGAAGAGATGAATATTCAAATAAGGGAGTCAATTCAACGCCTAACGGATACACTTGTCTCCCTTAGAGAACAAATGTATTTAGACTCATCTGAGGTTGAACACCCTAGGGAAGATAGTGAAGGAGGACCCACACCCTTAGATAGTTCGGTGAGTCACTTGATCACTGACCCACTGATAGACCCTCAAGATCCTAGTCCTTCACATTTTTCTGAGTATAGGCAATTAGAGGATTGTGCTTTAGATGTAAAAGAACTAGAACCTGTTAGCACACACCAGGATGGAGTTAGTGAGAGTGTGGAAGAAGTCGAGCCTGTTGAGTCAAGCCAGAAGGTAGAGTATGAGGCTTTTGAGTCTATGACAGTTTTATCTTCTGATTTTTCTCTTATTGGTGAGTGTTTTTCTTTCTATTCTCTCGAGTCAGTGTCTTTGTTTGAGTCAGTTTATTTTCCTGTTTTTCCTTCTTTTCTCTTATCAAATAAAAAACCAAAAAATGTTTACTTTGTTGTTGTTCCTTCTTTTCTTTTAATATATGAAAAATAAAAAAATATATCTGTTTCGGGCTCTCACGAGAAGCTAGTATTCTTGCTAGCATTAATTTATTTTGTAGATTCAAGAAAGAGAGCCCCGAAGAAATGGGAGAATTTTTATGTACCTTGACAAGCCCAAGTGTACTCCGTCAAGCTAATGACGTTTAAACAAGCGCTTCTTGGGAGGCAACCCAAAATTTATTTTCGTTTGTTTTGTTTTTAATTTTTTTTTCTTTTGTTTCATTTTTAGTTGATTTTTTTTTCGAATAAATAACCCTTGCCTATCTTGCAGCTCCCTTGGGGATTGATGAGTGATATGTGTTGCAGTAGAGGTCTCCTCGATTCAGGGCAGTATTGTTCTCCCTTCCATCTTTATTAATTGTCCTTAAGCATGCTTAAGTGAGTATATTATACATTAAGGGCAATGCGTGCTTTAACCATGAGGGGGAGATGTGTTGTTTCTAATCTGAGTTTGGGCTTAATTGAAAATTTTTCGGCTAATGAGACTGTGTGCTGCTAGAGTTTATAGGGTGTTGCAAGCCTTTGTGTTTATAAAGTTATTTACTTGCTTTAGGACTACAAAATGATCTATTTTGACTACTGAGGTTCCATGTTTAGTTCTTTGGTTTTCATGGTCTTTGATATGCATGATGTAGGTAGTTGATTCATTACGTTTAAGCAAGTCAAAATAGAAAAAATGGTTGTTGTCCCTTGTTTAAAAATTAAGTTTCTCATGTATTTTTAATGGTAAAAAGTATTATGTCTTTTGTAGAAACTTGGTATGCATCGCCTTGAAAATAAAAAGTTAAGGTCAAATCTCAGGGCTAATGAAAATAAGAGTTGTTGCTTGTGTTTGAGGCAAGAGTATGCTATCTTGTTTAGTGTTTCTCAAGGTCAAGCTTGTCATTAGGGTTCTTTAGTGCGCTTATGGTTAGTGTGTCAATCAAAGTAGTTAGGATTCAACTCCTAGGCCAAAAATTTCGAAAACTAGAAGCCATGACAAGTTAGGTAACCCATATATTTTTTAGAGCACTCCAAAATTAGTAAACTTCAAATTTATGATTATTTCATGTTTGGGGAGTTGCAGGCCTCCTAACTCAATGAGGACATTGAGTACCCTAAGTTTGGGGGGAAAGGTAAATTCTTCATTTTTTTTTTTTAAAAAAAAAAAAAAGAAAAAAGTGAAAGAAAGAAAGAGTGTGCAAACCTTTCATTTTCCTAAAACTCCATTGGGCTAGACCAAAAATATGTTATTCATTTCGTTATTTAGAGTCAGTCCAGGCTACTTGGTGCTCGATGTTAGGGGGTCTAGGCACTAACCATGTTGGCCTCTTGGATCGAAGGTATCAAGTAAGAAGCCTATTCTCATTGCTTAGGTGCGTTGTGCTAACCACGTGTGCCATTCTAAGAACTACGGGAAGTCCCATTGCTTAGGTGTGCTGCGCTAAACACGTGTGCCATTCTAAGAACTACGGGAGAGTAAAAAAATATAAAAAAAAAAAAAATCTTGCCCTTAGCAGTGAGTTTTATGGAAATTGAGGGGAATAATGCACATATCTATTTTTTTAAAAAAAAAAATATATATATATATATATAAAATAAAAAGGAATGATCATTAAATTGTAGCCACACGAGTTTTGGAGTATGACTTATTTTTAACTATGGGTTGCTTGATTTTAATGATTAGAATTCTAGTGGGTGAGCTTGGGGTAGATGTTGAATCCTAGTTGGTTTGCTCTTGGTTATTGATGCATAAGTGTAGCTAAGAAACCCCCAGGTGAGCCACTTAGAGAGCATTGATTGAATGGTGACTTGTAGCTTAGAACATAAATATTCAATCCTTGTTTAGTTACCCAAATGATCTGAGTTTTTAAAGGTCTTTTATGTCTTTGGGGAATACAACTCATTGAGGACAATGAGTAGTTAAAGTTTGGGAGTTTGATAACTCACCATAAGTGAGTTATTTTACTAGAATTTTAGTGTTTAATTTAGTGATCCTCATGTTATTTTATCCCTAAATTATTTGTGTTAGCTTTAAAATCTTGAATTCAAGCATTAGGTGCAAAAAGAATTAATTTTGATGTTTTTGTGTTTTAATTCAAGAAATTTAGGAAAATAAGCTAACGGTTAATTAAAGACCGAAATTTGAGATTTGTCTTAACTCCAAAAATCCTTGCGTATTTAGTTTGATTTATAATTGACTTCATAAATTTATTTGGGATTTTTCTATGTGCAGGAGATGTTTAAAAATTACAAGAAGTCCCTAAGGGCATTTTAGACATTTTACAGAGAAGGGTAATATGGTCTTTACCCTTAAGGGTATTTTTGTAATTTGTGGAGTTAGGGCAACATCATCTTGTATAAGGAGGCTAGGGTTTACAAGTGTAAAGGTGGAGAAGAAGTTGCCACAAAAGGGGAAGAGAGCGAGAGAGAAGGGGCGATTTCTACAACAAAGGTGTGTATTGAAGAGAAGAATCATGAAAGTGCCATTGTTGTAGCAATCGTGCGATTGAGGAAAAATCGAAGCTTCAAGGTGCCATTGTTGTAGCAAAAATAAATGCGATTCGGTTTTTCACGACGACGCTCACAAAGTTGTCGTTTTCTGAAGTTTCCATTGTTGGATTGTGCTGCAATTTTGACAGCTTGTTCGAGACTCATAGGGCTCTACTTTGAAACAGTTGGATCGTCGTTACGAGCTTCACTGTGTGTCGAGATATCATTTGTCACGTTGGGAGATCGATGCAGTTCGATTTTTTCACCGTGGCGCTCACAAAGTTGTCGATTCCTTGCGTTTCAACCGTTGGATTGTGCTGAAATTTTGACAGCTTGTTCGAGACTCACAGGGATTCGTTTTGAATGGTTGGATCGTTGTTTCGAGCTTCCGTTGATGAGATATCTCTATCGAACTGAACTTGAAAAATAAGGCCACCTGCTGTGTAACGTTTTCCCTATCTCTAAGTGTTATTGCTTGTTGTCAACCACCAATTTAATAATGAATTTTTGGGTTGTTTACGTACTAATTTAGACTACTTTTTCTCACTGTTTTAAGCATAACTCGTGATTGTTTTAGGCTAGAATTGTGATTGATTTAGACTAATTTAGTGAACATTGTTGGTTGTTTTGCATGAACTCCTTGATCAATAAAAGCTTGCTTAAACTAGAGATATGTGACTCGATTTTAATCTTAACTAAATTTTCTTAGGCAAAGGTTAGGTTGTTTTAATGTAATTTTAGATTAAATTTATGGTTGATGCCATTGATTGAATTTATGAAATTTTATTGAATTGAACGTTGCATGAGAATTAAAATTGGCCTTTTTAACTTCTCTATAATTCATAAACTTGGGTAAGCTAATGAATTAGAAAACTAGAATTTCATTCTAGGATTATTGAGTTGATTAGGGATAATTAACTCACCTAGAACCTAAAATCATGAGCATAATTTAGATCACAATTGGGAAATTGTAGGTTTTAAAACTTAGTGATTTTGGAAAGAATCATTTGAATGCATGTGTAGGTAAATTCAAGGCATCACTCAAAATTTATTCCAATTGAACATTAGAACTCTAACCTAACCCAAGCCTATTTTTCATTAAAAATCTCATCTCTTGCATCTCCCGTTTTGTTTGCATTCTCCTCTCCCCTCATTTAAATTTAGTTATTTTCTTACATCTTATCTTATCTTTCTTAATTATCGTATCAACTTATTTATTTTAAACAGTAAATTGCACACTCATGCATTGCACTAAAATAAGGAAAATTTGTTAGGACACTCAATCATTTAGATTCAGCTAGTCCTCGTGGGATCGATACTTAACTTCTCACTTGCAGCACTCGATCATGTATACTTGCACGTCATAAAAGTGTCAGAGTCTTATTCTAATTTGTATTAGTTTAGGGCACTCGATATTTTCGCATCAATTACATTCAGTTAAAGATTCATTTAACAGCCTTGGATGTTTAGTTTATTGGATTTAGGGTTTAAATAAAGGCAAACTCGTAGATAACGAACAATAACACTTTATTAAAATAATAACACTTTATTACATTTATTAGAACATAGTTACAAACTACGAGTTTTAGGGCACAAATCCCAACAAACTCCCACTTGAACTAAAACTCTAGTGGGGTACATCATAATCTAAAACAGTGGTTACAAGAGATAGAAATACAATAAACTAGGGCATCCATATACCCCATTACATATCTCCCACTTGCCTTAGATTAGCTTATGTACATATCTCGTAGACCCAGACTTTCCAGATGACCCTCGAACACTTTAGCCGTGAGAGTCTTTGTAAACGAATAAGCAATATTGTGCTCTAAAGCGATCTTCGTGACTGTCACAACTCCTCGTTGCACTATTTCTCGTATCAGGTGATACTTCCTCTCGATGTGCTTTTCTCGCTTATGGTGTGAGGTTCCTTCAAATTAGCATTGCACCATCTTTGTTGTCACAGTATAAGGTGATGGGAGATTCCATATTTGGAACAACTTCCAAATGAGTAAGAAATTTCCTTAGCCAAACAGCCTCCTTAGCTGCTTCACAAGCAGCGACATACTCAGCCTCCATTGTGGAGTCAGCGATGCATCCTTGCTTGATGCTTCTCCATTCTATAGCTCCCCCGTTAAGGGTGAAAACTGATCCCGATGTGGATTTCCGAGAATCCTTATCGGTCTGAAAATCAGAATCAGTGTATCCAGTAAGGATCAGATCCTTAGACCCATACACAAACATATAGTCCCTCGTTCTCCTTAGATACTTGAGGATATTTTTAACTGCTGTCCAGTGGTCTAACCCTTGATTGGACTGGTACCTACTGACTATTCCCACTGCATAGCAAATATTCGACCTCGTGCATAGCATAGCATACATTAAGCTACCTACTGCAGAGGCATAGGGAATATGTCTCATATCCTCAACTTCTTGAGGTGTCTTGGGACACTGTTCCCTAGACAAATGAACACCGTGCCTGAAGGGTAATATGCCCCTCTTGGAATTCTGCATCGAATATCTGGACAACATTTGATAGATATAAGATGCTTCAGACAGTGCTAGCGTTCTGTTCTTGTGATTCCTAAAGATCTGAATCCCAAGAACCTACTGCGCCTCTCCCAAATCTTTCATTTGGAATTGGGTCGCCAGCCAATTCTTTATGTCAGTTAGATATCCCAATCATTCCCAATGAGTAGGATATCATCCACATAAAGTACTAACAAAGCTACTTTGTCGTTGACGATCCTCTTGTAAACACAAGGCTCGTCAACGTTTTGGTCAAAGCCGTAAGACTTGATTGCAAGATCAAATCTTATATTTCAAGATCTTGATACTTGTTTCAATCCATAAATGGATCGATTAAGCTTGCAAACTTTTTCCTCTTGACCTTGTGCTATGAACCCTTCGGGCTGAGACATATAGATGCTCTCGTCAAGATTACCATTCAAAAAGGCAGTCTTGACGCCCATTTGCCAAATTTCATAATCATAAAACGCGGCTATGGACAAGAGTATCCTTAGACTTCAGCATAGCAATAGGGGAAAAAGTTTCTTCATAGTCAACTCCTTCCCTTTGGGTAAAACCCTTTGCTACAAGCCTGGCCTTAAAAGTCTGTACCTTTCCGGCTGCATCTCTCTTTCTCTTATAGATCCATTTACACCCTATGGGTCTAACCCCTTCAACTTGAGTTTCAGCTAAACCCAAGTAGCGGTCAGGTTGGGAAACAACCCTCCCACTGCGTCGAGGCATTCCCAACGATTGAGAAGGACGAAGCCCGACTTGAGGTCGTGACTCCTCCATCAACTCTTGATGAGGGTCCAGCTTGATCAACAACTCTTGTTGGTTCATGTGTAGCTTCATTTAGTACCAATTTACTACGCAGTTTATGGTTTATCATGTGATCTTCCTCCAAGAACGTGGCGTTTGTCGATACAATCACCTTATTTTCTTGTGGGTCGTAGAAAAGACCACCTCTCGTTTCTTTGGGATAGCCAATAAATTGGCACAATCTTGAACGAGGTTTCAATTTCTTTGGGTTTATCAAGAGCACGTGTGTCGGACAACCTCAAATCCTGAAGTGTTGTAAACTAGGTTTACGCCCCTTCCAATGTTCAAAAGGTGTTTCTGAAACACTTTTTAATGGAACACTGTTCAAGATTTGAAGCTGCAGCTCTCACTGCGTATCCCCAAAATGAGGAGCAATTGAGCATAGCTCATCATAGAAACGAACCATATCTAACAAGGTTTTATTTCTCCTTTCTCGACACACCATTTTTTCTTTGTGGTGTATTAGATGCTGAGAGAGTTGAGATTTAATTCCATGTTCTATCATATAGTCCTGGAATCTCAAATCCATGTACTCTCAACATCGATCTGATCGAAGTGTTTTAATGTTTTTCCCTAATGCATTCTCTACCTCAGCCATATACTCTTTGAACTTTTCAAGAGCTTCAGACTTGTGATGCATTAAGTATAGATAACCATACCTCGAATAATCATCTATGAAAGAGATGAAATATTCGTACCCTCCTCGAGCTTTAACATTCACCGGACCACAAAGATCTGAATGTATAAGTTCTAAAGGTTCTACGGCTCTATAACCTTTTTCCAGTAAAAGGTCGTTTGGTCATTTTACCTTCCAAGCAAGACTCGCAAGGTTGTAAAGAATCATCTTCTAACTTGTTTAGAAGTCCATTCTTAGAAAGTCTCTCAATCCGGTTGAGATTAATATGACCAAGTCTAAGATGCCACAGATAAGTATTATTATTTGGAGAAATTCTTTGCCTTTTATTTTGAGTGTTAGCATTCTTAAACATCTCATGATTTAAAATTGCTTTGGTTTTATTCGGTTTCAGTACGTACAAGCCATTTTTCAATTTAGCAGAACAAATATTGACATCCTCTTTCAAAATGAACGCTTCATTGATTGAAAAAGAAATACAATAACCAAGTTCTATTAAAACAAGAGATAGAAATTAAGTTCCTTTTAAGCTTAGGAACTATATACAGATTTTTCATTAAAATAAATCTATCTCCGAAAAATAACTTGGCATCTCTCATCTTTGACGAGTGAGGCGACGTCTCCGCTCCGACCACGGCGTCATCTCACCCTCTTCGAGCTCCTTGAAGGAACTAGTTTCTGAAATGAAGAGTAAACGTGATTAGTGGCTCCTGAATCAAGTATCCAGGTTAAATCATCATTTTCCACTAAACATGTTTCAAGAACAAGTAAATCTAATTTACCTTTCTTTTCTTTGAGCTCTACAAGGTATTTTGGGCAGTTTCTCTTCCAGTGCCCATCCATGTTGCAGTGGAAACAGTTTCCTTTATCTGCAAGCTTGGTTTTTCCCTTGCCTTTGTAGTAGTAGGTGCCTTCCATTTCCCTCCTATTTTCTTCTTTTGGGTCTTCTTAAGCCCAGAAGATGAGCTACAGGACTTAGTCCCAGAGGATGAACCATTCTGGAACCTTCTGGAATGGGCAAACAGATTTGCCTCTCCATCAGCATGTCCCTTATTCTTCATAAGAGACTGGAAAGTTTGTAGTTCATTAAGGAGAGTAGTCAGGTTATACTCTATCTTGTTCATCACCGCATTCCTTGTGGAATTGCGGAAACTCTTCGGAAGAGATTCCGGGATGAATGATACGACTTTTTGCTCGTCAATGACCGCCTGCGTTCATCTCAAACCACGTTGAAGTGGACCATCAGATCAAGAACGTGTTCTCTCACCGATGACCCCTCCTTCATACGGGAGTTATAAACGTATTTGAGGGATTCGTGCCGAATCTGTCCAGACGGTTGTCCAAACATTTCCTGCAGTGAACTCATGATCTCACGAGCTGAGACCATGCCCTCGTGCTTTTTGGCCGGAACATCGAAACACTAGCCAAAATGTAGACCTTGGCCTTATCATTGGCCTTGATCCGGTGATCGTCGACGCCTCCTTGCAGATTGAGGAGGCGTTACGGCGAGAATCGAGGACATTCCGTAGTTAAATACGAACCGAAGGTCGTCAACAACGAGAATCGCATTCAAGTTGGACTTCCACGTAGTAAAATTCTCACCGATTAAACGGTCGCTTTTAAGTAAGGCTATTATTGAGGACGACATCTTTGAAAATCCAAAATAGTTCTAATTAGTTATGCCTTTTAAACCCATTGTAAAACCAATCTAATTTAGCAAAATTATTAAAGAACCCTAGTGTTTAAACTAAACCCCCTTTATTTAAGTTAAACTTTTAATCTTCCAACGATACTTCAAGGGTTTAGAACAAAAGCCTCCGTCGGGCAGTCAGTCATTCCTCCCTTGAATTGAGACTTTCTCAGCCAATTCCCACTACCAGAACATCTCATGTCCCAATGGTCCTTAGCTACCGTTTGTTTGGTCAAGGACTTGCTAACTAACTTAACTCATCCCGTAAATGTGACCCTACCATTTGCAGATCCAATAGGCCCGAGCCAACAGGCTACTATTAAGAAAGACAACTTGTCACACCCCCTCCCGAACTACCTGCTAACTCAGCTCGAAAGGCGGCGTGAAGCCAACAGACATTGTTTATCTCTTAACAATACTGTTGTGATACGATAGACACTGATAAACATACTATGTTCGAAAATGGAACACTTAAACATGACATAGCGGAAACCTGGACAACTATTAATCAATACCAAGAGAAACCCTTCAAAAGTTCTCTCTAGGAAACTAAAAGTCTAGTGCATCGAAACAACACAAGACAACCAGTGTTTATATAACCTCTAATGTACAAACAACTATAACACCCAAGTCCTCACAAATAATTACAAACATAGAGACTTGCTAGACAAAACCGACCCACGCACAAAGTATTTAACTTATGAAGCTTCAAAGCAGACTATATAGCGAATAACTTCGGGTGCAGGAGCTCGATCTCTACGAAAGGTTTGAAAACATAGAAGGAATGAGCTATGAAGCTCGGTGAGTGACTATGTTAAAAATGTAACTTGTAAAACATGTGACACAAAACTATTAGCATATGCATTTGTATTCAAGCATTGAAAGTAAATGTGGAATCATAATAAACTTTCAGAAAACCAACAAGTATATCATCAAATCTCGTAAGGCATGTAAATGAAATAAACTCTTTTAAAAACATTTCACAATCCACGTTGTGTAGGGCACGCCCAGTACAACCAACGTTTACTCTACGATGTAGTGGGCCCCCAAAGACTCCCATCGTCTTTGTCGTAGTGGGGCCCGCCCAGCACTCACGACAGCGCTGTTGTCACGGAGTACACTCAACGTCGACAACAGAATAAGACCTGTGTGCACACGGTACCATAAAGCCTCGGGCTCAATATCTCAGAAATCACATGAAAACATTTGAACATGCCTGCTTATCTTTTCTTTCATAAAACTCAAGCTTACTTAGCTTGTTCATAAAACTGGAAATCTTTAAAAACATACTTGCTAAAACATACTTGCTCGAAAACATAACATTTCCATAGACTTCGGAAATGCAATAAACATATGCTCGTGTATAAATTTCATCAGAACATTTAAGCTCATCATGAACACTTTAAAACATTTCTAAGAAATCATGAATACTCATAAACAAGTGTTCAAGGAAAACAATAAACATCTAAACTCTTTCATACAAGCAAAACTTGTATTTTCTTAAAACATAAATCAAGCATATAGAACATTTATGAAGTTCGTTTTGTCACTCACAGTGCTTGAACTAGAATCTTAGCCCGTACACTTGACCTATTTGCTCTTGGCCTGTCAAACAAACCAAATTCATGTATTAGAACCTCGAGCTCATGGTTTTTAACCTAAAACTACAAGAAAACACACTTTCAAAAATTCCAGCATTTTCAGATTTTCTGCCCTGTTTTCAGACAGCCATAACTTATTCATTTCTTATCCAAAAAGAATGTACTTTATACCAAACTCTTCCTTTTTGAACCCTCTAAAACTCTTATGAAGACATGAAAATGAGATTCCTAACGTACTGGTTAGAAATTACCTCAGAAGCTTAACCCCTAAATTGATTCTGCTGCTGTTCCAGATTTCACTTCCTGCTGCAACCCGAAACTTAACCTGAAGATTACAACATCTTCCAATCATTTTCTTCTCACGATTCCTTCATAAAACCTGTAGGAAATTGAATAAGCTTTCGAACCATACCAATTAGAGGTTCTAACTCCAAGTATACAGATCAGAACAACCAAAACATCAGAGACCTCTCGGATTTGACAGAAAATTTCTGTCTTCTGCCTTCCTCTTAACAAAACAGCAACTTAACATCAGAATTAGCTCGAGCTTCCTTCACGAATTTTGTTCCAATATGAGTTAACTTTCATGAAACAAAAGCTCAACTCTTACCTCTTCTTGTGGAGCTCGAGATGAACAGAAAATCAGAGCTTGTCTGAGTTGATTTTCCTGCTGTAAAAATGAATCTCCTTGAGTTTTCCTCTTTTCTTCTGCAACTCCAGCTCAAAATCAACAAAAATGGTCTCCTTCTTCTTCCTTTCTCCTTCAACCACGAAGCTCAGCCTTAGTTTTTGATGAAAAGAAGAAAATGGAGAGAAACCCTTTTAATAAAAAGTCAATCGGTGGAAGAGTTTGTCTTTTTGCACTTTTGCTTTTTCATTTCTTTTTCATTTTCTTTTCTTTCCTTTATCTTCTTTCTTTCTTTTCTTTTCTTTACAAAACCAAAATAACTTAATATAAAAAAATTTGTTTCATTTCCTTTTCTTCTTTTGTGTTTAAAAGCAAACCAAACCAAAATGGTTTAAACTTTTTCTTCCTTGTTTTACTTTTGTTTTTCACTTCATTACTTTTCTTTTTAAAACATGAGAAACCAAGTTTTAAACATTCATTTCTTCCTTTCTTTTGTTGTTTGATAATAAGGAAGTTCCAAAGAAAGATCTCGGGTTTACAACTTACCTCCCCCTTAAGAAATTTCGTCCTCGAAATTTAGTAATCCTTAGGTGAATATCGTCGGGTACTTGCTTCTCATTAGATCCTCCAACTCCCAGGTTGCCTCCTCCACTCCGTGATGTCTCCAACGAACCTTCACGAGTGGGATCGTCTTGTTCCTTAAAACTTGTTCTTTCTGTCGAGGATTTGAAGCGTGCATCCTCAACGTAACTCATGTCTTCTTTCACTCAAGTGGTTGTGCTTGCAACACATGTGTCGGATCCGGGATATACTTCCTCAACATGGACACATGAAAAACATCATGTACTCGAGATAGTTCTCACTGGCAACTCCAATCAGAGGTGCGCCCAACTCGTCCGTTATTTGATAAGGACCAATATATCTAGGGCTTAGTTTACCCTTTTTGCCAAAACGAAGGACACCTCTCCATGGAGATAACTTCAAGAAAACTTGATCTCAACTTGGAATTCTAAGTCCTTTCGTCGCTTATCTGCAGAACTCTTACGACGGTCTTGAGCTACCTTTAGATTCTCCCCGATTAACTTAACATTATCTGTTGTAACTTGCACCAATTCGGGACCGATAAGCTTCCGCTCTCCAACTTCATTCCAACATACGGGCGTTCTACATGGTCTTCCATACAGAGCCTCAAATGGTGCCATACCAATACTCATTCGTAGCATTGTTATTGTAAGCAAATTCCATAAGCGATAGGTGAGTATCCCAACTCCCTTTAAATTGAAGGACACATGCTCTCAACATGTCCTCTAAGGTCCGGATGGTCCTCTCGATCGCCCATCCATCCATCGAGGATGGAATGTCAGACTAAACTTGACTTTGTTCCCAAAGCTTTACGTAAACTAGGCCAAAACTTAGAAGTAAATCTTGGATCTCTATCTCAAACGATAGACACCGGCGCTCCGTATTGACTCACAATTGCCGCCGACGTATAGCTTAGCAAAGTCGATCAAGCGTGAGACGTCGCTTTAATCGGTACAAACCGTCTTTGTTTTAGTGAGTCTATCCACTATTACCCATATACCATCATGGCCACTTTGAAGTGCGTGGTAATCCAAGCGAGAAAATCCATAGTGATATGCTCCCATTTCCACTCGCACTGGCGGCAAGTGGGTTAAGGAGTCCTCCGGCCTCTGTCTAATCTGGTTTAACTTTGTTGGCGGATCAAACATCTATCAACATAATCGGCTATCTCTCGTTTCATCCCGTGCCACCAATACGTTCCCTTCAAAGTTTTGTACATCTTGGTGCTTCTGGATGCATAGCGTAAGTTTGAATCGTGAGCTTCCTCTAGAATAGCATCTTTAAGCTCACTAAAATTCGGAACACATAGTCTTCCTTGCCTTTCTATGGCCCCGCCTCGATCTCATCTTAAACTCTTGCTTGGGCCTTGTTTGGACTTTCCAAACATTTTTTCGCAAGTTACTATCCTCTGGTTGTCTTTCTCACAACCTCTCATTCATACAGTGAAGACTGACACTGAATCGAGCTAAAGACTCACTGAACTCTCTGCATTCACAATCGCCTTAGAATCCCTTAGAGTTCTTAAAAATGTTGCTCGAATACCACACAAGGCATCCCTAGGAAGTCTTGACTTCACCGCTCAATGCATCTGCTACCACATTCGCCTTACCGGGATGGTATTCTATAGTACAATCATAATCTTTAATCGATTTCTAACCATCTTCTCTGCTGTCTCATATTCAACTCCCTCGATCAAAGATATACTTGGACTCTTATGATCCGTGTAGATGTGACACCTTTCACCAAACAAGTAATGTCTCCGGATCTTGATTGCTAGAACAAGCTGCCGCTAACTCAAGATCGTGGGTAGGGTAATTACATTCATGCTTTTTCAATTGCCTTGATGCATAAGCTATTACTTTTCCTTCTTGCATCGTAACACACCCTAAACCTTGTCTCGAGGCATCACAAGTAAATCACATACTCTTTTCCATTCATGTGAAGTGTCGAATAGGTGCTTTGTAATTAATCTCTTTTTGACTCCCGAAAACTCATTCGCACTTGTCCGACCACTCAAACTTAGCATTCTTCCTTGTCAAAGCTGTTAAAGGGTAATGCTAATCGTGAGAAATCCTCAACAAACCGCTTTGTAGTATCCCCGCCAAGCCTAGGAAACTCACGTGCACTCTATCGCATGACCGGGTGGTCTCTCCCGGTTGACTCTGACTTTAACTTTATTTGGATCCACACAAACTCCATTTCTTTGAGACAACATGCCCCAAAAACACTACCGATTCAACCAAAACTCACATTTGGTGAATTTAGCGCATAAATCGCTGTTTATCTCGTAGTGTTTGCGAGAATAATCCTTAAATGTTCCTCATGAGCTTTCTGTCAATCGAGTAAACTAGTATATCATCAATAAATACTATCACGAATCGATCCAAAATCGGTGGAATATCCTGTTCATGAGGTCCATGAAAATCTTTGGTGCATTCGTCAAACCGAACGACGACATTACTAGAAACTCATAATGCCCGTACACAGTTCGAATCTTTGTCTTAGGAATGTTCGATTCCACTTACCTTTAAGCGATGGTATCCTCGATCTCAAATCAATCTTAGAAAACACCGATGCTCCTCAGAATTGGTCAAACAAGTCATCAATACGGGGTAAAGGATACTTGTTACGTATCGTGACTTTGTTTAACCGTCTGTAATCAATGCATAATCTCGTGGTACCATCTTTCTTCTTTACAAATAACACTGGAGCTCCCTGGGCGATACACTAGGTCCGATGTATCCCTTATCAACTAGTTCTTGTAATTGCATCTTGACTCTTTGAGCTCACTTGGAGCAATTCTATACGGCGCTGTGAAATAGGTGCTTTCTCTGTAGCAATTCAATAGTGAACTCTACCTCCTATCAGTGGCAACCCCGACAGATCTGCTAGGAAAAACATCTAGAAATTCGTTCACAACAAGAACATCTTACGGTTTTAACTTTTCTTCCTGCACCTCCATTACGTGAGCAAGAAACGCCGTGCATCCCTTTCTCAACAACTTCTCGAGCTTTGAATGCGAAATCAAACTCGAGGAATAATCTTCTTTTCACCTCTGAAAACCACTTGACCAACCACGGTTTTCTAAAAACAACTTCCTTTCTATGGCAATCCATGGAAGCATAATGAGTGAATAAGAAATCCATCCCTAAGATTGCATCTAACATCTCGCAACTCTAGTGGAAGAAGATCCACTAACATATTGAGACCTTCTACTAAGACCTCACGGTCCTCGCAACACTTTGAATTGACTAGTAAAGCATCACCAAGCTGGAGTGTATATAACTAACTCCTCAAATAAAGGCTCTAGCTTCCTACTAAGCTTAGTTAGGAATAAAGCTGGGAAACAAAGGAATGCGTAGCACTGGATCTATCAAAACACAAGCGGTACATTACAAATAGAAATCGTACCAGTAATCACATCTGGTGCATCCTCTGCTTCTCTTTGAGTCATAGCGTAGACCTTTCCCTCGTTGTCTAGGTCTCCTACAACTCCTTCGCTTTTGCACCACTGGTGCCCTCTCCTGCAGACTCTTTGGAACTCTCGTTTGCTCAACTGTATCTGGGACCCAACTCCCTGGTCCCTCTCATGCGGGCCGCTCTAAGCCGTGGACAATCCTCTTGAAATGCCACTGGCCGCCCACATCGCTGGTAACACACACACCGACACCAACAAGACATTGGCCTCGATGATTCTTGCCACAATTTGCACATGGAGTTCTCCTTGCTGCACCGCATGCAACTCTCTGCATTATCTCGTGGTCTTGCTATGGATCCGCAGATTGACTAGGTGCTCTTTGACTCTGCCTCGATAGGCACCACTAACATTCATCGCCTCTCGACATCCGGCGCGCCACTCGATTCTTAAAGTCTTGGCGACTTGAAACATTCACCTGTGTGTGAATCTTCGCTGTTCGCGACCGAAAAAACTACTCGTCGTTGCGGGTCCACGAGTAGGCTCCACTCATCGATGCGCCTCGCTATATACTGCGCTCAACACGTGGGGCGTCTCTCTACCGGTGTGAGAAGTCACCCACTTAGCAATGGTGTGGAGAGTGTACGTATCTCGGTCGTAACCCTCTTTCAAATCGTCGACACTGTCACTCTCGGATGCCACAATTACTTCAAAGATACCGTGATGATTTCGGTATACCTTCTTCTCGTATTCACCACCGATAGTGACCCTTGCTTTAATTCTAAAAATTCATCTCTCTTCGCTTCGCATGTATGTGCGTGGTAATATTTATCTTCAAATATTCCTCACGAAAGTTTGCTGATCTATAGTGCGTGCATCACTCGCTTTGGCTAAAATTGACTTCCACCATCCTCTCGCTTCTTTCTCTAGCAGGAATGTGGCTAGCTTGACTTTACGCTCTTTGAGGTAAGCTCATCACATCAAAACATTTCTCAAGTTTATTCACCACACCTCGGCGTCATTGGATCTCATTGAACCCTCAAACACTGTGGCTCCCAATTTCTTGGGACGTTCTATTCCATACGCCTTTTCGGATCACTTGGCCTGCTCTCTGCGGCTCGCCTACCTCCCGTGAGGAAATGGCATCTTTGCTGATCTCGGCCTCGGTTTGGACTCTCGGGCACTAGATCCCCTCTCGATTGGCCTTGGGTAGGATCCTGTGTCACGCCCGATCCGCTGCGCGTGCTGCTAGTACGTGGTGGCATGACTCCTATAACATATCAAAATATTAGACATGCTATGGATACTTAACTCAAATACACACTACTAAACTTCTATTCATATTTTAGCCCTAACTGGACTTGCTCTTACCCTTACTTGAACCATACTCCACTAGTTCGATCCGAACTAACTCAATAACATGCTATGACTTTTACTTTATTCTCGAGAGCTAACTTGCCTGTCTCATTCCCATGGAGCTAATCGCTCTCGATGCAAGTTGTCACACCCCCTCCCGAACTACCGCTAACTCATTTCGAAAGTGGCGTGAAGCCAATGCAGACATTGTTTATCTCTTAACAATACCTGTTGACCCTGATAGACCTGATAAACATACTATGTTCGAAAATGGAACACTTAAACATGACATAGCGGAAACTGGACAACTATTAATCATATACAAGGAGAAACCATTCACAAGTCTCTCTAGGAAACTAAAAGTCTAGTGCATCAGAAACAACACAAGACAACCAGTGTTTATATAACCTCTAATGTACAAACAACTATAACACCCAAGTCCTCACAAATAATTACAAACATAGAGACTTGCTAGACAAAACCGACCCGCACGTACAAAGTATTTAACTTATGAAGCTTCAGTGCAGACTATGGCGTGAACTCAAAGGTGCAGGAGCTCGATCTACACCGAAAGGTTTGAAAACATAGAAGGAATGAGCTATGAAGCTCAGTGAGTGACTATGTTAAAAATCTGTAACTTGTAAAACATGTGACCTGAAAACTATTAGCATATGCATTTGTATTCAAGCATTGAAAGTAAATGTGGAATCATAATAAACTTTCAGAAAACCAACAAGTATATCATCAAATCTCGTAAGGCATGTAAATGAAATAAACTCTTTTAAAAACATTTCACAATCCACGTTGTGTGTAGGCACGCCGAAGACAACCAACGTTTACTCTACGATGTAGTGGGGCCCGCCAAAGACTCCCATCGTCTTTGTGTCGAGTGGGGCCCGCCAAAGACTCACTCACGGCAATGGCGGTATCACGGAGTACACTCAACGTCGACAACAGAATAAGACCTGTGTGCACACGGTACCATAAAGCCTCGGGCTCAATATCTCAGAAATCACATGAAAACATTTGAACATGCCTGCTTATCTTTTCTTTCATAAAACTCAAGCATACTTAGCTTGTTCATAAAAGCTGAAATCTTTAAAAACATACTTGCTAAAACATACTTGCTCGAAAACATAACATTTCCATAGACTTGAAATGCAATAAACATATGCTCGTGTATAAATTTCATCAGGACATTTAAGCTCATCATGAACACTTTAAAACATTTCTAAGAAATCATGAATACTCATAAACAAGTGTTCAAGGAAAACAATAAACATCTAAACTCTTTCATACAAGCAAAACTTGTATTTTCTTAAAACATAAATCAAGCATATAGAACATTTATGAAGTTCGTTTTGTCACTCACAGTGCTTGAACTAGAATCTTAGCCCGTACACTTGACCTATTTGCTCTTGGCCTGTCAAACAAACCAAATTCATGTATTAGAACCTCGAGCTCATGGTTTTTAACCCTAAAACTACAAGAAAACACACTTTCAAAAATTCCAGCATTTTCAGATTTTCTGCCCTGTTTTCAGACAGCCATAACTTATTCATTTCTTATCCAAAAAGAATGTACTTTATACCAAACTCTTCCTTTTGAACCCTCTAAAACTATTATGAAGACATGAAAATGAGATTCCTAACGTATTGGTTAGAAATTACCTCAGAAGCTTAACCCCTAAATTGATTCTGCTGCTGTTCCAGATTTCACTTCCTGCTGCAACCCTGAAACTTAACCTGAAGATTACAACATCTTCCAATCATTTGCTTCTCACGATTCCTTCATAAAACTTGTAGGAAATTGAATAAGCTTTCGAACCATACCAATTAGAGGTTCTAACTCCAAGTATACAGATCGGAACAACCAAAACATCAGAGACCTCTCGGATTTGACAGCAAATTTCTGTCTTCTGCCTTCCCTTAACAAAACAGCAACTTAACATCAGAATTAGCTCGAGCTTCCTTCACGAATTTTGTTCCAATATGAGTTAACTTTCATGAAACAAAAGCTCAACTCTTACCTCTTCTTGTGGAGCTCGAGATGAACAGAAAATCAGAGCTTGTCTGAGTTGATTTTCCTGCTGTAAAAATGAATCTCCTTGAGTTTTCCTCTTTTCTTCTGCAACTCCAGCTCAAAATCAACAAAATGGCCTCCTTCTTCTTCCTTTCTCCTTCAACCACGAAGCTCAGCCTTAGTTTTTGATGAAAGAGAAGAAAATGGAGAGAAAACCCTTTTAATAAAAAGTCAATCGGTGGAAGAGTTTGTCTTTTGCACTTTTTCTTTTCATTTCTTTTTCATTTTCTTTTCTTTCCTTTATCTTCTTTCTTTCTTTTTTCTTTTCTTTACAAAACCAAAATAACTTAATATAAAAAAATTTGTTTCATTTCCTTTTCTTCTTTTGTGTTTAAAAGCAAACCAAACCAAAATGGTTTAAACTTTTTCTTCCTTGTTTTCCTTTTGTTTTTCACTTCATTACTTTTTTTTTTTTAAAACATGAGAAACCAAGTTTTAAACATTCATTTCTTCCTTTCTTTTGTTGTTTGATAATAAGGAAGTTCCAAAGAAAAATCTCGGGTTTACACAACTGCTGGCAAACAACCTAAGAGACCCTATCCATTTTCGGAGTTCGCGGTGTTTGATCCCTATAGTCGGGCCCTCCGTAGGGTTTGGTTTGTTCCAGACAACCTAGCAAAGCGGACTATAGAAATCTC
Source organism: Trichosanthes cucumerina (assembly GCA_036507285.1). Taxonomy (NCBI): domain Eukaryota; kingdom Viridiplantae; phylum Streptophyta; class Magnoliopsida; order Cucurbitales; family Cucurbitaceae; genus Trichosanthes; species Trichosanthes cucumerina. The sequence goes on along the minus strand of CM071835.1, from coordinate 93,919,485 downwards.
ACGGTGCGACCTAATGGAGGAGACCGTAGGATACGTTGACACGCGCCCTGCTCCCAATTACTATGGATACTTCCTCATTCACCTTGGTATTGAACCATGCAAACACATACCGCAGAGGGGACGCCCTATTGACGCCGCGTGGCGAGGCATGGAACTCACGGTGTGAACTCTTGAGGGCGTGAGAGTAAACTCAATGCGAACATCTCGTTTTCTCCCCTTTGAAGTTCCTAAAATTAGGGTATGGATTTAACTTAGTCGGATTCTGGCTAAAAGAATCTATCTAAGTCTATGCCTATTATAACTATTATAACTAGGTCTTAAAACCTTATGTCTAGGTGAATAAACATTTTAATTACCTAGAGATAAAACAGAACTGAGTTTAATTCAACTCAGGTTCCGGGTCAGTTCCCAGGTAAGAGGTGTACTGCTAACAGTCGACTTAAGTACCCTGACCTTTGAGATGAGAACTTCACCGGTAGAGTTCCTTATAACCAAAGTCCTAAAGTCCTACTATATTTTAAACTATTTAAAATATTACGTAAGACTTATTTCTAATCCTATTAGAAATTGAAACTTAGGTCTAAATTAATTTTAAACGATTTAAAACTAATTAAATTTAACCAAAGTTCCTATGTTTGCATGCATTTTTTCATTATAGGTTATGGTTTCTAAAACCTCTTTAATTTATAACTTTTATAAATTTTAATAATTAACCTATGATAAAGAAACTATATTATAAATCCAACAATCTATATTAAAATTGGAATTATAAAAGAAATTCAACTATTTGAATTATAAAATTACTTAAACAAAATAACATTTATTTTAAACTAAGTAATTTCATGCTCCATGCAATTTATTTTCCATATAATCTAATTATAACACTTATAATTAATTACTCATGAAAAAAATAAATTAGACATGCATTCAACTATATTCATATAACATTTATATAAATAAAATGCATGAACATGCTTATCCTAAGGTGGGAATAATCTAAATGACATTCATATAGATAAAAAGCTGTAAAATCGGAATAATTTGGCCCCTAATGTGCAAAAAAAAATAAATTACATTAATTTATTTCATGAAACCGGTCCAAAAACACTCTGAACCGGCCTTGAACCGCTCGAATCGGACCAAAACCAACGAACCAGCTCGAACCGGTCTGCTGCTGCTTGAATCGCCTCACGGCGTTGCAACGCCCGCTTCATCCTCGCGCGCGCCTGCTATCGGGATGGCGTTGCAACACTGAGGGGCAGCGTTGCAACGCCGCTGACCCCTTGATCGCCCGCGTCGATAGGGAACGCTGGCGTTGCGGCCGTTTTCTTCAGCGTTACAACGCCGCGCTTCAAAGCGACAACCTTCTTCCACGAACACACAAGCGGACCGTTCTTCAATTTCTCCTTCGATTCTCAACTAAATTGAATGAAACTTGTCCCGAACGACTCGTAACTCAATTAGAGACTCAATTTTGCACTTTTTTCCCAAAAACGTAGGCGCCTTTACATACTAATTGATCAAAATCAAAGTAAACTAAGGCCAAAATATTCCTAAACAAGTTTTACAGCAAACCAAATGCAATTCCCACCAAATCAATGCAATTTTGTTTCAAAACAAAACAATACAAGCATTTATCTGATACCAATTGATGGAGATCTGATCTCCTTGAGTAGCGGAAACGTGGTTTGAGATCGTTAATTGCTTGATTGTTTTTATTGAACCAAAAACCAGTACATTAATAAATAAAATAGAACAAGCAGGTACAAGCTTGATTGTTTTCCATCTTGCTAAGTTAAGTTCCCAGCCGCTCACTCGGTCTTGTCCCCAAGAAGGTAGGCATATTGAGTCGGCAAATCTGGCCACTCTCACCCCCACTAGTCAAAGGACAATCCCTCGCGAATAAGAGTTCGTAACCTGCTCAGGATTGAGACCAAGTTGCCTAAGTCATCCTAGTGAAATAGAAACCTAACTAGTCAACGGAGTTACAGCTAGAGGTTACTATTTCGTGGTCCGCTCTTATGTAATCTCATTACATAGGATATCCCCACTCACATGTCATCTACACGAACACGTTAGGATCACAGTGTTTGTATCAAATACAAAGTGGGCCATATCCATAGTTTTACCAGGGTAAGGTACCCAAACCTTATCCCCTAACTATAGACCCTTTAGGTTGTATCTCGAATCGAGATCCTTTTTATGTACATTACATTCAGTTAAAGATTCATTTAACAGCCTTGGATGTTTAGTTTATTGGATTTAGGGTTTAAATAAAGGCAAACTCGTAGATAACGGACAATAACACTTTATTGAAATAATAACACTTTATTACATTAATTAGAACATAGTTACAAACTACGAGTTTTAGGGCACAAATCCCAACATGGTAACTAAAACCTATAGGAATAAGTGTTATTCTGGTATTAGGTTTTAGTCAAGAGTGTCTTGATCCAGAGGAGGAGTGTTTTTTATTACCCTTCGGTGTCATACATTCTAAACCTTTTGAGTATCATTGCAATTTATAAATTACCTAGGAATCATTTTGATAATTAGCTAAAACATGATTCGATTAGAGTTATAGCAAGAAACTCATACAAGTTTGTTTGTAAACTTTCAGCAAAAATGTCTAGCTCTATAATTTCTTTATTGAGTGCGGAAAAGTTAACCTGAGAGAATATGATGACATGGAAAAACAAACTCAACACTATATTGGTAGTGGATGATCTGAAGTTTGTGCTAACTGAGAAGTGTCATCAGGTGTCAGGCTCGAATGCGTCACGAAATGTTCGTGATGCATATGATCGATGGATCAAGGCCAATGATAAGGCCAAGGTCTACATGATGGCAAGTATGTTTGACATATTAGCCAAGAAGCATGAGGGCATGATAACCGCCAAGGAAATCATGGATTCTGTGCAGGGTATGTTTGGACAACAGTCCACACAGGCCCGACATAATGCCCTAAAGTACATCTATCCGGGATCATGTCCTGGATATGATGGTGCACTTCAACATCGCGGAGTCAAATGGTGCTTCCATCGATGAGTCGAGCCAGGTCAGCTTCATTCTGGAAACCCTTCCAGATAGTTTCCTGCAGTTTAGAAGTAATGTCGATATGAACAAGCTTACTTTTAACCTTACCTCCCTTCTGAATGAACTCCAGACCTTTCAATCTTTGATGAAAATTCAGGGATCGAAAGGTGAGGCAAATGTTGCCAAAAGGAGTTATCACAGAGGTTCGACCTCTGGGAAAAAAACAGTGGCTTCATCTTCTTCTAACCTGAAAGGGAAGAAGAAGAACATGAAGAAGGTTGGTAAAGGGAAACAGTGGCAAAAGCTGCGCCTGAGAAGGGCAAGAAAGTCAAAGACGTTGCTGACAAAGGAAAGTGTTTCCACTGAAACGAAGACGGGCATTGGAAACGGAACTGTCTGAAGTACATTGCAGAAAAGAAGAAAGAAGGTAAATATGATTTACTTTACCTAGAAGCTTGTTTAGTGGATAATGATAAAACTGCTTGGATACTTGATTTAGGCAACACTAATCATGTTTTCTCTTCTTTCGTGGAATTGATTCTGCGGCGACTCGTAACGGAGAGATAACGCTCCGGGTTGGAAATGGAGAAGTCGTCTCAGCTATAGCAGTAGGCACGATGACGCTTTATTTTGGCAAGAAATATGTATTGTTGGACAATATATTAGTGATACCAGGGTTTACTAGAAACCTTATTTCAATTTCTTGCCTCATAGAACGATGTATTTCTGTTTCTTTCTCAATGAATAAAGTGTTTATTTTGAAGAAAGGTGTGGAAATATGTTCAGCTTCATTAGAAAATGGATTGTATGTTTTAAGACCTAATTCAGTCAAAATGGTTTTGAACACTGAATTATTTAAAACTGCAAACGCACAAACTAAGAAACGTAAAATTTCTCCTAAAGAAAATGCTCATCTTTGGCATCTAAGATTGGGTCACATTAATCTCAATAGGATTGAGAGTTTGGTAAAGAATGGACTTCTAAATGAGTTAGAAGAAAATACTTTACATGTATGTGAATCTTGCCTAGAAGGCAAAATGACTCAAAGACCTTTTAGTGGAAAAGGTTATAGAGCCAAAGAACCTCTTGAGCTTATACATTCAGACCTTTGTGGTCGGAGATGAATGTTAAAGCCGAGGGAGGATGTGAATATTTCATCTCTTTTATAGATGATTATTCTAGATTTGGGCATATTTACCTAATGCACCACAAGTCTGAAGCACTTGAAAAGTTTAAGGAATTCAAGACTGAGGTTGAAAATCAATTAGGTAAAACTATTAAAACACTTCGATCGGATCGAGGTGGAGAATACATGGATTTAAAATTCCAGAACTATATGATAGAACATGAAAATACATCCCAACTCTCAGCTCCCGACACACCACAACAAAACGGTCTATCGGAAAGGAGAAATAGAATCTTGTTGGACATGGTTCGATCAATGATGAGTTATGCTCATCTCCCTAGTTCCTTTTGGGGTTACGTTGTGGAGACTGCAGTATACATTTTGAATAATGTGCCCTCAAAAAGTGTTTCTGAAACACCTTTTGAACTCTGGAAAGGACGTAAAGGTAGTTTATGTCACTACAGGATATGGGATTGTCCAACACATGTGCTTGTGACAAATCCAAAGAAGTTGGATTCACGTTCAAAGTTATGCCTATTCGTAGGATACCCAAAAGAAACAAGAGGTGGTTTATTCTATGATCCTAAGGAAGATAAGGTTTTTGTGTCGACAAATGCCATTTTCTTAGAGGAAGACCACATAAGGGACCACAAACCAAAAAGTAAAGTAGTGTTGAGTGAATTAGTCGGAACAATAACAAAGGTTGCTAAGAACACTAGTATGTCAACAAGAGTTGTTGATACTAGTTTGTCTAGTCAAGAGAGTCCATCTCAAGAGTTGAGTATGTCTCGACGTAGTAGGAGGGTTGTGTCTGACTGGCCTGTTACATGGGTTTATTTGAAACCCAAGTTGTTATACCGGATGACAACTGCGAGGATCCATTGACTTATAATCAAGCAATGGTTGACAAAGACAAAGACAAATGGGTCATAGCCATGGACCAAGAAATGGAGTCTATGTACTTCAACTCTGTTTGGGATCTTGTAGATAAGCCTGATGGGGTAAAACCTATAGGTTGTTAGTGGATCTACAAGAGAAAGCATGGTGTAGATGGGAAGGTGGAAACCTTTAAAGCTAGACTAGTAGCAAAGGTTATACCAAGGTTGAAGGGGTTGACTATGAGGAGACCTTTTCACCTGTTGCTATGGTAAAGTCTATCCGTATCCTACTTGCAATTGCCGCATATTATGACTATGAGGTATGTCAAATGGATGTCAACTGTCAAGACAACCTTTTTGAATGGCAATCTTGAGGAAAACATCTACATGGACCAACCCAAAGGGTTCATTGAACCAGGACAAGAGCAAAAGGTTTGCAGGCTTAAAAGGTCAATTTATGGACTGAAACAAGCCTCTAGGTCCTGGAATATAAGATTTGATGAGGCAATCAGATCTTTTGGTTTTGACCAGAATGATGATGAACCTTGTGTATACATGAAAATCATCAATAGTTCTGTCGCATTCCTAATTCTCTATGTGGATCATATCCTACTCATTGGGAATGATGTATGTTATCTTACTGACATCAAGGAATGGCTAGCTACGGAGTTCCAAATGAAAGATTTGGGTGATGCGCAGTTTGTTCTTGGGATCCAGATTGTCCGGAACCGCAAGAATAAAACACTAGCCTTGTCTCAAACATCTTACATAGACAAAGTGTTGTCAAGGTTCAAGATTCCAAAAAGGGCTTGTTGCCTTTTAGACATGGAATCCATTTATCTAAGGAACAGTGTCTTAAGACACCTCAAGGAGTTGAGGATATGAGACGGATCCCTTATGCATTAGCTGTTAGGAGCCTGATGTACGCCATGTTGTGTACTAGGCCTGACATCTATTTTGCAGTTGGGATGGTCAATAGGTATCAATCCAATCCGAGGACTTGAACACTGAGCGGCGGTTAAAACAATCCTTAAGTATCTTGGAGAACAAGGAAGGCGCATGCTTGTGTATGGGGTTAAGGATTTGATCCTTACAGGATACACGGATTCTGACTTTCAGACTGATAAAGATTCTCGAAAATCTACATCAGGGTTTGTATTCACTCTTAACGGAAGAGCTGTAGTATGGTGAAGCGTCAAGCGAGGATGCATCATTGATTCCACCATGGAGGCCGAATATGTAGCAGCTAAAGAGGTCGTTTGGTTAAGGAAATTCATGCTAAATTTGGAAGTTGTTCAAAATATGACTTTGCCCATCATGTTGTATTGCGATAATAGTGGTGCAGTGGCAAATTCGAGAGAACCCCGAAGTCACAAGGGGGGAAAGCACATAGAGCGGAAGTATCATCTCATCCGGGAGATCGTGCATAGAGGAGACGTGATTGTCATGAAGATAGCCTCAGAGCACAACGTTGCTGATCCTTTTACAAAGGCTCTCACGGCTAAAGTTTTTTAGAGTCACCTAGAAGGTATAGGTTTACAAGTCTTCGCCAACTAGGGCAAGTGGGAGTATTTTGTACAAAAGGGTTTAAATGCGCTAGTTTATTGTATTTACATTACTGTAATGTTTTAGTACTCCACAAGCTTTAGGTCAAGTGGGAGATTGTTGGGATTTATGCCCTAAACTTGTGTAATTTTGATCAATTAAATAAAGGGTTATTTGTTTTGATAGAATTACAGTCTTGCTTTATAAATCCAATAAACTAAGCTCCAAGGTTATAACATATATCTTGAACATCAGTGTAGTGGACACTATTTGGATTGTGTTCAAGAATATAACCTAAATGGTCTATGGTATATGAATAAGGTTGGAAACCTCATTCTAGAAACACCATGGATGCGGCCCATTTTGTAATTAGTACAAATGAGGTAATCCAACTCATTCATGTAGTTGAGATGCGAGTGGGGGCATCATGTATGAAAAGTTCATACAAGACCGGACCGCAAATTATTAGTCTAACCAGTGTAACACCATTACCAGGATAAGACTAGTAATTTATAGATGGTCATTAGTGACTCGACCTGAATCCTGAGCAAGTTAAGAACTCCTGCTTATAGGGGTTTGTCATTAGACTAGTATGGGTGAGAGTGGCTGTGAGTCGACTCAATAAGCCTACCTTCTCGTGTGATGAGAACCTCGTAGGTAGCTGGGAACTTAACTGTGCAAGATGGAATTCACTCATTCCTACACTAAGGAATTAGATAGGTTGTTCCCTTAAGAACTAACTCTAGGTCTTGAACAACGGGGCCCCACCCTCTATGAGGGTATGAGTCTAAGGTAGAATCTTAGACTTGTTGTTCATTAGAGGATCAATGGTGCTTAAGGAGCAAAGAGGTAATCACAGGGGTAAAACGGTAATTTGACCTAGCCGTGATTACGAACAACTTGTGAAGCGTCGACTCATGGGTAATGACTATATCAGTGGACACAATCTACAGTGAGGTGAGTGCAGCTACAAGTCTATAGTGGAGTGACTTGTAGTTAATGAATATTGATTAACTAGATTAAAGAGTTTGATCAGTTAATCTCACATGATTGGAGCTCATGCACTGTAGGTCCATTAGGTCCCTCCGTTGGCTCAACATGGTAATATTGAGGGTATAAAGTTAGGAATGAAATTGAAGTGTTCAATTTCATACATGAGGTGTTATATCAATTATAATTGATATAATTGATATAATATATAGTTTTAATGTGAATTAGATTCATATATAAACCATATACTAAAGAGAGAATAAAGGACGGCTAGGATGGTCATTTCCATCATATTTTCCTATATATATGGTTGCATGAGATGCAACTAGGTTAAGTGATTCCAAGCCTTTGTTGTGTTGTTGGAAAGGTTCCAAAACATAAACATCTCTCTCACAACATCTCATATCTCCTAAAGGGAACCCACATTCCTCCCTCACCGCAGTGGTCGTGTCTTATTCCGTTCATGGTTCGTGTTGTTGAGATCTTGATCGTGAGAGAGGAGGAGCACTTGAAGAAAGGTTCTTCAAAGGTAATATTTCTTGTTGTCCATTATGTTTACATATGCTTAATCTAGTCGTTTTTGTTCTTAAATAAAATCGTTGTAACTAAATCAAGAGCGCGCGATTCACAATCGCTTCCGCTGCGGGACTCGATTCCCTTCACCTCGCACATGCAATAAACTCCATAGTCTCCATATGAACCTACGACATACACGACATTAAGCAACTTTTTTATGTGTTTCCCTGATATTTCTAGGTCATTCTCATGCCAGATTTCTAAGGATTTTGACAACTTTGCTCTAATTCAAGTTTTATCTCTCGAGTCCACTTAAACCAGCAAATTAAGAGTTAAGAACGAGTTGCCAAAAATAAGAACAAAACATGCTTCAATCCATAGTAAGAAAGTCTTAACAAGCAAATCGAATCCTAACTACAACATTTAGCTACTCTAAATCACATGAAAATCAAGCTAAACATGTAGAAAACGTCTTAAAACGGTATTACAATCTGAAAGAAAATGAAATTAAACTTATGTGTCGATGCCGGTCCTTCGTCTCCGAGCTCCCGTCTTCGATCTCGAACCTCCACTGATGCTTTGGCTCCCAAAACGCTATTTTCTCTCTTCTTACAAAGTGTATTTCGAAAATAGGGTCAAAAGTCTACCAAATTCGGCTCCCTTTGTAAGAGAATGTAAGGACATATTTATAGTGTTCTTCGGTACAGCGTTGCAACGTTGTACCCTAACCGCGTGGTAAATATGGAAATAGCCGGCAGCGTTGCAACGCTGCTACCTTAACGCGCGCGCCTCCTATCGATCTGGCGTTGCAACGCTAAAAGGCAGCGTTGCAACGCCCTCGCCACGGTTCCACGTGCTTGATCCCTTATCGAGATAGCGTTACAACGCTAAAAGGCAGCGTTGCAACGCCACCTGCATATGCCTTCAACGCATCTACACAACACGCTCGGCGTTGCAACGATGGACAGCATTGCAATGCCATCACTTCGGGTCTTCTAGCTTGGGATGATCCTTTTACTTCCAATTGATTTTACTTTTAGCTCCAAAAAGCCTCGTTTCGATCCCGAGTGATCCAAAATATCTCCGATTGTCTTGTTTGTGCTCTTAACCTGAAATTGGGTAATTTAAACACGTAAAAGCTCTGAAATCATTACAAAACTAGCAATAATGAAGCCTAAGGATAACACATTTTATGTGTTATCACCAAGTTACTCAGAACATGCTTTCATTACAAGAGTTACCAAACAAAACATGTCGAGGTCCAACATTTCAAAGTTAAACGCAACAAGAAGAGAATCAAACTAGAGAAAAGAGTGCAACAGAGAGAAAATAAAATAAATAATGTTCTAACAAAAAAACGACCCTAACTAAGCCCTAACAAGTCTTCCATAGCCTCGCAGGGTCTGACTGATACTGGTCACCTAATGGTCTCGCCTTAATTGCAACCAAAGCACACAAAACGAGGGGTGAATATAAAATAGTTAGTAAGTAGCCCACTTCGTCCAAGGTAGAACAATACAAAAAGGGTCAAGCCTTAAACTTAGCTAAACACGACACACAACCTGTCCTTCAGGTTTCCACCTTCTGAAGGGAATTAAACTCCCACGCAGCGGAAGACTGGTGAAGTTGCGCAATTAAATTTCGTTAAAATGATTTAACACTTAAATCTAGGCTAAACATGCTTAAATGGAAAGGAAAAACAATATGTACTTACTGTTGGGATTTTTGTCCTAGTCTCGTGTTTCTAATATATTGTTTGAAATTAATAAGAGTTATTCATTTCATCACTTTGTGTCTCGAAATATTTATAAACTTTTCCAATAAACTAAGCTTCAGGGTCATTGAATTTATGAGAGAACTAGAACTTGAACGGTGTGTATTAGACACACAGGGAGGATCACGTTCGAGTTAATGATCCGAACGGTCTACAGTATATGGATAGAGTTGGAGACCTAATCCTGGATACACTGTGGATGCGGCCCGCCTTGTATTAGATACAAACGAGGTGATCTGACTCGTTCATGTGGTTGACATGCGAGTGGGGGCATCCTGTGCAATGAGATTGTACAAGGCCCGACCAGTGAATTATTAGACCCACCGATGTAACACCGTGACACAAGAAGGACTAATAACTTTGTAGATGACCATTAGTGACTCGACACGAATCCTCGAGCGTGTTACGGACTCTTGTCTGCGGGGTCCGTCATTTGACTAGTACGGGTGAGGGTGGTCACAGTTACTCGCTCAATATGCCTATCTTCTCAGGGACAGAACCAAGTAGGGAGTTGGGAACTTAACTACGCGAGATGGAATTCACTCGTTCCCACCTTTAGGGAAACTAGAGGGGTTGTTCCTTAAGTGTTGTCTCCACGGCTTGGACAACGGGCGACCACCTTCTCACCGCCCGAGAGAAGGGTGTTGTGTATGGTTGGACCATCACAATATGTTGTTCATTAGAGAGAGCAGCGGGGACTTAAGGAATAAGAGGTAGACACAGGAGTAAAACGGTAATTTGACCCGATCGTGTGTCTACGAACAACCCGTGAAGGGTCGACTCATGGGCATTGGTTATATCGGTGGACACGTAATATTCTCGTGACCGACGGGAGTGCAGCTCACGGGCTATAGTGGAGTGTTACCGTAGCTAATGAATGTTGATTTAACGGGTCAAAGAGTTTGTGAGTTAATCTCGGATCATTGGAGCCCGTCACTTTGTAGGTCCATTAGGTCCCTCGGTTGGCTCAATCTGGGTTAAAAGAAGGGTTAATGTTTTGGTATGAAATTGAAGTGTTCAATTTCTCTTTAAGGGCATTTATGTCATTTATATGAGATATAAATGATATAATATATAGTTTAATGTGAATGAGACTCATAATAAACTATAGGTTAGCTTAATTGTTAAATTAGGGCTAATTGGAGAATTTAATTGAGAGCAATTAAATTGGATGTGATTCAATTTAATTAATCCACAATTAATGCAAATGAGATTTGCAATATGAGATATGAGATATCTTATATGATGTGGTTATGCAAATGAGATTTGCATAACCTATGGTTGTGCTAAAGTGGTAATAATGTGGAGATTTTAACGCCATCATTCCACTATTTAAACCCTTTGAAAGAAGGGATTTGTGAACCATTCTCTCATTTTTTTCATTTTCATCAAAGAAGTGAAGAATTCTCTCTATTCTCTCTCAATTCTCCTCCCTCTCCAAAACTCCAAAAGTTCCCACAAACTTCCCTTTTCAAAAAGAGAACAACCGAGACTCCAAGTGGTGGTGTTCGAGTTCCGTTCGTGGGAAGAGTTCATTGAGATCGAGAAGCGCGAAGAGTTCGTGATTTGAGGAAGAAACTTTGAAGAAAGTCTTCAAAACGTAAGTACCTCTATTCTTACTGTTTTTCTACCTTTTCAGCATGTTTAGCCTAGATCTATAGTAGATCGTTTTTAACAAAATCGAATTGCGTATTGATACCACGACGATTCGATCGTCTTCCACTGCGCAGAGATTCTCATTCCCTTCAATTGGTATCAGAGCCAGGTTGATGGTTCTTCATTTATGCACTGTTTTTGTTAAAATTAGGTCGGTATTTATCTTAATTTCATGAGATGAATGTTGGTTTGAAAAATGGATGTTTTCGATTTTTGGCATTTTAGATTTATTTTCTGTTTGATGAGATCAAATGTAAAGGGCCCGTGTTTTTGGGCATTTTAGAAAATAAATCGAGTCTGTAAGTCCGGGTCGTTCGTGGCAAGAGTTGCTGTGAAGAAATCAGAGCGGAAACAGGCGGATTTCGATGAAAGAACAGCAAAGAATTTGATGTTCTGTCGATGGCGTTGAGACGCGCCTCTGGCGTCTCACGCCGTCTTCATGGACGGAGGCCTGCGTGAGCAGCGTTGCGTTGCTGGCGTAAGCGAAGCAACGCCGTGGCGTTGCGTTGAGAACTTCGGCGACGCTGGAGGCGACAGCGTTGCAACGCTGCACGCGTTGAGGAGCAGTTGCTGGAGGCAGATTCGCGAAAACGTGGGAGTTAATCGTAGTGGGGCAGTTTATTTTTGTAATTTTAATTATTTTATATTTTGTAAAATGTAATTTATTTATTTAATTAATTATTTTATTAAATAATGTTAATATAAGTGTTATATTAATATTATTTAATTAAATAATTGCCCCTACGTGCCAAAAACCAGTCCATTTTTTCTGTTTAATTATTTTATGCATGAGATGTATATTTTAATTAATTTCTATGTGCATATTGTATGCCATATAGATTTAAAATCCCACCTTAGGTTAAACATTTCATGCATCATATTTATATTATAAGAGTTATAATATATAGTATGCATGACAGGATTATATTATAAGAGTTATAATATAATGTTAGCATGATTTAATTTATTTAAATATAAGTGTTATATTTTTAAATTAAAAGCATGCTCATGCATTTAATTCATGTGATGAATGTATGTTATAATATAGTATTATTCATGTGATGAATGATCAAGCATTATAACATAGAAATGCATGCAACCTAAGTTAATTATAACAGTTTCCTAGTTGGTTTTCCTTCTTGGTTCACCCTTCGGTGGCTATTGTTTCGACGGATGCTTGGAAACTTAAAGATTGAGGGTGACACTCACAGAATTCGTTAAGTGTTAATGAATTCGACCGAACAACAATGGTAATCTGGACGCCTAATGGAATAAGAGTTATTTCAGGATTAGGTGCGATCGAGAAAGTCTCTCGTCCTAGAGGAGGAGTGTTCATTCACCCTTCGGTGGCGGTCATTCTAAACCTTTAGGGTATCATTGCAAAATTTTGAATGACCTAGGGATCATGAAACAATTTTTGCTAAAACTTGATTGGATTTTAAAAAAGTTTTTTGCGAGACTAATACAAAGTTTTTCTTATTTTTCAGCTAAAAATGTCTAGCGCAATAATAGCATTACTCTCGTCCCATAAGTTAGCACAATTTTGGTAACTGACGACATAAAGTTCGTGCTGTCTGAGGAGTGTCGTTCTAAACCTTCGGTGGCGGTCATTCTAAACCTTTAGGGTATCATTGCTACCTTAACACAATTTCGGTGGATCAAGGCCAATGAAAAGGCCAAGGTCTACATAATTGCCAGCATGTCTGATGTCTTGGCAAAGAAGCATGAGCTGATGGTTTCCGCTAAGGAGATCATGGAGTCATTGCAGGAAATGTTTGGACAACAGTCTTTTCAGGTCCGACATGACTCGCTCAAATACGTCTTCAACGCATGGATGAAAGGGGGGTCGTCTGTCCGTGAACATGTTCTAGACATGATGACCCACTTTAATCTGGTCGAGATGAACGGGGTTTCGATCGACGAGTCGAGCCGAGCCAGTCGATTTTATTTTGGAGACACTTAGAAGAGTTTCCTTGATTTCGTAGCAATCTTTGTTATGAACAAAATTAGCTACACTCTAACTACCCTCCTCAATGAGCTCTGAATTTTCGATCCTATGCATGGTGGTTAAGGAATGCGAGGCAAATGTTGCCTCTGAGTCTTATCATAGGGGTTCAACCTCTGAGACGAAACTTGTTGCTCCTTCACGCACGAAAGGGAAGAAGAGGATGAAGAGGGGTAAAAGCGACCGAGTTTGCGCCGCCACAAGGGCAAGAAGGTCAAGGACGTTGCAGAGAGAAAGGAAAGTGTTTCCCACCTGCAATGGGGCGGACACTTTGGAAGAGGAACCGTCCCAAATTCACAGTCGAGAGCAAGAATAAAGGTAAATGTGTTTTACTTGTGACAGAAACATGTTTAATGGAGAGTAGTGACTCTGTCGGAATATTGGATTCGGGCGCCACTAACCACGTTTGTTCTTCTTTTCAGGGGATTGATTCCTGGCAGCCGCTGCGAGAGGGTGAGGTGACTCTACGGGTTGGATCCGGGGAGCTTGTCTCTGTTGCAGCGATCGACACGGTGAAGCTACATTTTGGCGGGAAGTACTTATTGTTGGAGAATTTGTACATAGTTCCAGGGTTTACTAGAAACCTTGTTTCCATTTCCTGCTTAATTGAACATTGTATATCTGTTTCCTTTGAATCAAGTAAAGCGTTTATTTCTTTCAACGACAATCTTATTTGTTCAGCTTCACTCGAGCATAATCTGTATGTTTTGAAACCTAATTCTGTCAAAAGTGTTTTGAATACTTAATTGTTTAAAACTGCAAAAACACGAACTAAGAAAGAAAAAGTTTCTCCAAAAGAAAATGCGCATCTTTGGCATCTACGGTTAGGCCACATTAATCTCAATAGGATTGAGAAACTAGTGAAGAGTGGACTTCTAAACAAGCTGGAAGAAAACTCTTTGCCGGTGTGTGAGTCATGCCTTGAGGGAAACATGACCAAACGTCCTTTTAGTAGAAAAGGATATAGAGCCAAAGAGCCTCTTGAGTTAGTACATTCTGACCTCTGTGGTCCGATGAATGTTAAAGCTCGGGGCGGTTATGAGTATTTCGTGTCTTTCATAGACGATTACTCCAGATATGGGTATATTTACCTAATGCACAAGAAGTCTGAAACTCTTGAAAAGTTCCAGGAGTACAAGACTGAGGTTGAGAACCTCTTAGGTAAATCGCTTAAAACACTTCGATTGGATCGAGGTGGAGAGTACATGGACACTGAATTCCAGGACTATATGATGGAACACAGAATTACGTCCCAACTCTCGGTACCTGGTATGCCTGTGAGAATGGTGTATCGGAGAGGAGAAAGCAGAACCTTGTTGGACATGGTTCGGTCAATGATGAGCTATACTCGTCTCCCTGATTCTTTTTGGGGGTACGTAGTGGAGATTGCGGTTTATATTTTGAACAATGTTCCGTCGAAGAGTGTTTGTGAAACACATTTCGAGCTCTGGAGTAGACGTAAAGGCAGTTTACATCACTTTAGGATTTGGAGATGTCCGGCCCACGTGTTGGTGTCAAACCCGAAAAAGTTGGAACCCGTTCGAAATTGTGCCTATTCGTAGGTTACCCTAAAGAGACTAGAGGTGGTCTGTTTTACGATCCTAAGGAAAATAAGGTGCTTGTGTCGACAAACGTCACTTTCCTAGAGGAAGACCACGTCAGGGATCATTTACCAAGGAGTAAAATTGTGTTGAATGAAATGGACAGTACATCAGCAAGAGTTGCTGATGGGACTAGTACGTCAACAAGTGTTGTTGATCCTAGCACGTCTAGTCAAATCCGTTTCCAAGAGTTGGGAATGCCTCGACGTAGTGGGAGGACTGTGAGACAGCCAGATCGCTACATGGGTTTAGCTGAAACCTCAATTGTCGCTCCTGATGATGACTGTGAGGATCCATTGACCTATGATCAGGCAATGGTTGATGTTGACAAAGACTAGTGGATTAAAGCTATGGACCAGGAAATGGTGTCTATGTACTTCAATTCTGTATGGGAGCTTGTGGATTAACCGGATGGGGTAAAACCTATTGGTTGCAAATGGATCTACAAGCGTAAACGTGGCGTAGGTGGGAAGGTGCAAACCTTCAAAGTCCGACTAGTGGCAAAGGGTTTTACCCAGGTTGAAGGGGTTGACTATGAGGAGACCTTTTCACCTGTTGCCATGGTAAAGTCGATCAGGATCCTTCTGGCCATTGCCGCGTATGACTACGAGGTATGGCAGATGGACGTCAAGCTAGCCTTTCTGAATGGCAAACTGATGAGACCATTTACATGGACCAACCCAAAGGGTTCATTGCCCAAGGCCAAGAGCAAAGGGTTTGTCGGCTTCATAGGTCCATTTATGGACTGAAACAGGCTTCGAGGTCTTGGAATATAAGGTTTGATGAGGCGATCAAATCTTTTGGCTTTGATCAAAATGTTGACGAGCCTTGTGTCTACAAGAAAATCGTTGACAAAACTGTCTCATTTTTTGTGTTGTATGTGGACGATATTCTTCTCATTGGGAATGAGGTAGAATTTCTTACTGACGTTAAAAAGTGGCTAGCTTCGCAATTCCAAATGAAAGATTTGGGAGAAGCTCAGTATGTTCTAGGTATCCAGTTGTCCGGAACCAGAAGAACAAAACGCTAGCCTTGTCTCAAAGCGTCTTATATTGACAAGATGTTGTCTAGATATAAGATCGAGAACTCCAAGAAGGGCTTGTCGCCTTTCGGGCATGGGGTTCACTTGTCTAAGGATCGCTGTGTCCTAAGACTCCTCAAGATGTTTAGGATATGAGGACGAATTCCATATGCTTCAAATTTGTAGGGAGCCCGATGTATGCCATGTTGTGTACTAGGCCCGACATCACATTATGCAAGAGGAATTGTCGGTAGATATCGTCCAATCCGAGATTAGATCACTTTGGACGGTACCGTAAAGGCAATTCTCAAGTATCTTAGAGAACGAGGAACTACGACTTAGTGTATGGTAGCGGGGATTTGATCCTTCACGGGATACGGATTCTTATTTTCGGACCGATAAGGATTCTAGGAAATCCACTTCGGGTCACCTTCATTCGAATGGAGGAGGCGTAGTATGGCAAAGCATGAAGCGAGGATGCATCATCGATTCCACTATGGAAGCGGAGTATGTTGCGGCTTGTGAAGTCGCAAAGGAAGTTGTTTTGCTTAGGAAGTTCATGACAAATTTGGAAGTTGTTCCAAATATGAACTTGCCGATCACACGATTCTGTGATAATTGGTGGTGCGATAGCCAATTCACGTGAGCCTCGGAGCCATAAGAGAGGCAAACACATTGACCGCAAGTATCATCGATATGGGAGATTGTGCGCGCGAGACGTGGCAGTCACGCGAGATAGCGTCGAGCACAACGTAGCTTGATCCATTTACAAAGCCCCTCACGGCTAAAGTGTTTGAGGTCACCTAGAGAGTCCAGGTCTTCGAGAGCTTCGACTAGGGCAAGTGGGAGATGTGTAACGGGTATTCAATGCCCTAGTTTATTGTATTACTTCATTGTAATTTATGTACATTTCAAAAATGTATTTTCTCCACTAGCTTAGTCCAAGTGGAAGTTTGTTGGGATTTTTGTCCTAATCTCGTGTTTGAAATATATTGTTTGAAATTAATAAGAGTTATTCATTTCATCACTTTGTGTCTCGCATAATATTTATAAACTTTTCCAATAAACTAAGCTCCGGGGTCATTGAATTTATGAGAGAACTAGAACTTGAGCGGTGTGTAGTGGACACACAGAGGAGGATCACGTTCGAGTTAATGACCCGAACGGTCTCTGATGATATGGATAGGGTTGGAGACCTAATCTCGGATACTGCTTTGTGGATGCGGCCGCTTTGTATTAGATACAAGCGAGGTGATCGACTCGTTCATGTGGTTGACATGCGAGTGGGGGCATCTGTGCAATGAGTTTGTACAAGACCGGACCGTGAATTATTAGACCTAATCGATGTAACACCGTTGTGATGTAAGGACTAATAACCGTAGATGACCATTAGTGACTCGACACGATTACAGGCGTGTTACGGACTCCTCTCTCACGAAGTGCGTCCTTTGACTAATGCGGGTGAGGGTGGTCGAGTTACTCGCCCAATATGCCTATCTTCTCGGGCGTGGAGAACCAGTGGGAGGTCGGGAACTTAACTACGCGAGATGGAATTCACTCGTTCCCGCCTTTAGGAAACTAGAGGGTTGTTCCCTTAAGTCTTTGTCTCCGTGACTTGGACAACGGGCGCCCACCTTCTCACCGCCCGAGAATGGTGTTGTGTATGGTTGGACCATCACAATATGTTGTTCATTAGAGGAGCGGTGGGGACTTAAGGAACAAGAGATAGACACGAGGATAAAGCGATAATTTGACCCACCCGTGTCTCACGAACAACCTGTGAAGGGTCGACTCATGGGCATTGGTTATATCGGTGGACACGTAATATTCTCTTGAGCGACGAGAGTGCGGCTACGGGCTATAGTGGAGTGTTACCGTAGCTAATGAATGTTGATTAACCGAGTCAAAGAGTTTGACAGGTTAATCTCGGATCATTGGATCCCGTCACTGTAGGTCCATTAGGTCCCTCAGTTGGCTCAATCTGGGTTAAAAGAAGGGTTAATGTTTTGGTATGAAATTGAAGTGTTCAATTTCAGTTTAAGGGCATTTATGTCATTTATATGAGATATGAATGATATAATATATAGTTTAATGTGAATGAGATTCATAATAAACTATAGGTTAGCTTAATTGTTGAATTAGGGCTAATTGGAGAATTTAATTGAAAGCAATTAAATTGGATATGATTCAATTTAATTAATCCACAATTAATGCAAATGAGATTTACAATATGAGATATGAGATATCTTATATTATGTGGTTATGCAAATGAGATTTGCATAACCTATGGTTGTGGTAAAGTGGTAATAATGTGGAGATTTTAACTCCATCATTCCACTATTTAAACCGTTTGCAAGAATGGATTTGTGAACCATTCTCTCATTTTTTTGATTTTCATCAAAGAAGTGAAGAAGAATTCTCTCTATTCTCTCTCAATTTTCCTCCCTCTCAAAAACTCCAAAAGTTCACACAAACTTCCCTTTTCCAAAAAAGAACAACCGAGACTCCAAGTGGTGGTGTTCGAGTTCCGTTCGTGGGAAGAATTCGTTGAGATCGAGAAACACGAAGAGTTCGTGATTTGAGGAAGAAACTTTTAAGAAAGTCTTCAACAAGTAAGTACCTCTATTCTTACTGTTTTTCTTCCTTTTCAGCATGTTTAGCCTAGATCTATAGTAGATCGTTTTTAACAAAATCGAGTTGCATATTGATACCACGACGATTCGATCGTTTTCCGCTGCGCGGGGATTCTCATTCCCTTCACTTACTTGTTGAAGACCCTCTTCAAAATCCTTTTCAGATTCACGAACTCTTCGTGTGCTCCTCGATCTCTATGAACTCGAACTCTTCTCACGAACAAGAACACCATCAAAGGCTTCTCGGTTGTTCTTCTTTTGGAAGAAGGAAGTTGGTGGGAACTTTTGTTTTGGTGAAGAGAGGAGAAAAGTTAAGAGAATTTAGAGAGAACTTTCTCTTCTTTTTTGTGACAATCCAAAAAATGTGAGAATGAGCATGCAACCTTGAGATAGGTGGAGTTGAAATCTCCACCTATTTACCTTTTTACCACAACCATAGGTTATGCAAATCATATTTGCATAACCATATATTATAAGATATCTCATATCTCATATCACAAATCACATTTGCAATATTATGGATTTATTAAATTGAATCATATCCAATTTAATGTCTCTCAACATAATTTCTCCAATTAGCCCTAATTCAACAATTAGGCTAATCTATAGTTTATTATGAATCTCATTCACATTAAACTATATATTATATCATTCATATCTCATATAAATGACATAAATGCTCTTTTAATGAAATTGAACACTTCAATTCACACTAAAACATTAACCCTTCTTTTAACCCAGATTGAGCCAACCGAGGGACCTAATGGACCTACAGTGACGAGCTCCAATGATCTGAGATTAACCTATCAAATTCTTTGACCCGGTTAATCAACCTTCATTAGCTACTGTAACACTCCACTAAAACCCGTAGCTGCACTCCCGTCAGTGCAGAATATTACGTGTCCACTGATATAACCAATGCCCATGAGTCGACCCTTCACCAGTTGTTCGTAGACACTGCTGGGTCAAATCACCGTTTTACCCCTGTGTCTACTTCTTGCTCCTTAAGTCCCCACTGCTCCTCAATGAACAACAACGTTGTTATGGTCCGACCATACACAACAACTCTCTCGTGTCAGTGAGAGAGTGGGCGCCCGTTGTCCAAGCCCTAGAGACAACACTTAAGGGAACAACCCCTCTAGTTTCTCTAAAGGCGGGAACGAGTGAATTCCATCTCGCGTAGTTAAGTTCCCAGCTCCCTACTTGGTCCTGTCCCTGAGAAGATAGGCATATTGGGCGAGTAACTGTGACCACCGTCACCAGTACTAGTCAAAGGACAGACCCCCGCAGCAAGAGTCCGTAACACGCTCAGGATTTAGGTCGAGTCACTAATGGTCATCTACGAAGTCATTAGTCCTTATTGTCAACGGTGTTACATCAGTAGCTCTAATAATTCACGGTCTTGTACAATCTCATTGTACAGGATGCCCCCACTCGCATATCAACCACATGAACGAGTCAGATCATCTCGTTTGTATCTTAATACAAAGCGGGCCGCATCCACAGCGTATCCAGGATTAGGTCTCCAACCCTATCCATATATTGTAGACCGTTCGGGTCATTTACTAGAACATGATCCTCCCTGTGTGTCCACTACACACCGTTCAAGTTCTAGTTCTCTCATATATTCAATGACCCTGGAGCTTAGTTTATTGGTCAAAGTTGTATAAAATGCGAGACACAAAATAATGAAATGAATAACACTTTATTAATTTCAAATAGTATCTTTACAAACACGAGATTAGGACAAAAATCCCAACAAACTCCCACTTGGACTAAGCTCGTGGAGCAAATACATTTCTGAAATATACATAAATTATAATAAAGTAATACAATAAGCTAGGGCATTGAATACCTGTTTACATATCTCCCACTTGCCCTAGTCAGGAAGTAATCGAAGACCTAGACTCTCTAGGTGACCCTGAAACACCTTAGCCGTGAGGAGTTTTGTAGATGGATCAACTACGTTGTTCTCCGACGCTATCTGTGTGACTGTCACGTCTCCGCAGTGCACAATCTCCCGTATCAGATGATACTTTCGCTCAATGTGTTTGCCTCTCCTATGGCTCCGAGGCTCCCTGGAGTTGGCAACTGCACCACTGTTGTCACAAAACAGTGTGATCGGAAAGTTCATATTTGGAACAACTTCCAAATCTGTCATGAACTTCCTAAGCTAAACAGCTTCTTTTGCAGCTTCACAAGCCACAACGTACTCCGCTTCCATAGTGGAATCGGCGATGCATCCCTGCTTGATGCTTCGTCATACTACAGCTCCTCCATTCAGAATGAAGGATGACCCCGAAGTGGATTTCCTAGAATCGTTATCGGTCTGAAAGTCAGAATCTGTGTATCCTGTGAGGATCAAATCCCTACCGCCATACATTAAGCTGTAGTTCCTCGTTCTCCTAGGATACTTGAGGATTGCCTTTACGGCCGTCACGTGATCTAATCTCGAATTGGATTGATATCTACTGAATATCCCTACTGCATAACAGATGTCGTTCCTAGTACACAACATGGCATACATAAGGCTCCCTACAGCTGAAACATAGGGTATCTGTCTCATATCCTCAACCTCTTGAGGAGTCTTAGGACACTAATCCTTAGACAGGTGAACCCCATGCCTGAAAGGCAGCAAGCCCTTCTTGGAGTTCTGCATCTTAGATCTAGACAACATCTTATCAATATAATACGCTTGATACATGACTAGCGTTTTGTTCTTCCGGTTCTGGATTATCTGGATACCTAGAACATACTGAGTTTTTCCCAAATCTTTCATTTGGAATTGCGAAGCTAGCCAATTTTTAACGTCAGTAAGAAATCCTACCTCATTCCCAATGTATCATACACGTATAATATCAGAAATGCGACAGTTTTGTCGACGATTTTCTTGTAGACACAAGGCTCGTCAACATTCTGATCAAAGCCATAAGATTTGATTGCCTCATCAAACCTTATATTCCAAGACCTCGAGGCTTTTTTCAGTCGATAAATAGACCTATGAAGCCGGCAAACCTTTTGCTCTTGGCCTTGGGCAATGAACCCTTTGGGCTGGTCCATGTAGATGGTTTTGTCAAGGTTACCATTCAAAAAGGTGGTCTTGACATCCATCTGCCATATCTCGTAGTCATAATATGCGACAATGGCCAGAAGGATCCTAATCGACTTTACCATGGCAACAGGTGAAAAGGTTTCCTCATAGTCAAGCCCTTCGACCTAGGTAAAACCCTTTGCCACTAGTCGTGCTTTGAAGGTCTGCACCTTCCCATCTACGCCACGTTTACACTTGTAGATCCATTTACAACCTATAGGTTTTACCCCATCAAAGTTGATCCACAAGCTCCTGCATGCACTGAAGTACATCGACTCCATTTCCTGGTCCATAGCTTTAATCCATTCGTCCTTGTCAACATCAGCCATAGCTTGATCATAGGTCAATGGATCCTCGCAGTCATCATCAGGATTGACGACTTGAGTTTCAGCTAAACCCATGTAACGTTCAGGCTGTCTCACAGCTCTCCCACTACGTCGAGGCATTCCCAACTCTTGGGAATGAATTTGACTTGATGTGCTAGGATCAACAACACTTGTTAACGTACTAGCCCCATCAGCAACCCTTGCTGACGTACTGTACATTTCGTTTAACACAACTTTGCTCCTAGGCAAATGATCCCTGATGTGGTCTTCCCCAAGAAAAATGGCGTTTGTCAACACAAGCACCCTATTATCCTTAGGATCGTAAAATAGACCACCTCAGGTCTTTTTTGGGTAACCTACGAATAGGCACAATTTTGAATGGGGTTCCAGCTTCTTCGGGTTTGACACCAACATATGGGTCGGGCAACCCCAAATTCTGAAATGGTGTAAACTACCTTTACGACCATTCTAGAGTTCGAAAGGTGTTTCACAAACTCTCTTCAACGGAACATTGTTCAAAATGTAAACCGCAGTCTCCACTCCGTAACCCCAAAAGGAATCAGGGAGACGAGCATAGCTCATCATCGACCAATCCATGTCCAACAGGGTTCTGTTTCTCCTCTCCGATACACCATTCTGCTGTGGCATACCAGGTGCTGATAGTTGGGACGTAATTTCGTGTTCTATCATATAGTCCTGGAATTCAGTGTCCATATACTCTCCACCTCGATCCGATCGAACTGTTTTTATGGTTTTACCTAATAGGTTCTCAACCTCTGTCTTGTACTCCTTGAACTTTTAAAGAGTTTCAGACTTCCTATGCATTAGGTAAATATACCCATACCCGCTTTGTATTAGATACAGACGAGGTGATCTGACTCGTTCATGTGGTTGACATGCGAGTGGGAGCATCCTGTGCAATGAGATTGTACAAGACCGGACCGTGAATTATTAGACCTACCGATGTAACACGGGTTGACAATAAGGACTAATAACTTAGATGACCATTAGTGACTCGACACGAATCACGAGCGTGTTACGGACTCCACATCTCACGAAGTCCGTCCTTTGACTAGTATTGGTGACGGTGGTCACGATTTACTCGCCCAATATGCCTATCTTCTCGGGGGACAGGACCAAGTAGGGAGCTGGAACTTAACTACGCGAGATGGAATTCACTGCGTTCCCGCCTTTAGGTAAACTAGAGGGTTGTTCCTTAAGTGTTGTCTCCGTGGCTTGGACAACGCGCGCCCACCTTCTCACTGGCCCGAGAAGGGTGTTGTGTATGGTTAGACCATCACAATATGTTGTTCATTAGAGGAGCAGTGGGAACCTAAGGAACAAGAGGTAGACACAGGGGTAAAACGGTAATTTTACCCAACCGTGTCTACGAACAACCGTGAAGGGTCGACTCATGGGCATTGGTTATATCGGTGGACACGTAATATTCTCGTGACCGACGGGAGTGCAGCTACGGGCTATAGTGGAGTGTTACCGTAGCTAATGAATGTTGGTTAACCGGTCAAAGAGTTTGTGAGTTAATCTCGGATCATTGGAGCCCGCCACCGTAGGTCCATTAGGTCCCTCGGTTGGCTCAATCTGGGTTAAAAGAAGGGTTAATATTTTGGTATGAAATTGAAGTGTTCAATTTCACTTTAAGGGCATTTATGTCATTTATATGAGATATGAATGATATAATATATAGTTTAATGTGAATGAGATTCATAATAAACTATAGGTTAGCCTAATTGTTGAATTAGGGCTAATTGGAGAAGTTAATTGAGAGAAATTAAATTGGATGTGATTCAATTTAATTAATCCACAATTATTGCAAATGAGATTTGCAATATGAGATATGAGATATCTTATATTATGTGGTTATGCAAATGAGATTTGCATAACCTATGGTTGTGGTAAAGTGGTAATAATGTGGATATTTTAGCTCCATGATTATTCCACTATATAATCCCTTCTTGCAAGAAGGAATTCAAGCTAACTCTCTCATTTTTGGAATTTCAACCAAAAGAAGAGAATTCTCTCTCAAGCAATTCTCTTAACTCTCCTCCCTCTCCAAAACTAAGATCCCACCATCTTCCTTCTTTCCAAAAGAAGAACAACCGAGTTTCCAAGTGGTTGTGACCGGATCTTGTTCATGAGTTCAAGTTTTCGTTGAGATTAAGAAGCACGAAGAGTTCGTGACCAAGGAAGGAAGTTGAAGAAAAGTCTACAACAAGTAAGTACGTTCTTCTCACTCTTTTTCTTCCTTACCTTGCATGTTTAGCCTAGGTCCAATTGTTAGATCGGTTTTAACAAATCCGAGTTGCATAATGATACCACGACGATTCGATCGTCTTCCGCTGCGCGGGGATTTTCATTCCCTTCAATTGGCATCAGAGCCAAGTTGATGGTTCTTCATTTATGCATGTTTTTGTTAAAATTAGGTGTGTAAATTGCCTAATTTTCATGAGATGAATGTTTGGTTGCATAATGGATGTTTTCGGTTTTTGGCACTAGTTTAGATTTACAATTTATGTTGATCAGATCAATGTAAGGGCCCGTTATTTTTGGGCATTTTGTTGTAAATCGAGTCTGTAAGTCTGGGTCGTTCGTGGCAAGAGTTGCTGTGAAGAATTCGGAGCGAAAACAGGTAGAAATCGGTGGAAGAACAACAAAGAGTTTGTTGTTCTGTCGATGGCGTTGAGACGCTGCCTCACGGCGTCTCAACGTTGTCCTTGCAGACGGAGGCCTGCGCAGTGAGTCAGCGCTGTTAACGCATTGGCGTTGAGAACGCAGCTGACTCGGAGACGAGGCATGCGGCGTAACGCCGCACGCGCTGAGGAGCGATTCTTTGGAGGCGGTTTCGCGAGACGTGGGCGTGAATTTGGAAAAGTGGGCGGTTATTTCTATTTTTTAATTAATTTATAATTTTTAAATTTTATTTTATTTATATATTTAATTATTTTATTAAATAATATTAATATAAATGTTATATTAATGTTATTTAATTAAATAATTGCCCCTAGGTGCCAAAAATCGGTCCATTTTTGCTGTTAAATTATTTTATGCATGAGATGTATATTTTAATTAATTTCTATGTGCATTTTGTATGTCATATAGATTTAAAATCCCACCTTAGGTTAAACATTTCATGCATCATATTTATATTATAAGAGTTATAATATATAGTATGCATGATAGGATTATATTATAAGAGTTATAATATAATGTATGCATGTTTTAATTTATTTAAATATAAGTATTATATTTTTTAAATTAAAAGCATGCTCATGCATTAAATTCATGTGATGAATGTATGTTATAGTATAGTATTATTTATGTGATGGATGATCAAGCATATAACATAGAAATGCATGCAACCTAAGTTAATTATTAGTTTTAAAGAGTTTAGAACTTGAATAATTAGACTTAGGTTTTCTAATTTTCTAATAAGATTAGAAATTAGGAAATCAAATATAACCTTTGAATGGAGACTGATAAGTAACTCTATCTAAGGAAGGTTTTGTCTAAGGCTGGGGTATTTAAGTTGATGCTTGCGGAATACCCCTACCTGGAAACCGACCTGGGAGTGAATTCGGTCTGGAGATTCTTAGGTTATATTCTCGTGAGTGCCGTTAATTAAGAGTTAATTAATTTACTCACATGGACCTAAGTTATAATGTGATTATAGAGTAAGGTTAATACCATATAAGAGTTATATTGGTAGACTTAGGTAAATTGTAGTCGATTTATCTAGGTCAATCCCTATTAAAATTAAAGTGCTGAGTGAGAGGAAATATAGTGTATGAGATACATTTGAATTTCCAACCACAAATCTCCGTTAAGTCCGCACCGTGGGATCTATACTCGGCCTCGTGGCATAAATGGGAGCGTCCCCCTTCGGGTGGCATTTGTATAGGTCAATATCATCGTGGATGGAGAGAGTACTTATAGTGAGTGGGAGCGGGACTTGTGAAAACGAGACCCACGGTCTCTTCTTTCGATTCACACCGTGAGACGCCTATGATCTGCCTGCTAGTTTGGCCTGGACTAGACATTCCCTTCGGAGGGCTTGATCATGGGAGTCGGAACACCGTGAATTCCCGAAAGGGATACAGTTTCCTGGTTGGTTTTCCTTCTTGGTTCACCCTTTGGTGGCTATTGTTTGGACGGATACTTGGAAACTTAAAGATTGAGGGTGACACTCACAGAATTCGTTAAGTGTTAATGAATTCGATCGAACAATGGTAATTGGACGCCTAATGGGATAAGAGTTATTATGGGATTAGGGTCTGATCGAGAAACTCTCGTTCTAGAGGAGGAGTGTTCTGTTCACCCTTCGGTGGCTGTCATTCTAAACCTTTAGGGTATCATTGCAAAATTTTGAATGACCTAGGGATCATGAAACATTTTTTGCTAAAACTTGATTCGATTTCAAAAAGTTTTTTGCGAGACTAATACAAAGTTTTTCTTATTTTTCAGCTAAAAATGTCTAGCGCTAAAATAGCTTTACTCGCATCCGATAAGTTAGTGGGAGATAATTACCAGAGTTGGAAAAACAACATTAACACAATTTTGGTAACTGACGACATAAAGTTCGTGTTGTCTGAGGAGTGTCCTCAGATGCCAGGCTCGACCGCGTCGCGAAGTGTTTGCGATGCGTACGATCGGTGGATCAGGGCCAATGAAAAGGCCAAGGTCTACATAATTGCCAGCATGTCTGATGTCTTGGCAAAGAAGCATGAGCTGATGGTTTCCACCAAGGAGATCATGGAGTCCTTGCAGGAAATGTTTGGACAACAGTCCTTTCAGGTCTAGCATGGCTCGCTCAAATACGTCTTCAACGCACAGATGAAAGAGGGGTCGTCTGTCCGTGAACATGTTCTAGACATGATGACCCACTTTAATATGACCGAGATGAACAGGGCGTCGATCGACGAGTCGAGCCAGGTCAGTTTTATTTTGGAGACTCTTCCGAAGAGTTTCCTTCAGTTTCGTAGCAATGCTGTTATGAACAAAATTAGCTACACTCTGACTACCCTCCTCAATGAGCTACAGAATTTCCAATCCTTGAACACGGGCCAAGGAATGCGAGGCAAATGTTGCCTCTGTGTCTTATCACAGTGGTTCTACCTCTGGGACGAAACATGTTGCTCCTTCACGCCCGAAAGGGAAGAAGAGGATGAAGAGGGGTAAAACTGACCGTGCTGCCGCCACAAGGGCAAGAAGGTCAAGGACGTTGCAGAGAAAGGAAAGGGTTTCACCGCAATGGGGCGGACTTTGGAAGAGGAATTGTCCCAAATTCCTGGCCGAGAGGAAGAATCAAGGTAAATGTGATTTACTTGTGACTGAAACATGTTTAGTGGAGAGTAGTGACTCTGCCTGGATATTGGATTCAGGCGCCACTAACCACGTTTGTTCTTCTTTTTCGTGGATTGATTCTGGGCAATTTGCAAGAGGGTGAGGTGACTCTACGGGTTGGATCCGGGAGCTTGTCTCGCACAAATGATCGACGCAGTGAAGCTACACTTTGGCGGGAATTACTTATTGTTGGACAATTTGTACATACTTCCAGGGTTTACTAGAAACCTTGTTTTCATTTCCTGCTTAATTGAACATTGTATTTCTGTTTCTTTTGAGTTGAATAAAACGTTTATTTCTTTCAAAGGGAATGTTATTTGTTCAGCTTCACTCGAACATAATCTGTATGTTTTGAAACCTAATTCGGTCAAAAGTGTTTTGAATACTGAATTGTTTAAAACTGCAGAAACACGAACTAAGAAAGAAAAAGTTTCTCCGAAAGAAAATGCCCATCTTTGGCATCTACGGTTAGGCCACATTAATCTCAATAGGATTGAGAAACTAGTGAAGTGTGGACTTCTAAACGAGTTGGAAAAAAACTCTTTGCAAATGCGTGAGTCATGCCTTGAGGGCAAAATAACCAAACATCCTTTTAGATGAAAAGGATATAGAACCAAAGAGCCTCTTGAGTTAGTACATTCTGACCTCTATGGTCCGATGAATGTTAAAGCTCGGGGCGGTTATGAGTATTTTGTGTCTTTCATAAACGATTACTCCAGATATGGGTATATTTACCTAATGCACAGGAAGTCTGAAACTCTTGAAAAGTTCAAAGAGTACAAGACTGAGGTTGAGAACCTCTTAGGTAAATCACTTAAAACACTTCGACGGATCGAGGTGGAGAGTACATGGACACTGAATTCCAGGACTATATGATAGAACACGGAATTACGTCCCAACTCTCAGCGCCTGGTATGCCACAGCAGAATGGTGTATCGGAGAAGAGAAACAGAACCTTGTTGGAGATGGTTCGGTCGATGATGAGCTATGCTCGTCTCCCTGATTCTTTTTGGGGTACGCAGTGGAGACTGCGGTCTATATTTTGAACAATGTTCCGTCGAAAAGTGTTTGTGAAACACCTTTCGAGCTCTGGAGTGGACGTAAAGGCAGTTTACATCACTTCAGGATTTGGGAATGCCCGGCCCACGTGTTGGTGTCAAACCCGAAAAAGTTGGAACCCCGTTCGAAATTGTGCCTATTCGTAGGTTACCCTAAAGAGACTAGGGGTGGTCTGTTTTTCATCCTAAGGAAAATAGGGTGCTTGTGTCGACAAACGTCACTTTCCTAGAGGAAGACCACGTCAGGGATCATTTACCAAGGAGTAAAATTGTGTTGAATGAAATGGAAAGTACATCAGCAAGAGTTGCTGATGGGGCTAGTACGTCAACAAGTGTTGTTGATCCTAGCATGTCTAGTCAAATCCGTTCCCAAGATTTGGGAATGCCTCGACGTAGTGGGAGGACTCTGAGACAGTCTGATCGCTACATGGGTTTAGCTGAAACCTCAGTTGTCACTCATGATGATGACTGTGAGGATCCATTGACCTATGAACAGGCAATGGTTGATGTTGATAAAGACGAGTGGATTAAAGCTATGGACCAGGAAATGGAGTCAATGTACTTCAATTCTGTATGGGAGCTTGTGGATCAACCGGATGGGGTAAAACCTGTTGGTTGCAAATGGATCTACAAGCGTAAATGTGGCGTAGATGGGAAGGTGCAGACCTTCAAAGCCCGACTTGTGGCAAAGGGTTTTACCCAGGTTGAAGGGGTTGACTATGAGGAGACCTTTTCACCTGTTGCCATGGTAAAGTCGATCAGGATCCTTCTAGCCATTGGCGCGTATTATGACTACGAGGTATGGCAGATGGACGTCAAGACAGCCTTTCTGAATGGCAAACTTGATGAGAACATCTACATAGACCAGCCCAAAGGGTTCATTGCCCAAGGCCAAGACCAAAAGGTTTGTCGGCTTCATAGGTCCATTTATGGGCTGAAACAAGCTTCGAGGTCTTGGAATATAAGGTTTGATGAGGCGATCAAATCTTATGGCTTTGATCAAAATGTCGACGAGCCTTGTGTCTACAAGAAAATCGTTGACAAAACTGTCACATTTTTGGTGTTATATGTGGACGATATTCTCCTCATTGGGAATGAGATAGAATTTCTTACTAACGTTAAGAAGTGGCTAGCTTCGCAATTCCAAATAAAAGATTTGGGAGAAGCTCAGTATGTTCTAGGTATCCAGATAGTCTAGAACCGGAAGAACAGAACGCTAGCCTCTTCTCAGACGTCTTATATTGACGAGATGTTGTCTAGATATAAGATGCAGAACTCCAAGAAGGGCTTGCTGCCTTTCAGGCATGGGGTTCACTTGTCTAAGGATCGGTGTCCTAAGACTCCTCAAGATGTTGAGGATATGAGACTGATTCCATATGCTTCAAATTGTAGGGAGCCCGATGCATGCCATGTTGTGTACTAGGCCCGACATCCGTTATGCAAGAGGAATTGTCGGTGAGATATCACCCAATCAAGGATTAGATCACCGACGGTAGTAAAGGCAATCCTCAAGTATCTTAGGAGAACGAGGAACTACAGCTTAGTGTATGGTAGTGGGGATTTGATCCTTACGGGATACAAGAAAATCCACTTCGGGGTCAGCCTTCATTCTGAATGGAGGAGTCGTAGTATGGCGAAGCATCAGCGAGGATGCATCGATTCCACTATGGAAGCAGAGTATGTTACGGCTTGTGAAGCCGCAAAGGAAGTCGTTTGGCTTAGGAAGTTCATGATGATTTGGAAGTTGTTCCAAATATGAACTTGTCGATCACATCGCTCGTGATAACTTGTGGTGCGAGAGCCAACTCACGTGAGCCTCGTGAGCCATAAGAGAGGCAAACATATTGAGCGCAAGTATCATCCGACACGGGAGATTGTGCACCGCGAGACGTGACGGCCACGCAGATAGCGTCGGAGTACAACGTAGCTGATCCATTTACAAAGCCCCTCACGGCTAAGGTGTTTGAGGGTCACGTAGAGAGTCTAGATCTTCGAGAGCTTCCTGACTAGGGTAAGTGGGAGATGTGGAAACGGGTATTCAATGCCCTAGTTTATTGTATTACTTCATTGTAATTTATGTACATTTCAGAAATGTATTTCCTCCACTAGCTTAGTCCAAGTGGGAGTTTGTTGTGATTTTTGTCCTAATCTTGTGTTTGTAACATATTGTTTGAAATTAATAAGAGTTATTCATTTCATCACTTTGTATCTCGCAATATTTATAAACTTTTCTAATAAACTAAGCTCCAGGGTCATTGATTTTATGAGAGAACTAGAACTTGAACGGTGTGTAGTGGACACGCAGGAAGGATCACGTTCGAGTTAATGACCCGAACGGTCTACAGTAAATGAATAGGGTTGGAGACCTAATCCTGGATACACTGTGGATGCGACCTGCTTTGTATTAGATACAGACGAGGTGATCTGACTCGTTCATGTGGTTGACATGCGAGTGGGGGTATCCTGTGCAATGAGATTGTACAAGACCGGACCGTGAATTATTAGGCCTAGTGATGTAACACCGTTGACAGTAAGGACTAATAACTTCGTAGATGACCATTAGTGACTCGACACGAATCTCGAGCGTGTTACACGGACTCGTCATCTGCGGTCTCATCCTTTGACTAGTACGGGTGAGGGTGGTCACGATTACTCGCCCAATATGCCTATCTTCTTAGGGACAGGACCAAGTAGGGAGCTGGGAACTTAACTACGCGAGATGGAATTCACTCGTTCCTGCCTTTTGGGAAACTAGAGGGGTTGTTCCCTTAAGTGTTGTCTCCAGGGCTTGGACAACGGGCGCCCACCTTCTCATTGGCCCGAGAAGGGTGTTGTGTATGGTTGGACCATCACAATATGTTGTTCATTAGAGGAGCAGTGGGGACTTAAGGAACAAGAGGTAGACACGAGGATAAAGCGGTAAATTGACCCGGTAGTGTCTCACGAACAACCCGTGAAGGGTCGACTCATGGGCATTGGTTATATCGGTGGACACGTAATATTCTCGTGACCGACGGGAGTGTGCTACTACGGGCTATAGTGGAGTGTTACCGTAGCTAATGAATGTTGGCTAACCGGGTCAAAGAGTTTGACAGGTTAATCTCGGATCATTAGAGATCGCCACTGTAGGTCCATTAGGTCCCTCGGTTGGCTCAATCTGGGTTAAAAGAAGGGTTAATATTTTGGTATGAAATTGAAGTGTTCAATTTCACTTTAAGGGCATTTATGTCATTTATATGAGATATGAATGATATAATATATAGTTTAATGTGAATGAGATTCATAATAAGAGTTCGTGAGTTCAAGTTTTCGTTGAGATTGAGAAGCACGAAGAGTTCGTGACCAAGGAAGGAAGTTGAAGAACAGTCTACAACAAGTAAGTATGTTCTTCTCACTGTTTTTCTTCCTTACCTTGCATGTTTAGCCTAGGTCTAAGTGTTAGATCGGTTTTAACAAATCCGAGTTGCATAATGATACCACGACGATTCGATCGTCTTCCGCTGCGCGGGGATTTTCATTCCCTTCACATGCGCAGCGTTGAGACACCGATGAATAGCGTCTCAACGCAGTCGACAGAACAGCAAGCACCTCTTGCTGTTCTTCGTTGATTCTTGCCCGTTTTCGCTCCGATTTCTTTACAGCAACTCTTGCCACGAACGACTCGGACTTACAGATTCGATTTACAACAAAATGCCCAAAAACAACGGGCACTTACATTGATCACATCAACATAAAAATTGTAAATCTATACTAAAGTGCCAAAACCGAAACATCCATCATGCAAACCAACAATTTATCACATAAATTAAGGCTATACCCATCAAATTTCAACGAAAAACAGTGCACAAACTTCGAACCAACGTATGGTTCTTATATCAATTGAAGGGAATTAAACTCCCACGCAGCGGAAGACGATTGAATCGTCATGGTGAAGTTGCGCAATTGAATTTCGTTACAATGATTTAACACTTAAATCTAGGATAAACATGCTTAAATGGAAAGGAACATCAGTATGTACTTACTTGTTGAAGACCCTTTTCAAAATCCTTTCCAGATTCACGAACTCTTCGTGTGCTCCTCGATCTCTATGAACTCGAACTCTTCTCACGAACAAGAACAACACCAAAGGCTTCTCGGTTGTTCTTCTTTTGGAAGATGGAAGTTGGTGGGAACTTTTGTTTTGGTGAAGAGAGGAGAAAAGTTGAGAGAATTGAGAGAGAACTTTCTCTTCTTTTTGGTGAGAATCCAAAAAATGAGAGAATGAACATGCAACCCTTCTTGCAAGAAGGGTTTATATAATGGAGATAGGTGGAGTTGAAATCTTCACCTATTTACCATTTTACCACAACCATAGGTTATGCAAATCATATTTGCATAACCATATATTATAAGATGTCTCATATCTCATATCACAAATCACATTTGCAATATTGTGGATTTATTAAATTGAATCACATCCAATTTAATGTCTCTCAACATAATTTCTCCAATTAGCCCTAATTCAACAATTAGGCTAATCTATAGTTTATTATGAATCTCATTCACATTAAACTATATATTATATCATTCATATCTCATATAAATGACATAAATGCCCTTTTAATGAAATTGAACACTTCAATTCACACCAAAACATTAACTCTTCTTTTAACCCAGATTGAGCCAACCGAGGGACCTAATGGACCTACAGTGACGAGCTCCAATGATCCGAGATTAACCTATCAAACTCTTTGACCCGGTTAATCAACCTTCATTAGCTACGGTAACAATACACTAAAGCCCGTAGCTGCACTCCCGTCAGTGCAGAATATTACATGTCCACTAATATAACCAATGCCCATGAGTCGCCCTTCACAGGTTGTTCGTAGACACTACTGGGTCAAATCACCATTTTACCCCTGTGTCTACTTCTTGCTCCTTAAGTCCCCACTGCTCCTCTAATGAACAACAACGTTGTTATGGTCCGACCATACACAAAAACTCTCTCGTGTTAGTGAGAGAGTGGGTGCCCGTTGTCCAAGCCCTAGAGACAACACTTAAGGGAACAACCCCTATAGTTTCCCTAAAGGCGGGAACGAGTGAATTCCATCTCGCGTAGTTAAGTTCCCAGCTCCCTACTTGGTCCTGTCCCTGAGAAGATAGGCATATTGGGTGAGTAACTGTGACCACCCTCACCCGTACTAGTCAAAGTACAGACCCCCGCAGACAGAAGTCCGTAACACGCTTAGGATTAAGGCCGAGTCACTAATGGTCATCTACGAAGTTATTAGTCCTTACTTTCAACGGTGTTATATTAGTAGGTCTAATAATTCACGGTCCGGTCTTGTACAATCTCATTGTACAGGATGCCCCCACTCGCATGTTAACCACATGAATGAGTCAGATCATCTCGTTTGTATCTTAATACAAAGCGGGTCGCATCCACAACGTATCCAAGATTAGGTCTCCAACCCTATCGATGTACTGTAGACCGTTCGGGTCATTTACTCGAACGTGATCCTCCCTGTGTGTCCACTACACACCGTTCAAGTTCTAGTTCTCTCATATATTCAATGACCCTGGAGCTTAGTTTATTGGTCAAAGTTGTATAAAATGTGAGACACAAAATAATGAAATGAATAACACTTTATTAATTTCAAATAGTATATTTACAAACACGAGATTATGACAAAAATCCCAACACCTTCTCCTCAACCCTAATCTTGCTCAGATTCTAACCCTGCTCTACCCTTGGCTTATGGACTAAGTTGGCGTCAATTGCGATGCTCCCACCCACAAGCTCACAACCACGAACTCGTTCCCAGACCTTAACCAGGGTGAAGAAACGTATCCAACCCCTCTACAACTTTGGGAATCATCCCCTAAGCCTCGAACCAGGATGAGGAACGTATCCACTATCCTCTGTACTCTGGGAACCACTCCCCGAGCCACTCTACTAGATGGAGGACGAACCCCACATCCCATGTCAATCTTCCCAACCTAGAGTCTCAGCCTGCTAAGGGTTACATAGAGACCACGAGTCTACACTAGGACTGGTTGTGTTAGCTACGATCCTAAGGTTACACAACACTTTCCTAGGTTACCACAGAACTAAGCAGAGACTTGCCTAATTACATCAAACACAGAACTAACAGGTCTCATATACATCATGCTCGGTATCTCATCACAAGTTTTACATCAAACATAGACATGCAAGCTCGAATTCAGGCACGTAAGAGAAAGCAAGCAACCATAGATGCTAGCACATGATCCAAAATAGTCAACTACTAACTTCTTAATTATCTAGCCTGCATGCAATTTCACCCATGATCCCTACACTTAAGGGTGAGATAGTCCAAATGACAACTTACTTTGGTAGTTAGGATGTTGCAACTAGATAGTCATTCCTAAAGTGGGTGAAGAGTGCATCGAGTGAAAATTGATCCTAGTCACAAACCTCCTAGCACTAATCCTCTTGTCAACACTGCAACCCTGAACAACCACAACACACAAACCAGTTACCTATGCCCTAAGTTTGTACTTTGTTGAGCCCGACAATATAATCATGAGGTTCCAAGGGCTTTGAGCTTATCGAGATAAGGCCGAAGAGCTTGCAAAACCTCCAGGAAGGTCTTTCTATATCGGACAACTTGGTGTCTTCGCTCACAGCCTCCCAAAAATTAATTCACAACCTGCCCAAAGAGAAAACAAACGAACGATCAGCTAGAAGAGAGAGCGACAGAGAGAGAGGGAAAATAGAAGAGAGAGAGACGGTTGAGAGAGAGAGGGGTCGGTTGAAAGAGGAAGAAATCGGGAGAGAGGGAGAGAGAGGGAGAAATCAGGAGAGAAGGGTCGGTTGAGAGAGGGAGAAAAAGCTTCGGGAATGCGTGATTGGGAGAGGGATCCAACGAGGGAAGAATAAAATGAGCGAATGGCGTCATCGGCCGAACGACCGGCAATGCGATGCTTTCAACGACGACACGTGCACGCGGCTAGCGCCTCCCGATTCCTTTTTTTTTTTTTTCCTTTTTTTTGAATAAAACTAAACTATTGGGCCTTACACTGGGTCTTGAGCAGAATCCCCATCTTCCTCCGATCCATTGTTCATGCATTTATTCTATACATTTGTTTTCCATACTTGAACTCCTGACACGTCTGGATGGTTCATAAAAAATCGAACATCTCGATCATTACTTATATATATTGGTGGTGAGGGATATTCCGTATTGAATTTAACCCTCATTTCTACTTCATACTAAGACCTATAAATTGATGTAACATTGTAAACATCGAACCTAAATTCTTCAAACGTAATCGTTATCGGCACCACGATACCGGTCATTTGCCCTCTGGTACAAGTCCATGAGTCCTCTTCCAATTACCTCCATAATGAATGAAAATACAATTGTTCTCCATGTTTGATAGTAACAATTCAAAGTGAAAATAATTTCAATTACGTGTGATTGAAGAACGATCTTAGTTCGAAAAATCTTTTACTTTTGGCTTCCGACTGCACTTTAACGACCGTGAAATTTAATGTTCGCAATCGGCATTAGGTAGGTCGATTATATGATAATTAATTCGATGGTCATTTCAGTGGTCAATCAAAACCAGACTTCTCCCATTGGATGGGTGTAAAATTTAAAACAGTTGTGCATTTAGGCTACTATTAACGTGATTATACACTCAATCCATTTTAGATATGTCGTCATGTGTGTTCTGTACAAGAGTGAAATAAATAAATAACCAAGATCGATAGTATGCATGATCATACAAAATGTTATTAATTATAATGGAGAAAATAAGAACTAAAATAGATAAAGAAATAAAAAGATAAAGGAACGAGAGTTTCTCTAGAGCGAGAATCTACGAACTAGAAAACTAGAGTGATAGTTCTGGCGGTTGTTTGTTATTACCTTTATCCAAATGAGAGCGATAGTATTTATGCACAGGTTTATTGAAGCATCTAGAGCGAGTTTTCGGTCGCTCTGATTCATCGTCGAGTCACGGGATTAAGGTACAGGATGCGAAGAACCAATGAGTCTAGTTAGTTAGTTTACAATAGACATGTGCAAAAAGAATGTAAAAATGCTCAACTTCAAAAGAACAACAACATGACATTCATAGCCTCTAAAACAGACATCAATCCAACCAGATCATGGCATTTAAAATAGATCTTTCAAACAGATCACAACATTTATATAGAACATTTCATGGCATTCAAAAGGGACTTTTCAGTCCAAACATGACATTTAAATCGGACTTTTCAAACCGAACATAGCATTTTTCAAACAAGTCCTTTAATTCTAAATTTTAGAATTTGGTGTTGGTTCCCTTACTTTAGCTTGGTTCCAAAGTCAAAATCCTCTTTTCTTTCACTAAATTCCTTGGTGTTTGTTCTTCTTGAACCTACTCAATAATAAACTTCAATTCAAACCCAATAATTCCTTAAATTCAAGATCTTAGAGATCTTTAACAATTTCTCCGAAATTACCTTGACTTTAAATTCCATTGGTGATTCGAGCTCAAATATTTTCCTTAATATTGCAATCTCATGTGTTTCAAAGCCCCTGATTTAACTCCGGTATCGCTAAAATCCACAACAGAAGCTTAAACAGACTCGAGAGATCGAAGTTGGTGGAATCGGGCGAGCTCCGGCGAACGCCAGCGCGTGGCGGCCGGCGGCGACATGTGGTGGCGGCGCGGCGAATGTCTTAGAGCGTGGAGGTCAGATCTGAGAAGCTCGTCGGTCGATCTACTCGAAACCGGTCGTGGCTTGTCGTAAACCGACTGAAAACGAAGTGAATCGCTCGACCCAACGTGACGGTCTACTTGGATTTCGGCGGCTTCTTCTGGCATTCCAAACCCACGCGCGACAACTACGACCACAACAGACGGCGGTGGAAGGCGCTGCGATGAGCGTTGTGGTTGCAGTTGTTCGAAGGAGGGGCGCGTCCGTTTGTGATGCTGGTGAGAAGATTCAATATCCAACGACGTTGCCGGTAGCTTGCTCCGGCAAAAGGCTTCAACAGCGGACCGAAACACAAATGCCCGATTGGGCAGATCTTATGGCAGTTCACGCGGCTTTGGTGAGAGGTCCAACGTACAAGCGACTGGACGGCGGCAAACGGAAAACTCTAGTCTCCTTCCATGGTGGTGTCTTTTTTCATGGAGAAGAGGTAGAAGAGAGATTGGGGAAGAAGATGCATTGGAGAGTGTGCACACTAAAGGACAAAAGACAATATGGAAACCCTAGTTTCCTTTTCTTCTTCTTTTTTTCCAAAATTGCGCTTCTCTTTCCCATGAACTACAACTATACCCTCATCTCTAGATTCCCACAATTAAAACAATTCAACGTTCTAAATATAAATTCTAAATTATTAACTCCAATGGATTTTAGGTCAAAAAATCAAAATTAACCTTACTTGAAATTCGTGGGTGTTACAATCTTCGTTCCTTAAGAACTTTCGTTCTCGAAAGTTTCCTATTCTTGTATTAGTTCAGAATACTCGACTTGTCTTTCCTCTTCTCACTCCCAAGTAGACTCTTCTATTTGGTGGTTTGCCAAAATGCTTTAACTAGGTGTATTTCTCAATTACGAAGGATCTTTTGGTCCATTGCAAGGATTCGCACCAGTCGTTCCTCGTGACTCAAGTCCTCCTTGAATTGTAAGGGCTTGAAATTAGTAATGTGTGATGGGTCCTACACATACTTTCTCAACATGGATACATGAAACACATCATGAATTGCAG
Organism: Trichosanthes cucumerina; assembly: GCA_036507285.1. Classification (NCBI taxonomy): domain Eukaryota; kingdom Viridiplantae; phylum Streptophyta; class Magnoliopsida; order Cucurbitales; family Cucurbitaceae; genus Trichosanthes; species Trichosanthes cucumerina. The sequence goes on along the minus strand of CM071835.1, from coordinate 93,881,140 downwards.
CGAGATATGGCGACACGTAAATCTATAATTTACGGAGCCAACCCGTTCTAGAATCTCGAATGGCTCTGAGGATTGTGGACTTAACTCCCCTATTCGATCGAAACTCAAAACTCCTTTCAAGTCAAATATTCAAGCTGCTAGCACTTCTTTCAAGGCACGACTCAATCGTTTTGTCTTACCATTGACGCAATCGCATTCTCACTCTTCTAGAGATGTGACCTTATTAAGGATGGAATTAAACTGTTAGGCAGTTCCAGATTCTCTAAATCGTTGTGCCACCTTTCACTCTAGGGTAACACTACTAAACTTATGACCAACATGCTCTGAAAATTTCGACAGCATAACGACGTAACTGCAATAATACCAAAATTTCTCTAATACCTGTTAAAGATGAGGTTGCACTTCTAAAGACAAATAACCAGATAAACATATCTCCAAACTTCAACTCAAGACTACTTAAGATTCATAAATACACTATAAGCAGAAATGTTGAACAAACCACAACAAAAACGGAACTAAGCTTCTTTAGCAGTATCACTGAACCCTAACCTTTAGTACCACTAAACAATTAACTCCAAAGAGCAGAGGTAATTATTCTTCTTTCTTTTAATAACCTTGGATAAGTTCTATTTCCAACTTTTTTTTTTTTTGAACTTTTAACTTGTCTGACTATGAAGCTAAAAAGGTTTCATCTCATCTTCACTTACAGGTTGCAATAACTCTGTTGGTTTCTGTCTCGGTGCTTTTACTTACTGTCAAACTAGACACCTCAAACTCTCGCGATCTGAGACTCTAGAAACGTATTTCACAAGGCTCATTCCACATAAATGTGTTGCCCTTCCAAACAACTTTGTTTGGGAATGCCTATTTTCGAGAATCTCTAAACAATTACCTGTAGTGATCTACTATACTCAGAAAGCTTTTTACTTCAGTGACAGTGGTTAGACGAAGTCACTATGTCATTACCTTCACCTTCGCAAGACTCATAACGACTCCTACCCTGGACATTAATGCATCCTAAGAAGGACACTTGTCTAAGTCAAGATTCATTTTTAAAGAACTTTACATACAACTCATTTATCTTCAAGCATTCACAAAGTTCTTTTTAAGTTGCCCTTTATGTTCCTCATCAAACTTAGAATACGCCAAGCTATCGTCAAACAACACAGCCACCACAGTATCCAAAATTTCCTCGAGTACTCAATTTATTAGGTCCATAAACACTGTGGGCGCAATAGCCAACACAAACAACATCACTGTACATTCACAATGTCCATAACGCGATCTGGAAGCTGTTTTGGGGTGAAACAATTTCTGATCCCTGGCTGGCAATAACTTGACCTCAAATTCCTTTTAGAGTATATCGCCACTTTGTGTCATTGATCGAAAATATCGCTCAATCGAGGAAGAAGATATTCATTCTTAGCAGCGACTTTCTTCAGTTCTCTGTAATCTATGCGCAAACACATAGATACACCTTTCTCCTTCCCGATCAACATTAATACTTTTTAGGGCGGTAAGCTAAAATGATCTCTTTATCTAAAATATCATGTACTTACACCTTGAGCTCTTTTGACTCCGTTGAATCATCCTATAGAAGATATTAGAGATAACTGATGCTTTCTATCTTAACTTTATGCTCAAGTTTACTTTCTGTGCTACTGGTAGTCTCAAAAAGATCAAACATACTTTTCTTGAACTGCATCGATCAAACATACTTTTCTTGAACTGGATCTTTTCTCCTTCAATCAAAATGAGAACCTTTTCCGTTTCTTGTACTAATTTGGTTCAAAAATTAAAAACCTCTAAAACTTCACTTAAGAGACCATCAACCTATCCTTTACTAAGTAAATCTCCAGTTTCATTCCAATGGTCCTTGACCACTATAACAGTACGAATTTCAAAATTAAAGAGGTTTCTCAGTTGGACTCCTACATGTTAAAGATGAATCTCACCAAGACTTTCCTCTAATATTCAAATCATCCATGTTTAACCCTCTGCTTGAGGAAAAGAAAACCTTAAGCCAAAGAGAAATTTCAAAGCTGAAGTCCTATACACTTTCTCCCAACTTATATATCACAAACATAAAGTTGAAATTAGTAGCGACGTTCCTTATACCAATTCTAAAAGTTTAAACACACAATGACCATGTGAATGTCGAATTGTGCACAAGCATCCGACATCTAGACAATCAACTCTCTTATTTTCTCAAATTAAAACTCTAACTCTTTATTTTTCCTCTTCATACTTGTCTTTACTAAGATCATTAAGCTTATGGTATCACCTTTGAAACCCCGCACCATGCCTATTATTTTTTTTTTAAAGGCCATTAAGCCTATGGTGCTACTTTTAAGGTTCCATAGCACACCTAAACTCAGTCACACATTAGTTGCCTCCCTTCATAATACTTGGTATGGATAAGATCCAAATAATTCGAAGCACCTCGAGAACTTAACTTCCCCTTCCTAACTAGCACCTCATCTCTCATTTAAGTCTCAAGCCCTTTTTCCAAACTACTTCGACTTTCTGTGTTTTGCATTGACTAGGATGGATCTTTAAAAAAAAGGTTCTTCATATTACAACCTATACTTTATCTCTAAGTTTCCATATTCCCTTCGCATGACATAGTGATCAAACATCTTCTCCTTTAAACGTTTCATTCACAAGATGCAAACTTCGACGTCAAGTGACCCTTTGAAAAATCAAGCTCCAATCCTTTAAACCCCTTTTCTTTTCTTTTTTTTCTTTACCTCTCAACTCTTTAAATTTCATGCTTACGCACTCCATTGGAGATGAAGGAACTCTCTTTAAAACTAACAGGGTGGGGCACTGAAGGGAATCGAAGTCCCCGCAGTGGAAGCGATTGCGTATCGCGCGCTCTTGATTTAGTTACAACGGAACAGCGTTGCAACGCTGCACACAGACAGCATTGAGAATGACCATTCTTTTGCTCATTTTTGCTCCGTTCTTCTCAGCAACCGCCTTGCCTCGATCGACACGGACTTACAGACTCGATTTACATTAAATTTGCCCAAAATACTGGGCCCTTACATTGAACATTTCAATGGAAATTGTAAATCTAAGTGCCAAAATTGAAAACATCTAATTTTGCAAAAACCGTTCATACATCTCATGCAAAACAGTAAATCCCACTTTGTTCTTGAAAAATCCAGAACATAAATCAAGAACGCAATTGGGCTCTGATACCAATTGAAGGGAATCGAAGTCCCCGCAGCGGAAGCAATTGCGAATCGCGCGCTCTTGATTTAGTTACAACGAAAAATTCAAGAACGTAAAACATAGATTAAGCATAAAATAAGAGTTTGGACAGCAAGTATTTACCTTTGAAGAACCTTTCTTCAAGTGCTCCTCCTCTCTTCACGATCAAGATCAACGCAACACGAACTCGCATTTAACACCGACACCACCACCAGGATCTTCTCCGTTGTTCTCTAGGTGAGGAGGAAGGTGGGTTCCCTTTAGGAGTGGTGAGGTATTTTGTGAGAGAGATGTGTGTTTTGGAACTCTTCCAACAACACAACAAGGTGGCTAGGAATAACTTAGAATGATTCCAAAATCACTTCTAAAAAATGACTTCACCTAATTGCATCTCATGCAACCATATATATAGGGAAATAGGATGGAAATGACCATCCTACCCCTCCTTTTATCTCTCTTTAGTATATAGTTTATATGTGAATCTAATTCACATTAAAACTATATATTATATCAATTATATCATATATAATTGATATAATTCCTCATGTATAAAATTGAACACTTCAATTTATCTCGTAACTTTATACCCTCAATATTACCATGTTGAGCCAACGGAGGGATCTAATGGACCTACAGATCATGAGGTCCAATGATGTGAGATTAACTGATCAAACTCTTTGATCCAGTTAATCAATATTCAGTAACGACAAGTCACTCCACTATAGACTTGTAGCCGCACTCTCCTCACTTTGTAGATATTATTGTGTCCACCGATATAGTCATTACCCATGAGTCGACCCTTCACGGGTTGTTCGTAATCACGGTGGGTCAAATTACCGTTTTACCCTCGTGATTACCTCTTTGCTCCTTAAGCACCACTGATCCTCTAATGAACAACAAGTCTAACGTCCTACCTTAGACTCATACCCTCATAGAGGACGGGGCCCTGTTGTTCAAGACCCGGAGTCAGTTCTTAAGGGAACAACCTATCTAATTCCTCAGTAGAGGAATGAGTGAATTTCATCTTGCACAGTTAATTTCCCAGCTACCTACGAGGTTCGGTCCCTGAGAAGGTAGGCTTATTGAGTCACCTTCTGAGCCACTCTCACCCATACTAGTCTAAGGACAAACCCCTATAAGCGGGAGTTCTTAACTTGCTCAGATTTCAGTCAAGTCACTAATGACCATCTATAAATTACTAGTCTTATCCTCATTAGCGGTGTTATCTTTGGTTAGACTAATAATTTGCGATCGATCTTGTATGAAGTCTTCATACAGATGCCCCCACTCGCATGTCAACTACATGAATGAGTTGGATTACCTCATTTGTACTAATTACAAAGTGGGTCGCATCCATGGTGTTACCAAAATGAGGTTTCTAACCTTATTCTTATACCATAGACTATTTAGGTTATAATCTTGAATTCAACCCAATTAGTGTCCACTACATTGATTTCAAGATAAACGTTATAACCTTGGAGCTTAGTTTATTTGATTTATAAAGCAAGACTGTAATCTTATCAAAATAATTAACACTTTATTTAATTGATCAAAATTACACATGTTTGGGGCATAAATCCCAACAATCTCCCACTTGACCTAAAACTTGTGGAGTACTAAACATTACATTAATGTAAATACAATAAACTAGGGCATTTAAACCCCTTTGTACCAAAATACTCCCACTTGCCCTAGGTGGGGAAGACTTGTAAACCTAGACCTTCTAGGTGACTCTCAAATACTTTAGTCGTGAGAGCCTTTGTAAAAGGATCAGCAATGTTGTGCTCTGAGGCTATCTTCGTGACAATAACGTCTCCTCTATGCACGATCTCCCGGATGAGATGATACTTCCTCTCTATGTGCTTTTCCCATGACTTCGGGGTTCCCTCGAATTTGCCACTACACCACTGTTATCGCAATACAGTGTGATGGGTAAAGTCATATTTAGAACAACTTCCAAATTTAGCATAAATTTCCTTAACCAAACGGTCTCCTTACCGCTTCACAAGTCGCTACATATTCGCCTCCATGGTGGAATCGGCGATGCATCCTTGCTTGACGCTCATACATACTACGACTCCTCCGTTTAGAGTGAAAACCGACACGATGTAGAATTCGAGAATCTTTATCACCGAAAGTCGTAATCTGTGTATCTCGTAAGGATCAAATCCTTAGCCTCATACACAAGCATGTAGTTCCTTGTTCTCCGAAGATACTTAAGGATTGTTTTAACCGATGTCCAGTGTTCAAGTCCTGGATTGGATTGATACCTACTGACCATCCCAACTACAAAACAAATGTCAGGCCTTGTACACAACATGGAGTACATCAGGCTTCCAACAGCTGATGCGTAAGGAATCCATCTCATATCCTCAACTCCTTGAGGTGTCTTAGGACACTGTTCCTTAGACAAATGGATTCCATGTCTAAAAGGCAACAAGCTCTTTTTGGAATCTTGCATCTTAAACCTTGACAACACTTTGTCCATGTATGATGCTTGAGACAAGGCTAGTGTTTTTTTCTTGCGGTTCCGGACAATCTGGATCCCAAGAACAAACTGCGCATCACCCAAATTCTTGATTTGGAATTGCGTTGCTAGCCATTCCTTGATGTCAGTACGATAACCTACATCATTCCCAATGAGTAGGATATCATCCACATAAAGAATTAGGAATCCGACAGAACTAATGATGATTTTCTTGTATACACAAGGTTCATCATCATTCTGGTCAAAACCATAAGATCTGATAGCCTCATCAAATCTTATATTCCAGGACCTAGAGGCTTGTTTCAGTCCATAAATCGACCTTTTAAGCCTGCAAACCTTTTGCTCTTGTGTTGGTTTAATGAACCCTTTGGGTTGGTCCATGTAGATGGTTTCTTCAAGATTGTCATTCAAAAAGGTTGTCTTGACATCCATTTGCCATACCTCATAGTCATAATATGCGGCAATGGCAAGAAGGATACTGGATAGACTTTACCATAGCAGCAGTGAAAAGGTTTCCTCAAAGTCAACCCCTTCAACTCAGGTATAACTGTTTGCTACTAGTCTAGCTTTAAAGGTTTGCACCTTCCCATCTACACCACGTTTTCTCTTGTAGATCCACTTACAACCTATAGGTTTTACCCCATCAGGCTTATCTACAAGATCCCAAACAGAATTAAAGTGCATAGACTCTATTTCTTGGTTCATGGCTATGACCCATTTGTCTTTGTCAATGTCAACCATTGCTTTATTATAAGTCAATGGATCCTCGCAGTTGTCATCTGGTATAACAACTTGGATTTCAGCTAAACCCATGCAACGGTCAGGCTGTATCACAACCCTCCCACTACGTCGAGGCATACTCAACTCTTGAGATGGACCCTCTTGACTAGACAAACTAGTATCAACAACTCTTGTTGACGTACTAGTGTTCTTATTAGCAACCTTTGCTATTGTTCCATCTAATTCACTCAACACTACCTTACTTTTTGGTTTGTGGTCCCTTATGTGGTCCTCCTCCAAGAAAGTGGCATTTGTCGACACAAAGACCTTATCTTCCTTAGGATCATAGTGTTGGGATTTGTGCCCTAAAACTCGTTGTTTGTAATTATGTTCTAATTAATGTAATAAAGTGTTATTATTTCAATAAAGTGTTATTGTTCGTTTTCTACGAGTTTGTCGTTATTTAAACCCTAAATCCAATAAACTAAACATTCAAGGCAGTTAAATGAATCTTTAACTGAATGTAATGTACATAAAAAGGATCTCAGTTCGAGATACAGCCTAAAGGGTCTATAGTTAGGGGATAAGGTTTGGGTACCTTACCCTGGTTAAACTATGGATGTGGCCCACTTTCTATTTGATACAAACACTGTGATCCTAACGTGTTCGTGTAGATGACATGTGAGTTGGGATATCCTATGTAATGAGATTACATAAGACCGGACCACGAAATAGTAACCTCTAGCTGTAACTCCGTTGACTAGTTAGGTTTCTATTTCACTAGGATGACCTAGGCAACTTGATCTCAATCTGAGCGGAGTTACGAACTCCTGTTCGCAAGGGATTGTCCTTTGACTAGTATGGGTGAGAGTGGCCAGATTCTACGACTCAATATGCCTACCTTCTTGGGGACAAGACCGAGTGAGCGGTTAGGAACTTAACTTAGCAAGATGGAATTCACTCCTTCCCGCCTACTAGGGTAAGTAGAGGAATGTTCCCTTAAGTGGTGTCTCCGGGACTTGAACAAAGGGCTCGACCCTCTCATTGGCCCGAGAGGGACTCTGTTTGTTGGTAGGACCACAAACAAATTGTTCATTAGAGGAGCACTGGTACTTAAGTCACAAGATGTAACCCAAGGGTAAAACGGTAATTTGACCCAGCTGGTGTTGCAAACATTCGTGAAGGATTGACTTGCTGTTATTGGTCAATATCCATGGACACATAAATATATCTGCGGTGAGAAGAGTGCGGTGTGGGACTTTAGTGGAGTGTTCCATGATTAACGAATGTTGATTGGGAGGTTAATGAGATTAACCGAGCAATCTCGTATCGTTAGAGCTTACGATCCAGAGGTCCATTAGGTCCACCTTCTAGCTCGTAAAGGGTTCTTAGATCATTTGAATTTGAAATGTTCAAATTGATTAGGGAATAAACTTAATGTATATTGATACATTATAATATATAGTTTTGGAACTATATATTATAAATTTAATGTGAATGTGATTCATATTAAATTATAAGAGAGAATTGAATATTTGAAAGAGTTTAAATATTATATTAAATGTGAATGTGATACACATTTGAAAACTATAGGTTAAAATTTAATGTGCACTGGATGTACATTAAAACTATAGGTTAAATGGGTAATATGATTAAATGAGATTTAATCCAAATTAAATATATGATATTTAATTTGTATTATTTAATTAATAATTGAATTTGATTTAATTATTATTATTATTATTATTATTTTAATAATAAAAAGGAAACGTGTCATCCAGACACGTTCCCCACTACCCCTCCCCTTCTCCCTATCGACAATTTAACAGGGAGAAGGGGGTTGCACTTTCTGTAGATCGATCAATTGTATTGTTGAAGAAATTGGGAATTGCTCTCTCTCTCTCAATTCTAAAATTCCCAAAAGTTCTTTCCAACTGTTGGAATCCTTCCCACAAAGGAAAGATCTAAGCACTCAGAGGATAGAAGGTTTATTCTTTTGGTGGTGTTCTCAGAAATGCAGAGAAGCTAAAGCTTCTTGAGTTATCAGTAAATTGCTTGGAGCAAGGAGTTTTTGTGAGTCTACAAAGGTAATAATTCTTCTTTCTCTCCTTTAGTTTAAACGTTAAACTTGTAGCATGTTTGTATGCATTTAATCCATGCCTAATAGGATTAGAATATATGCTTGTTCTGTATTTTTGGGTCAATGTACTGGTTTTTATTTTTAGCAAAACAATCAAGCAAATTAACGATCCCAATCACGTTTCCGCTGCTCAAGGAGATCAGATTACAAAGTGGGTTGCATCCATGGTGTTACCAGAATGAGGTTTCCAACCTTATTCTTATACCATAGACTATTTAGGTTATAATCTTGAATTCCATCCAATTAGTGTCCACTACACTGATTTCAAGATAAACGTTATAACCTTGGAGCTTAGTTTATTGGATTTATAAAAGCAAGACTGTAATCTTATCAAAACAAATAACACTTTATTTAATTGATCAAAATTACACAAGTTTGGAGCATAAATCCCAACAGGCACTCCATAGTAACATACCTACTACACCTCATAACTTATTCGTCCATTTAGTCTGACATGTACAAATAATGATCACAAACATTTTACCGAACACATTCAAACCTTGAACTCCTCAAGAGTAATTATAACATTTATCTTTTAGAGTTTTAATTAAGTAACTTAGTTGCTTGGTAACCTTTTAAACAACTTCAACCCCTTAAGACTTACTCTTCCCCCTTTGCCTAAATTGACTCTTTTATATTACACAAACATACGTTTTATGCCAATAAAACATTCTTTAAGTGTTAACATGCTTAGCTCAGGCATTTCCTCTCTATCATTAATGAAAGGGACCACAAATTCTTTTTTTTTTCCTCAACTTAGAAACACACCGTGATCATATCATATATACATATAGCTCCACATATAGGCATTTTCTTTTTATAGGCAAACAATAGAGATCAAACATTTTCATTCTTTCTTAGCTCAGAACCACATCATGCTCATATCCATATACACAAAACTTTGCATATAGACATACACACTTTTTCATGAAATAAACAAAACTTTATTTTAAAGGCATACCTGGCGATGACTGGGAATTGTTGCTTAGCCATGGGATTCCTAACGCTTACAATGTAAGCAAGTCTACAGAACCAATAAACTTGGGCTCTGATACCAACTGTAACGAGCCTACTTTTAAGACTCCCTCCCTAGGGTCACTACTAATCATTCATGCATTTGAGGCCGAAAAGAAAACATTTAGGGTCAATAAGCTTAACCGAAAACAGAAAACTTCTTTATTGGGATCCCAAATAAAACAACAATTTGAAACAAGGTTCATCAACTAAAACAGAAAACTCAAATCTGGCCTCATTCAAATAAAGTTTCATATTCAATAAACAAGATATTCAAGAAAGAATATGCACTAAAACGTGAATCGAAGTTCACAAATATACAGAACTCCTGACTTTCTCATTCCCATGTCTTGTGCAACGTTTTCCCCGTCATTCGCCTAGCTTGCCTTTGCATTTACCTGAAGATATTTATTTTTTGAAAAACATAAAGGGTGAGTATTACAAAATATAATACTCAGTAAGAGACCCCACTACCGGGGTTTGAAAACATGCTGACATAACAAATCATGGTTTTATGTGGGACCCATAATCAATAAAACATATTTCATGGCTTTTTCTCTTCGGCTATTAGTGGGAAATCGAGTCTTCCTGATCCATGGCCTCTTAGTTTAGGTCGACTCTAAGTCTTTCATGACTTTCATAGCATTAAATACGTTTATACATATATATTAGATGTTTAATTGTCACGACCTTCGTAAGCATTTTTATTTTATAAAATTTCTCTTCGGCCTTTAGTGAACAATTAAAATCTCCTGGAGCATGGCCTCTAATTCGAGCCGACTCTAACTCATTCATAAGATATATAATAAATATTATCAGAAAGATTTCAGCACAACCTTCGCAAACATTTTCAAGAAACATATGCTCAGGGTCCCAAAAGAAATAGCAACAACATTTGCGCAAAAAGTTTCGTGGCATGAACATATATCACAAATAATAAAAATGCTCAACTTCAAAAGAACAACAACATGACATTCATAGCCTCTGAAACAAACATCAATCCAACAAGATCATGACATTTAAAATAGATCTTTCAAACAGATCACAACATTTATATAGAACCTTTCATGGCATTCAAAAGGGACTTTTCAGTCCAAACATGACATTTAAATCGGACTTTTCAAACCGAACATAGCATTTTTCAAACAAGTCCTTTAATTCTAAATTTTAGAATTTGGTGTGGGTTTCCTTACTTTAGCTTGGTTCCAAAGTTAAATTCCTCTTTTCTTTCACTAAATTCCTTGGTGTCCGTTCTTCTTGAACCTGCTCAATAATAAACTTCAATTCAAACCCAATAATTCCTTAAATTCAAGATCATAGAGATCTTTAATAAATTCTCCGAAATTACCTTGACTTTAAATTCCTTTGGTGATTCGAGCTCAAATATTTTCCTTAGTATTGCAATGTCATGTGTTTCAAAGCCCCAGATTTAACTCCGGTATCGCTAAAATCCACAACAGAAGCTTAAACGAACTCGAGAGATCGAAGTTGGTGGAATCGGGCGAGCTCCGGCGAATGGCGGCGCGTGGCCGGCCGGCGGCGACGTGTGGTGGCGGCGCGACGAATGTCCTAGAGCGTGGAGGTCAAATATGAGAAGCTCGTCGGTCGATCTACTCGGAACCGGTCGTGGTTTGTCGTAAACCGACTGAAAATGGTGCGAATCGCTCGACCCAACGTGACGGTCTACTTGGATTTCGGCGGCTGCTTCTGGTGTTCCAAACCCACGCGCGACAGCTACGACCACAACAGACGATGGTGGAAGGCGCTGCGACGATGGTTGTGGTTGCAGTTGTTCGAAGGAGGGGTGCGTCCGCTTGTGATGCAGGTGAGAAGATTCAATATCCAACGACGTTGCCGGCAGCTTGCTTCGGCAAAAGGCTTCAACAACGGACCGAAACACAAACGCCTGATTGGGCGAATCTTATGGTAGTTCACGCGGCTCTGGTGAGAGGTCCAACGTACAAGCGACTTGACAACGGTAAACAGAAAACTCTAGTCTCCTTCCATGGTGGTGTCTTTTTTCGTGGAGAAGAGGTAGAAGAGAGATTGGGGAAGAAGATGCATTGGAGTGCACACTAAAGGACAAAAGATAATATGGAAACCCTAGTTCCCTTTTCTTCTTTTTATTTTCCAAAATTGCCCTTCTCTTTCCCATGAACTATAACTATACCCTCATCTCTAGATTCCCACAATTAAAACAATTCAACCTTCTAAATGTAAATTCCAAATTATTAACTCCAATGGATTTTAGGTCAAAAACTCAAAATTAACCTTACTTGAAATTTGTGGGTGTTACACCGATGGTGAGGAACTCTCGATCGGGGTTGTTCCGATCTCAATCGCCTAGACCGAGAGAGTATGGGATGGGTAACGACGATGACAAAAGTAAACAGATTGTATAAGGAAGCGGTTGCACGACGTCAGCAAATGTCCCGTTAGAATTGATTGGGAGTAGACAGGCGAACGAGAACAATAGTACTTTTAATTCAATATATGGACCAATGTTAGAGCCAGATCGAGAGTGCTAACGACAACAAAAGGTTACCAATAGTTAAATTTAAAATGTGGGTCATTCGTCGATAATCTCACCGAAACGAGGTCATCTGTACAAAAGTCTCAATTTTAAGATTTATTGAAAGTACATTGACTAAAATTGGACTTAATGCTCAAAGTTCAAAGACCAAAATGATATTTTAACCCTATAATTATATACCATGGACAAAATGGACATACAAATATCTTCACACTCCTCCCTGAAAAATAGGTAGACAAAATTGAAATATGAAACTTTTTTAGACATATTTTCATTATAGACTAATTATTTTATACATTAATCACAATTTCCAAAAAAGGTAACACCACCTAACTGTGGTGCAACTCACTTTTTAGTCACAAATTTTTTCTTTTTTTAAAAAAAACAAAAGATTTTTTTTGTGTTTACTACATGGATTGCATACTACGGAGCACCCAATTATTATTAATTTATAAAATCAAAACAAGTTTTTGAACCTTATTTTTTCTTTTAGGTTTTAGAACTCAACTTATTTTTTGAAAATACATATAAAAGAGTAGATAACAAAGAACGAATCTGATGAGTATGAATAGTATTTATAAATCTAATTTTTAAAAAATCAAATCATTATGAAACACATTTTTTTTCAAAATTTCATTTTAAGACGAAACCATCCATCGATTTTCTATATATAATGATGGCGTACATGTATCGGTTTCACACACTCAACCTTTGACTTGCCATTTGTTGGTATCCACAAAACTGATCCAAATCCAGCGTCTGTGAGAAAGTCTAGAAAGCTTAAGATTGGGATACCTATATTTACACAAATAAAATAATTCTTCTAGATGTCTAAACTTGTGATACCTATATTTACACAAATAAAATAATTCTTCTAGATGTCTAAACTTGTGTAACACAAGTACTGTAGAAACAATGGCGGTCCAACACTTTAATTAGGGGCTTAAATATGAATAAAAATTATTTTGAATGCAATTAATATTAGTGATACAGACTAAAATGAACTTTCAACGTATAGAGACCAAAATAAAACAAACTAGAGAGTATATGGATAAAAATGAAATCAGGAAGATTTGTCATTTGGTCAAGATAAAATTGGTAAAATTAACATAACATTTTATATATACAAATTAAGTTTCTCAAAAGTTGAGGGGGCTCCAGCCCCTAGTTAAATTCGCCTCTATTTAGTTGATAACTATATAAATACATTATCATACACATTTCAACCATAATTTAATTCTAAGTTCTAAATCTCCTATCAAACAGATTTGAAAACACAGAAACATGAAATAAAATTCTAGTTTTTATTGAATCTCTTAGTTACCCTTCGATTATAACTATTTAGTTTTAAAAAATTAAGTGGGTTTTCTCCATTCATTTCTCTACTATTATTTTCATCTCGGAAAACATTTGAATTTATAGTCAAATTCCAAAAACAAAATAAAATTTTTCAAAACTAGGGCTCCGTTTGATAATTATTTGGTTTTTTTTAATTGTGCTTAATTTCTTACTATTTCTCTAAATAATTTTTTATCATCTCTACAATAATTTCCATCTTTATCAAGAAAATAGTTGGGTCTCTACAATAGTTTTTAACTTTATTTTGATAAATATATGAATTTTTAGCCAAATTTAAAAGACGAAATCAAGTTTTTCAAGAGGACTTATTTTAGATTTTAAAACTCAACCTATTTTTTTGAAAACACATATAAAAATAGATAACAAACAACAAAACTCAATTTTTTAAAAATTAAATAATTATCAAACCCAGCTTTTTCAAAATTTAATTTTTAGATCAACTAGATCCAATATCTTTTGCTTTTGTACTTTAAAAAAAAAAAACAGAAAACAAAATTAAATTTTAGTGACCTTTGTAATCGGTGTAAAGTGAGGCAATATATAAACAGAAAGTAAGTTGATGGTTTCAGGTATTCTATTTCTCTAATCAAAGAACCAAAAGGGAAAAATGAAACGGAGAATGAAGCTGAAGGCCATAGAAGCCACACCAGAGAGCTTCGCAGAATACGGCCAAGTCATCGAGGCTACCGACGACGGCCTTGGATTCGGACCTCAAGACGCTCAATTAGACCTCAGCAAAGGTACCCCTAGGTAATCGTAACCACAAACAAAATCCCTTCAAACCCTCTTCCATTTCCCCCAAATTGCTTCGCAAAATCTCGATTCTAGGGTTCTGAATTACATAAATCTGATCTATCCGAACAGGTTTTACATTCTCCACATCGAGAACAGGCCTTTAAATTTTTCTAGAATTACGCATCATGCTAGCGTAACGCAGTGCCTTGGATCCGTCGATCGCTTGCCTTGGTATCTTGGAATTGCGAAGCCGTCGATTGTGGACGATGAAGCTGAAAATGGAATTGATGAGAATAAATCGGTTTTGAGATCTAAAAGTGGTCATCTGTTTGTTCCGCCTTGCGTTGATGAAATTCAGGCGTTCAGAATTTCAGGGGCGAAGTTTGTGAAGCTGAATAAAGGGACATGGCATGCTGGTCCTCTGTTTACAGAAAGTGCTAGGGACTTCTTCAACTTGGAATTGACTGATACTAATGTAAGTGACTTCTCTTTTCTTTCTTTCTATCTTTTTGCCTTTTTGCCTTCTCTGCTCTGTTGAATTTATGTGATGATCTGAAAAATTCCTATTCACCAACCTAAATACTGTGCGTTTCGTTGGATTTCTTCCATGGGTCTCTGAAATTTCTGTTTTGCTGATTTTTTTTGTAAATTAATTTAATTTAGTTAGATGGGATTGAGGGATTAATCCGGTTAATATATTTGATATGTCCATTGATGGTTGAAAAAGTTGTTACCCAATTTTATTATTAATTTCAAAATATTTATTTATTTTTTATTATTTATGTTGAATTATTTTTAAAATATAGGAACCACAGCCACCCATTGTTGGAGGGCACTTTTCAAAATAATTGAGCCAACCAAATCCACATCTTTTAGTTGGGTTGGATTAGGTTCTATCATTTATGGATGATATTTATCACCTCAATAATTGAGATGATTCCAAAAGAAGAAGAAAAAAAACGAAAAACTAATCATGACTTGCCAAAATTAGAGAGATTTGAATCTCTGCTCCTGTTAAACTAACAGTAAAAATATCATCCTTTCAAAAAAAAAAAAAAGAAAAGTAAAAATATCATCATAGATACATCTCAAAATGATATTTTAATTGAGAGACATATTAGACACTAAATTAAACTTTTTTTTAGTTCACAAATATGAAAAAATCAAATCTTTCAACTTAGAAAAAGCAATAAATGCTTTATCTATCTAAAAAAACTATGCTTGAATTGGAATAGCCAATAGGTAATAGATGGCTAGGGACGAAATAATATTGTATAAAAATATTATAAAATTTTCATGGAAATAAATGACATTGTATTTTTGTTTGATGAGATTTCTCTAATTAAATGTAAATCATTAATTAATAACAAATTGAACTTTTTTTTTAGTTCAATAACTAATTGAACTTAACTCTAGACAATTTATTAAAATAGTAATCTAGTTAATAAATTTATATAAACTAAGATAAATAATTATTCTCTTTTTAAATAATTTTTTTAAAAGATTAATATATTATGTTTAAGTTATATAATTTAATTAAATTATATAAACATTGTAGTTAATTTATATGGTTTAAATCTAATTAATAAACTATTATTTCAAAGAAACATCTAATTAACAAACAAATTCTATAAATTATGATTAATTATAATTAATAAAATTAAGTATAAAATTATTAAATTGCAATTGGATATCATTCTATATTTATAATTTCTAAGTAATAAATCAATTCCAAATTTCCGAGCAATTTATTCAAAGTAAAATAAATGATTTGATTTTAAATAGCTATTTCTAACTACTATTTTTTTTAAAAAATTTAAGTCAAATTATAAAAATACTCAAAGGTAATATACTTTTAAATTTCTGCAAATTAATTTATTTTTACTTTTTTTAAAAAAATTATCTAATTGTCATTAACTAGTAAAAACTAACCCTTTAATTTAAGTTTAATTAATAAACTAATTATGAGAATATGATTCAATTAATTTGAATTGGTATACAAAATTTAGCGTTTAATTGACATGTACTACTTCTCTCGAGGTGAGAGATTTATATCTATCCCACATTTTTTGTTCTAGAAAAGATTGAATTAGTTAATTCTACTTATGAACTAATTTCAATTAATTCTAGAATCTATCTTCAACAAGGACAATTATTGAATTATAAGTAAAATAATTAGTTAGCTGTAGTAATTTGATATAATCAACTAGTTTTAATTGATTGATTTTTTTTAAAAAAAGGTATGAATTATGGTCATTAATTAGTTTGGTTAAAGGATAGAAGCCTATGCCCTAGGTAACCCACCAAACCCTTAACAGTAAAAGACGAAATATCTCTGCATCATAAATACAAATTATATAACTTCATAAGCTATTATAATTCACGAGCTATTATAGGAAAAGATTTAAGTATATCTAAAGTTAAATGGTTAAGTTTTGTCTCTATGAAAAAAAATATTCAAACTCCAAAGAAAACGGAATAAATGCATGTGTTACACAGTCCAAAGGGAATCTTTCCCAAGTCTGTCAAACTTTCGAATCTTCGCAAACAAGGAAATCTTCTGATCAGACAGAACCGTTCACATGTAATTAAAAAAAAAAACTTGGACGGACGGGATGGCACGTGCCCCCTTGAAGTTACTGTTCTTTTCTTTTTCTTTTGAAATTATGGGCGTTTGGATTGAGGAGTTGGGGAAGTAGAAGTTGGGAGGAGTTAATAACTCCTCCCAACTCCTTGTTTGGCCCAAAGAGTTATTAACTCTCTTCTCTTGTTCCACATGGCTTATTAACTCTTTCTTCAACTCTTTTTATGGGCTCATGATTTTTAACTCTTTTTGTGGGCCTGAGACTTCTTTCTTTCATACTCTCCTCAACTCTTTTTGGTGAACGACATTTGAGAAGGTTGTATTATCATATTGTTATAATAGTCTGTGAGTTATTATAGTATGTAGAATGATATAATATTATTTAAAATGTAGAGTAGTATAGTCTAGAGTTATAATAGTTTGTGTTTGGGTTGCAGAGTATTTCATAGATTATAATAACACATGTTATTATAATATGTGCCCAAAACAAACCCTAAAATTTTACGAACATACATATAAAATATACTACTACTACAACAATAGTCTTTGGTAAATATTTTAGAAAAATTCATTGTATAAAAAAATTAATTGTATAATAAAATTTTAAAGTCTCGTTTGATAATTATTTGGTTTTTAATTTTTAAAAATTAAACTTGTTTTCATTCAATTTTTCTATAATAGTTTTTATCTCACCGAAGAAAACATTTAAATTATTAGCTAAATGTTATAAGCAAAAACAAGTTTTTGAAAACTATTTTTTTTAGTTTTCAAGACATGGCTTGATTTTTCAAAACATAGGTAAAATGTAGATAACAAAACAAGTAAATCCTTAGGTGAGAATAGTATTTATAGGCTTAATTCTCAAAAACTAAAAATCGAATAGTTGTCAAATGAGACCTAAATATTTCAAATTTAATTTTTTGAGTCTATGCCCTTAAATTTTAAATTTTATATCTAATAGTTCTTAGATATCTTAAAAAAATTTAACTTTTTTTTAGTACATCAACAATTGGGGTAGGAAGATTTGAACCCATGACCTATTTGTCATGAATCATACTTAATGTTTGAGTTATGCTTTTGTTGGCAAATAAGTTTATGACTTAATAGACACAAAATTAAATTTTATAGCTAATAGAAGATTTATTATTATTTTTAAAAAAAAACCTTGAATATGTTAGAGATATTTTAGATACAAAATGAAATTCCAAAGATCTATTAGACACATAATTGAAAAATCAAGGGCCTATTAGACAATTTTTAAAGTTTAGAAACATTTTGACACAAATTTAAAATAGATTAAACTTGTAATTTAACCTAATATGAGCTTGTTCCCCCACCAAAAGTTTTGGATCACTACTGATCGTAGTCTTTAGTGAGATTAATTGAGGACATCTCACTTGTGTATGTGGAATTCAATTTTGTTAGTGTACGTGGTTGGTGTCCAACAAATTCACAATCCAAAAGCATCTTTAGTTTTAATGCTAAGACATGTCTCCTATTAGTTCCTTTGGTTCTTTCTTTAATTTTTCATTGGCTATTGACAAAACCATTCCATCTCTCTCCTTCAAAGAACATTTTTAGATGTTTTAAGTTTGTTGTTCCCACCGAAAACCCAAGCATAGAACTCCACTAGATTAGTGAAACTTCTTATTCTCATCAAATTAGTGAAGCTAATCAACCTTTATCAACACATAGGACGAAATTTATATAGACCGATTAATACCACTAATTGGACACTTAGACACCCCCAACACAACTAACAAACTAGTTTACTATTGGTAATTAATTAATTCTTAATATCTCCCTTATAATAAGGCATGCTTTTGTTTAAAGTTGGTCAATAGGCTAACATGAGCATAGCTCAATCGTTAAGACATTTATTTCTTCTCTTGAAGTTGGAGATTTGAATTTTTACTCTTACCTTTGTTGTGCAAAAAATAAAATTGGTCAACGAAGTGGTTTGGTAAAAAAAATAAAAATCAAGAGATCGATGCATGGTGGAGATAGACTAATTTAGGACTTGTTTGGAAGAAAAAGATAAGAAATCGGACTATCCTTGCAGTAAAAAAGAAAAATGATTTCTAGGAAGAATGTTTGATTATATAAAATTTTGAAGTTTAAAGTGTCAATTAGGGATACTTGTAGATATAGGTGGTAAATTTAAATTATGACTCCGCACTTTAGGATAGATTTTAATTATGCTCCTATCACTTAAAGATTTTAATTTTAACCCTTAACCTCTAAAATTGTTTCAAAACAACTATTTTGTTAGCTTTTCCCCTAATATGAAGATAGTAATGTTGTATGACGATAATACCAAACAAAGAGAACTCCTAGCAGATATAACATATAATATCTATGACCATATGCTGAAGTACAAATAAAGT
Source organism: Trichosanthes cucumerina (assembly GCA_036507285.1). Taxonomy (NCBI): domain Eukaryota; kingdom Viridiplantae; phylum Streptophyta; class Magnoliopsida; order Cucurbitales; family Cucurbitaceae; genus Trichosanthes; species Trichosanthes cucumerina. The sequence goes on along the minus strand of CM071835.1, from coordinate 93,861,961 downwards.
TTGGAACCACATTTGATTCGAGATCATTTTTTTGTAAAAGGACATCGTTCATTTGAAACGTATTATAATTTAATATCACCTCAAAGATGGTCATGACTGAAATATAACTTCTCTTTCTCCTTGTAGGTTGTTGATCATACTACCTACAACTTGGGAGTGGAAAATGGGGTATCATTTGACATTGAGGATTAGATCCATAGTTCTCCACTACCAAGATTATAAGTAGAGTCGTTGTGTGAAATGTTTGAAATTATGTTTTATTATTACACTAAAGTCATGTGGAGAACGAAGATTGCAATAATTTGTTTGGGCTACGTGTGAAGATTGAAGATTGCAATAATGTGCATGTTTGAGAAAACTTCTAAAAATACTATATATTTTAGAAAAAAGTAGTTTCCTTTAGTTCAACAAGAGGATTTGAACCTTTGACACATTTTGGTCAAAGGTACATGTCAATTACCGCTGAGCTAAACTCACTTTGGCTTGACAAAAGTACTTTGATTGTAAGTACAATGGTAAAAAGTGCTTCATGACAAACTATTTTAACGTTTCTTATAAGTGATTCTTTGACAAGTAGTTGCGTCAAAAGTACTATATATGATTTTCTAACAAAGTATTAAGTGCATATGACCAAATTTTAAATGTAGATGTCGAAGGAAATGTCAATGTTTAATGGATATTTTTTGAAGAAATTATAAAAATAAAAAATTCATAAAAAAATATTTAAATTAACTAATGAGTATTTCACCTAGTTTAAATAAGTTAAAATTTCTTATTATTGATAGTATGTGATATGCATGCTTCAAATAAGGCACATTATACACATGGGTCAACCAACGAATTTGCTCACTGTATTTTATGAGAGATACATTGGACTGGTTTTTTAGTGCATGCATTTGTGTATCCTATCTATTTAGAGGTATTTATTTGTGAGTTATTAATTCAATTGGGATTTTGTATTAAGGTGCACCTTGGGTTGTGTGAAAAAAAACTGGTTTCATCTTGAACTAGTGAAAAAAATTGTGGAGTTTCTCTTTAACCTATGTGAAAAAAGGGTTGTTATGGGCCCGTTTGATAACGTTCTCGTTTCCTGTTTCTTATTTCTGTTTCTCATTTTTTAAGAAACATACTTGTTTGATAATCCATCCCGTTTCTTGTTCCCAAAATTTGAGAAATGTTTCTAAAATTTGGACTAAATTTGAGAAACTTCAAATAGTAGTTTCTTTCTATTTTATTTCTTTTTATATTAAATGTTTCCAAAATTTAATACCTTCAGACTCCAGCTTATTTGTGAAACGCGTGCCAACCCTTTACTCCTTCCATTTCGAGCCCTGAGTTCGATCCTTGATAAGTATAAATTATTGATTTCCTTTTTTATCAATTCTGAATTTTTGCAATATATATAGTTTTAATTTTTATAAATAATAATAATATAAAATAAATTTATATTATTATATAAATTTGCTTTTTTTATTTCATTTCTTCATTTTACAATCTGTATATTTATATTATTTTAATTTGAAATTTGAAATTTGAAATTTTATATATAGATATATATATATATATTATTTGAATTTTGAGTTTTAATTTTGCAATCTTTATATTTATATATTATTGTAATTTTGTAATAAATAAATTTTGTTCACTAAAACATGTCTTTAACCTCATTTTAATATTTTACAAACTACAACATTTATCAATATAATTGAGTTTGATCTAAGTCGACATCTTTTAAGACGAATGACTCGAGTAAGAGATAAGATTGCAGATCAAATTTGAGAACATTTGAAGAATAAAATAATTTTATTTATTTACTTTTATTATTAATTAATTTTGCATCGAGACTTGTTGGTATTTGATAATATAAAATTATTATAATTCATTGTATATTTATATATTTTAATGCATGTTATATATTTTATATTATATAACTAAATTCTTTTTAAACTATAAAAAATGACAAAAAAATGAGATGAAAAAAAACATTCAAGAACAAGAAACAAGAAAGGGTTATCAAACAAGTTTATGTTTCTATTTCTTGTTTTCAAAGAAACAAGAAACAGAAATAGTTATCAAACATATTCTTGTTTCTTATTCTTAAAAAATGAGAAACAAGAAACAAGAAACAGGGAACAAGAAACAAGAAACAAGAAACAAGAACGTTATCAAACGGGGCCTATATGTTTTGTTCTTCTCATCCACAAGAGGACTTTTTTTTAGTAAAATACACCACGCGTGCTAGACAGTGGAGTGGACATTTGCCAAACCGTTGTAAAATTCATGGTGTCTTCTCTTTCTTTCTCGTTTAAGGAACGTTTGACGTACAATGAGTTCAGTTGTTTTTCTTGAATTATTTTTCCTAGATTGCACGATAGTAATGTTTTGATAATTGTTGTTGCCAAAATCCGGACAGGATAACACACCTGATCTTTACGTGACAACCACTGTAAATTTGACCTTTACGTGACAACCACTGTAAATTTGTTTGAAGAGTAGAAGAACGTGGCCTGCAAAAAAAGAAAAATCTGAACACCGGTGTGGTGCTTGCCACACAGGCTCCAATGCTTAAGTCAGAGAGTGTTTAGATGCGTTTAGCAAGGGTTTCTAGAATGGTGAATAAGTTACCTTTCCTTTGATAAGAGGAATATTTATAGGTCTTTCTAGGGTGTCAACCCTAATCCATCATGAAACAGGAAAAGGAGAGGGCCATCTTCGGATGCGGATTGGGACCCAGAAGAGGAAGAAGAAGACGAACTGACCCTACGGAGAGGTCAGCCTCGGCTGGGTCGTGGTCGGCCTCGACCCAATTGGGCTCGACCTTGGCCAGGCTGAGGCCGATCAAAGATCCAACTTTCGAACTCGATCCTCTCCTCTTGCACAGTCTGAAGGCCCAGTTTCTTCTGCCTTTTTAGCCCAATTTATTTCTCTTTTGCATGGTCTCGGTCCTTTTTTGTGTGTTTTCATTTTTTTTTCCTATGTATTCTAAATTTGTCATTATGGTCCAATTTCACCCATAACATTAGCCCCCACTCCCTAATGAGGGTGCATGATGTAGTTTCAGACTATTGGTATGGAGAGTGATTTAAGAGTATTCAGATTCATCTCTTTGCTTAGGAAATTTTCACTTTGGTCATACTAGATCACTTTCTAAAGGTGTAGATTTAAGCTCTAAGATAGTTCTTAGATTATCCTTGGGATTGCCTGATCAACCCCTATAGGGTTGATCTTAGTCTTCTCAAGATGTAAGATTCTCCTCTGGGTTCATGGTGTTCAACCACTTTCTTGGAGAAATTTTTAAGGCTCCAAGGTAGTCCTTGGATTATCTCGGGATTGCTCGATCATACCCCGTAGGGCTGATTCTAGTCTTCCCATGGTGTAAGATTCTCCTCTGGATTCATGGTGTTCGACCACTTTCCTGAGAAAATTTTAAGGCTCCAAGGTAGTCCTTTGATTATCCTGAGATTGCTCGATCATACCCCGTAGGGCTGATCCTAGTTTTCCCATGGTTTAAGATTCTTCTCTTTAAGGTTCACCTATTTAGTTTTCTTAAAATCATATTGGGTTATATGTAGCTTCAATTTAGGTGATCTTGACGGAATGAAAACGTCATTAATTGTTGAATTTTTTTGTCAAGCCTTGTTGAAACGGAGCTGAGAAGGGAAGAGAGAGTTCAGACCAAACACGTGGTGGGGTCGACCTTCATGGTCGGCCTCAGTCTCGACCCTTAAAGGTTGGCCTCGGCCACACCGAGGTCGACCTCGACTCTTTGGGGTCGGCCTCGACATGGTTGCCTCACATGGTTTGCTAAAAATTGAGCACATGTCGAGGTCGACCTCGACCTATGCTCCTGGTGTCGACCTTGACAGTAGCCCCCTTGTTGAAATGGAGTTGAGAAGGGAAGAAAGAGTTCAGACTGAACACATGGTGGGGTCGACCTTCATGGTCGGCCTCGGCTCTTTGGGGTTGGCCTCGACATGGTTGCCTCACATGGTTTGCTAAAAATTGAGCACATGTCGAGGTCGGCCTCGACCTTGTGTTGGTCGACCTCGATCTATGCTTCTAGAGTCGGCTTCGATTTCTTGTCAGCCTCAACCAGTCTTCTAATGATTTTCAGAATCATTATTGTTGCTTGAATTTCAACTTCTCAAATGAGTTGTTTTTCACAAATATTTCTTGAACTATAGCTTCATTGGGAGATATATCTCCTGTGTAGACCCCTTTATTCGAGGAGGAATCGAGTTCATGCTTGAACAAAATTGTAGCTTAAAAAAAGATGTATTTTATTGACTATCTAGTAATCAATGCAAATGCATATAACAGAAAACTATTATAAACAAATGACATATGACTAAAAAGAAACATTTAACTTTTCGTGCAACGATCATCCGAAAATTTCTCGTTGGGGTTCATGATTAGGTTGATCAACATTAGGTAGGCCTCGAGAAATATCTGGTTGGCCTCAGCCAAATCTGGTCGGCCTCCGTAGTCTCCTCCAACTGGTCCTCCAAAGATAGTTCTGATCGCTCTAGAAGGTTCTAGGTCAGGTCGGCCTCGGCTCTCCATGATCATCGTCTCTTACATATTCCTTTAAATATCCTTCTCGGATAAGTGCTTCAATTTCATCTTTCAACTGGAAACAATCTCGAGTTGCATGACCATGGTCTCGATGGAATATACAATATTTACCCTTCTCTCTTTTTTCAGGAGGAGTTCTCATTTTTTCTGGGTATTTGACAAGGTTAGTACAACGAATTTCCATCAGGATTTTTCAGGAGGAAATACTGTTTGTTGGGGTTTGTGTCATAAAACTCGTAGTTTGTAATTTTGTTCTATTTATTGTAAAAAAGTGTTAGTATTTCAATAAAGAGTTATTGTTCGTTATTTACGATATTGCCATTGTTTTAACCTAAATCCAATAAACTAAACATCCAAGGCTGTAAAATGTATCTTTAACTGAATGTAGTGTACATATAAAGGATTTCGGTTCGAGATACAACCTAAAGGGTCTATAGTAAGGGGATAAGGTTTGGGTACCTTACCCTAGTAAAACTATGAATGTGGCCCAATTTGTATATGATACAAACATTGTGATCCTAACGTGTTGTAGATGACATGTGAGTGGGGATATCCTATGTTATGAGATTACATAAGACCGGACTGCGAAATAGTAACCACTAGATGTAACTCCGTTGACTAGCTAGGTTTCTATTTCACTAGGATAACCTAGGCAACTTGATCTCAATCCTGAGCGGGTTACGAACTCCTGTTTGTGAGGGATTGTCCTTTGACTAGTATGGGTGAGAGTGGTCAGATTCGCCGACCTAATATGCCTACCTTCTTGGGGACAAGACCGAGTGAGCAGTTGGGGACTTAGCCTAGCAAGATGGAATTCACTCATTCCCGACTACTAGGGTAAGTAGATAAATGTTCCTTTAAGTGGTGTCTCCGAGACTTGAGTAAAGAACCTTACCCTCTCATTGGCCCGAGAGGGACTTCTGTTTGTTGGTAGGACCACAAACAAATTGTTCATTAGAGAAGCACTGGTACTTAAGGTACAAGATGTAACCCAGGGGTAAAACGGTAATTTGACCCAACTGGTGTTACGGACATTCGTGAAAGATTGACTTATTGTTATTGGTCAATATGAAGGGAATCGAGTCCCGCAGTGGAACCGGTTGTGAATCACGCGCTCTTGATTTAGTTACAACGATTTAATTCAAGAACGAAAACAACTAGATTAAGCATATAAACATAATGGACAACAAGAAATATTACCTTTGAAGAACCTTTCTTCATGTGCTCCTCCTCTCTCACGATCAAGATCTCAGCAGCACGAACCACGAACGGACTAAGACACGACCACTGGATCTTCTCCGTTGTTCTCTAGGTGAGGGAGGAATGTGGGTTCCCTTTAGGTGAGATGAGATGTTGTGAGACAGATGTTTGTGTTTTGGAACCTTTCCAACAATACAACAAAGGCTTGGAATCACCTAACTTAGTTGCATCTCATGCAACCATATACATAGGGAAATAGGATGGAAATAACCATCCTACCCCTCGTTTACTCTCTCTTTAATATATGGTTTATATATGAATCTAATTCACATTAAAACTATATATTATATCAATTATACCATATATAATTAATATAACACCTCATGTATGAAATTGAACACTTCAATTTCATTCCTAACTTTATACCCTCAATATTACCATGTTGAGCCAACGGAGGGACCTAATGGACCTATAGTTCATAAGCTCCAATGATATGAGATTAACTGATCAAACTCTTTGATCCAGTTAATCAATATTCATTAACTACAACTCACTCCAGACTATAGACTTGTAGTTGCACTCTCCTCACTGTACATAATATTGTGTCCACTGATATAGTCATTACCCATGATTTGACTCTTCACAGGTTGCCCGTAATTACAGCTGGGTCAAATTACCGTTTTACCTCTGTGGTTATCTCTTTTTTCCTTAAGCACTACCGATCCTCTAATGAACAACAAATCTAAGGTCCTACCTTAGACTCATACCCTCATAGAGGGCGGGGCCCCGTTGTTCAAGTCCTGGAGTCAGTTCTTAAGGGAACAACCTATCTAATTCCTTAGTGTAGGAATGAGTGAATTCCATCTTGCACAGTTAAGTTCCCGACTACCTCACGAGGTTACGTCCACGAGAAGGTAGGCTTATTGAGTCGGCTACAGGCCACTCTCACCCATACTAGTCTAAGGACAAACCCTATAGCGGGAGTTCTTAACTTGCTCGAGATCAAAGTCGAGTCACTAATGCCATCTATAAATTACTAGTTTTATCCACATTAACGGTGTTACTTTGGTTAGACTAATAATTTGCGGTCCGGTCTTGTTTGAATTCTTCATACAGGATGCCCCCACTCGCATGTCAACTACATGAATGAGTTGGATTACCTCATTTGTACTAATTACAAAATGGGCCGCATCCATGGTGTTTCCAGAATGAGGTTTCCAACCTTATTCTTATACCATAGACCATTTAGGTTATATTCTTGAACACAATCCAAATAGTGTCCACTACACTGATGTTCAAGATATATGTTATAACCTTGGAGCTTAGTTTATTGGATTTATAAAGCAAAGACTGTAATTCTATCAAAACAAATAACCTTTATATAATTGATCCAAATTACATAAGTTTAGGGCATAAATCCCAACAATCTCCCACTTGAGCTAAAGCTTGTGGAGTACTAAAACATTACAGTAATGTAAATACAATATACTAGGGCATTTAAACCCCTTTGTAAAAAATACTCCCACTTGCCCTAGTTAGGGAAGACTTGTAAACCTAGACCTTCTAGGTGACTCTCAAATACTTTAGCCGTGAGAGCCTTTGTAAAAGGATCAGCAACGTTGTGCTCTGAGGATATCTTCGTGACAATCACGCCTCCTCTATGCACAATCTCCCGGATGAGATGATACTTCCGCTCTATGTGCTTTCCCCTCTTGCGACTTCGGGGTTCCTTCGAATTTGCCACTGCACCACTGTTATCGCAATACAGCGCGATGGGCAATGTCATATTTTGAACAACTTCCAAATTTAGCATGAATTTCCTTAACCAAACGACCTCCTTAACTGCTTCACAAGCTGCTACATATTCGACCTCCATGGTGGAATCAGCGATGCATCCTTGCTCGACGCTTCACCATACTACAACTCCTCCGTTAAGAGTGAATACTGACCCTGATGTAGATTTCCGAGAATCTTTATCAGTCTGAAAGTCAGAATCTGTGTATCTTATAAGGATCAGATCCTTAGCCCCATACACAAGCATGTAGTTCCTTGTTCTCTGAAGATACTTAAGGACTGTTTTAACCGTTGTCCAGTGTTCAAGTCCTGGATTGGATTGATACCTACTAATCATTCCAACTGCAAAACAGATGTCGGGCCTTGTACACAACATGGCGCATAATGAGGCTCCCAACGGTGATGCATAAGGAATCAAGTCTCATATCCTCAACTCCTTGAGGTGTCTTAGGATCTTTGTTCCTTAGACAAATGGATTCCATGTCTAAAAGGCAACAAACCTTTTTTGGAATCTTGCATCTTAAACCTTGACAACACTTTGTCTATGTAAGATGCTTGAGACAAGGCTAGTGTTTTATTCTTGCGGTTCCGGACAATCTGGATCCCAAGAACAAACTGCGCATCACCCAAATCTTTCATGTGGAACTGTGTAGCTAGCCATTCCTTGATGTCAGTAAGATAACCTACATCATTCCCAATGAGTAGGATATCATCCACATAGAGAATTAGGAATGCGACAGAACTATTGATGATTTTCTTGTAGACACAAGGTTCATCATCATTCTGGTCAAAACCATAAGATCTGATTGCCTCATCAAATCTTATATTCCAGGACCTAGAGGCTTGTTTCAGTCCATAAATCGACCTTTTAAGCATGCAAACCTTTTGCTCTTGTCCTGGTTTAATGAACCCTTTGGGTTGGTCCATGTAGATGGTTTCTAGTAAACCCTGGTATCACTAATATATTGTCGAACAATACATATTTCTTGCCAAAATAAAGCTTCATCGTGCCTACCGCTACAGCTGAGACGACTTCTCTATTTCCAACCCGGAGCGTTATCTCTCCTTTCTGTAGTTGCTGCTAGGAATCAATTCCCTAAAAAGAAGAGCAAACATGATTAGTGGCGCCTGAATCAAGTATCCAAGCAGTTTTATCATTATCCACTAAACAAGCTTCTAGGCAAAGTAAATCATATTTACCTTTCTTCTTCTTTTCTGCAATGTACTTCGGACAGTTCCGTTTCCAATGCCCGTCTTCGTTGCAGTGGAAACACTTTCCTTTTTCAGCAACATCTTTGACTTTCTTGCCCTTCTGGGCGGCAGGTTTGTCAGCCTGTTTCCCTTTACCAACTTTCTTCATGTTCTTCTTCTTCCCTTTCAGGTTAGAAGATGATGAAGCCACTGTTTTTCTCCCAGAGGTCGAACCTCTGTAATAACTCCTACTGGCAACATTTGCCTCACCTTTCGATCCCTGAATTTTCATCAAAGATTGAAAGGTCTGGAGTTCATTCAGAAGGGAGGAAAGGTTAAAAGTAAGCTTGTTCATAACAGCATTACTTCTAAACTGCAGGAAACTATCTGTAAGGGTTTCTAGAATGAAGCTGACCTGGCTCGACTCATCGATGGAAGCACCATTCGACTCCGCGATGTTAAAGTGCACCATCATATCCAGGACATGATCCCGAGCAGATGTACCCTCTGGCATCCTTGAGTTAAATATGTACTTTAGGGCATTATGTCGAGCCTGTGTGGACTGTTGTCCAAACATACCCTCACAGAATCCATGATTTCCTTGGCGGTAATCATGCCCTCATGCTTCTTGGCTAATACGTCAGACATACTTGCCAGCATGTAGACCTTGACCTTATCATTGGCCTTGATCCATCGATCATATGCATCACGAAAAATTTTGTGACGCATTCGAGCCTGACACCTGAGGACACTCCTCAGTGAGCGCAAACTTCAGATCATCCACTACCAATATAGTGTTGAGTTTGTTTTTCCATGTCATCATATTCTCTCTGGTTAACTTTCCCCCACCCAATAAGGAAATTATAGAGCTAGACATTTTTGCTGAAAATTTACAAACAAACTTATATGAGTTTCTTGCTATAACTCTAATCCAATCATGTTTTAGCTAATTATTAAAATGATTCCTAGGTCATTTATAATTTGCAATGATACTCTAAAGGTTTAGAATGTATGACACCGAAGGATAATGAAAAACACTCCTCCTCTGGATCAAGACACTCTTGACCAAAACCTAATACCAGAATAACTCTTATTCCTATATGTTTTAGTTACAATTTTTCGGTCAGGATACATACACAATTTCTGTACCCCGTGAGTGTGACCCTCTGTCTTTAGATCCCAGAGTCTCCATCCAATAAAATTCGCCGAAGTGAGGACTAGATTGAAAAATAGTCTAAGGAAATATTTATCCTTTGCGGGTGTCTACTGTGTTCGATCCCCTATGATCAAGCCCTCCGAAGGGATTGTCTGGTTTAGGCCAAACTAGCAGGTTGACCATAGTGGTCTAACGGTGTAAACCGACAAAAGAGACCGTAGGTTTTGTTTTCACTAAACCTGTTCCCACTCACTATAAGTACCCTCTCCATTCACCTTGATATTGACTCATACAAACACCATCCGAAGGGGGACGCTCCCGTTTGCGCCATGAAGCCAAGTATGAGTCTCACGGTGTGAACTTCCCGGAGATAGCGTAGGTGGGAAAATATGTATCTCATACACTTTTCCTCCCACTAAATCACTACAACAAAATAGAGAAACAATGACGGACATCCAAAATCCCGCCTGAGATACAATGACGGACTAAAAAAACGCGCTGAAATTTTAAAAAAAAAAATTAATTCATCTATAATGACGGGCATTGCCCGTCATTATAGAACACCTCCAAATTTTTAATTCAATTTCTCTCACCTCCCAGACACAAAATCTGCAACTCGTTTCCCCCTTTCTCTTTCCACATTTCTCTCGCTCCTTTTTTCTCGATCGTGCGTCCGCTTCTTCCTTCCTTCGTCGGAGCTTCCTTCCAGCGAGCTTCTTCTCTCTCATTTGCGCCACTCCTTTGTCCAACGTCCGTTCACCGTCGCGTCTGTTGTCCGCCATCATAATCGCGCGGATCGTGAGCTTCCTTCCTTCGGCAGACTTTCTTCCTTCGCGCAGACTTCCCTTGCGGATCTGCACGATCGAGCTTCCTTCGACGGCTAGATCTCTACCTCCGTGAGTCCACCGAGTTCCTTTGCCGACGAGGTAATAATTTTTGTGGGTTCCTTTTTCTTTTTTTTTTTCTTTTTTTTTTATTTTAGATTGATTTTTTTTGTAGATCTGAATTTTTTTTGTGTAAATCTGAAATTTTTTGTGTAAATCTGAAATTTTTTGTGTAGATCTGGAATTTTTGTGTAGATCGATTTTTGTGTAGAATAAAAATTATTTTTGGTATCTTTGATTCTGTAAAATTGATTATGTATGTTTAAAAATTATTTTGGGCATCCGTGTATCTTTAACATTTTTTTGGGTATCTTTGATCTTGTGGGCATTGATTATTTTTGTGAATAATTTAAAAATTATATACCCTAAGATATTCTAGGGTTGTTTACTTCTGAGAAATTCTTGGGTTGTTTACTTCTTAGAAATTCTAGGGTTGTTTACATCGGTGTATCATAATGGTTCAATCGGGTTGTTTACTTATGAGAAATTCTAGGCCTCTCGTCCATTTATTGTTCAGGTGAGGTATGAAAGTTTCTCTGAAGGTACACTTTGAATCTTTTTTTTTTTTTTCATCTTTTAAATTGTGATTAGAAAAACTATTTGAATCTCACATGTTGATTAGGATATAAGGTTGAAGTTGATGGCTTGCTTTTTTGAATTTTGGAAAGTATACAATTGGGTGATGTTGAAGGGAATGGAAACCTTTGAAGTTACTAAATATTGGGAATGGATGTTAGCAATATGTCAATGTGATTATTCATATTTAAGATATTATTTCTATTAATACATAATATCAATTTTGTGTTATTGGTCTATTGGTTGTAATTGTGAGTTGATTATTGTCAATTTTTTTGAAGTATTTAGATTGACGATTAAATAATTTGTAGGTTTTCTTAGACATAGATGAATTTTAATATTAGAGAAACAAATAAGCTTTGCCTTGCACTGAGAGAGATACACATCAAAGAGTTGATTCATTCTTTATCAAACATCTAACACCAATTTCTGGTTATATATTATTTATGCATATATTTAATAATTTACCAAGCACATCATTCCTATGTTTATAGTTTCATTCTTTTTTTTTTTTTTATTAAGGGTTGAGAACATGGTGGTTGAAGGATCTCAATTAAAGCTCTACTCGTGGACCAACACTTGTGCTTCTCGTGTTCAAATTGTCCTCAACATTAAAGGTCTTTTATTTCTCTTTATTTTCCTTATAATTCCTTTAAGTTCTGATCATCTTCAAATAAATTATTGGTTGGATATATATTTTATTATCGTTTCTTCTTCTTTTGTTCTTGTTATTATTAATTAACGGTTTCTTTTGTTACTTTTAAAGGCTAAAATTTGCATACAACGTTATTGACATTACAAAGGGAGAACATTCGCTTCATGGTAATGATATCTCATCTTTTTGTCATCATCAATCTCTTGTAATTGCTTTATTTCATTTACCTGTAAACTAAATAACTTTTACTGTTTCATTTATATTATTGATGAATATATTGTTGGTGACTAGACGTTGTTAAAACCATTTGGAGAAGAATCACTAGTAATGCTTGAGAAAATTATGTTTGTGAAAAAATTCATCTGTAATTAAAGTTACCAAATGTCAACTGTAATTAATAATAGACTATTTTATCTTTTGGTTATATGGCTTATATCTTTCTTAGTAATAAATGGAATCTTTTGGTTATATGTAAGCTTTTATCTTAATTAAAGAAATTATTGGACCAACCATATTCATTCTTATTAAAGAAATTATTAAAGGTCTTTCTAAACCTCTAATAATAGTACAAATAGGCTATATATTCATTCTTATTTGGAGTTTATTTTGGATATGGTTGTATGGTTATCCTGCAATTATGGTAGGCAATGAATTGTTTTGAGTGTAGGTTGGTTCTTATTCGATTGATTTAAGGATAGAGGATGAGTGTAAGAGTGAATTTGTGCTTAGAGATCGTTCATAATTGTTGGATATGAAGATGCATATTTCTTGGACAAAGTCTTGTATGAAAAGAAAAGTAATAACTATTGTGAAATGTGTGTACTTCACTTTTAGTTGTCTATGATCTTATTTATGTATACTATGTGTTAAGTTTTGATTGAACTACAAAACTTTGTTCATGGGTGATAATTTATTTGTACTGTGTTTTTCTATCTCATTTCTTATTTATAATCTCAATAACTTCCCAAAATTTTGATAAGTTTCCTCTTGTTTGAACTTAGACATGTATGTGAATGTTAGAAGATCATTCATTTAAACTGTTTGATTATTTTTTTGTCATATTGATACTTTATAATATGTTTGGAGTTTATTGGATAGGGTTCTATGGCTATCCCTGTGATTATGGTAGCTAATGAATGATTTTAAGTGTAGGTTGGTGCTTAGAGATCATTCATACGTTTTGTTAAGTTTAGTTTCAATTTGTTTAAGTTAGGTTAAGTTTATTTTAAGTTTAGTTAACTTTTGAGCTTGAGTTTTGGGTATTTTGAGTAGTTTCAATGTTTATAAATTACTTTATTTTGAATGCAGGATGGAAGAGAAGGACTACCTCTCTAGTTTAGTGTTAGTTTTGTTATTTACAAACTTCTACCATTTAAGGTTAATGGTGACAATCTTAATTGATTTTTATGTCAATATCGTAGCTATTGCGATATGGAAAGTTTCAGGCATGAAAGATCAATCGGTTGATGATAAGAGGAAGAAGAGCATGAAGTAGGAGTTGGGTTCTTTATTTTGTTTAACAATTTTTCTTATCTTTGTAAAGTAAATGTAGTTTGTATATATATTTTTACGATATGTAATACACTTCTTTTAATACATACTTTATATTTTATTAATTAAAGTTAAGTTGGTAAACTTGTGTAAAAATATATTAGTATTGAAATTTTTTGTAAAATTTGCGAAATATTAATATTTTTGTTAGAGCCATTGAGGCAAACAACAATTTTTTTTTCTTAAATTACGAAACAAAACAATGACGGGCAATGCGAGTCGTTATTAAAAGTGTCTGTCATTATAGGCTATAATGACAGACACTTTTAATAACAGTCAAAGACCTTTAATGACGGGCATTGCCCGTCAGTAAATATGTCTGTCATTATATGTTACAATGACGGTCGCTTTTTAATGACGGGCAATGCCCGCTCATTAAATCGCCGCCGTCATTGTAACATACAATGACATTTCGCATAGATGATGATGACGCGCGCGCCGTCATCAAAACCCTTTTAATGACGGGCAATGCCCGTCATTAAAACCCTTTTTTCTTCTAGTGAATACTTTAAAATTATAGGAATCTTACTTAGGTTAAAACCCGGCTAATGGTTTTACTTAACTCTATCAATATAACTCTTATATCGATAATCAATATAACTCTTATATTGATTTTATCCTTAGTTTGTTAATATAACTCCTTATATTAAACCTAAGATTTCTAGTTTATTAACCCATTATTAAACCCGCTGACGCTACAATAATTTATAAAACTCTCTGATTAAATTTCACTCCCAGGTCAGTTCCCAGTGAGGGGTGTTCATTTAAATCGACTAAAACCCCAAACCTAGACATGAACTTTCCTTAGACAGAGTTCCTCTTTTAATCATAGCTTATAAATTACTTGGTTCCTAATTCTAATCTAATTAGAACTAGATAACCTAAGGTCTATTATTTCCAAGTTCTAAACACTTTAAAACTAATAATTAACCTTAGGTGACATGCATACTATGTTATAGTGCTTGATCATTCATCACATGAATAATAAGACATTCATAGCATAATCATCTCATGATATATAATGCATGTCAATGTTGTCCATAAATTAATATAACAACTTTATATTAATTAATCATGCAAACTATATAATATAACTCTTTATATTATAAATGATGCATGAAAATGCTTAACCTAAGGTGGGATTTCTAAAATAAAAGCATACATTATGCATGTCAATAATTACACAACAATTGCATAATTTAAATAGCAAAATTAGACTAATTTTGGCACCATAAATTCAATTTTAATTAATATAATCTAATTATATTAATTAAAATTAAATAAATTATATATTTTAAATATAAAATATTTTTATAATTAATATATATAATAAAAACCGAAATCTACCCGTTGCTCCTTCGCGTGAAACGCCTGTGGCGTTGCAACTCTGATGGCAGCGTTGCAACGCTGCAGTATGTCCTCATCTAACGGTTGAAACGCGCCTCTCGTCTAGCGTTGAAACGCTGGGGGGAGCGTTTGTAACGCCGCCGCTTTCTACGATCGCGCGCTTTGCGCGCGATGGCGTTAGTAACGCCAATGAAGCAGCGTTGCAGCGCCATTCACAGAACAACAACAATCTCTATTGTTTTTTACTCGTTTTTGCTCCGTTCTTCTTGGCAACCACTTTGTCTAGATCGACACGGACTTACAGACTCGATTTACATAATAAAATACACAAAACAATAGGCCCTTACATTGAACAATTCAACGAAATTATGTAAATCTAAGTGCCAAAATCAAAACCATCTAATTTGCAAAACCGTTCATACATCTCATGCAAAACAGTAAATCCCACCTCGTTCTTGAAAAATCCAGAACGTAAATCAAGAACGCAATTGGGCTCGGATACCAATTAAAGGGGTCGAGTCCCGCAGCGGAAGCGGTTGTGAATCGCGCGCTCTTGATTTAGTTACAACGATTTAATTCAAGAACGAAAACAACTAGATTAAGCATATAAACATAATGGACAACAAGAAGTATTACCTTTGAAGAACCTTTCTTCAAGTGCTCCTCCTCTCTCACGATCAAGATCTCAGCAACACGAACCACGAACGTACTAAGACACGACCACTGGATCTTCTCCGTTGTTCTCTAGGTGAGGGAGGAATGTGGGTTCCCTTTAGGTGAGATGAGATGTTGTGAGAGAGATGTTTGTGTTTTGGAACCATTCCAACAACACAACAAAAGGCTTGGAATCACCTAACTTAGTTGCATCTCATGCAACCATATATATAGGGAAATAGGATGGAAATGACCATGCTACCCCTCCTTTATTCTCTCTTTAGTATACGGTTTATATATGAATCTAATTCACATTAAAACTATATATTATATCAATTATATCATATATAATTGATATAACACCTCATGTATGAAATTAAACACTTCAATTTCATTCCTAATTTTATACCCTCAATATTACCATGTTGAGCCAACGGAGGG